>OZ026604.1:21520385-21620385 GCA_964020085.1 Micromussa lordhowensis
TAATGGATCGCTTGGGTCCCGACAATTTCTCAAATCCATTAAGATCACAGATCAATTTACCTGTACCTCAGCCAATGTCATCTACTGTATAACTTGCACTCTTTGCAAAAAGTTATATATCGGCGAAACAGGTAGACGACTAGGCGACCGTTTCCGAGAACACCTTCGCGACGTAGAGAAAGACGATAAAGACGCTTCTAAACCGGTTGCTAGACACTTTAATATGCCGAATCATTCTAAGCAACATATGGCAGTCTGCGGCCTCTCCCTACATCAAGGAGGCACAGAAAGCCGTAAAACTCTTGAACAAAGATTTATTTTTCAAATCGGCACTCTTAATCCTCACGGTATCAACGAACGCTTTTCATTCAACTAATTCATTCTGTTGTTTTTCACGTTGCCAGGCACCAACCAATAGCGTAGCTCCACATTTCTGTATATAAACCACACACAACTCACAATTCCTTGATTCGCTCCGACGAAGGGCTAACGCTCGAAACGTCAGCTTCCGAATCTCTTTACGGTGGACAATTCACATTATCAACCCAGTTGAATAAAACCAAATTATCTTGCAATACTCCCACCGACGCAGCACCACAGTTTCTTTAGAAACTTGCCCCCTTTATGCAAGTCTAACGGTTTGCTAGCAAGCGTCGTCTATTATCCTACGCGGTAAGGCGGGCCTGATATGTATCAACGGAACATTTAGTCCCGTGAGTAGGCCGTTTGCCCTGTAGCGATAATGTTGTGCTTGCTTTAGACAGCAAAGATCTTTAGCCACACCAATTTAGGGCTTAGACGTGCAATGGACTAGACACTTCTAGCTGCTGTTGGCGTTATTTGCTCTGAACTTTGATGTAGCTAAAGACTTAGAAAAAAAATCTGTTGAAATCTGTATCTGGCGTTCCGCGCTCGACAAAAATCAAGTTTATCCGGGACATTGCTATTTGCGAGCAAAGCATGGCCACGAGCAGAGTGAAGAACATGAGTTCAAGCGCTGATCGTGAGTAGAATTTCCTTGTTTTATCAATTTTAGGCGTTCTCGGCTTAGCTAACTATCAGAACTGTCTGCGATTCGCCAGCGCGGAAGAATTTTATTTGCGTGTCTTCCGGCTGATGATTGATCAGTTTGTTGAAGTGTTGACATGTTGAAGTGCTCGCCAACTCATGATTATGGCCTAGTTTGTTTAAAGTTCGATCCATTCTCGATGTAGGAAGCTCTTGTTTAGTCCATTTAGGACGATGCAGGTTATAGAAAGCTAAACTTGATCAACTCTCCGCCGCCGTTTTTGACATCTGTGCCTTCGTGTGTTTATGTAGACCGTGGCTCCAATTTCATGTTCAAAGCTAAGCACTCTTAATTAAATTGTACAATTCATGATTCATCGAAAAGACGGTGAAACTAGTCTTCCTGGCCTGAAAAGGCATCCGGGAGAGTTATTTCCCTTTATTTGAGCTACGATAAGCCTTGTGGAAAGCTAGCGCTAAGAAAGACAGAATTGTATCACGATTATCAGTGACAAGTCAAATTCTGTGGCTACGTTTTTGCGAATCCAGACAAATATTGAAAGTAAATGTCACGTAAGGGCTACTAGTTGGCTGAAATGTAGAAGCAAATAGTCCATTTGACTGCTTACAATGCTCTTTTTGCCATGACTGGCTAATTTAATGCCTAGGAAAGACATAGTGAGGTCATTTAGCTAAAATCACAGAGGTTAAACATATCTAAATTAGTGCCGCGAATCAAGTGATCAATTTAAGCTCTGATTAAGCTTTGTTTGGCTAGTTCGACTCATTTGAAGCGAATTCAAAGGCTTGCATAGGCATGGCATAGCTTCTATTAAAGAGTACATAAGGTAGAAAGCACTCTCAGTACTACATGGTTTTATTTATGTACACTATCTGACCGATTTCCTAAAAACGTGCCTGCTGTTTTTAGTGCCTGCAGTCTTTAACACGGTTTTCATAAATCCAGACATATATTGGCACAGAATGTTCGGAACTGATCGGAGAATGCCCTGATTTTGACTCTAGACGCCTTGGAAAGATGGACAGAAATTAGAAATGCTCGCTTTTTGGCCTCTCTGTGTCATCCAGTCTTATTCCCTTGAAATAATTATGTCTGGATTTATGAAAACCGTGTTAAAACGAAATCAAGTGGTTTTTTTTAATTGCTTATTTCTTCAATTTAATTTTCTTCCTTGCTCTCGCTATGACAGCAGATTGTAATTCGTACCTAGCATGAAATGTAGAGAACTTCTTGCCGCATGTTTCATTGATCTTCCCTTATTTTTGAATTATTTATCCTACCACCCCCCCCCCCCCCCTTCGAATTTCTACTAGGTTTAGTCCAGGCTTCACTCGTTTGAATTCAGTTCGCGCGTTCGTTGACTCTGACATGGAGCCGATCGCTTAGCGTTCTGTATTTGCTGTCTAAAGGAAGTCTGCCTGAGGACATCATTAAGTCCAATGAAGGTGCAAGTCTAACGGTTTGCTAGCAAGCGTCGTCTATTATCCTACGCGGTAAGGCGGGCCTGATATGTATCAACGGAACATTTAGTCCCGTGAGTAGGCCGTTTGCCCTGTAGCGATAATGTTGTGCTTGCTTTAGACAGCAAAGATCTTTAGCCACACCAATTTAGGGCTTAGACGTGCAATGGACTAGACACTTCTAGCTGCTGTTGGCGTTATTTGCTCTGAACTTTGATGTAGCTAAAGACTTAGAAAAAAAATCTGTTGAAATCTGTATCTGGCGTTCCGCGCTCGACAAAAATCAAGTTTATCCGGGACATTGCTATTTGCGAGCAAAGCATGGCCACGAGCAGAGTGAAGAACATGAGTTCAAGCGCTGATCGTGAGTAGAATTTCCTTGTTTTATCAATTTTAGGCGTTCTCGGCTTAGCTAACTATCAGAACTGTCTGCGATTCGCCAGCGCGGAAGAATTTTATTTGCGTGTCTTCCGGCTGATGATTGATCAGTTTGTTGAAGTGTTGACATGTTGAAGTGCTCGCCAACTCATGATTATGGCCTAGTTTGTTTAAAGTTCGATCCATTCTCGATGTAGGAAGCTCTTGTTTAGTCCATTTAGGACGATGCAGGTTATAGAAAGCTAAACTTGATCAACTCTCCGCCGCCGTTTTTGACATCTGTGCCTTCGTGTGTTTATGTAGACCGTGGCTCCAATTTCATGTTCAAAGCTAAGCACTCTTAATTAAATTGTACAATTCATGATTCATCGAAAAGACGGTGAAACTAGTCTTCCTGGCCTGAAAAGGCATCCGGGAGAGTTATTTCCCTTTATTTGAGCTACGATAAGCCTTGTGGAAAGCTAGCGCTAAGAAAGACAGAATTGTATCACGATTATCAGTGACAAGTCAAATTCTGTGGCTACGTTTTTGCGAATCCAGACAAATATTGAAAGTAAATGTCACGTAAGGGCTACTAGTTGGCTGAAATGTAGAAGCAAATAGTCCATTTGACTGCTTACAATGCTCTTTTTGCCATGACTGGCTAATTTAATGCCTAGGAAAGACATAGTGAGGTCATTTAGCTAAAATCACAGAGGTTAAACATATCTAAATTAGTGCCGCGAATCAAGTGATCAATTTAAGCTCTGATTAAGCTTTGTTTGGCTAGTTCGACTCATTTGAAGCGAATTCAAAGGCTTGCATAGGCATGGCATAGCTTCTATTAAAGAGTACATAAGGTAGAAAGCACTCTCAGTACTACATGGTTTTATTTATGTACACTATCTGACCGATTTCCTAAAAACGTGCCTGCTGTTTTTAGTGCCTGCAGTCTTTAACACGGTTTTCATAAATCCAGACATATATTGGCACAGAATGTTCGGAACTGATCGGAGAATGCCCTGATTTTGACTCTAGACGCCTTGGAAAGATGGACAGAAATTAGAAATGCTCGCTTTTTGGCCTCTCTGTGTCATCCAGTCTTATTCCCTTGAAATAATTATGTCTGGATTTATGAAAACCGTGTTAAAACGAAATCAAGTGGTTTTTTTTAATTGCTTATTTCTTCAATTTAATTTTCTTCCTTGCTCTCGCTATGACAGCAGATTGTAATTCGTACCTAGCATGAAATGTAGAGAACTTCTTGCCGCATGTTTCATTGATCTTCCCTTATTTTTGAATTATTTATCCTACCACCCCCCCCCCCCCCCTTCGAATTTCTACTAGGTTTAGTCCAGGCTTCACTCGTTTGAATTCAGTTCGCGCGTTCGTTGACTCTGACATGGAGCCGATCGCTTAGCGTTCTGTATTTGCTGTCTAAAGGAAGTCTGCCTGAGGACATCATTAAGTCCAATGAAGGTGCAAGTCTAACGGTTTGCTAGCAAGCGTCGTCTATTATCCTACGCGGTAAGGCGGGCCTGATATGTATCAACGGAACATTTAGTCCCGTGAGTAGGCCGTTTGCCCTGTAGCGATAATGTTGTGCTTGCTTTAGACAGCAAAGATCTTTAGCCACACCAATTTAGGGCTTAGACGTGCAATGGACTAGACACTTCTAGCTGCTGTTGGCGTTATTTGCTCTGAACTTTGATGTAGCTAAAGACTTAGAAAAAAAATCTGTTGAAATCTGTATCTGGCGTTCCGCGCTCGACAAAAATCAAGTTTATCCGGGACATTGCTATTTGCGAGCAAAGCATGGCCACGAGCAGAGTGAAGAACATGAGTTCAAGCGCTGATCGTGAGTAGAATTTCCTTGTTTTATCAATTTTAGGCGTTCTCGGCTTAGCTAACTATCAGAACTGTCTGCGATTCGCCAGCGCGGAAGAATTTTATTTGCGTGTCTTCCGGCTGATGATTGATCAGTTTGTTGAAGTGTTGACATGTTGAAGTGCTCGCCAACTCATGATTATGGCCTAGTTTGTTTAAAGTTCGATCCATTCTCGATGTAGGAAGCTCTTGTTTAGTCCATTTAGGACGATGCAGGTTATAGAAAGCTAAACTTGATCAACTCTCCGCCGCCGTTTTTGACATCTGTGCCTTCGTGTGTTTATGTAGACCGTGGCTCCAATTTCATGTTCAAAGCTAAGCACTCTTAATTAAATTGTACAATTCATGATTCATCGAAAAGACGGTGAAACTAGTCTTCCTGGCCTGAAAAGGCATCCGGGAGAGTTATTTCCCTTTATTTGAGCTACGATAAGCCTTGTGGAAAGCTAGCGCTAAGAAAGACAGAATTGTATCACGATTATCAGTGACAAGTCAAATTCTGTGGCTACGTTTTTGCGAATCCAGACAAATATTGAAAGTAAATGTCACGTAAGGGCTACTAGTTGGCTGAAATGTAGAAGCAAATAGTCCATTTGACTGCTTACAATGCTCTTTTTGCCATGACTGGCTAATTTAATGCCTAGGAAAGACATAGTGAGGTCATTTAGCTAAAATCACAGAGGTTAAACATATCTAAATTAGTGCCGCGAATCAAGTGATCAATTTAAGCTCTGATTAAGCTTTGTTTGGCTAGTTCGACTCATTTGAAGCGAATTCAAAGGCTTGCATAGGCATGGCATAGCTTCTATTAAAGAGTACATAAGGTAGAAAGCACTCTCAGTACTACATGGTTTTATTTATGTACACTATCTGACCGATTTCCTAAAAACGTGCCTGCTGTTTTTAGTGCCTGCAGTCTTTAACACGGTTTTCATAAATCCAGACATATATTGGCACAGAATGTTCGGAACTGATCGGAGAATGCCCTGATTTTGACTCTAGACGCCTTGGAAAGATGGACAGAAATTAGAAATGCTCGCTTTTTGGCCTCTCTGTGTCATCCAGTCTTATTCCCTTGAAATAATTATGTCTGGATTTATGAAAACCGTGTTAAAACGAAATCAAGTGGTTTTTTTTAATTGCTTATTTCTTCAATTTAATTTTCTTCCTTGCTCTCGCTATGACAGCAGATTGTAATTCGTACCTAGCATGAAATGTAGAGAACTTCTTGCCGCATGTTTCATTGATCTTCCCTTATTTTTGAATTATTTATCCTACCACCCCCCCCCCCCCCCTTCGAATTTCTACTAGGTTTAGTCCAGGCTTCACTCGTTTGAATTCAGTTCGCGCGTTCGTTGACTCTGACATGGAGCCGATCGCTTAGCGTTCTGTATTTGCTGTCTAAAGGAAGTCTGCCTGAGGACATCATTAAGTCCAATGAAGGTGCAAGTCTAACGGTTTGCTAGCAAGCGTCGTCTATTATCCTACGCGGTAAGGCGGGCCTGATATGTATCAACGGAACATTTAGTCCCGTGAGTAGGCCGTTTGCCCTGTAGCGATAATGTTGTGCTTGCTTTAGACAGCAAAGATCTTTAGCCACACCAATTTAGGGCTTAGACGTGCAATGGACTAGACACTTCTAGCTGCTGTTGGCGTTATTTGCTCTGAACTTTGATGTAGCTAAAGACTTAGAAAAAAAATCTGTTGAAATCTGTATCTGGCGTTCCGCGCTCGACAAAAATCAAGTTTATCCGGGACATTGCTATTTGCGAGCAAAGCATGGCCACGAGCAGAGTGAAGAACATGAGTTCAAGCGCTGATCGTGAGTAGAATTTCCTTGTTTTATCAATTTTAGGCGTTCTCGGCTTAGCTAACTATCAGAACTGTCTGCGATTCGCCAGCGCGGAAGAATTTTATTTGCGTGTCTTCCGGCTGATGATTGATCAGTTTGTTGAAGTGTTGACATGTTGAAGTGCTCGCCAACTCATGATTATGGCCTAGTTTGTTTAAAGTTCGATCCATTCTCGATGTAGGAAGCTCTTGTTTAGTCCATTTAGGACGATGCAGGTTATAGAAAGCTAAACTTGATCAACTCTCCGCCGCCGTTTTTGACATCTGTGCCTTCGTGTGTTTATGTAGACCGTGGCTCCAATTTCATGTTCAAAGCTAAGCACTCTTAATTAAATTGTACAATTCATGATTCATCGAAAAGACGGTGAAACTAGTCTTCCTGGCCTGAAAAGGCATCCGGGAGAGTTATTTCCCTTTATTTGAGCTACGATAAGCCTTGTGGAAAGCTAGCGCTAAGAAAGACAGAATTGTATCACGATTATCAGTGACAAGTCAAATTCTGTGGCTACGTTTTTGCGAATCCAGACAAATATTGAAAGTAAATGTCACGTAAGGGCTACTAGTTGGCTGAAATGTAGAAGCAAATAGTCCATTTGACTGCTTACAATGCTCTTTTTGCCATGACTGGCTAATTTAATGCCTAGGAAAGACATAGTGAGGTCATTTAGCTAAAATCACAGAGGTTAAACATATCTAAATTAGTGCCGCGAATCAAGTGATCAATTTAAGCTCTGATTAAGCTTTGTTTGGCTAGTTCGACTCATTTGAAGCGAATTCAAAGGCTTGCATAGGCATGGCATAGCTTCTATTAAAGAGTACATAAGGTAGAAAGCACTCTCAGTACTACATGGTTTTATTTATGTACACTATCTGACCGATTTCCTAAAAACGTGCCTGCTGTTTTTAGTGCCTGCAGTCTTTAACACGGTTTTCATAAATCCAGACATATATTGGCACAGAATGTTCGGAACTGATCGGAGAATGCCCTGATTTTGACTCTAGACGCCTTGGAAAGATGGACAGAAATTAGAAATGCTCGCTTTTTGGCCTCTCTGTGTCATCCAGTCTTATTCCCTTGAAATAATTATGTCTGGATTTATGAAAACCGTGTTAAAACGAAATCAAGTGGTTTTTTTTAATTGCTTATTTCTTCAATTTAATTTTCTTCCTTGCTCTCGCTATGACAGCAGATTGTAATTCGTACCTAGCATGAAATGTAGAGAACTTCTTGCCGCATGTTTCATTGATCTTCCCTTATTTTTGAATTATTTATCCTACCACCCCCCCCCCCCCCCTTCGAATTTCTACTAGGTTTAGTCCAGGCTTCACTCGTTTGAATTCAGTTCGCGCGTTCGTTGACTCTGACATGGAGCCGATCGCTTAGCGTTCTGTATTTGCTGTCTAAAGGAAGTCTGCCTGAGGACATCATTAAGTCCAATGAAGGTGCAAGTCTAACGGTTTGCTAGCAAGCGTCGTCTATTATCCTACGCGGTAAGGCGGGCCTGATATGTATCAACGGAACATTTAGTCCCGTGAGTAGGCCGTTTGCCCTGTAGCGATAATGTTGTGCTTGCTTTAGACAGCAAAGATCTTTAGCCACACCAATTTAGGGCTTAGACGTGCAATGGACTAGACACTTCTAGCTGCTGTTGGCGTTATTTGCTCTGAACTTTGATGTAGCTAAAGACTTAGAAAAAAAATCTGTTGAAATCTGTATCTGGCGTTCCGCGCTCGACAAAAATCAAGTTTATCCGGGACATTGCTATTTGCGAGCAAAGCATGGCCACGAGCAGAGTGAAGAACATGAGTTCAAGCGCTGATCGTGAGTAGAATTTCCTTGTTTTATCAATTTTAGGCGTTCTCGGCTTAGCTAACTATCAGAACTGTCTGCGATTCGCCAGCGCGGAAGAATTTTATTTGCGTGTCTTCCGGCTGATGATTGATCAGTTTGTTGAAGTGTTGACATGTTGAAGTGCTCGCCAACTCATGATTATGGCCTAGTTTGTTTAAAGTTCGATCCATTCTCGATGTAGGAAGCTCTTGTTTAGTCCATTTAGGACGATGCAGGTTATAGAAAGCTAAACTTGATCAACTCTCCGCCGCCGTTTTTGACATCTGTGCCTTCGTGTGTTTATGTAGACCGTGGCTCCAATTTCATGTTCAAAGCTAAGCACTCTTAATTAAATTGTACAATTCATGATTCATCGAAAAGACGGTGAAACTAGTCTTCCTGGCCTGAAAAGGCATCCGGGAGAGTTATTTCCCTTTATTTGAGCTACGATAAGCCTTGTGGAAAGCTAGCGCTAAGAAAGACAGAATTGTATCACGATTATCAGTGACAAGTCAAATTCTGTGGCTACGTTTTTGCGAATCCAGACAAATATTGAAAGTAAATGTCACGTAAGGGCTACTAGTTGGCTGAAATGTAGAAGCAAATAGTCCATTTGACTGCTTACAATGCTCTTTTTGCCATGACTGGCTAATTTAATGCCTAGGAAAGACATAGTGAGGTCATTTAGCTAAAATCACAGAGGTTAAACATATCTAAATTAGTGCCGCGAATCAAGTGATCAATTTAAGCTCTGATTAAGCTTTGTTTGGCTAGTTCGACTCATTTGAAGCGAATTCAAAGGCTTGCATAGGCATGGCATAGCTTCTATTAAAGAGTACATAAGGTAGAAAGCACTCTCAGTACTACATGGTTTTATTTATGTACACTATCTGACCGATTTCCTAAAAACGTGCCTGCTGTTTTTAGTGCCTGCAGTCTTTAACACGGTTTTCATAAATCCAGACATATATTGGCACAGAATGTTCGGAACTGATCGGAGAATGCCCTGATTTTGACTCTAGACGCCTTGGAAAGATGGACAGAAATTAGAAATGCTCGCTTTTTGGCCTCTCTGTGTCATCCAGTCTTATTCCCTTGAAATAATTATGTCTGGATTTATGAAAACCGTGTTAAAACGAAATCAAGTGGTTTTTTTTAATTGCTTATTTCTTCAATTTAATTTTCTTCCTTGCTCTCGCTATGACAGCAGATTGTAATTCGTACCTAGCATGAAATGTAGAGAACTTCTTGCCGCATGTTTCATTGATCTTCCCTTATTTTTGAATTATTTATCCTACCACCCCCCCCCCCCCCCTTCGAATTTCTACTAGGTTTAGTCCAGGCTTCACTCGTTTGAATTCAGTTCGCGCGTTCGTTGACTCTGACATGGAGCCGATCGCTTAGCGTTCTGTATTTGCTGTCTAAAGGAAGTCTGCCTGAGGACATCATTAAGTCCAATGAAGGTGCAAGTCTAACGGTTTGCTAGCAAGCGTCGTCTATTATCCTACGCGGTAAGGCGGGCCTGATATGTATCAACGGAACATTTAGTCCCGTGAGTAGGCCGTTTGCCCTGTAGCGATAATGTTGTGCTTGCTTTAGACAGCAAAGATCTTTAGCCACACCAATTTAGGGCTTAGACGTGCAATGGACTAGACACTTCTAGCTGCTGTTGGCGTTATTTGCTCTGAACTTTGATGTAGCTAAAGACTTAGAAAAAAAATCTGTTGAAATCTGTATCTGGCGTTCCGCGCTCGACAAAAATCAAGTTTATCCGGGACATTGCTATTTGCGAGCAAAGCATGGCCACGAGCAGAGTGAAGAACATGAGTTCAAGCGCTGATCGTGAGTAGAATTTCCTTGTTTTATCAATTTTAGGCGTTCTCGGCTTAGCTAACTATCAGAACTGTCTGCGATTCGCCAGCGCGGAAGAATTTTATTTGCGTGTCTTCCGGCTGATGATTGATCAGTTTGTTGAAGTGTTGACATGTTGAAGTGCTCGCCAACTCATGATTATGGCCTAGTTTGTTTAAAGTTCGATCCATTCTCGATGTAGGAAGCTCTTGTTTAGTCCATTTAGGACGATGCAGGTTATAGAAAGCTAAACTTGATCAACTCTCCGCCGCCGTTTTTGACATCTGTGCCTTCGTGTGTTTATGTAGACCGTGGCTCCAATTTCATGTTCAAAGCTAAGCACTCTTAATTAAATTGTACAATTCATGATTCATCGAAAAGACGGTGAAACTAGTCTTCCTGGCCTGAAAAGGCATCCGGGAGAGTTATTTCCCTTTATTTGAGCTACGATAAGCCTTGTGGAAAGCTAGCGCTAAGAAAGACAGAATTGTATCACGATTATCAGTGACAAGTCAAATTCTGTGGCTACGTTTTTGCGAATCCAGACAAATATTGAAAGTAAATGTCACGTAAGGGCTACTAGTTGGCTGAAATGTAGAAGCAAATAGTCCATTTGACTGCTTACAATGCTCTTTTTGCCATGACTGGCTAATTTAATGCCTAGGAAAGACATAGTGAGGTCATTTAGCTAAAATCACAGAGGTTAAACATATCTAAATTAGTGCCGCGAATCAAGTGATCAATTTAAGCTCTGATTAAGCTTTGTTTGGCTAGTTCGACTCATTTGAAGCGAATTCAAAGGCTTGCATAGGCATGGCATAGCTTCTATTAAAGAGTACATAAGGTAGAAAGCACTCTCAGTACTACATGGTTTTATTTATGTACACTATCTGACCGATTTCCTAAAAACGTGCCTGCTGTTTTTAGTGCCTGCAGTCTTTAACACGGTTTTCATAAATCCAGACATATATTGGCACAGAATGTTCGGAACTGATCGGAGAATGCCCTGATTTTGACTCTAGACGCCTTGGAAAGATGGACAGAAATTAGAAATGCTCGCTTTTTGGCCTCTCTGTGTCATCCAGTCTTATTCCCTTGAAATAATTATGTCTGGATTTATGAAAACCGTGTTAAAACGAAATCAAGTGGTTTTTTTTAATTGCTTATTTCTTCAATTTAATTTTCTTCCTTGCTCTCGCTATGACAGCAGATTGTAATTCGTACCTAGCATGAAATGTAGAGAACTTCTTGCCGCATGTTTCATTGATCTTCCCTTATTTTTGAATTATTTATCCTACCACCCCCCCCCCCCCCCTTCGAATTTCTACTAGGTTTAGTCCAGGCTTCACTCGTTTGAATTCAGTTCGCGCGTTCGTTGACTCTGACATGGAGCCGATCGCTTAGCGTTCTGTATTTGCTGTCTAAAGGAAGTCTGCCTGAGGACATCATTAAGTCCAATGAAGGTGCAAGTCTAACGGTTTGCTAGCAAGCGTCGTCTATTATCCTACGCGGTAAGGCGGGCCTGATATGTATCAACGGAACATTTAGTCCCGTGAGTAGGCCGTTTGCCCTGTAGCGATAATGTTGTGCTTGCTTTAGACAGCAAAGATCTTTAGCCACACCAATTTAGGGCTTAGACGTGCAATGGACTAGACACTTCTAGCTGCTGTTGGCGTTATTTGCTCTGAACTTTGATGTAGCTAAAGACTTAGAAAAAAAATCTGTTGAAATCTGTATCTGGCGTTCCGCGCTCGACAAAAATCAAGTTTATCCGGGACATTGCTATTTGCGAGCAAAGCATGGCCACGAGCAGAGTGAAGAACATGAGTTCAAGCGCTGATCGTGAGTAGAATTTCCTTGTTTTATCAATTTTAGGCGTTCTCGGCTTAGCTAACTATCAGAACTGTCTGCGATTCGCCAGCGCGGAAGAATTTTATTTGCGTGTCTTCCGGCTGATGATTGATCAGTTTGTTGAAGTGTTGACATGTTGAAGTGCTCGCCAACTCATGATTATGGCCTAGTTTGTTTAAAGTTCGATCCATTCTCGATGTAGGAAGCTCTTGTTTAGTCCATTTAGGACGATGCAGGTTATAGAAAGCTAAACTTGATCAACTCTCCGCCGCCGTTTTTGACATCTGTGCCTTCGTGTGTTTATGTAGACCGTGGCTCCAATTTCATGTTCAAAGCTAAGCACTCTTAATTAAATTGTACAATTCATGATTCATCGAAAAGACGGTGAAACTAGTCTTCCTGGCCTGAAAAGGCATCCGGGAGAGTTATTTCCCTTTATTTGAGCTACGATAAGCCTTGTGGAAAGCTAGCGCTAAGAAAGACAGAATTGTATCACGATTATCAGTGACAAGTCAAATTCTGTGGCTACGTTTTTGCGAATCCAGACAAATATTGAAAGTAAATGTCACGTAAGGGCTACTAGTTGGCTGAAATGTAGAAGCAAATAGTCCATTTGACTGCTTACAATGCTCTTTTTGCCATGACTGGCTAATTTAATGCCTAGGAAAGACATAGTGAGGTCATTTAGCTAAAATCACAGAGGTTAAACATATCTAAATTAGTGCCGCGAATCAAGTGATCAATTTAAGCTCTGATTAAGCTTTGTTTGGCTAGTTCGACTCATTTGAAGCGAATTCAAAGGCTTGCATAGGCATGGCATAGCTTCTATTAAAGAGTACATAAGGTAGAAAGCACTCTCAGTACTACATGGTTTTATTTATGTACACTATCTGACCGATTTCCTAAAAACGTGCCTGCTGTTTTTAGTGCCTGCAGTCTTTAACACGGTTTTCATAAATCCAGACATATATTGGCACAGAATGTTCGGAACTGATCGGAGAATGCCCTGATTTTGACTCTAGACGCCTTGGAAAGATGGACAGAAATTAGAAATGCTCGCTTTTTGGCCTCTCTGTGTCATCCAGTCTTATTCCCTTGAAATAATTATGTCTGGATTTATGAAAACCGTGTTAAAACGAAATCAAGTGGTTTTTTTTAATTGCTTATTTCTTCAATTTAATTTTCTTCCTTGCTCTCGCTATGACAGCAGATTGTAATTCGTACCTAGCATGAAATGTAGAGAACTTCTTGCCGCATGTTTCATTGATCTTCCCTTATTTTTGAATTATTTATCCTACCACCCCCCCCCCCCCCTTCGAATTTCTACTAGGTTTAGTCCAGGCTTCACTCGTTTGAATTCAGTTCGCGCGTTCGTTGACTCTGACATGGAGCCGATCGCTTAGCGTTCTGTATTTGCTGTCTAAAGGAAGTCTGCCTGAGGACATCATTAAGTCCAATGAAGGTGCAAGTCTAACGGTTTGCTAGCAAGCGTCGTCTATTATCCTACGCGGTAAGGCGGGCCTGATATGTATCAACGGAACATTTAGTCCCGTGAGTAGGCCGTTTGCCCTGTAGCGATAATGTTGTGCTTGCTTTAGACAGCAAAGATCTTTAGCCACACCAATTTAGGGCTTAGACGTGCAATGGACTAGACACTTCTAGCTGCTGTTGGCGTTATTTGCTCTGAACTTTGATGTAGCTAAAGACTTAGAAAAAAAATCTGTTGAAATCTGTATCTGGCGTTCCGCGCTCGACAAAAATCAAGTTTATCCGGGACATTGCTATTTGCGAGCAAAGCATGGCCACGAGCAGAGTGAAGAACATGAGTTCAAGCGCTGATCGTGAGTAGAATTTCCTTGTTTTATCAATTTTAGGCGTTCTCGGCTTAGCTAACTATCAGAACTGTCTGCGATTCGCCAGCGCGGAAGAATTTTATTTGCGTGTCTTCCGGCTGATGATTGATCAGTTTGTTGAAGTGTTGACATGTTGAAGTGCTCGCCAACTCATGATTATGGCCTAGTTTGTTTAAAGTTCGATCCATTCTCGATGTAGGAAGCTCTTGTTTAGTCCATTTAGGACGATGCAGGTTATAGAAAGCTAAACTTGATCAACTCTCCGCCGCCGTTTTTGACATCTGTGCCTTCGTGTGTTTATGTAGACCGTGGCTCCAATTTCATGTTCAAAGCTAAGCACTCTTAATTAAATTGTACAATTCATGATTCATCGAAAAGACGGTGAAACTAGTCTTCCTGGCCTGAAAAGGCATCCGGGAGAGTTATTTCCCTTTATTTGAGCTACGATAAGCCTTGTGGAAAGCTAGCGCTAAGAAAGACAGAATTGTATCACGATTATCAGTGACAAGTCAAATTCTGTGGCTACGTTTTTGCGAATCCAGACAAATATTGAAAGTAAATGTCACGTAAGGGCTACTAGTTGGCTGAAATGTAGAAGCAAATAGTCCATTTGACTGCTTACAATGCTCTTTTTGCCATGACTGGCTAATTTAATGCCTAGGAAAGACATAGTGAGGTCATTTAGCTAAAATCACAGAGGTTAAACATATCTAAATTAGTGCCGCGAATCAAGTGATCAATTTAAGCTCTG
Organism: Micromussa lordhowensis; assembly: GCA_964020085.1. NCBI lineage: Eukaryota > Metazoa > Cnidaria > Anthozoa > Scleractinia > Lobophylliidae > Micromussa > Micromussa lordhowensis. The sequence goes on from OZ026604.1 coordinate 21,535,108, forward strand.
ATTAAGCTTTGTTTGGCTAGTTCGACTCATTTGAAGCGAATTCAAAGGCTTGCATAGGCATGGCATAGCTTCTATTAAAAAGTACATAAGGTAGAAAGCACTCTCAGTACTACATGGTTTTATTTATGTACACTATCTGACCGATTTCCTAAAAACGTGCCTGCTGTTTTTAGTGCCTGCAGTCTTTAACACGGTTTTCATAAATCCAGACATATATTGGCACAGAATGTTCGGAACTGATCGGAGAATGCCCTGATTTTGACTCTAGACGCCTTGGAAAGATGGACAGAAATTAGAAATGCTCGCTTTTTGGCCTCTCTGTGTCATCCAGTCTTATTCCCTTGAAATATATGTCTGGATTTATGAAAACCGTGTTAAAACGAAATCAAGTGGTTTTTTTTAATTGCCTATTTCTTCAATTTAATTTTCTTCCTTGCTCTCGCTATGACAGCAGATTGTAATTCGTACCTAGCATGAAATGTAGAGAACTTCTTGCCGCATGTTTCATTGATCTTCCCTTATTTTTGAATTATTTATCCTACCACCCCCCCCCCCCCCTTCGAATTTCTACTAGGTTTAGTCCAGGCTTCACTCGTTTGAATTCAGTTCGCGCGTTCGTTGACTCTGACATGGAGCCGATCGCTTAGCGTTCTGTATTTGCTGTCTAAAGGAAGTCTGCCTGAGGACATCATTAAGTCCAATGAAGGTGCAAGTCTAACGGTTTGCTAGCAAGCGTCGTCTATTATCCTACGCGGTAAGGCGGGCCTGATATGTATCAACGGAACATTTAGTCCCGTGAGTAGGCCGTTTGCCCTGTAGCGATAATGTTGTGCTTGCTTTAGACAGCAAAGATCTTTAGCCACATCAATTTAGGGCTTAGACGTGCAATGGACTAGACACTTCTAGCTGCTGTTGGCGTTATTTGCTCTGAACTTTGATGTAGCTAAAGACTTAGAAAACAAATCTGTTGAAATCTGTATCTGGCGTTCCGCGCTCGACAAAAATCAAGTTTATCCGGGACATTGCTATTTGCGAGCAAAGCATGGCCACGAGCAGAGTGAAGAACATGAGTTCAAGCGCTGATCGTGAGTAGAATTTCCTTGTTTTATCAATTTTAGGCGTTCTCGGCTTAGCTAACTATCAGAACTGTCTGCGATTCGCCAGCGCGGAAGAATTTTATTTGCGTGTCTTCCGGCTGATGATTGATCAGTTTGTTGAAGTGTTGACATGTTGAAGTGCTCGCCAACTCATGATTATGGCCTAGTTTGTTTAAAGTTCGATCCATTCTCGATGTAGGAAGCTCTTGTTTAGTCCATTTAGGACGATGCAGGTTATAGAAAGCTAAACTTGATCAACTCTCCGCCGCCGTTTTTGACATCTGTGCCTTTGTGTGTTTATGTAGACCGTGGCTCCAATTTCATGTTCAAAGCTAAGCACTCTTAATTAAATTGTACAATTCATGATTCATCGAAAAGACGGTGAAACTAGTCTTCCTGGCCTGAAAAGGCATCCAGGAGAGTTATTTCCCTTTATTTGAGCTACGATAAGCCTTGTGGAAAGCTAGCGCTAAGAAAGACAGAATTGTATCACGATTATCAGTGACAAGTCAAATTCTGTGGCTACGTTTTTGCGAATCCAGACAAATATTGAAAGTAAATGTCACGTAAGGGCTACTAGTTGGCTGAAATGTAGAAGCAAATAGTCCATTTGACTGCTTACAATGCTCTTTTTGCCATGACTGGCTAATTTAATGCCTAGGAAAGACATAGTGAGGTCATTTAGCTAAAATCACAGAGGTTAAACATATCTAAATTAGTGCCGCGAATCAAGTGATCAATTTAAGCTCTGATTAAGCTTTGTTTGGCTAGTTCGACTCATTTGAAGCGAATTCAAAGGCTTGCATAGGCATGGCATAGCTTCTATTAAAGAGTACATAAGGTAGAAAGCACTCTCAGTACTACATGGTTTTATTTATGTACACTATCTGACCGATTTCCTAAAAACGTGCCTGCTGTTTTTAGTGCCTGCAGTCTTTAACACGGTTTTCATAAATCCAGACATATATTGGCACAGAATGTTCGGAACTGATCGGAGAATGCCCTGATTTTGACTCTAGACGCCTTGGAAAGATGGAGAGAAATTAGAAATGCTCGCTTTTTGGCCTCTCTGTGTCATCCAGTCTTATTCCCTTGAAATAATTATGTCTGGATTTATGAAAACCGTGTTAAAACGAAATCAAGTGGTTTTTTTTAATTGCCTATTTCTTCAATTTAATTTTCTTCCTTGCTCTCGCTATGACAGCAGATTGTAATTCGTACCTAGCATGAAATGTAGAGAACTTTTTGCCGCATGTTTCATTGATCTTCCCTTATTTTTGAATTATTTATCCTACCACCCCCCCCCCCCCCTTCGAATTTCTACTAGGTTTAGTTCAGGCTTCACTCGTTTGAATTCAGTTCGCGCGTTCGTTGACTCTGACATGGAGCCGATCGCTTAGCGTTCTGTATTTGCTGTCTAAAGGAAGTCTGCCTGAGGACATCATTAAGTCCAATGAAGGTGCAAGTCTAACGGTTTGCTAGCAAGCGTCGTCTATTATCCTACGCGGTAAGGCGGGCCTGATATGTATCAACGGAACATTTAGTCCCGTGAGTAGGCCGTTTGCCCTGTAGCGATAATGTTGTGCTTGCTTTAGACAGCAAAGATCTTTAGCCACACCAATTTAGGGCTTAGACGTGCAATGGACTAGACACTTCTAGCTGCTGTTGGCGTTATTTGCTCTGAACTTTGATGTAGCTAAAGACTTAGAAAACAAATCTGTTGAAATCTGTATCTGGCGTTCTGCGCTCGACAAAAATCAAGTTTATCCGGGACATTGCTATTTGCGAGCAAAGCATGGCCACGAGCAGAGTGAAGAACATGAGTTCAAGCGCTGATCGTGAGTAGAATTTCCTTGTTTTATCAATTTTAGGCGTTCTCGGCTTAGCTAACTATCAGAACTGTCTGCGATTCGCCAGCGCGGAAGAATTTTATTTGCGTGTCTTCCGGCTGATGATTGATCAGTTTGTTGAAGTGTTGACATGTTGAAGTGCTCGCCAACTCATGATTATGGCCTAGTTTGTTTAAAGTTCGATCCATTCTCGATGTAGGAAGCTCTTGTTTAGTCCATTTAGGACGATGCAGGTTATAGAAAGCTAAACTTGATCAACTCTCCGCCGCCGTTTTTGACATCTGTGCCTTCGTGTGTTTATGTAGACCGTGGCTCCAATTTCATGTTCAAAGCTAAGCACTCTTAATTAAATTGTACAATTCATGATTCATCGAAAAGACGGTGAAACTAGTCTTCCTGGCCTGAAAAGGCATCCAGGAGAGTTATTTCCCTTTATTTGAGCTACGATAAGCCTTGTGGAAAGCTAGCGCTAAGAAAGACAGAATTGTATCACGATTATCAGTGACAAGTCAAATTCTGTGGCTACGTTTTTGCGAATGCAGACAAATATTGAAAGTAAATGTCACGTAAGGGCTACTAGTTGGCTGAAATGTAGAAGCAAATAGTCCATTTGACTGCTTACAATGCTCTTTTTGCCATGACTGGCTAATTTAATGCCTAGGAAAGACATAGTGAGGTCATTTAGCTAAAATCACAGAGGTTAAACATATCTAAATTAGAGCCGCGAATCAAGTGATCAATTTAAGCTCTGATTAAGCTTTGTTTGGCTAGTTCGACTCATTTGAAGCGAATTCAAAGGCTTGCATAGGCATGGCATAGCTTCTATTAAAGAGTACATAAGGTAGAAAGCACTCTCAGTACTACATGGTTTTATTTATGTACACTATCTGACCGATTTCCTAAAAACGTGCCTGCTGTTTTTAGTGCCTGCAGTCTTTAACACGGTTTTCATAAATCCAGACATATATTGGCACAGAATGTTCGGAACTGATCGGAGAATGCCCTGATTTTGACTCTAGACGCCTTGGAAAGATGGACAGAAATTAGAAATGCTCGCTTTTTGGCCTCTCTGTGTCATCCAGTCTTATTCCCTTGAAATAATTATGTCTGGATTTATGAAAACCGTGTTAAAACGAAATCAAGTGGTTTTTTTTAATTGCTTATTTCTTCAATTTAATTTTCTTCCTTGCTCTCGCTATGACAGCAGATTGTAATTCGTACCTAGCATGAAATGTAGAGAACTTCTTGCCGCATGTTTCATTGATCTTCCCTTATTTTTGAATTATTTATCCTACCACCCCCCCCCCCCCCCCCTTCGAATTTCTACTAGGTTTAGTCCAGGCTTCACTCGTTTGAATTCAGTTCGCGCGTTCGTTGACTCTGACATGGAGCCGATCGCTTAGCGTTCTGTATTTGCTGTCTAAAGGAAGTCTGCCTGAGGACATCATTAAGTCCAATGAAGGTGCAAGTCTAACGGTTTGCTAGCAAGCGTCGTCTATTATCCTACGCGGTAAGGCGGGCCTGATATGTATCAACGGAACATTTAGTCCCGTGAGTAGGCCGTTTGCCCTGTAGCGATAATGTTGTGCTTGCTTTAGACAGCAAAGATCTTTAGCCACACCAATTTAGGGCTTAGACGTGCAATGGACTAGACACTTCTAGCTGCTGTTGGCGTTATTTGCTCTGAACTTTGATGTAGCTAAAGACTTAGAAAAAAAATCTGTTGAAATCTGTATCTGGCGTTCCGCGCTCGACAAAAATCAAGTTTATCCGGGACATTGCTATTTGCGAGCAAAGCATGGCCACGAGCAGAGTGAAGAACATGAGTTCAAGCGCTGATCGTGAGTAGAATTTCCTTGTTTTATCAATTTTAGGCGTTCTCGGCTTAGCTAACTATCAGAACTGTCTGCGATTCGCCAGCGCGGAAGAATTTTATTTGCGTGTCTTCCGGCTGATGATTGATCAGTTTGTTGAAGTGTTGACATGTTGAAGTGCTCGCCAACTCATGATTATGGCCTAGTTTGTTTAAAGTTCGATCCATTCTCGATGTAGGAAGCTCTTGTTTAGTCCATTTAGGACGATGCAGGTTATAGAAAGCTAAACTTGATCAACTCTCCGCCGCCGTTTTTGACATCTGTGCCTTCGTGTGTTTATGTAGACCGTGGCTCCAATTTCATGTTCAAAGCTAAGCACTCTTAATTAAATTGTACAATTCATGATTCATCGAAAAGACGGTGAAACTAGTCTTCCTGGCCTGAAAAGGCATCCAGGAGAGTTATTTCCCTTTATTTGAGCTACGATAAGCCTTGTGGAAAGCTAGCGCTAAGAAAGACAGAATTGTATCACGATTATCAGTGACAAGTCAAATTCTGTGGCTACGTTTTTGCGAATCCAGACAAATATTGAAAGTAAATGTCACGTAAGGGCTACTAGTTGGCTGAAATGTAGAAGCAAATAGTCCATTTGACTGCTTACAATGCTCTTTTTGCCATGACTGGCTAATTTAATGCCTAGGAAAGACATAGTGAGGTCATTTAGCTAAAATCACAGAGGTTAAACATATCTAAATTAGTGCCGCGAATCAAGTGATCAATTTAAGCTCTGATTAAGCTTTGTTTGGCTAGTTCGACTCATTTGAAGCGAATTCAAAGGCTTGCATAGGCATGGCATAGCTTCTATTAAAGAGTACATAAGGTAGAAAGCACTCTCAGTACTACATGGTTTTATTTATGTACACTATCTGACCGATTTCCTAAAAACGTGCCTGCTGTTTTTAGTGCCTGCAGTCTTTAACACGGTTTTCATAAATCCAGACATATATTGGCACAGAATGTTCGGAACTGATCGGAGAATGCCCTGATTTTGACTCTAGACGCCTTGGAAAGATGGACAGAAATTAGAAATGCTCGCTTTTTGGCCTCTCTGTGTCATCCAGTCTTATTCCCTTGAAATAATTATGTCTGGATTTATGAAAACCGTGTTAAAACGAAATCAAGTGGGTTTTTTTAATTGCTTATTTCTTCAATTTAATTTTCTTCCTTGCTCTCGCTATGACAGCAGATTGTAATTCGTACCTAGCATGAAATGTAGAGAACTTCTTGCCGCATGTTTCATTGATCTTCCCTTATTTTTGAATTATTTATCCTACCACCCCCCCCCCCCCCCCTTCGAATTTCTACTAGGTTTAGTCCAGGCTTCACTCGTTTGAATTCAGTTCGCGCGTTCGTTGACTCTGACATGGAGCCGATCGCTTAGCGTTCTGTATTTGCTGTCTAAAGGAAGTCTGCCTGAGGACATCATTAAGTCCAATGAAGGTGCAAGTCTAACGGTTTGCTAGCAAGCGTCGTCTATTATCCTACGCGGTAAGGCGGGCCTGATATGTATCAACGGAACATTTAGTCCCGTGAGTAGGCCGTTTGCCCTGTAGCGATAATGTTGTGCTTGCTTTAGACAGCAAAGATCTTTAGCCACACCAATTTAGGGCTTAGACGTGCAATGGACTAGACACTTCTAGCTGCTGTTGGCGTTATTTGCTCTGAACTTTGATGTAGCTAAAGACTTAGAAAAAAAATCTGTTGAAATCTGTATCTGGCGTTCCGCGCTCGACAAAAATCAAGTTTATCCGGGACATTGCTATTTGCGAGCAAAGCATGGCCACGAGCAGAGTGAAGAACATGAGTTCAAGCGCTGATCGTGAGTAGAATTTCCTTGTTTTATCAATTTTAGGCGTTCTCGGCTTAGCTAACTATCAGAACTGTCTGCGATTCGCCAGCGCGGAAGAATTTTATTTGCGTGTCTTCCGGCTGATGATTGATCAGTTTGTTGAAGTGTTGACATGTTGAAGTGCTCGCCAACTCATGATTATGGCCTAGTTTGTTTAAAGTTCGATCCATTCTCGATGTAGGAAGCTCTTGTTTAGTCCATTTAGGACGATGCAGGTTATAGAAAGCTAAACTTGATCAACTCTCCGCCGCCGTTTTTGACATCTGTGCCTTCGTGTGTTTATGTAGACCGTGGCTCCAATTTCATGTTCAAAGCTAAGCACTCTTAATTAAATTGTACAATTCATGATTCATCGAAAAGACGGTGAAACTAGTCCTCCTGGCCTTAAAAGGCATCCAGGAGAGTTATTTCCCTTTATTTGAGCTACGATAAGCCTTGTGGAAAGCTAGCGCTAAGAAAGACAGAATTGTATCACGATTATCAGTGACAAGTCAAATTCTGTGGCTACGTTTTTGCGAATCCAGACAAATATTGAAAGTAAATGTCACGTAAGGGCTACTAGTTGGCTGAAATGTAGAAGCAAATAGTCCATTTGACTGCTTACAATGCTCTTTTTGCCATGACTGGCTAATTTAATGCCTAGGAAAGACATAGTGAGGTCATTTAGCTAAAATCACAGAGGTTAAACATATCTAAATTAGTGCCGCGAATCAAGTGATCAATTTAAGCTCTGATTAAGCTTTGTTTGGCTAGTTCGACTCATTTGAAGCGAATTCAAAGGCTTGCATAGGCATGGCATAGCTTCTATTAAAAAGTACATAAGGTAGAAAGCACTCTCAGTACTACATGGTTTTATTTATGTACACTATCTGACCGATTTCCTAAAAACGTGCCTGCTGTTTTTAGTGCCTGCAGTCTTTAACACGGTTTTCATAAATCCAGACATATATTGGCACAGAATGTTCGGAACTGATCGGAGAATGCCCTGATTTTGACTCTAGACGCCTTGGAAAGATGGACAGAAATTAGAAATGCTCGCTTTTTGGCCTCTCTGTGTCATCCAGTCTTATTCCCTTGAAATAATTATGTCTGGATTTATGAAAACCGTGTTAAAACGAAATCAAGTGTTTTTTTTTAATTGCTTATTTCTTCAATTTAATTTTCTTCCTTGCTCTCGCTATGACAGCAGATTGTAATTCGTACCTAGCATGAAATGTAGAGAACTTCTTGCCGCATGTTTCATTGATCTTCCCTTATTTTTGAATTATTTATCCTACCACCCCCCCCCCCCCTTCGAATTTCTACTAGGTTTAGTCCAGGCTTCACTCGTTTGAATTCAGTTCGCGCGTTCGTTGACTCTGACATGGAGCCGATCGCTTAGCGTTCTGTATTTGCTGTCTAAAGGAAGTCTGCCTGAGGACATCATTAAGTCCAATGAAGGTGCAAGTCTAACGGTTTGCTAGCAAGCGTCGTCTATTATCCTACGCGGTAAGGCGGGCCTGATATGTATCAACGGAACATTTAGTCCCGTGAGTAGGCCGTTTGCCCTGTAGCGATAATGTTGTGCTTGCTTTAGACAGCAAAGATCTTTAGCCACACCAATTTAGGGCTTAGACGTGCAATGGACTAGACACTTCTAGCTGCTGTTGGCGTTATTTGCTCTGAACTTTGATGTAGCTAAAGACTTAGAAAAAAAATCTGTTGAAATCTGTATCTGGCGTTCCGCGCTCGACAAAAATCAAGTTTATCCGGGACATTGCTATTTGCGAGCAAAGCATGGCCACGAGCAGAGTGAAGAACATGAGTTCAAGCGCTGATCGTGAGTAGAATTTCCTTGTTTTATCAATTTTAGGCGTTCTCGGCTTAGCTAACTATCAGAACTGTCTGCGATTCGCCAGCGCGGAAGAATTTTATTTGCGTGTCTTCCGGCTGATGATTGATCAGTTTGTTGAAGTGTTGACATGTTGAAGTGCTCGCCAACTCATGATTATGGCCTAGTTTGTTTAAAGTTCGATCCATTCTCGATGTAGGAAGCTCTTGTTTAGTCCATTTAGGACGATGCAGGTTATAGAAAGCTAAACTTGATCAACTCTCCGCCGCCGTTTTTGACATCTGTGCCTTCGTGTGTTTATGTAGACCGTGGCTCCAATTTCATGTTCAAAGCTAAGCACTCTTAATTAAATTGTACAATTCATGATTCATCGAAAAGACGGTGAAACTAGTCTTCCTGGCCTGAAACGGCATCCAGGAGAGTTATTTCCCTTTATTTGAGCTACGATAAGCCTTGTGGAAAGCTAGCGCTAAGAAAGACAGAATTGTATCACGATTATCAGTGACAAGTCAATTTCTGTGGCTACGTTTTTGCGAATCCAGACAAATATTGAAAGTAAATGTCACGTAAGGGCTACTAGTTGGCTGAAATGTAGAAGCAAATAGTCCATTTGACTGCTTACAATGCTCTTTTTGCCATGACTGGCTAATTTAATTCCTAGGAAAGACATAGTGAGGTCATTTAGCTAAAATCACAGAGGTTAAACATATCTAAATTAGTGCCGCGAATCAAGTGATCAATTTAAGCTCTGATTAAGCTTTGTTTGGCTAGTTCGACTCATTTGAAGCGAATTCAAAGGCTTGCATAGGCATGGCATAGCTTCTATTAAAGAGTACATAAGGTAGAAAGCACTCTCAGTACTACATGGTTTTATTTATGTACACTATCTGACCGATTTCCTAAAAACGTGCCTGCTGTTTTTAGTGCCTGCAGTCTTTAACACGGTTTTCATAAATCCAGACATATATTGGCACAGAATGTTCGGAACTGATCGGAGAATGCCCTGATTTTGACTCTAGACGCCTTGGAAAGATGGACAGAAATTAGAAATGCTCGCTTTTTGGCCTCTCTGTGTCATCCAGTCTTATTCCCTTGAAATAATTATGTCTGGATTTATGAAAACCGTGTTAAAACGAAATCAAGTGGTTTTTTTTAATTGCTTATTTCTTCAATTTAATTTTCTTCCTTGCTCTCGCTATGACAGCAGATTGTAATTCGTACCTAGCATGAAATGTAGAGAACTTCTTGCCGCATGTTTCATTGATCTTCCCTTATTTTTGAATTATTTATCCTACCACCCCCCCCCCCCCCCCTTCGAATTTCTACTAGGTTTAGTCCAGGCTTCACTCGTTTGAATTTAGTTCGCGCGTTCGTTGACTCTGACATGGAGCCGATCGCTTAGCGTTCTGTATTTGCTGTCTAAAGGAAGTCTGCCTGAGGACATCATTAAGTCCAATGAAGGTGCAAGTCTAACGGTTTGCTAGCAAGCGTCGTCTATTATCCTACGCGGTAAGGCGGGCCTGATATGTATCAACGGAACATTTAGTCCCGTGAGTAGGCCGTTTGCCCTGTAGCGATAATGTTGTGCTTGCTTTAGACAGCAAAGATCTTTAGCCACACCAATTTAGGGCTTAGACGTGCAATGGACTAGACACTTCTAGCTGCTGTTGGCGTTATTTGCTCTGAACTTTGATGTAGCTAAAGACTTAGAAAAAAAATCTGTTGAAATCTGTATCTGGCGTTCCGCGCTCGACAAAAATCAAGTTTATCCGGGACATTGCTATTTGCGAGCAAAGCATGGCCACGAGCAGAGTGAAGAACATGAGTTCAAGCGCTGATCGTGAGTAGAATTTCCTTGTTTTATCAATTTTAGGCGTCCTCGGCTTAGCTAAGTATCAGAACTGTCTGCGATTCGCCAGCGCGGAAGAATTTTATTTGCGTGTCTTCCGGCTGATGATTGATCAGTTTGTTGAAGTGTTGACATGTTGAAGTGCTCGCCAACTCATGATTATGGCCTAGTTTGTTTAAAGTTCGATCCATTCTCGATGTAGGAAGCTCTTGTTTAGTCCATTTAGGACGATGCAGGTTATAGAAAGCTAAACTTGATCAACTCTCCGCCGCCGTTTTTGACATCTGTGCCTTCGTGTGTTTATGTAGACCGTGGCTCCAATTTCATGTTCAAAGCTAAGCACTCTTAATTTAATTGTACAATTCATGATTCATCGAAAAGACGGTGAAACTAGTCTTCCTGGCCTGAAAAGGCATCCAGGAGAGTTATTTCCCTTTATTTGAGCTACGATAAGCCTTGTGGAAAGCTAGCGCTAAGAAAGACAGAATTGTATCACGATTATCAGTGACAAGTCAAATTCTGTGGCTACGGTTTTGCGAATCCAGACAAATATTGAAAGTAAATGTCACGTAAGGGCTACTAGTTGGCTGAAATGTAGAAGCAAATAGTCCATTTGACTGCTTACAATGCTCTTTTTGCCATGACTGGCTAATTTAATGCCTAGGAAAGACATAGTGAGGTCATTTAGCTAAAATCACAGAGGTTAAACATATCTAAATTAGTGCCGCGAATCAAGTGATCAATTTAAGCTCTGATTAAGCTTTGTTTGGCTAGTTCGACTCATTTGAAGCGAATTCAAAGGCTTGCATAGGCATGGCATAGCTTCTATTAAAGAGTACATAAGGTAGAAAGCACTCTCAGTACTACATGGTTTTATTTATGTACACTATCTGACCGATTTCCTAAAAACGTGCCTGCTGTTTTTAGTGCCTGCAGTCTTTAACACGGTTTTCATAAATCCAGACATATATTGGCACAGAATGTTCGGAACTGATCGGAGAATGCCCTGATTTTGACTCTAGACGCCTTGGAAAGATGGACAGAAATTAGAAATGCTCGCTTTTTGGCCTCTCTGTGTCATCCAGTCTTATTCCCTTGAAATAATTATGTCTGGATTTATGAAAACCGTGTTAAAACGAAATCAAGTGGTTTTTTTTAATTGCTTATTTCTTCAATTTAATTTTCTTCCTTGCTCTCGCTATGACAGCAGATTGTAATTCGTACCTAGCATGAAATGTAGAGAACTTCTTGCCGCATGTTTCATTGATCTTCCCTTATTTTTGAATTATTTATCCTACCACCCCCCCCCCCTTCGAATTTCTACTAGGTTTAGTCCAGGCTTCACTCGTTTGAATTCAGTTCGCGCGTTCGTTGACTCTGACATGGAGCCGATCGCTTAGCGTTCTGTATTTGCTGTCTAAAGGAAGTCTGCCTGAGGACATCATTAAGTCCAATGAAGGTGCAAGTCTAACGGTTTGCTAGCAAGCGTCGTCTATTATCCTACGCGGTAAGGCGGGCCTGATATGTATCAACGGAACATTTAGTCCCGTGAGTAGGCCGTTTGCCCTGTAGCGATAATGTTGTGCTTGCTTTAGACAGCAAAGATCTTTAGCCACACCAATTTAGGGCTTAGACGTGCAATGGACTAGACACTTCTAGCTGCTGTTGGCGTTATTTGCTCTGAACTTTGATGTAGCTAAAGACTTAGAAAAAAAATCTGTTGAAATCTGTATCTGGCGTTCCGCGCTCGACAAAAATCAAGTTTATCCGGGACATTGCTATTTGCGAGCAAAGCATGGCCACGAGCAGAGTGAAGAACATGAGTTCAAGCGCTGATCGTGAGTAGAATTTCCTTGTTTTATCAATTTTAGGCGTTCTCGGCTTAGCTAACTATCAGAACTGTCTGCGATTCGCCAGCGCGGAAGAATTTTATTTGCGTGTCTTCCGGCTGATGATTGATCAGTTTGTTGAAGTGTTGACATGTTGAAGTGCTCGCCAACTCATGATTATGGCCTAGTTTGTTTAAAGTTCGATCCATTCTCGATGTAGGAAGCTCTTGTTTAGTCCATTTAGGACGATGCAGGTTATAGAAAGCTAAACTTGATCAACTCTCCGCCGCCGTTTTTGACATCTGTGCCTTCGTGTGTTTATGTAGACCGTGGCTCCAATTTCATGTTCAAAGCTAAGCACTCTTAATTAAATTGTACAATTCATGATTCATCGAAAAGACGGTGAAACTAGTCTTCCTGGCCTGAAAAGGCATCCAGGAGAGTTATTTCCCTTTATTTGAGCTACGATAAGCCTTGTGGAAAGCTAGCGCTAAGAAAGACAGAATTGTATCACGATTATCAGTGACAAGTCAAATTCTGTGGCTACGTTTTTGCGAATCCAGACAAATATTGAAAGTAAATGTCACGTAAGGGCTACTAGTTGGCTGAAATGTAGAAGCAAATAGTCCATTTGACTAATTACAATGCTCTTTTTGCCATGACTGGCTAATTTAATGCCTAGGAAAGACATAGTGAGGTCATTTAGCTAAAATCACAGAGGTTAAACATATCTAAATTAGTGCCGCGAATCAAGTGATCAATTTAAGCTCTGATTAAGCTTTGTTTGGCTAGTTCGACTCATTTGAAGCGAATTCAAAGGCTTGCATAGGCATGGCATAGCTTCTATTAAAGAGTACATAAGGTAGAAAGCACTCTCAGTACTACATGGTTTTATTTATGTACACTATCTGACCGATTTCCTAAAAACGTGCCTGCTGTTTTTAGTGCCTGCAGTCTTTAACACGGTTTTCATAAATCCAGACATATATTGGCACAGAATGTTCGGAACTGATCAGAGAATGCCCTGATTTTGACTCTAGACGCCTTGGAAAGATGGACAGAAATTAGAAATGCTCGCTTTTTGGCCTCTCTGTGTCATCCAGTCTTATTCCCTTGAAATAATTATGTCTGGATTTATGAAAACCGTGTTAAAACGAAATCAAGTGGTTTTTTTTAATTGCTTATTTCTTCAATTTAATTTTCTTCCTTGCTCTCGCTATGACAGCAGATTGTAATTCGTACCTAGCATGAAATGTAGAGAACTTCTTGCCGCATGTTTCATTGATCTTCCCTTATTTTTGAATTATTTATCCTACCACCCCCCCCCCCCCCCTTCGAATTTCTACTAGGTTTAGTCCAGGCTTCACTCGTTTGAATTCAGTTCGCGCGTTCGTTGACTCTGACATGGACCCGATCGCTTAGCGTTCTGTATTTGCTGTCTAAAGGAAGTCTGCCTGAGGACATCATTAAGTCCAATGAAGGTGCAAGTCTAACGGTTTGCTAGCAAGCGTCGTCTATTATCCTACGCGGTAAGGCGGGCCTGATATGTATCAACGGAACATTTAGTCCCGTGAGTAGGCCGTTTGCCCTGTAGCGATAATGTTGTGCTTGCTTTAGACAGCAAAGATCTTTAGCCACACCAATTTAGGGCTTAGACGTGCAATGGACTAGACACTTCTAGCTGCTGTTGGCGTTATTTGCTCTGAACTTTGATGTAGCTAAAGACTTAGAAAAAAAATCTGTTGAAATCTGTATCTGGCGTTCCGCGCTCGACAAAAATCAAGTTTATCCGGGACATTGCTATTTGCGAGCAAAGCATGGCCACAAGCAGAGTGAAGAACATGAGTTCAAGCGCTGATCGTGAGTAGAATTTCCTTGTTTTATCAATTTTAGGCGTTCTCGGCTTAGCTAACTATCAGAACTGTCTGCGATTCGCCAGCGCGGAAGAATTTTATTTGCGTGTCTTCCGGCTGATGATTGATCAGTTTGTTGAAGTGTTGACATGTTGAAGTGCTCGCCAACTCATGATTATGGCCTAGTTTGTTTAAAGTTCGATCCATTCTCCATGTAGGAAGCTCTTGTTTAGTCCATTTAGGACGATGCAGGTTATAGAAAGCTAAACTTGATCAACTCTCCGCCGCCGTTTTTGACATCTGTGCCTTCGTGTGTTTATGTAGACCGTGGCTCCAATTTCATGTTCAAAGCTAAGCACTCTTAATTAAATTGTACAATTCATGATTCATCGAAAAGACGGTGAAACTAGTCTTCCTGGCCTGAAAAGGCATCCAGGAGAGTTATTTCCCTTTATTTGAGCTACGATAAGCCTTGTGGAAAGCTAGCGCTAAGAAAGACAGAATTGTATCACGATTATCAGTGACAAGTCAAATTCTGTGGCTACGTTTTTGCGAATCCAGACAAATATTGAAAGTAAATGTCACGTAAGGGCTACTAGTTGGCTGAAATGTAGAAGCAAATAGTCCATTTGACTGCTTACAATGCTCTTTTTGCCATGACTGGCTAATTTAATGCCTAGGAAAGACATAGTGAGGTCATTTAGCTAAAATCACAGAGGTTAAACATATCTAAATTAGTGCCGCGAATCAAGTGATCAATTTAAGCTCTGATTAAGCTTTGTTTGGCTAGTTCGACTCATTTGAAGCGAATTCAAAGGCTTGCATAGGCATGGCATAGCTTCTATTAAAGAGTACATAAGGTAGAAAGCACTCTCAGTACTACATGGTTTTATTTATGTACACTATCTGACCGATTTCCTAAAAACGTGCCTGCTGTTTTTAGTGCCTGCAGTCTTTAACACGGTTTTCATAAATCCAGACATATATTGGCACAGAATGTTCGGAACTGATCGGAGAATGCCCTGATTTTGACTCTAGACGCCTTGGAAAGATGGACAGAAATTAGAAATGCTCGCTTTTTGGCCTCTCTGTGTCATCCAGTCTTATTCCCTTGAAATAATTATGTCTGGATTAATGAAAACCGTGTTAAAACGAAATCAAGTGGTTTTTTTTAATTGCTTATTTCTTCAATTTAATTTTCTTCCTTGCTCTCGCTATGACAGCAGATTGTAATTCGTACCTAGCATGAAATGTAGAGAACTTCTTGCCGCATGTTTCATTGATCTTCCCTTATTTTTGAATTATTTATCCTACCACCCCCCCCCCCCCCCCTTCGAATTTCTACTAGGTTTAGTCCAGGCTTCACTCGTTTGAATTCAGCTCGCGCGTTCGTTGACTCTGACATGGAGCCGATCGCTTAGCGTTCTGTATTTGCTGTCTAAAGGAAGTCTGCCTGAGGACATCATTAAGTCCAATGAAGGTGCAAGTCTAACGGTTTGCTAGCAAGCGTCGTCTATTATCCTACGCGGTAAGGCGGGCCTGATATGTATCAACGGAACATTTAGTCCCGTGAGTAGGCCGTTTGCCCTGTAGCGATAATGTTGTGCTTGCTTTAGACAGGCAAAGATCTTTAGCCACACCAATTTAGGGCTTAGACGTGCAATGGACTAGACACTTCTAGCTGCTGTTGGCGTTATTTGCTCTGAACTTTGATGTAGCTAAAGACTTAGAAAAAAAATCTGTTGAAATCTGTATCTGGCGTTCCGCGCTCGACAAAAATCAAGTTTATCCGGGACATTGCTATTTGCGAGCAAAGCATGGCCACGAGCAGAGTGAAGAACATGAGTTCAAGCGCTGATCGTGAGTAGAATTTCCTTGTTTTATCAATTTTAGGCGTTCTCGGCTTAGCTAACTATCAGAACTGTCTGCGATTCGCCAGCGCGGAAGAATTTTATTTGCGTGTCTTCCGGCTGATGATTGATCAGTTTGTTGAAGTGTTGACATGTTGAAGTGCTCGCCAACTCATGATTATGGCCTAGTTTGTTTAAAGTTCGATCCATTCTCGATGTAGGAAGCTCTTGTTTAGTCCATTTAGGACGATGCAGGTTATAGAAAGCTAAACTTGATCAACTCTCCGCCGCCGTTTTTGACATCTGTGCCTTCGTGTGTTTATGTAGACTGTGGCTCCAATTTCATGTTCAAAGCTAAGCACTCTTAATTAAATTGTACAATTCATGATTCATCGAAAAGACGGTGAAACTAGTCTTCCTGGCCTGAAAAGGCATCCAGGAGAGTTATTTCCCTTTATTTGAGCTACGATAAGCCTTGTGGAAAGCTAGCGCTAAGAAAGACAGAATTGTATCACGATTATCAGTGACAAGTCAAATTCTGTGGCTACGTTTTTGCGAATCCAGACAAATATTGAAAGTAAATGTCATGTAAGGGCTACTAGTTGGCTGAAATGTAGAAGCAAATAGTCCATTTGACTGCTTACAATGCTCTTTTTGCCATGACTGGCTAATTTAATGCCTAGGAAAGACATAGTGAGGTCATTTAGCTAAAATCACAGAGGTTAAACATATCTAAATTAGTGCCGCGAATCAAGTGATCAATTTAAGCTCTGATTAAGCTTTGTTTGGCTAGTTCGACTCATTTGAAGCGAATTCAAAGGCTTGCATAGGCATGGCATAGCTTCTATTAAAGAGTACATAAGGTAGAAAGCACTCTCAGTACTACATGGTTTTATTTATGTACACTATCTGACCGATTTCCTAAAAACGTGCCTGCTGTTTTTAGTGCCTGCAGTCTTTAACACGGTTTTCATAAATCCAGACATATATTAGCACAGAATGTTCGGAACTGATCGGAGAATGCCCTGATTTTGACTCTAGACGCCTTGGAAAGATGGACAGAAATTAGAAATGCTCGCTTTTTGGCCTCTCTGTGTCATCCAGTCTTATTCCCTTGAAATAATTATGTCTGGATTTATGAAAACCGTGTTAAAACGAAATCAAGTGGTTTTTTTTAATTGCTTATTTCTTCAATTTAATTTTCTTCCTTGCTCTCGCTATGACAGCAGATTGTAATTCGTACCTAGCATGAAATGTAGAGAACTTCTTGCCGCATGTTTCATTGATCTTCCCTTATTTTTGAATTATTTATCCTACCACCCCCCCCCCCCCTTCGAATTTCTACTAGGTTTAGTCCAGGCTTCACTCGTTTGAATTCAGTTCGCGCGTTCGTTGACTCTGACATGGAGCCGATCGCTTAGCGTTCTGTATTTGCTGTCTAAAGGAAGTCTGCCTGAGGACATCATTAAGTCCAATGAAGGTGCAAGTCTAACGGTTTGCTAGCAAGCGTCGTCTATTATCCTACGCGGTAAGGCGGGCCTGATATGTATCAACGGAACATTTAGTCCCGTGAGTAGGCCGTTTGCCCTGTAGCGATAATGTTGTGCTTGCTTTAGACAGGCAAAGATCTTTAGCCACACCAATTTAGGGCTTAGACGTGCAATGGACTAGACACTTCTAGCTGCTGTTGGCGTTATTTGCTCTGAACTTTGATGTAGCTAAAGACTTAGAAAAAAAATCTGTTGAAATCTGTATCTGGCGTTCCGCGCTCGACAAAAATCAAGTTTATCCGGGACATTGCTATTTGCGAGCAAAGCATGGCCACGAGCAGAGTGAAGAACATGAGTTAAAGCGCTGATCGTGAGTAGAATTTCCTTGTTTTATCAATTTTAGGCGTTCTCGGCTTAGCTAACTATCAGAACTGTCTGCGATTCGCCAGCGCGGAAGAATTTTATTTGCGTGTCTTCCGGCTGATGATTGATCAGTTTGTTGAAGTGTTGACATGTTGAAGTGCTCGCCAACTCATGATTATGGCCTAGTTTGTTTAAAGTTCGATCCATTCTCGATGTAGGAAGCTCTTGTTTAGTCCATTTAGGACGATGCAGGTTATAGAAAGCTAAACTTGATCAACTCTCCGCCGCCGTTTTTGACATCTGTGCCTTCGTGTGTTTATGTAGACCGTGGCTCCAATTTCATGTTCAAAGCTAAGCACTCTTAATTAAATTGTACAATTCATGATTCATCGAAAAGACGGTGAAACTAGTCTTCCTGGCCTGAAAAGGCATCCAGGAGAGTTATTTCCCTTTATTTGAGCTACGATAAGCCTTGTGGAAAGCTAGCGCTAAGAAAGACAGAATTGTATCACGATTATCAGTGACAAGTCAAATTCTGTGGCTACGTTTTTGCGAATCCAGACAAATATTGAAAGTAAATGTCATGTAAGGGCTACTAGTTGGCTGAAATGTAGAAGCAAATAGTCCATTTGACTGCTTACAATGCTCTTTTTGCCATGACTGGCTAATTTAATGCCTAGGAAAGACATAGTGAGGTCATTTAGCTAAAATCACAGAGGTTAAACATATCTAAATTAGTGCCGCGAATCAAGTGATCAATTTAAGCTCTGATTAAGCTTTGTTTGGCTAGTTCGACTCATTTGAAGCGAATTCAAAGGCTTGCATAGGCATGGCATAGCTTCTATTAAAGAGTACATAAGGTAGAAAGCACTCTCAGTACTACATGGTTTTATTTATGTACACTATCTGACCGATTTCCTAAAAACGTGCCTGCTGTTTTTAGTGCCTGCAGTCTTTAACACGGTTTTCATAAATCCAGACATATATTAGCACAGAATGTTCGGAACTGATCGGAGAATGCCCTGATTTTGACTCTAGACGCCTTGGAAAGATGGACAGAAATTAGAAATGCTCGCTTTTTGGCCTCTCTGTGTCATCCAGTCTTATTCCCTTGAAATAATTATGTCTGGATTTATGAAAACCGTGTTAAAACGAAATCAAGTGGTTTTTTTTAATTGCTTATTTCTTCAATTTAATTTTCTTCCTTGCTCTCGCTATGACAGCAGATTGTAATTCGTACCTAGCATGAAATGTAGAGAACTTCTTGCCGCATGTTTCATTGATCTTCCCTTATTTTTGAATTATTTATCCTACCACCCCCCCCCCCCCCTTCGAATTTCTACTAGGTTTAGTCCAGGCTTCACTCGTTTGAATTCAGTTCGCGCGTTCGTTGACTCTGACATGGAGCCGATCGCTTAGCGTTCTGTATTTGCTGTCTAAAGGAAGTCTGCCTGAGGACATCATTAAGTCCAATGAAGGTGCAAGTCTAATGGTTTGCTAGCAAGCGTCGTCTATTATCCTACGCGGTAAGGCGGGCCTGATATGTATCAACGGAACATTTAGTCCCGTGAGTAGGCCGTTTGCCCTGTAGCGATAATGTTGTGCTTGCTTTAGACAGCAAAGATCTTTAGCCACACCAATTTAGGGCTTAGACGTGCAATGGACTAGACACTTCTAGCTGCTGTTGGCGTTATTTGCTCTGAACTTTGATGTAGCTAAAGACTTAGAAAAAAAATCTGTTGAAATCTGTATCTGGCGTTCCGCGCTCGACAAAAATCAAGTTTATCCGGGACATTGCTATTTGCGAGCAAAGCATGGCCACGAGCAGAGTGAAGAACATGAGTTCAAGCGCTGATCGTGAGTAGAATTTCCTTGTTTTATCAATTTTAGGCGTTCTCGGCTTAGCTAACTATCAGAACTGTCTGCGATTCGCCAGCGCGGAAGAATTTTATTTGCGTGTCTTCCGGCTGATGATTGATCAGTTTGTTGAAGTGTTGACATGTTGAAGTGCTCGCCAACTCATGATTATGGCCTAGTTTGTTTAAAGTTCGATCCATTCTCGATGTAGGAAGCTCTTGTTTAGTCCATTTAGGACGATGCAGGTTATAGAAAGCTAAACTTGATCAACTCTCCGCCGCCGTTTTTGACATCTGTGCCTTCGTGTGTTTATGTAGACCGTGGCTCCAATTTCATGTTCAAAGCTAAGCACTCTTAATTAAATTGTACAATTCATGATTCATCGAAAAGACGGTGAAACTAGTCTTCCTGGCCTGAAAAGGCATCCAGGAGAGTTATTTCCCTTTATTTGAGCTACGATAAGCCTTGTGGAAAGCTAGCGCTAAGAAAGACAGAATTGTATCACGATTATCAGTGACAAGTCAAATTCTGTGGCTACGTTTTTGCGAATCCAGACAAATATTGAAAGTAAATGTCACGTAAGGGCTACTAGTTGGCTGAAATGTAGAAGCAAATAGTCCATTTGACTGCTTACAATGCTCTTTTTGCCATGACTGGCTAATTTAATGCCTAGGAAAGACATAGTGAGGTCATTTAGCTAAAATCACAGAGGTTAAACATATCTAAATTAGTGCCGCGAATCAAGTGATCAATTTAAGCTCTGATTAAGCTTTGTTTGGCTAGTTCGACTCATTTGAAGCGAATTCAAAGGCTTGCATAGGCATGGCATAGCTTCTATTAAAGAGTACATAAGGTAGAAAGCACTCTCAGTACTACATGGTTTTATTTATGTACACTATCTGACCGATTTCCTAAAAACGTGCCTGCTGTTTTTAGTGCCTGCAGTCTTTAACACGGTTTTCATAAATCCAGACATATATTGGCACAGAATGTTCGGAACTGATCGGAGAATGCCCTGATTTTGACTCTAGACGCCTTGGAAAGATGGACAGAAATTAGAAATGCTCGCTTTTTGGCCTCTCTGTGTCATCCAGTCTTATTCCCTTGAAATAATTATGTCTGGATTTATGAAAACCGTGTTAAAACGAAATCAAGTGGTTTTTTTTAATTGCTTATTTCTTCAATTTAATTTTCTTCCTTGCTCTCGCTATGACAGCAGATTGTAATTCGTACCTAGCATGAAATGTAGAGAACTTCTTGCCGCATGTTTCATTGATCTTCCCTTATTTTTGAATTATTTATCCTACCACCCCCCCCCCCCCCTTCGAATTTCTACTAGGTTTAGTCCAGGCTTCACTCGTTTGAATTCAGTTCGCGCGTTCGTTGACTCTGACATGGAGCCGATCGCTTAGCGTTCTGTATTTGCTGTCTAAAGGAAGTCTGCTTGAGGACATCATTAAGTCCAATGAAGGTGCAAGTCTAACGGTTTGCTAGCAAGCGTCGTCTATTATCCTACGCGGTAAGGCGGGCCTGATATGTATCAACGGAACATTTAGTCCCGTGAGTAGGCCGTTTGCCCTGTAGCGATAATGTTGTGCTTGCTTTAGACAGCAAAGATCTTTAGCCACACCAATTTAGGGCTTAGACGTGCAATGGACTAGACACTTCTAGCTGCTGTTGGCGTTATTTGCTCTGAACTTTGATGTAGCTAAAGACTTAGAAAAAAAATCTGTTGAAATCTGTATCTGGCGTTCCGCGCTCGACAAAAATCAAGTTTATCCGGGACATTGCTATTTGCGAGCAAAGCATGGCCACGAGCAGAGTGAAGAACATGAGTTCAAGCGCTGATCGTGAGTAGAATTTCCTTGTTTTATCAATTTTAGGCGTTCTCGGCTTAGCTAACTATCAGAACTGTCTGCGATTCGCCAGCGCGGAAGAATTTTATTTGCGTGTCTTCCGGCTGATGATTGATCAGTTTGTTGAAGTGTTGACATGTTGAAGTGCTCGCCAACTCATGATTATGGCCTAGTTTGTTTAAAGTTCGATCCATTCTCGATGTAGGAAGCTCTTGTTTAGTCCATTTAGGACGATGCAGGTTATAGAAAGCTAAACTTGATCAACTCTCCGCCGCCGTTTTTGACATCTTTGCCTTCGTGTGTTTATGTAGACCGTGGCTCCAATTTCATGTTCAAAGCTAAGCACTCTTAATTAAATTGTACAATTCATGATTCATCGAAAAGACGGTGAAACTAGTCTTCCTGGCCTGAAAAGGCATCCAAGAGAGTTATTTCCCTTTATTTGAGCTACGATAAGCCTTGTGGAAAGCTAGCGCTAAGAAAGACAGAATTGTATCACGATTATCAGTGACAAGTCAAATTCTGTGGCTACGTTTTTGCGAATCCAGACAAATATTGAAAGTAAATGTCACGTAAGGGCTACTAGTTGGCTGAAATGTAGAAGCAAATAGTCCATTTGACTGCTTACAATGCTCTTTTTGCCATGACTGGCTAATTTAATGCCTAGGAAAGACATAGTGAGGTCATTTAGCTAAAATCACAGAGGTTAAACATATCTAAATTAGTGCCGCGAATCAAGTGATCAATTTAAGCTCTGATTAAGCTTTGTTTGGCTAGTTCGACTCATTTGAAGCGAATTCAAAGGCTTGCATAGGCATGGCATAGCTTCTATTAAAGAGTACATAAGGTAGAAAGCACTCTCAGTACTACATGGTTTTATTTATGTACACTATCTGACCGATTTCCTAAAAACGTGCCTGCTGTTTTTAGTGCCTGCAGTCTTTAACACGGTTTTCATAAATCCAGACATATATTGGCACAGAATGTTCGGAACTGATCGGAGAATGCCCTGATTTTGACTCTAGACGCCTTGGAAAGATGGACAGAAATTAGAAATGCTCGCTTTTTGGCCTCTCTGTGTCATCCAGTCTTATTCCCTTGAAATAATTATTGGCACAGAATGTTCGGAACTGATCGGAGAATGCCCTGATTTTGACTCTAGACGCCTTGGAAAGATGGACAGAAATTAGAAATGCTCGCTTTTTGGCCTCTCTGTGTCATCCAGTCTTATTCCCTTGAAATAATTATTGGCACAGAATGTTCGGAACTGATCGGAGAATGCCCTGATTTTGACTCTAGACGCCTTGGAAAGATGGACAGAAATTAGAAATGCTCGCTTTTTGGCCTCTCTGTGTCATCCAGTCTTATTCCCTTGAAATAATTATTGGCACAGAATGTTCGGAACTGATCGGAGAATGCCCTGATTTTGACTCTAGACGCCTTGGAAAGATGGACAGAAATTAGAAATGCTCGCTCTTTTGCCTCTCTGTGTCATCCAGTCTTATTCCCTTGAAATAATTATATTTACATAATTATGGCAATCGTGTCTGGATGGAACAACTGTCAGAATTAACTATCGAGATTACAGTGTGTACTTTTAATTTAATCAATCGAATCACGTGTTTATCGTCCTTCAAGTAGCACGCAGCTCACAAACTTTTCCATCCAGATCTCTATAGGTAGACCGTTTACATACAACTGCTCCCTTTCGTAGATCCGACCAAACCCTAATGGTTGTGTCCTTCAAAATATCCGCTAGTGTGGTTTATATACAAGCGTTTAGTATATGTTTGTAAAACTCTCAGAAGCATATTACTATACTAGAGTATTTAACTTCAAATTTTCAAATTGAAAAAAAAAATAAAAAAAAAATAAAAAGTTTCTCTTTTAAACACGGAGCGAGCCTATGAATGGAGGCTGAGCGGCTCAGCCCGTCCATCACAAATTGGAATACTCTGCTTTGATTGGCTTATTCACCCAGGCGTGTCGTACTCCCGCGAAATTCGCACGAAGTAATATTTCAGACGAGGGAAGGTTTTTCGTTTGTTTGCTTTCTTGGTAAAAAGGTCAGCGAAAACAACAAGAATGGCATCTACAGAAGAAGAATTTAGACAGGTATTGTACTTTATATACATGCATTTTAACTTCTTATTTTTTTGTTTCAATTATGAAAGCATATCAATAGTTTTCGAGTTGTTTACTCAACGCAAATGCCGTGTTTTAACCAACAAAGTGACAACCGCTGACCTTTTATAGGCTCGCTCCGTGTTTAAAAACTGGTTGGTTAAGCCACTTTGGTCTGTTCATATTGTAGAGACTAGGCTGTCCTGCATAGATAAAGTGACGAGACGTTATTATACAAAATTTTATGCAAAATTGATTACATTTGCTGTTTTCCCTTCTATTGTGTCTGGGATGTCATCATTTTTTCCAAATTTTGTTGTTATTGTCGTTTAACTGAACTGGACAATAACTAACCACGTTTGCTAACGAACTTTAGGCATTCCTGATTGTCGATTACACTGGATATACTGAAATAAAACCAAATCTAACGAAAACAAACAAAAATAAACAAACATAAAAAACTAAAGTTTACCTGCACCAGCTAAAAAAAGCAAGTAAAACGAGTAATCTCTAATATTTTTTTTCAATAACTGCAGAAATTCTCTGGCGCTTATCGGCTAGGTTCATTGGCAATAAGCGGACAGACACAAGAATTTTTGACGCGTCGAGCGATATCGGACATTTTGACAATTTGTTGTTGTAAAAAACAAATTGACGGGTGTTTCTCCTGCGTCTGTCCTGCTATTGCCAATTAATTTTGTCAGTGTCAAAGATTGTCAAAGTAGTCTGCAGATCCATTCGGCTTTCGTCTCAGTGGATCCACAGCTACTTTGACAACGTTATGACGAAATTCATGGTCAATAACAGGACTGACGCATGAAAAACCGGCCTCAATTTGTTAAAATCAAAATTGGTTAAAAAGTGTTCAATAACCACTTTTAACCGAATCAACCAATACCAAAAAGATTAGTTTTTTCTCAACATTGCCTTCCTATTTAATGATCCGCCATTACTAAATTTACGTTCTTGAGGGAGCTGGATCGAGGAGAAAATGACGTCAAAGGCTCACTGGTTTAAGAATGCAATGCGTGTGTACGCTGCAGAATTGATATGCAGCACGGGAGTTTTGGGCCTTCACACTTTTAAACTCGCACTTTGCATAGTAATAAGCTGCGTTCACATGCTGAAATTGTAAGCTGGTGAGCCTTTGACGTCACTTTTCCCGGATCCAACCCTCTGAGGACAAATCGGTCAGGTTTAAAAGTGAGTGATGGCGGATCGTGAAAGTTAAAACTTACACTCAAAGTAAACGGCCTTTGGATAAAAATGAAAGGTCAGAATTTTGCCAGTCAAGTGTTAAGCAGACACACTTTCAGAATCTCAAGAAAAAAGGAAGTAATTTTTTTGATCACAGGGGCACTTTAAGGGTTTTTTTTTGGAGTCACACTGTATTTCCTTCTCTAGAAACGAGAACAAGTGGATTCCTCAAATCGCCGACAAGAATAGCTGCTCGAAGGGCGACTGAAATCGACCTGCTTAGATTCAATGCCTTTACCTTTTCTAATAAAAAGTCCCAAAAAACATATCCTAGCTCTTGTATAAGACGAAAGTTGCAAAATTATGGCCAATCTTAATTTTAGTGAACCTTTTACTTCGTTAAGGGAATGCTAGTTACATTGCCAATGCTATTGGCATTGATATCATTGGTATTCATCTACTAGCTCACTGTATAGCGCTACAGTGTTCCATTTGGCACTACAAGAGACTTTGATCTAAATGTCCTGCCACTACTATTCAACTCAGACTAGGTTTACACTGGAGGAAATTGATTGAATCCGGAACGTTTTAGTACCGGATTGATTTGGCCGTTTACATACAAGTGGACGAATCAGAAATAAAACCTCCCGGCTTAGTCAAGTTTCCGGAGATTTTGAATCCCGAATTTAAAGTGGGACTTTGAATGCGAACACTTTTGAATCCGAATAGTTTTGTCGTGTAAACGATTATTTCTCGAATCCGGAAATTTTTCGGCCTGCGATCTTGTAGTTTTCGGTAGAAGCAAAATGGTGGATCTTAGTGATGTAGTCACAGTCGTGACACTTCTATAATGGGTAATGCCATATTCCTCAGAAACCAAAATTATCGACGCAAACATTGTTGACATCCTCCACACGGTTATCGGAGACGACGACGGTTGCACGATCAAAAATGTCGACGGTTCTGGATAAGTGCAGACCAAATGGCTGGGGGAAAAACATATTGGACAACAGTAGCGTGGTCAGCGAGTGGAAAGAAAACTTCAGTTTATCTCACCCAATCCTTAGCCTTGGTGGCATTTTGTTTCTCGTTGTCGAGGCAACAAACAGCTTGTTAACCATTCCATCATGACTGTTCCAGGAGTTGTCGTCGTGTGTAAACGGTTAGAAATCCGAATATCCTTTCAATAGAAACACCTACGATTCCGAATATTCCAAAATTGATGAATCCGGAAAAATTTACGAATCCGGAAAAATCTCCTCTAGTGTAAACCTAGTCTGAAGCTAACTAAAACAGATCTCATATGCTATAACCGGATTAGTCAGTTCCACAATAACGCGTGTTACACAATTTTGGGTATCTTAACTTGTAGATATAGTAGGAAGCGCAATTCTTTACGTGAATGGTGAAAGCATTCCAGCAACAGTGGCCAAAGCTATTAATGCAGACTTTTTTTCGGACTTTGCCATCAGCCACTGTAGGATGGTCTTCACTCAACCAGGCAGGAGAATTTGAACCACACCTGTTACTCAACGGACATGTGGTCACCATTTTTGTGCCCGCGGCTCCTTGGAAACGATACCAGCCGTCGAGTGTTTTGTCACAACTGGGGTTTACTGTTACGTAGTCATATTTTCTATCTGCATCTGTCAGATTTTGGTAGTTCTTACATATGTCAACTACAAAAATAGACAAATAAATACATAAATAACTCTCCTCTCCGTAGAAGCCTCTTTCGTGCTGTGTTGTTGGGTGTTACTTTTAGTTTGAATTTAGCTGCTTCGTACATTTTGTTCCATTTTATATCAATGAATTTACTTCCGGTCATGCACAAACATTTCTGGATGATTTGGTCTTCGTTTCCATCTTTCTTGGGATTAAGATTGTAAAAGGATCTCACCACCCAAAATATAGCTTCTGCAAAAGGTATTAAGTGGCAGTCCGCCTAAGAGCGGTACGGTCGAACTTCGGGACAGAAAAAAGTTTGCATTTTTATTTTGTGGAGCGAAAGGACTAGGTGAGTATTTAATAAAACCGGGATGTTTTGTTAAATGACGCCAAAATGACTTCAGCCATCTGAGGGGAGATTTAAGGCCGATTCAGGTATGTGTGGGGGCGCGGTGCCCTCATGGGTAGTGCGCTCGACTCCGGAGCGAGCGCTCCGGGTTCGAGCCCTGGCCGGGGACATTGTGTTGTGTTCTTGGGCAAGACACTTCACTCTCACAGTGCCTCTCTCCACCCAGGTGTATAAATGGGTACCGGCGAATTTGATGCTGGGGGTAACCCTGCGATGGACTAGCATCCCATCCAGGGGGGAGTAGAAATACTCCTAGTCGCTTCATGCTACTGAAACCGGGATAAGCTCCGGCCTGATGAGCCACTAGGCTCGTATGCAGACTTTACCTTTTACCAGGTATCGAAAAGTGCGGGTGTTCCATATTGATGATACCACAGTATTTAGGTACATTTGAACTGCTTTGCACCAACATTTCGTAAAAGTTAGATAACAATTACAGAGAGCAGGGAAAATCAAAGACACTACGGCGCCGTTAGTCACAAGGAACCGACAATTGATTAAATGCAAGCATTTTAAAAAATCTCAAAAGCGATACCTAAACTAAGGTTAAAATGGCATTTACAGCAAAGATCAGACCTTGCCCGCCCAGATTCTGAAGTCAAACGGGCCGGTATCATTTTGTGTTGGACGCGGGTAAAGATTTTTTAGAGCTTATATACGACATTGTTTGCAACAAAAGTGCAAAGGTCAAAAAGTCTCTTTAGTATAAGAAACTAGACGCTCTAACAGCGTTAACTCGGGTCAGTTAGAAGCGCAAGATCACGTTGTACTGAACAAGTACACTTATTGAGCACAATAAAACCAAATAAAAGAAGATGGAAGCTTGAGGGAGAAGCAAGGCTGTATGATTTGTTCTGCAACAAGTAAGATTTATAATACTGTGGTATCATCAATTCGCTACTTGAACATAACCATAATCCTTTGCGTTTTGGGGGGTAACAAGTAGACGAAATGTGTAGTATCATGACAAAAATTAGTTCGGTGAGCTCGCAAAACCAGCTACTAATGCTTAAAAATGCACCAGAATTTACCAAAATCATGATAGGAGAAATTTGTACTAGTTTATAACTAAATGTAGAGAATTTTTTTTTGTTCTTGCATCGTCTTGTAATTTTACAGACGATGTATGGACAAAAAAAAATTTCTCTACATTTAGTTATAAACTAGTACAAATTTCTCCTATCATGATTTTGGTAAATTCTGGTGCATTTTTAAGCATTAGTAGCTGGTTTTGCGAGCTCACCGAACTAATTTTTGTCATGATACCATACATTTCTTCTACTGGTTACCCCCCCCCCCCCCAAAACGCAAGGGATTATGGGTCATGTGCAAGTAGCGAATATGGAACAATACGTACTTGTACTTTGAGGTGGCACGACCCGAAAGATTCTCCCCTCGGACGGTTGGAGTCATTTTGGCGTGTGGTTTTTCTAAAAACCTCTCGTTCCACACGATTCGCTCCCACGAAGGGCTAACGCTCGAAACGCCAGCTTTCGAATCTCTTTACGATGGCCAATTCACATTATCAACTCATTTGATAAAACCAAATTATAAGGTACGTTTGGCCTCCACCTTGGATAAACCGATAGAAGAATACCATGCGGTATATTTTAACCAAAGACGTGGTGGATTCTAACGTCGTATAGGTTATTTCTTGTTTATTTATCTGTTACATGCCTACTTGTTTTTGAAGATTCATTCGTCCTTACATAACGAGAAATAAAATTTCTAACTGTAGGCAATTAGAACGAAATAGAAGATATGCAAATTGATGAAAAAACTGCGTTGCACCTTCACAATTAGGACCGTTCCTTACAAATCCATCATTGCACTGGCAGTTGTACGATCCATCCGTATTCTTGCATTCAGAGTTTGCTACAACATCACATGGGTTGACCTGTGCAGCGCATTCGTCAATATCTAAAAACAAAGGGATGTAAGTGTTAGTACATGTATTTCTATGTCACAACATATGGTTGAGTGTGCCATTAGTACCAGCATAAAAAGGAATTCTGGTGGAAATAAACTATGTACGGTAACAAGAGATATAACAAAAACAGCTAAACACAAAATCAGAAAAAAAGCTTGATAAATCGAAACTTGTTATGAAACAAATGAGCGAGAACCTGTCTTTAAATGAAGAGCACTGGGGAAAGATTTTTAAGTCTCTGAGAACAGTATGCAAGGAAACGAAGCTAAGAGAATTTCAATTTAAGTTTATTCATAGAACTGTAGTGACAAAGGGAAAACTTTTCAAATATGGGATTAAACCGGACGATGAATGTTATTTTTGCGGGGGAAAGGATTCCATAGACCATACTTTCATCCACTGTTCCTTCACAGAGTCTTTCGTACAAAAAGTAACACTTTGGTTCAATAAAACAAACAATTCTCAGATCTCCCCAACTACTGAGGAGCTGTTATTCGGCATTACCACCAATTCGCCTGGAGATAACGTGATAAAGAAATTTAATTACAGAACACTATTCATGCGCTACTATATCTATACTAGCAAATTAAACAACAAGGCTATTTCTCTTCACGATTTTATAGCTGCTGTTCAACAAAGATACGTACTTGAAAATTGCTGTAATTAAACAGGAACTGAAATGTGCACCTTCTTTTGCTAGTATCTCTTCTATTTCCAAAGTCATAAAGTTTAAATAGTGCGGTACGATAAAAATGTAAGGTATAGTAAATTATTCTTAGCGTTGACATTGTTAATAATAATAACGATAAAAAACTTATATGGTTATGCAATTTATTTATAATAGAAGGAGCAATGTAAGTAGGTCAACTGTAATTTAATTAGCGCTATTGGATTGTAATATACCTATTGTAAGTGGTGCGGCAAGTATAAGTAGAGTAAGTAGGAAGTATAGTGTAAGTGTAAATGTAAGTTTACAATATTAGTACTGTAAGTAGTGTAAGTGTTCTGTAAACAAAAATTGCAAAAAAAATGTGTGTATGAAGAATAATACTTTAGATAAATTTAATAAAAAGTGGCTAATGAATAAGTAAGTTATTATGCTAATTGCAATTGACTAGAAGTAGAAACATCATCTGTGTTAGTATTGTATAGATCGTTTTCACGTGACGTCATCACTTTCTGAAATCTAAAACTAAAGATCCACCAAAGTTTTCATCCTCATCAGGTATAAGAGGTGACATATTTATATCTGTTTACAACTTTACAGCTCAATAGCGTGCTTCCTTTGAAAACCAGAGCTTTTTGAATTTCCGAGTTATGGAGGTGCGTGACACAAGGCTATGATCAAATTTGTTGAAAAATATATACTTATCTCATGATTTTGAGCCCAGTTAGAAGCTAGAGCATTAGGAACAGTGCTTATGTAAAGACTTGTTTTTTCATTACTGATAATCAGTCGCCTAGAAAGCCAAAGTAAGTTCCAGATGTTTACACTATTTTCCGGCCGCCATATTGGTGTACCATGGAGGTATACCAACATGGCGTTTTCATACTGGGCTCTGTAAATTTCTGTGAAACATTTCTACGAATATCTGAAGTTTGGGGAAACGCACAGGGCTAAAACTTGGAGAAGTGTCTTATTTTTTTATCTTCTATAACATCACAATTTCTTAGCTTTTTCCACTGGATAGTTTTCGATTTATTTTTTTATTGCGTGACAGTGAAAACGATCTATTGTATAGTGTAGTGTAGTATAATACTGTTAAAGTAGTAGTAGTGATACTCAGTAATAATAGTAGTGGTGTAAGTATGGAATTGTAAGTAATGGGTCGCCGTCTTGTACTGTAAGTTACATAATTGACTCTATTTGTAATTTGTAAAGGTATCAAATAAAATTCTGTCAATCAAAAAAAAAAAAAATGAAACAAATTAGTCGAACTGGCGCCTGAATTCAACTCGAAAGTCTTCACATTTCTAAGATACACGGAATAAAGAAACACCTTCAACCTTTTAACCCCTAAGGGATGTTCCTTTGACGAGTAAAGTCGTCTAGCGTTGGACAGAGTAAAATCTATAAGTCACTCTTAGGGTGTAAAGGGTTAAGGGAGATAGTTTTTTAACCCTTTTAGCCCTAAGGGGTCTCCCTTTGGCGAGTGAAATCGTCTGGTGTTGGACAGAGTAAAATCGTCTGGCGTTGGACAGAATAAAATCTATCAGTCACTCTTAGGGTGTAAAGGGTTCACAAGTACTTTTTGTTAGAATTTACCCCACAATTCTGCCATTTGCCGATCGATTGTCACATTGCCTACCCATATTAAAAACCAGTCCACTCTTACAAGCTTTAAAAAATCAATTTTTAAACATTTTATGGACAGTTATAAGGAATTGGACCATTTTATCATCTAATTTTTTAATTTCCCCTATTCTACTTTTGGTCTTTACCCAATGAATCTCATAGTTTTCTCATTTTTAAATTTCATGTTGTCATTGCTCGTTTTCAGACTCTTTTTATATTTTTAACTTTTAACATTTTATCTTTTTTTTTCTGTATATTTTATATGAGGGCCACTAGTTTGTCAGTGATTACTGTTGTGTGTTACCCTCTCTAAAAAAAGTTGATTATTATTATTATTATTATTATTATTATTATTATTTCAGCCCTATAACTTGTATGTGATACTACCTGATCTCATTCGCAGCGAGTTCCTATTTCACGTTGTGTTCCATTCAAGTCTAGTGCGCAGCTGCAGTTGAATTCGTTCAATCGCTTAAGTAAAATATTTATCTTAACTTTCAAATAACTCGTCTCATCATTCACTACCTGGTACATAGAAGGTGTAAACTCAGCCCTCAAGGCATAACCATCCGTTTAATTCCTCATCTGTCCCCACCCCACCCTTCCCCAGATTGAAGGTTATGACCCTGGAACTACACCCCCAAGTGCGTTTAGCAACAACAACAACAATTTCATTTACCCATTTACATTTTACATGCAATTTTTTTGCTCACAGACAAACTTTTACAAGAAAATTTGCTGGAATGAAGGGACTAAACGATTTCTGCTGGAAAAAAAAAATAACAAAAGACGGGAAAAGGTTCACAGCAACTCGATAGCAGGTTTATTTTTTAGTTTCTTCGTAGTCAAAGACGAATTTCTTGTTCTTCGTCCATTTCCAGTGGCTGTCAACTACTAGGAAATAAATTTCTGATTGGTTCTCAATCGTTTTTGAACATTGCTGTTTTATTATTTACACGAACTATTAAGGTTGGTCACGTTATCTGTTACCGTTACCTGTTTCACATTGTGTGCCATTAAATCCTGGTGCGTAGCTGCAATTGAATCCGTTCACTCGGTCTGTGCAGGTCCCGTTGTTCTTACAGGGATGGCTTGCACAGTCATCGATATCTGTGAGGGGATCAGGTAGAAAGTTTATATACGATAGAACCCACAGCAAGAATAACTGCCACAACAAAAATTTGTTTCTGCCCTTTTCAAGAAGTTTAAAAATAAAAGCACTGAAAGCGACCTAGAAAGAAAGTACAATCTCCTAACATATGAAGGGAAATGAATTTTAGCAAAAGCTACCTGTTTCACATTGTGTGCCATTAAATCCTGGTGCACAGCTGCAATTGAATCCATTCACTCGGTCTGTGCAGGTCCCATTGTTTCTACAAGGATGACTTGCACAATCATCGATATCTGTTCAGTTTTGCAACATGAGATTGAAAGGATTAAAATGCAATAACTTACGTTGTTATGTTTTAGAAAATATATCTGAACTGCGGAGAAAAATAACACATGATTGATCATCGCAGTTAAAAGCAACTTAAAAGTAGTTGTAAAATTAAAGCCTGAACAAAAAAAATCAGGCTTGGATTCACTGGATTTGAACCCAAGACCTCTGGGATACCAATGCAGTGCTCTACCAACTGAGCTATCAAGTCAACCTCAATGTTAATTGGGGAGTTTTATTGGAAGAGGTTTGAAATTAATAATCGAGGTAATACCCCGAACGTTTAGTTACCTAGTTTAGACATGTCGCAATGAGCCAGCACTACATCGCCAGGTTTAATTGAATCGAACCAGTAATTACCGCTGACTGCATCTTCTCCTTCACTCGTCCTAACCTCGGCGCATGACTCAGCTGGCAACTCGGGAACGGATCCAAGGGGAACTAAAAATAGAAAAGGCAAACAACAGTGTATTTTTTTAGCGCTGTTCTGTCATAACTAAACAGTATTGTTTTGCTCTCTTCGCGAAAGAAACCTGGGCTTTTTCGCAGTCGTCTGGGCGCGCTTGTTTAAGATAAGAGTGCTTTACTTGAAAAAAGATATAGATGATCACCCAAAGAACAACAATACCTCTTTCCCTGAATCGTTTAATATAGAACCGATCGCTGTCTGGAACAAAATCTTCAGGTCTCACTTCTTTCGTGCGGTTGTTCAACTCACATATGCCTTGGCTGATGACGTAGTTAAAGCTTTGACATCTGACGTCATCGTCACACTTGTCTAAACAGCTAAGCCAGATCATCCCGGTCTTCTCCTCGATGAAGGTGTGTCCTTTTAACATCATGCCACGGATGGAATATTCACCTCGTATTATACACTGTTGAGCGTCCAGTTTATAAAACATCTGAGAGATCACAAGCAACGTGATGGACATACTTGTACCAGGTAGTGAAACTGTCATATGGAGAGAAAAAGATCGAGTCTTGCATAATATGTCTCTTACTCCTTACATAAAAAATAAACTGTTAGATGCAATCGAGCAACTCGCTCTCTCGTAGCCGTGAATGGCAGCGATACTACACACCATCTCTTATTACACAATCTTTCTTGTAAGCAATCTCAATCTTGAAATAAATGAAAAGAAAACTATAAAATAATAATCTTGAATTAGGTAATAGACGGTCTTTACTTGAAAAGTATTCGCCGAATTCCAGGCCTACACAAACAAAGAGATAATCAAATAGAAACATCAAAAGAATCTAGAGTATCTCAAAGAGAAGCCGGAGGTGCTGCCTCCGTTAGACAATCTCATTAACGCTCTGTATCAAAGGAGCGGCTGCTGAGAAAATCATTGAATTTTACTTTAGTTTGTTAGAAAACTTGAAAAACGCAGTCTGCCTCCACACTATAATGGAGAAATTTGAAAACGCGGCTTTATTTCTACGGTTAGGCCTACTCCCTCACTCACTTATGCCCGTTATGCCGGCTGGCATGTAGGGCAGCAAGAAAGGTACTCCACCCCTGTCTGTTCTGGGCAAGTTTCTGAACAGTCCCCGAGATGTGATGGAGAGTCTTAAGCTCCCCTTTTACAGTTCGACGCCAGGTGTTCTTGGGTCGCCCCCGTTTCCGCTTCCCCTCTGGTATCCAGTGAAGGGCTGTGCGGTGAATGTTGCCTGGCTCTCTTCTCATCACATGCCCGATCCATCTCCATCTCCTTCGCATGATGATAGTGCTCATGCGGTCTTGGTGGCAGCGGGTAACAAGATTTTGCTTGGAGATGGTCTTGGGCGAGAATATTCGAATGATTCTTCGAAGGTTCTTGGTGTCGAAGATGGGCAGTTGGTTGAGGTCGCTTGAAGTCATCCTCCAGCATTCTGAGCCGTACAGTAAGGTGGAAAGTACGCAGCTCGAGTACAGTTTTAGCTTGGTCTCGATGCTGTATTCAGATTATGTTCATACGATGTTCAGCATTCTGAAAGCGTTTGTGGCCTTGTTGAGGCGATTCCTGATGTCACTGCCTGCTCCACCATCGTGTCTTACAGTGCTACCAAGGTAGGTGAATTCTTCGGTTGTCTGAAGATCTTCTCCGTACACTTTGACTGGCGAGGGATTTGAGACATTTAGCATCATCACTTCTGTCTTCTTCTGGCTGATCTTCAGGCCTACTAGTTGTGCAAACATGCTGAGACGGGTGGTTTGCTCTTGCATGTGCTGATGGGTGTGCGAGAGTAATGCTAGGTCATCGGCGAAATCCAGATCTTCAAGGGTTGACAAGAGGGTCCATCTGATGCCCCGTATTCGGTCTGATATTGTTTGCCGCATCACCCAGTCAATCGCCAGGTTGAAGAGTAACGCCGACATGGGGCATCCTTGTCTAACACCGGTCTTCACATCAAGGCTGGATCCACTGTTCTCCACTCTACACTTGAAGTTGTTATAGAAGCTCTTAATGACAAGGACAATCTGCTGCGGAATTCCATATGCCCTGAGTATGCGCCATAGACATTCTCTGTGGATGCTATCGATGACCTTCCCAAAATCCACACAGTTGATATACAACTGCCGCTGCCATTCAGTGCACTGTTCGATGATGTTGCACAGAGTGAAGATCTGGTCTATACATCCTCGTCCCTTTCTAAAACCTGCTTGTTCCTCTTTAAGTTGCTGGTCCTCTGGTTCAGAGATCTGCTTGATGATGAGCTTAGCTAGGATCTTGCTGGAACAGACAGAAGGGTGAATCCTCTCCAGTTGTTACAGTTGCTCAAGGCTCCTTTCTTCGGAATCTTCACGATGACACCTTCCGCCCACCTATCATGTAGTTGTTTCTCCTCCCATATTGTTGCAAAGAGTGGCTGAAGAACTTGTGCTGCAAACTCTGGCTCTGCCTTGAAGAGTTCTGCGTTAATTTCTTCCTTCTCTGGTGGTGCGGTGCTAACATCTAGGTCAGTATCAGGATACTGGACTTCTGTCCCAGTTGTTGGTGGTGGCCTGTTCAGCTCTTCGCTGAAATGCTCTACCCATCTTGCTTCCTTCTCTGCTTCCGTGGTGAGTAACCTTCCCTGTCTATCCACAATCGGTGTGTCCGTGGCTCTGCGGTACCTGCCGCTGACGAGCTTGGTGATCTTGTACACCTGTCCTTATTCTCCCCTGTGAGCGGCCTCTTCTGCTTGAGTTGCCAGGTCTTCTATATAGGCCTTCTTGTCTGCCCTCGTCTTCCTCTTAACTGCTCGATTTGCTTCTCGGTACTGCCACCTGTATCTCTCTTTCAGCCTCTCGGATTTGGTATCCATGACTTTCTTTTTTGGGGCTCTCTTGTTTTTAGTGGCTTGCCATGTATCTACTTTAATCCATTCCTTCCTTTTCTGCTGTTGGCGTCCCAGGCAGGTTTCGCTGGTCTGCGGTATAGGCTATTCTTATCTTCTCCCACGTGGTGTTGATGTGGTATGCTCCTCAGCATCTGCCAATGCCTGAAACTTGTTCTTCAGTTGGAGGATGAAGGTTCTCTTTACTCTAGGTTCCTTTACCTTTCTCTACCGTCCTCTCTAATCCTTTTTGAAAACGCTCTTCAAACCAGAGGAATTTGAAGACGTTTTGAAAACAGGGCTTTTCGAAAACGATGGCATATGATAATCAATTGATTTCATTGCCAGAGTTTTCCCCAAACTCAAATCCAAAATGACCGCCGGGTGATTGTTGCGTATTCCAAATTTTTCCAGCGTGTGTGGACAGAAAACATCTGATTCGTTTAATTTTCAGATGTCCTGTTGTATTAATAACCTGTAGCGTTGACGTTTTCGCTGGACAAGACCTGATTTAATTTTTTCACGTATCAGTTTAACTTTCTGGACGCTTTCTTCAACTCACTGAATCCAAGATATCGCTCGCTTCCAAAAAAAGAATTCACAAAAGTACAATAAATACGCAAGAAAGAAAGAACACAAGGAAAACACTCGAGTTCGCTTGCTCAAGTGAAAACCGCATACTGCCCTAACGACCGTTAAACAACGAATGTTTTCCGCATAATTTGACTCAATTGGGTGGTTTTCTGACAGTTGTGACAAATGGTAACTTCATACGGTGGTGAAAATGCGATATTTCAAATCCACCTGTTACTCAGTTGCAGGAACTTCCTTTATTAGTTGTCGAGTGCTTTTGAGTACCTAAGATGTCGTTTTTTATACAGAATGCAAAGGATAATTACCTTTATAACAGAAGCCTAAACCAAAAAAACTTGGGCATGAAGTTCATCTTTATGTTCATGATTAAATTGAGGTAATATATTTTGTAACAAGAGCATTACATACAGTAGAAGAGATTTGTTAGGGTTACAGCAAGAAAGCCCGCATTTCGATTATTCGCTGTCCAAACTCAAACGTTTCCTGCCCCTCGAAGATTTTTGAAAGATCTGTCCGCGAAGATCACAAAAAAACCTTAAAGCATTGAGTGTCGGATTAACCACCTTAGCTATTTAATGAAACGAAAATGCAGCATCTTCTTTGGCGATTTAATACAAAGTAGAAACGCATTTTAGAGATCCCTTTTCCCTTTTCATGTGAGAAAATAGCTGGTTTTGACAACCTTTCTCTTCGTCGCTCTTTGCGTGTCGACAGATGATTCGTTTTAAAGAACTTAGCGACGCTACAAGATGAATAAATGTAGCGATTTGTCGTACAACGTTTTGTAAAGGATTATGCGTCGCCAATCGTGTCAAAAGGCGTTGTTGCACTGGGTTATTTTTCAAGCAACTTGTTTCGAAATTTTGTTACAACACCAGCTCCCTAAAAATTTACGCCGGAGCGACGTTGTATAAAGTGAACAAAATTCTACTTTTTAAAAATGATTGCTGTAACAAAAACGTAGCCAACTGCAAGCATGCTCATTTCCGTGAGAACGGTTTGTGCAAATTGCCTCGTAGGTGCGCAACAAACTTGAAGGACAAATTACAAATACATTCGGGTTTATGTATTTAAATATTATTCCTGGAAAACGATGCATCAAGAACTTGATATATTCTTGAAAATTGTTTTATTTTATCTCAAAGCCTGTTGCAGTATATTTTGACATTAAAGTACCTAAAGTGGTAAAGAAAGATAGCTTTCACTAAACACAGAGAAGAGAAAAATGACTGACCTGCAACCTTTAATATCGCAAGAGAAGATTAGTCTCCTAAATTATCATCATCATCATTATCATCAAAAGCAATTGCTCCAAATATGTACCCCAGAAGGCGCCTTTCAAATTTTTTTACACTCCTCGCGCATTGTCAATTAAGGTCCAAGTTACTTTCGCAAGAGAAACAGTCAAGACATAAAGATGTTATCCAAAATACTGTTTTTTTTCCTCCTTTTTTGTGAGTTATTTGAATGAAATATCGTGTCAGTTTGACCCGAGAGAAGTTTAACGCGTCAATTTTGTGGAATCTTTGAGAATTCTTACTGAACTAAAATATTAAGAGTATTAAATCGACTTTCTTGGAGACGGAGGGCAGCACGTACTAGTCTTGCGACTGACAAACCTGTGGCGCTTGGATTCTGAATAAAATTGGGATTAAAAATGTCGCTTTTTTACAAAGAGAGGAAAACTGGAGTACACTGAAGAAAACCAACGAGAAATGAAAGGTTGAAGAGAAGCACCAACAACAAACTCACGACACAAACTCGCTTATGACACACAGTTCGAGATGACAACCCAGGCATCCGGTAGGTTGCGCAAAGGGTTGCAGCTGGTAGGTTAAACCACAACTGGTGGATTCACAAAGTAGCAGAGTATAAAACGCGATTTAAGTTAAAATGTAAGGACATTTTCGAACTCACCTTCCGCGTACGTTGGACGAGGCATTATTACAAACCATGGCACAAAAAAAACGAGCCCAAAAACATTCATTTTCACACCGCAACGAATGTCTTCAGCTCTCAAGTCCTGTGTAAAGATAGTCTCGAAGAGATGTATAGTCGAAATAAGAGCTCCTTACACGTCAAAACTGTGTAATAACAGATGGCCTGTTGTATCACTGCCATTTAGAGGTATTTGCGTTCATGTCAGTTTGACTCCTCCCGCTCTTACATAGACTTCCCTTTAGCGGTAACTTGGTAGCACGTACATGTATAATGTGAACAAAATATTTTGTTCTACGGGTTTTCAACTACGCCGCCTTAGGTCTCGCCTCTTAAGTAACTTTAGCAGTTCTGCTATGTAATGTCATTGCTCTATTTTAAGTCTGATATATCATTTTTAGCTTAATAGTATAATTATTTCTTTACCCTAACTGTATTGCCACTGAAAATCGTCTTTGGGAAGTGGTAATAAAGTATTATGTATGTATTTGTAAACCATGGTGCCCCAAAACATTCATTTTTACACCGCAACGAATGTCTTCAGTTCTTAAGTCTCGAAGAGACGTATAGTCGAAATAACAGTTCTTTACACAGTGTAATAAAAAATGGCGTGTTGTGTCACTGCAATTTAGAACTATTTGTGTTCGTGTCAGTTTGACTCCTCCCGCTCTTACGTAGACTTCCCGTTCAAGTTACTTAATTAACACGTATAATGTGAATAAAATATTATTTCGTTCTAACGGTTTTCAACTACGCTTACAATAGAGAAGTACATCTTGCGCGCCTGTCACGATCAATTGCTGAATGTGTTTTCCAATGAAAGACACGATTTGTAAACTATGGTGTAAACCTCTCAAAAAGTCCAAAGTTTTGTTTATAACAATAAGTGAACAACCTTTAATTTCCGCGGTATTTTTCGTGTTCCCTATCTTTGTTGTGATATTTATTGAAAATTCAGTCGTCAATTTCGTTATTATGGAATTATCGAGAGAGTTGAACCTACGTACATCAGGACATTAATTCATTAGTTTTCCTCTCAATATTCTATATCTTTTAAATGGGCTCGTGATTGGGTTAATCGAAAAGACTGAAAACGTATCTATGCCATGACTTCATACCACTTTGAATTCAAACTTATAATTCAATTTTAAAAAAGTATGTATCAAAAGATAAAAATTACTTATACGCCTTCAAGCAACTGAATTTGAGTTGATGCTTTTTCTTTGGTGAACAGATTGACCGCTGCTAATTTTGCCATACTCCTGAAAGAAAATTACCAGACGTCAAGTTACGCTTGCAATGTAAATATAACAAGCTCTTTCCTTTAAAGCGACACACTTTATTTTTTTTGACGACGTTTCATCTTTCTTTTCGAAAAAGAAACATGTGTTCCCTAAAAAAATGAATATGCTATGCTACATGTTATAATTCCACTATTGGTTTCGTGCGGGGGGGAGGGGGGGGATAGATAGATCCACTCTCCATTCTTTCTCCCCTTCGCCCCCCCCCCCCCCCTTAAAGTTCCACTGAAACTGACTTTCTTGATATAAAAAGATGTCAGTTTCCAATCGTGTACTAAGATGTTCGAAAGGCGTATTGTCCTGTTCCGATCTGTCGCATTTAATTTGGTAAATTTTAGCTCTTTGCCTCCCTACAACGTCTATAATATGTGTTTTCTGTCAAGGCTGGAAAGAAATAACGAGGTCTTAAACCAGTAGGTTATGACAATACGAAGAATGAACTTGAGTAAATCAAATGAAAACAAGAGAAAATCTATCGCGCTTCCTGTGCAGTGACGTCACAAAATCCTTACAGTGCCCATATCGTCAATTTTTTTTTATTTTCTTATCTGATTCTATATATCACCCAATGAACTTCTGGGAAAGAAAAATTCGATTTGGATAAAATGCAATCTTTTTTAGAAGTTTTAAAATTGTTCAAATTTGCCGCCATTTTGGTCCATCATTCGCACCAGGCTTCCATTCGTTTTGAATGAGTTGTGACGTAGATTAAGGAACACGTGACTTCAGGCTTGACTCACCTCGCTTGTTTTACCTCTGTAAATATAAGTTAGTAGCTCATACAAAATGCAGGAAAGGAGCATTTTGCATGGACTACGAAGCTAAATTTACAGAGGTAAAACAAAGAAAATATTCCCTTTTATCGAAATGTTACCATACTCGAGATAAGTCAAGCCTGAACTCACATGTTCCTGAATCTACGTCACAACTCTGAGCATCCCGGCACGGGTCGACTGCAAGAAAATAGGATTTTCAGGTTTTTAAGACTTCATTAAAAAATCGCTTTTTATCCAAATCGAAAAATGTTTTCGCAGAAGTTCCTTGCATGAAACATAGAATCAGAT
This sequence comes from Micromussa lordhowensis, assembly GCA_964020085.1. Classification (NCBI taxonomy): domain Eukaryota; kingdom Metazoa; phylum Cnidaria; class Anthozoa; order Scleractinia; family Lobophylliidae; genus Micromussa; species Micromussa lordhowensis. The sequence goes on from OZ026604.1 coordinate 21,575,815, forward strand.
GGGAAAATAAAAATTTTGATGATATGGGCACTTTAAACTCGGTATCAGAGCCCAGTCACAGTTTTGCTTCAAAAAGTCGATTTCGACAGCCTAAAACAGCACCTCTACAAAAATAAGGTTCACCATGATTATTAGCACGTTTAAAACTATAGATTGGGCGAAGAAAAGAGGATACAAAAATTTCGTTTCAGCGGCACTTTAAGTGAAAATGTACATACGTAAACAAGGGAGACGTTTTCCGCATAATTTGCCTTAATTGGGTGGTTGTAAGACAATTATGACAAACGGTAACTTCATACGGTGGTGAAAATGCGATATTTCAAATCCACATTTTACTGGCAATAACTTCCTTTGTTATATAGCTGGCGTTTTTTCCCGCTACAGCGCGCCCATTTATTGGCTAGTTCATGGTCACATGACATCTAACAATGAAACGTTTCCCGCCAAATGCCGTGAGCGGGCAACATTGAGAAAACTATGAGGTCAAACGGAAATAGTTAACTGTTTGGTAGGCCGGCTATTGAAACAACAGCTATAAAGAACAACTTAAATACAATGGATTCCTATTTATATAGCAGAATGCGGAACCGAGGATTAAATCAACCTGGACCATCCAGCTATGTCTGTCTTGAATGTCAGCAGCTTCACATATCTCATGAAAGACCTGTAGCTATATCAGTTCGCTCGGAAAGTCTGTCCAATGTAAAACAGTCAAAACAGTTCTAGCTCCAAGAGAATTGCCAACAAAAGGTTGGAAGCAAGCGAGGTCAAATCAGTTCTAATCTCGGCAAACAAAGAACACCAAATCGGGGTTTCGGACTCCAACAACACTTGAAAAAAAGTAATTTATGGATCAGATCGTAGAACTATAAACGTCAGCACATACTTAGCGATGGGACATGTTTCGGAAACGTGATGAGCGTGGATATGTGACAGCGATAGTTTTCCTCGTGTGAGATGCCGTTTTTTTGAGAAAAATGTCTGTTGCAAGGAAATAATTTTGTCCCCGCAGCAACAAGCGTAAGATTCAGCTGCTGTGAATTGGTGTGTCAGTAACAGCAGGTACAAAATGATCTTAGGTTTCAATGTCGAATCATGTGTAGTGCCTTTGTAAACTGTCCCCACTACAACATAGAAATGAACGAATATCCGCTTCGTGTGCACAAGTTTGGTTACTGTCCCTGTATCATACGCATTGTTCGTGCACACGAAGAGGCCTAGTTTTCCCGTTTAAGTCCTCATAAATGTCCAGTGGTATCTGCCGACCTTAAAAGTACAACTATCTTCCTGGTAGGCACTCATCATTTGTAAAGGAGAGTAGCCTGTCACCCATGATCCATCCGGCTTTCCTTGTGTTGCTACAGTGTAGATTGAATACTCTTCTCCCATATCGATCTGGAGGTAGTCACTTGCGATCGCTCTGTGTTGCGTTTGGGTCTTTTATCCGATGGAGCTCAAAAATTGATAGAACCTTTCTATTTTATCTTAAACAGTTTTATCGTTATTGGTTTCTTGATTTTCACGGGTTTTTGCGGGAAAATGGCGTCACTGTGCTAAAAGCAAATTTTCATTTCCCTTTTATGGCGTCGTCATGGTCATTGCCTAAGCTCCCTGTTGGATAATTGATAAAAAAACATGTACTTTCTTTCTTCTCTGTGCTTCTGAGCACCTTCTTCTGAATCGGATTAACTTTGCTCGAGGAGTACCAGGTTTTAAACCCGGTTTTCCCTTTAATAAAATTTATTATTTTATCTCTTTAACGTCACCGGCAAAATAACGTGTTTAATAATTGTTTATCAATGGTTGTTGATCTACAGTTAAGACTGAAACCAGACTGAAAATAATTATAACATGTAGCCTGGAAATTTTATTTTCATTTGTTTTGAATTTTGTCGGAAAAAATAAAGTTTGTCATATTCAAATTGCAAGCGGGTAACTTGATGCCTGATAATATTTTAATTTTCATGACTATGGCAAAACGAGAAGCGGACAATCTGTTTGCCAAAGGAAAAAGCATCAATTTAAATTCAGCTACTTAAATGACGTTTCACCTACTTTTAACCTGTTCGAAAATATTCCCTTTTATCGAAATGTTACCATACTCGAGGAAGTTTGTAAATTTTTTTATTTTATTTTTAATTTGAAGCTTGCTTAAGCTTGAAGTCATAATGACATCCTGACAGAGATATGTATTCAATATTCACGTTCATGGTCACGGAAAATGTCTAAGTTTGGACCTGTTAGGAGAATTAAAAATCGTATCTTTTATTGAAAGCAACATTCAACCGTAAACAGCGCGCAAGAAAAATAAAACTCATGCAAACGGAGCTTACAAGCCCGCAGATTGAGATATTTCTATGGCTTCGTGTGCTTGGTAATTTGAACGGAATGTCAAAGTAACAGCAGGTAAAGTCAAACTTACCATTAGCAGAAATCGATCTGAATGGCCCTCCTGTCACAGCTGCCAAGTTTGCCAACCTCAGCGACACTTTTAATATACAGTGTTGACTTATACTAAGGTGCTATCTCCACTACACATCTCCAGCTAGTGCTATCTTAATACTATCCTAACGTTTCCCAGTAAGACTTGGACTGCGGACAAAGACCGTAATTTTTCGTCAAGAGCTGCCTTATTATGACAGAAAAGCGCTAAAACAACAATAATAATGTTATTTGACTTTTTTTTTCTTATTTTTAGTTCCCCTTGGATCCGTTCCCGAGTTGCCAGCTGAGTCGTGCGCCGAGATCAGGGCGAGTGAAGGAGAAGATGCAGTCAGCGGTAATTACTGGTTCAATTCAATTAAACCTGGCGAGGTAGTCATGGCTCATTGTAACATGCTTACACAAGGTAGATAGACGTTAGGGGTTTAACTCGATTGAGTGCTTCAGCTTCTTCCAATCAGTCTCCCCTTCGCACTATACTGGAGGCGCGGTGGCCTCATGGCTAGTGCGCTGCACTCCGGAGCGAGCGCCCCGGGTTCGAGCCATATCCGGAGACATTGTGTTGTGTTCTTAGGCAAAACGCTTAAATCTAACGGTGCCTCTCTCCACCCCGGTGTATAAATGGCTACCGGCGAATTTATTGCTCGGGGTAACCCTGTAATGGATTAGCATCCCATCCAGGGGGGAGTAGAAATATTCCTAGTCGCTTCATGCTACTGAAACCGGGATAAGCTTCGGCCCAATGAACCACTTGGCTCGTGTGACTTTGCCAAACTTCTTTTACCTACCTTCTCCTAACACGAGGGGGATAAAATATATATTGACCTACTGTTTTTGCCATAATCATTCACTCACCAAACCCAATATTTAAGCCAAATTTGAACGACATCGGTCAATTGAACTGTACCATCCCCGGCCTGGTTTTCTCATAGGCACACTCATGCTTTATTGTGTCAATTGTCACAAAAAATTGTCTAATTCGCGTCATAGCACCACGGTTACGCCATACGATGTGTGGATTTCTCTATTTTTTCCATACCAGGGATAATAGTAAAAAAATATCAACACCTGAATAACAAATTTATTTGCCTATCGCCTAACTATGTATATAGACAAAAAAAGGAAAAAAAGAGAACCTATTGCAGAAGCTATATTTGGATGAAGAGATCCTTTTACAACCTTGTTCCCAGGAAAGATTGAAAAGAAGACAATAGAATCAAGTCTCACAACCCTAAGTAACAAATTAATATAAAATTGAACCAAGGGCAAGAAGTAACCAAATTTAAACGGCATACAACTCTCAACACACAGCACAAACAGGCTTCTAAATAAGAGAGAATTATTTCCGTATTTCTGTGTTTATATTTTTAGCTGACATATGTAAGAACTACCAAAACCTGACCGATGCTGAAAGAAACTATGACTACGTAACAGTAAAACCCGACTGTGACATCTATCTCAATGGCTGGTATCGCTTCCAAGGAGCTGCAGGCACAAAAATGGCGACCACGTGTCCAGACATGCGCAGGTGCGGTGCACACTTTCCTGCCTGGTTGAGTGGAGATCATCCTACAGCGCCTGAAGGTACAGTCGAAAGAAAAGTCTGCATTAATAAGTTTGGATACTGTTGCCACGTATTTTTGTCCATTCAAGTAAAGAATTGCGGTTCCTACTATATCTGCAAGTTATTATACCCAGGAAAGTGTCACGTCCGTTATTGTGGGAGTGACTAATAACGTCATAGCATATGAGATTTGTGTTTCATATGTTCAGTTGAATAGCAGTGGATATGAAACTTAAGCACGGCCTGGTTGTTCAAAGAACGACCAAGCTAGTCCAAGAATAGTGTGACTTTTTATTTCAGGTTTACAATCTATAGCCATTTCTAGATTTTCTCAGAGTCCTCTAAAGATTACCAAAGAAAACGTAGTCTTACCCGAGAAAATTGAAACGTCGATGACCTTTTAATCCTGGACTAGGAACAACCTGACTCCTATTAACAAGCAAAATGCAATCGAGTTTCACGCGTTTCTCGGGAGAAGACTTGGCATAAGACTCCAGTATAATTATACGTATTCTGTGACAAGACACTGTAACGCTGTACAGTGATCCAGTAGATGAATAGCAATCATATTAATGCCAATAGCATTACTGAGCAATGTGACTACACATTCCTTTAACGAAAATAAAGGCTTCAACAAAATTAGTTGCTCAAGACGATTGGTTATAATTTTTACATTTTATCTTATAATCAAAGGCTCTCTGAGCAGCTCATGGATGAATAGATTACTTTTGCCACTGTGGCAAAACGAGTCTTTGAGCGAAACTATTGGTATGAAAATATATGTCACCTGCACGGTCATTCGCATGAAAATCAAGTGATTTTCATGGGAAACGTTTGGCACAAGCACTCGTTCTGCAAATAGAAACTCAGACGGTGGAAGTCAAAGTCTACATTTGTGCCAAGCGGCCCATCAGGCCAGCACTGATAAAAAATAATCTAACAAAAAAACAAGTTACCATCTTCTCGTGGCTGTTTACAATGTCCGATTAAAAGCTTTAGATATCAAGAGGGTCGTACAGGGAAGTCTCTGGCACGGTTCACGAACCTAAAATACAGAGAATCACGGTTCACGGATAAAAAATTTCGATTTCCCGAATTACGAAAATAAGAAAGTAAGGACCTGTTCTTACATTAAAAACAGTGTTTGTAGGAAGCAAAATCGCGAATGGCTAAATCAAGGCTCCGTATTGCATATTGCATGGCTAAGGCACTCTCGATAGACCACTGTAACTATTCGGAGAACTTGTGTCTCAAAATCACGTAGAGTTGTGTGGTAAAATCACGAATATCGGTTAATATTTCAGGTTCTTCACGGATCACGCAAAACCTTCAAGTCACGAATCAAGAAGAACAAGAACCGCAGTATGCGGTTGAAAACCGCGCTTTAAAAAAAACGTGGTTACTTACACTGTCTGCGAAACGTGACTCTCTTGCCCTTCAGCAAATATACAAAAAAAAAAGAGTATATGATTACATTCTTTGCATAGCGTGAGTTTAGCGTGACTTGTAATCGGAGAATTTTGTTTACGTCTAATGAAAAAACACCTTGACCTTTCAATATAAATTTTGACGAGCGCTATGCTTCTTGTCTTTCCATGTCCATTTGTTACAGCTACTGCTGCTTAGCTTGACAAATTTCAATTTTACAACTGCACGAGTTGAACCAAAAACCATCTTCGTGCCGCGTTAGCCGCCATATGTACGAACTCCGTGTTGTCGGACAAAAAATTCGTCTTTCTAGTACCCCGCTAAAACCTGCTGAAGCTACACCACGAAGTGCATAGGAAAAGAACCATACTAAGCAGGGGAGGGTTGGGAGAAACGATTTAATCCGGTTTAATGAATAAATTAATCAGAATCGAGTGAGTGAGTGAGTGAGTGAGTGAGTGAGAGAGCAGGCAATGCTGTGAAATATTTACATAAGCCGTGACAACGTTTTGGAGCCACGATTTTAGCCGTAGTACCAATGATGCCTCAGCTGGGCAGGTAGAGAGGGGGTCAATTCCACGGCTGCTTATAATCACATGATTCGATTAAAAGTACGAAACTGTAACCTCGGTAGTTCAGGCAATTGTTCCATGCTAACAAGACTCCCATAAATCTGTAAATATATGTTAATTAAAAACTCGTGTACACGTTTCAAAATCTTAAAATACCGAAAACAAAATTCGTTTAGTCATTTGCGAAGCTTGGAGTACATGTTTCTATAATTTTCCGCAGGATTTCAGCTTCATTTGAAGTGACATTTTCGTAGTCAAGTTGAATTGAACATTTAAATTACGTTCACAAAATACAACCAGTTGATCAAAAGGCTTTAATCGTGATTAAGAAAATTACACAAACAGCGGTGATGAACATTGTATTCCAATGCATTTTTATAGAACTTGACGTTTCGTATGCTAGTCAACATACATTTTCAAAAGTGACCGTTACAATATTTGAAACCTATATATATATCGTAAAACAATAGAGGTCTGGAACCTAGACTGAGAAAAATTATCTGCAGCAGTACGTGTTTTGACATAATGAGGAGTAATAGTTAAAACAGCAACAACTTCTCACTACTAATATTGACATTAAGGGAAGGCTTTAGCTCTTGAATGAACAGAGTCTCTTTAATTTTGCAATGAACGTCAGTTTTTCCGGACGCTAAAATGTCAAAGTGATCCCATTTAATGTCGTGACCAGTGGTTTTTTCATGATCAGCAATGGCTGATGAATGGTCACTTTTCGCGAGGGCCTTGAAATGTTCTGTTTTTCTATCATGGAGTCTTCGTTTTGTTTTGCCAATGTAGAATTCATCATTATGTCAAAACACGTACTGCTGCAGATAATTTTTCTCAGTCTAGGTTCCAGACCTCTATTGTTTTACGATATATTAATGCTCCCAACCCCTGAGAGACAGCAACGCAGACAACAATAAATGTGGGAAAAGGGGTTGGGAATGAAGTACTCCAACAGGCCAGTATCACTAACAGAATACTAGTCTAGCTAGGTAAGATGGGAGGGGTCAACACCCCCCTCACTTCCTTTCTCTCTAGGGGTGTAGGTCACGATCCCCTAAGAGAGGTCCTACTCCTCTTGAGGGCTGCAGATCACAATACCCTGCAAGAGTTCCTTACTGCTCTTTAGGGCTGCCGTCCGTTCACAATACCCTAATCTTAGGGCTGCCGTCCGTTCACAGTACCCTAAAAGAGGTCCTTACTCCTCTCCAGGGCTGCAGGTCACAATACCCTGCGAGAGGTCCTTAATCCTCCTCAGGGCTGCAGTCACAATACCCTGGAGGTCCTTAGTCAGGTAAGGTGCTTAAGATTCATGGTTACCATGGCAACCAATCCATTCTGTGAGTCTATGGGGCAAAGGGTGACCTGTATGGGAGCACTTCATCCCAACCCAAAGTTTATTTGTCTTTATCAATTCAGCGTTATAGAACAGAGGAAAGATCTTCACCTGAGAAACATAAGATTTACTCTAGAGTCCAGTTTTGTAGATCTTAATCATAAGCATAGCTAATCGGATGATGTGCATTTTATGGCTCTATTTGTTAAATGTCCATGATGTAAATATGCAGCAAGTCTAAACAATGTGGACTGCAAACTGTAACAACTTATATAAATATATATTTCCATCACAATTTTAACTTATAACAAAATTTCTTGTGTATTGCATTTTTATATTCAATACATCCTATATGTAACATAATGTATCAGAAATCTGGATAAGAAGTTAAGTATATTGTGTATACTATAGGGCTTGACATGCTTATGACATAGGGAGGGGGAGGGTGGGAAATAATTGTACTAGAAAGCAAACTAAAGCAGGGAAGATGTTTGCCTGCTAGAGTGATGGAATGAATAAACACCAGGGTTATATTCAATACACTAGGAGTTGATTGACAGTGAATAAGAGCTATCCTGATTGGCTCGGCCTGCAGATTGCACTATGGACGCACATGATCAGAACTGAACTTTGGCCTGAAAAAACCTACCCTGTGTTTCTGCATGTCACACAATCCGCAAGTGATTCTCACGGTTGTCACATTAACTACAATTTATGTCTGAGACATAAATTGGTCTTTAATGCTCCCAACCCCTGAGAGACAGCAACGCAGACAACAATAAATGTGGGAAAAGGGGTTGGGAATGAAGTACTCCAACAGGCCAGTATCACTAACAGAATACTAGTCTAGCTAGGTAAGATGGGAGGGGTCAACACCCCCCTCACTTCCTTTCTCTCTAGGGGTGCAGGTCACGATCCCCTAAGAGAGGTCCTACTCCTCTTGAGGGCTGCAGATCACAATACCCTGCAAGAGTTCCTTACTGCTCTTTAGGGCTGCCGTCCGTTCACAATACCCTAATCTTAGGGCTGCCGGCCGTTCACAGTACCCTAAAAGAGGTCCTTACTCCTCTCCAGGGCTGCAGGTCACAATACCCAGCGAGAGGTCCTTAATCCTCCTCAGGGCTGCAGTCACAATACCCTGGAGGTCCTTAGTCAGGTAAGGTGCTTAAGATTCATGATTACCATGGCAACCAATCCATTCTGTGAGTCTATGGGGCAAAGGGTGACCTGTATGGGAGCACTTCATCCCCACAAATACACGAAGTGTATTCCCCATAGACGAAACAAACCCAGCCCAAAATATGTTTAGTTAGATGTAGCACCAAACAACTGACATGAGCATATTGAGAGGGCAGTAGACCAGACATGGAGAGAAGCTGCTTAGTTTCAGATTTAAGGCCCACTTTAGCGAAGGGAGAATCAGATAAGAACTGGGAAAGCAGACCGGTTGAAGTACCTAGGGAAGACAGAAAAGTTTTCACAGCCCTGACAGGGCAGATTGTCTGGTCAGTCTTCCCTATAATAATAGTATGTATACATGTATATATTGACTTTTTAAATAATGTCTGCCATTAAAAGGCCAAATGACATGTTGAAAGGTAAAAGGAATGAAATTCTTGCAGTCTTGTATAAGCTCCATAGTAGAGGGGGGGAGGGGGCGCGGAACACCTAGGCTTCAGGCGTAGGAATGAGGGATCTGGTTATGCCCATGGAGTGCAATGGCTGGAAACGGTGTTTTCATCAACCTGGTGACAAAACAGCAAAGAGCAAACAATCAATGTACTTTTAACGATTATCGCATCTCCGGTTGTGTGAATTTCGAATATGGGCCCCAAAATACAGGGACAGTGCTTTTCTAAAGTCGTGTTACTTTTGAGGATGCGTTCTTCATGGTTCGTACAGGTTTGATGACCTTTTATTCAAGGACTTTTCCAGCAGACTTTTAATAATATTCAAGGAGTCCATTTCCACAAGCACGATATCACATCTTTTCCACAGTCACTCCAAAAAAGCAATTCTTGTAAGTGCAAATAAGTCATACAATCAAAGGATTAGATTGTATAGAATTATTCCTTCAGCTTTTCCAGCATGGAACTCAAGTTTTAAATTTTTAATTTTAAACTACTATTGTTTTTGTGCCTTTCACTTTTCATGTGCGATTTCAATGCAGACTCTCCCATGTTTGAAATGTCGATCATTCGATCGCAGCAATTGCACAAGGCCTTTTTCCTGTCAGCTTTAAATGCAGTCAACCAACCTTTGTACTTTGAATTAAGTTCCCACTGCCGATTGTAAATGCAATTTCCTCTTTGACCTTTTGAACTCATTAAGACACAAAAAATAGGACCAGAGAAGAATAAATTTCACACTTCGCAGCTACTTCGCGCTACGTTCATTTGCTAAGAGGGGGGCTAAACAATGCACCTGGCATTACCCCATTGAAGGCGCGGTTACTTAGATACTTTGAATAAAAAATACCGAATTGTCCTGCTATAAAAAGCTTGGCCGTTTTTTCTCAACTGATTTTAGATGTTGACGCAATCTTTTCAATCTTTTCATGTCAAAATGAACTTATTTTGCTTTATCCTCAAGTATTCAAGGACTTTTTCATGAAATTCAAGCACTGCTTATCCAAATTCAAGGAGTTTTCAAGGAGAAAATCATTTTCAAGGAGTTTTCAAGGACCTAGCAGTTTTTCAAGGAGTATTCCAGGCCCGTGCGAACCATGTTCTTACATCACAACAATTCTTTATTTCCGAACCGCTATCTGAGAGTATATGGGTTCGACTCCAAGCATGAACTGAAATGTTCAGTTCTTTGTCCCACGCTCACCACATACATGATCATAATTTCAACTTTCACTACTCCCAATAATAATATTTGTCTACAGGATACTTGGGAATGACACAGTTATGAAAATGGTCCACGACAAATTCAGGTAAAATAATACAAGGAAAGGATGAACTTATCTGAATTACGGTGTTTCCAATAGCGTCCAAGAATAAAACACTCCAAACAAAGTGGCCGCAACTTCTCTTCAGTATCCGAGTACGCCGGATTATCTATCCTTCCTGAGCAGGGATATCCTGAAATGGTTCCGCGTGTTGGAAGACATCTGATAGACTCGATGTTTCGTGGCGTGACAAGATCGACGGATAGTGTGGTACGATGAACAGTTGTGGCTGATGGCGAAGAATTGGGCTGCAAAACTTGTACTGCGGCCAGAGCTGCTTGGTTAGCAATTGCCCTCAGAGCAGCCGAGATGGACTCCTCAATCAATCGTCGTATAGCATTTCAGGACGTTCGCGCCAATTGTTTCCCGCCTGTTGTCTTGTAGATTATTTGTCGTTACACTTTCGTTCAAAAAGACACGGCTTGGGAAGCAGAACTTCTAAGCCGGCTCAAAAGAGCGGTCCTGTTACCGGAGGAGGCGCTAATCCTTTGTCTGCGTTAAATTCTCAGCTGTTAAACCGAATAGTCGGTTAGATTTGCGGAATCATGTTTTGAGCACGAGGTCTTCGACCAAGACGAATCGGCGGCATTATCCTTCGACGCAAAAGAATGTTCGTAAATCGTGAACGTGAATTTGTGGGAAAAACCAAAATGAATTGAAACTCAGAGTAGGACGGTGAGACGGAAACGAAAAATAATTGTACTAGAAAGCAAACTAAAGCAGGGAAGATGTTTGCCTGCTAGAGTGATGGAATGAATAAACACCAGGAGCGTTTACCATTTGAATGGAATTTTCGGTAGCTTTTTCTGGACAAATGGAACTGCACGTTTTTTTCCACTAAGGAAACAAAATAGATTGAACCGTATCATTTGATCGGGATTTTCAGATGCCAGTGGGCCGGGGTCTGGGTTCATATCATGTCAACAAGAAACATGGTGGCTGAACTTCCTGTCGTGCTAGACTTTTATCGGACGGCTTAGAAAATTGTTTGTTTTTGGAGAAGATGACAATTTCTTCTTTTGGCTGCTGCCGCATCCACATATCGTCCGAGAAACCAGCAAATCAGCATCCACATTTTTCCCACGATGTAGCTCAGACGGAAGCACGCCGGAATCCCGAATCATGTAAGTAAAAGAAAAACACCGACCACAAAACGTAATTCGTTTTCACCTGCAGGGTTACTGTTGTGTTCTGAAACGTCCGCCAACACTACCGACAAGCAAAGACTCACATTGTAACGATAAACGTTTCGGAAATCTGCCGCCATCTTTCAGATCTTTAGCATTCTTACTCGGAAGTGTTACCGTGAAGAGCCTGGCACTGTAAGAGTGGACAAATGGTACAGAAATTTTCGGGCATTCCGGTAAAAGCGAGAAAAAGGAAATACCTCGAAAGGTATTACCTTTTTTCCGAAAATTTTCTACCGGGATGAACCGTTCCATTTGAATTCACTCCGGAATTACCGAAAATTCCATTCAAATGGTAAGCGCTCCAGGGTTATATTCAATACACTAGGAGTTGATTGACAGTGAATAAGAGCTATCCTGATTGGCTCGGCCTGCAGATTGCACTATGGACCCACATGATCAGAACTGAACTTTGGCCTGAAAAAACCTACCCTGTGTTTCTGCATGTCACACAATCCGCAAGTGATTCTCACGGTTGTCACATTAACTACAATTTATGTCTGAGACATAAATTGGTCTTATATAGGTTTCAAATATTGTAACGGTCACTTTTGAAAATGTATGTTGACTAGCATACGAAACGTCAAGTTCTATAAAAATGCATTGGAATACAATGTTCATCACCGCTGTTTGTGTAATTTTCTTAATCAAGCTTCGATGGCCTAAGAGCAAGAGTTTATATGATACGGCTTTAATCGTTTTGCATGGTTATTGCATTTTTATTTCCCTGCGTTGTAGTGGCTACAACAAACCAAAGAACGTTATATTAAGAGTTCCTAAGGCTTTTTTTCTTTTCACTTCAGTGCAGATTTTGTTATGAAATTTTCAAATACTTAGACACTTGAAGAAACAAAATTTCGTTAGATCTTTTTCAAGATTTGTACAGTTAAAGATATATTATTGATGTAAGTATTTTGGATCGCTTTTAAAATACCTAAGACGGACTCGTGTTTTCTGGAATAGCATTCTCGTCCCCAGAGCCTACGATCCTTTTGGCCTGTGGTTGGGATCGAGAGCTCTGGCCGAACCCGATATTCTGAGCATGCGCAGAGTATTCGTTTCGCATTGTCAACCAATCAGATTTGCTGGATTTGACCGGGAAGTCCGTGATTCACGGACTTCCGGTGTTGGACCAAACCAGAGCTCTCGATCCCAACCACAGGCCAAAAGGATCGTAGGCTCTGGGGACGAGAATGCTGGAATAGCAAATACTTGCGTAAACATTCTGCGCATGACCGGAGTCTTTGCTCAACGACGTTCACTTCGTGCCAACCGGAAATTTTAATTACAATTCGGTGCGTGGTTACCAAGGGTTGAACTTTAACTCGGAAATTATGAACGTCCAGAAATCGTTGCAAAGTTGCACGAAAATACCTAAATTGTAATCGCTCTGCATGATTATTGCACTTTTATGTCCCGGCGTTCGTATCGGCTACAACGAACCTAAAACCCTTTCATTAAGAGTTCCTCAGGCTTTTTCCGTTCACTTCAATAATAGAGAATTGTTAGGAATTTTCAAAAACTTAGATACTTGAAGAAACAAAATTTCGAATTTTTTTTTTTTAAGTTTTGTGCAGTTAAAGATACACTATGACGTATTAAGATACACTTTGAAGTATTAAGACAGACTCGAGTGTTCACTATATATACCAGCCTTTTCCAGAAGAGAGGCCCGCAAATGACTTGCGTAAACATTCTGCGCATGACCGGGAATACTTTGCTCATCGTCGTTCACTTCGCATCAACCTGAAATTTAATTACCATTCAGTGCGTGGTTACCAAGGGCTAAACTTTTAAAGTCGGAAATTATGAACTTCTGGAAATCGTCTTTTCTCCTCGCTCATTGCGACGATGAAATCAATCAACCTACATTCAGCGTGGGTTTGTCCTTACATCTGGAGCAGCTACTGCTCCAAAGAACTTAACTTCAAGCAAACTTGCTTCGCAGCACATGTTTGTGATTCGCAAGCTGGCGCTTTCTCAGAACTTTAAATGGTTCAGTTTCACTCCTTCTCAAGGTAAGAACTACATGTATACGTAAAAGTATAGGTGTATTTTGAAGAAATACCTTCGCATTGTTTCTCGTGAAAAGATCGTGAGCTGTAGAAAACCAGTCAGAGGTTTTAGCCAAAAACGTTCACTTTTACTGCACGGTTTACAATTCGCCATCATCTTGTTGCCAATATTAAATGCATACTTTTAAGTCATACAGTTCGAATATATATACAATAGCCTCCATTTGGCGCGATAACAAGCTCGAATATTTGTCCGCAGACTTTATCTGTTCACAAAAGCGAATAGCCTTCCGCGAATTAAATTGAATTTCGTTCCTTGACGCCTAAAGAGGCCAGATGATTGACTATTGAGAATTGGCCAAATTTTAACGACACTAAGCTCGAATTTAAGATCTTCAATATTTACTGATGGCTTATAAATGGGCAGAATTTGCAGCCAATAACTGAGAGATGGAAATCCTATCGAGAATGGCTGATTAATTATTAATTAATTAATTAATTACTTTTAGTCAATTATTAGGAAATTCCTTGGCTTATACAAACTGACGCATTGACTTGTTCCTTTAGCAGTTTAGACAGCTTAACCAGTTTAATAATATTGAACATTGTAGTGAATTTTGATGACCGACCTAGCAGCTAACATGACTTTTTGTTGTACAAACTTACACTAAGAACATGCTAAAAGTAGCAAGGAAATAAATTTGTATTAAAAGCTCTTGAGATGAAGTATAACATTTTCATTTTGCTGAGATAAACAATGTTGTCGCAGGTTTGAAATATAAAATAATAAAGTTTTCCAAAACTTGACTGCTGATGATTTGTTTTATTTGTTTTTTTTATTCATTTTCTCACAAGCATGGCAAAATTAGAAGCCGAGCGGCAGATTATAATATTCAACATCATTACTTTTGTGTTGAGGTATCAGTATACGCCAGATGACAATCATTTGTTGCGCCGCTTTAAGCGCTTAAACCTCAAAAACAAGCTCGATGACCCCCAAGTTTTACAATCAAATTGTAGTAAGCATGATTGGATGCAACCTTTTGCAAAATTTAAAAAAAAATTCTGCAAAGGATGTTCAGAGCCACATTAAATTTTTTGATTTAATGTAGCTCTGAACCCCCTTCGCAGAATTTTTTTAAACTTTGGAAAAAGCTGCATCTTATGATGTTGATTACAATTCGGTAATAAAAAATTGGGGTCACCGACCTCGTTTTTGAGTTAAAGCTTAAATTAAGGGTGTTTTTAGCAGATCATATTGTTGCTATGGTAATCTATTGTGCCACAAAATTGGCAGCAACATGTTCACCAATAATTGGGCAGTTTTTTGATACCATGATTTCGGCATCTATTTATATAGAGTGGTTATAATGACCAATCAAAATATTTCTAGGAAAGTACTGGAAACTGTTTGCAGCCACTTTAAGGACCTTGTGACGTCACCGGTTGCATACACACAGGAAGCACGATAGATTCTCTCTTTTTTTCATTTGATTTATTCAAGTTTATTCTTCATATTGTCGTTACCTACTGGTTTCTACCTCGCAATTTCTGTCCAGCCTTGACAGGAAACACATAATTATTATAGACGTTGTAGGGAGCCAAAGACTCAAAATTCACCAAAATAATTGCGACAAATCGGAACAGTATAATACGCCTTTCGAACATCTTAGTACACGATTGGAAACTGACATCTTTTATATCAAGAAAAGTCAGTTTCATGGCACTTTAAGTCTTGATGGGGGGGGGGGGGGGGGGAGAGAGAGAATGGATGTGGCTCACGCTCCTTACAATACTATTACATTTACCCCCACCAATTGTTATAGATTACTATTTCTTAATTACGCCACAGATTATAAAGGAAGATTAGCAACAGTTGTGTATATATAGCTAAGGTTAAGAACGCAGCCACCCCCTCCCCCACGAAACCAAGAGTGTAATTATAACATTGAACATAGCAACTTAGTTTTTTTACGGAAGACATGTTCGTCGCATTAGAAACAAGAGCTTGTTATATTTACATTGCAAGCGTGACTTGACGTCTGGTAATTTTCTTTCAGGAGTATGGCAAAATTAAAAGCAGTCAATCTGTTTGCCAAAGAAAAAGCATAGACTCAAATTCACTTGCTTGAAAGGCGTATAAGTAACTTTTATCTTTTGATATATATATAATCTTTTTCATTTAGGCTTGCAGTCGAAGTGGCATGACGTCATGAAATAGATACTTTTTCTATTTCCAGATAAACATAACCACGAGCCCACTTAAAAGATATAAAATATTGAGAGGAAAACAAGTTACTTAATGTCCTGTTGTAGGTTCAACTCTCTCGATAATTCCATAATAACGAAATTAATGACTGAATTTTCAATAAAGTATCACAGAAAAGATAGGGAACACAGAAAATACCGCGGAAATTCAAGGTTGTTCACTTATTGCTAAAAACAAAACTTGGAACTTTTTAAGAGGATTACACCATGATTTACAAATTGCTGGTATCTTTGATTGGAAAACACATTCAGCCATTGACAGGCGCGCAAGATAGAATTCTCTATTCAGTAAAGCGTAGTTGAAAACCCGTAGAACGAAATAATATTTTGTACATGTTAATTAAGTAACTTGGGAGGGAGGAGTCAAACTGACATGAACACAAATAGCTTTAATTGTAGTGACACAACACGCCATCGTTTATTACAAACAGTGTTGACGGGTAAGGAGTTGGTTATTTCGACTATACATCTCTTCGATATCATCTTTCAGCAAGACTTGAGAACTGAAGCCATTCGTCGCGGTGTAAAAATGAATGTTTTTGGGCTCGTTTTTTTTGTGCCATGGTTTTTAATAATGCCTCGTCCAACGTACGCGGAAGGTGAGTTCGAAAATGTCGTTTTACACTCTGTTACTTTGTGAATCCACCAGTTGTGGTTTAACCTACCAGCTGCAACCCTTTGCGCAACCTACCAGATGCCTGGGTTGTCATCTCGAACTGTTTCATAAGCGAGTTTGTGTCGTGAGTTTGTTGTTGGTACTTTTCTTCAACCTTTCGTTTCTCGTTGGTTTTCTTCAGTGTACTCCAGTTTTCCTCTCTTTGTAAAAAAGCGACATTTTTAAATCCCAATTTTATTCAGAATCCAAGCGCCACAGGTTTGTCAGTCGCAAGACTAGTACGTGCTGCCTTCCGTCTCCAAGAAAGTCGATTTAATACTCTTCATATCTTAGTTCAGTAAGAATTCGCGAAGATTCCCCAAAATTATTGCGTTCAACCTCTCTCGTGTCAAACTGACGCGATATTTCATTAATAACTCACAACAACGGAGAACAAAAAACAGTATTTCGGGTAACATCTAGATGTCTTGACTGTTTCTCGCAAAGTAACTTGGACCCGTAATTGACAATACTTGAGAAGTGTTAAAGATTAGACGAATGTAATAAAATATAAAAGACGCCTTTTGGGGCACATATTTGGTTCAATTGATGATGATGATGATGATGATGATAATTTAGGAAACTAATCTTCTCTTGCGATATTAAAGGTTGCAGTTCAGTCATTTTTGTCTTCTCTGTCTTTAGTGCAAGCTATCTTTCTTTACCACTTTAGGTATTTTAATGTCAAAATATACTGCAACATGCTTTGAGATAAAATAAAACAATTTCTAGAAGATATCAAGTTTTTGATGCATCGCTTCGTTTTTTTTATGTGTAATTCCTTCAAGTTTGTTGCGCACCTACGAGGCAATTTGCATGAGGCATTGTCCAGTGAAACACTCACTGAGCACGCTATCAACGTTTTCGTTACAGCAATCATTTCAGCAAGTAGAATTTTGTTCTCTTAACGTATGCGGTTTTCACTTGAGCGAACGAACTTGAGTGTATTCCTTGTTTTCTTCCTTTCTTGTGTATTTGTTGTACTTTTTTGTTGTACTTGTGTATTTGTTGAATTCTTTTTTTGGAAGCGAGCTTTATCTTGGAATCAATGAGTTGAGGAAAGCGACCAGAAAGTTAAACTGAAACTTGAACAAATTTAATCAGGTCTTGTCCAGCGAAAACGTTAACGCTACAAGTTATTAATACAACAGGACATCTGAAAATTAAACGAATCAGATGTTTTCCGTCCACGCGCGCTGGAAAAAATTTGGAATACGCAGCAATCACCCAGGGGTCATTTTGGATTAAAGTTTGAGGAAAACTCTGGAAGGGAAATCAATTGATTATCGTATGTCATCGTTTTCGAAAAGCCCTGTTTTCAAAACGTCTTCAAATTCGTCTAGTTTGAAGAGCGTTTTCAAAAAGGATTAGAGGGATGGTAGGCCTAACCGTAGAAATAAAGCTGCGTTTTTAAATTCCTCCATTATAGTGTGGAGGCAGACTGAGTTTTTCAAGTTTTCTAACAAACTGAAGTAAAATTCAATGATTCCCTCACCAGCCGCTCCCTAGATACAGAGCGTTAATGAGATTGTCTAACGGAGGCAGCACCTCCGGCTTCTGTTTGAGATATTCTAGATTCTTTTGATGTTTCTATTTGATTATCTTTCTGTTTGTGTAGGCCTGGGATTCAAACGAATACTTTTCAAGTAAAGACCGTCTATTACCTAATTCAAGATTATTATTATTTTTTAAATTTATTTCAAGATTGCTTACAACAAACACTGAGTAATAAGAGATGGCGAGTTGTGTCACTGCCATTCACAGCTACAAGAGAGCGAGTTGCTAGATTGCATCTAACAGTTTATTTTTTTATGCAAGGTGTAAGAAACATATTATGCAAGACTTGATCTTTTACTCTCCATATAACAGTTTCACAACCTGGCACAAGTATGTCCATCACGTTGCTTGTGATCTCTCAGATGTTTTATAAACTGGACGCTCAACAGTGTATAATCAGAGGCGAATATTCCATCCGCGGCATGATGTTAAAAGGACACACCTTCACCAAGGAGAAGACCGAAATGGTCTGGCTTAGCTGTTTAGACAAGTGTGACGATGACGTCAGATGTCAAAGCTTTAACTTCGTCATCAGTCAAGGCATATGTGAGTTGAACAACAGAACCAAAGAAGCCAGACCTGAAGATTTTGTTCCGGACAGCGGTCGGTTCTATATTAAACGATTAAGGGAAAGAGGTATTGTTCTTCTTTGAGTCATCATCTATATCTTTTTTCAAGGAAAGCACTCTTATCTTAAACAAGCGTGCCCAGACGACTGCGAAAAAGCCCGGGTTTCTTTCGCGAAGAGAGCGAAGCAATAGTGTTTTGTTATGACAGAACAGCGCTAAAATAAGACAATGTTTTTTGCCTTTGCTATTTTTAGTTTCTCTTGGATCCGTTCCCGAGCTGCCAGCTGAGTCATGCGCCGAGATCAGGGCGAGTGAAGGAGAAGATGCAGTCAGCGGTAATTTCTGGTTCGATTCAATTAAACCTGGCGAGGTAGTGCTGGCTCATTGTGACATGCCTAAACTAGGTAACTAAACCTTCGGGGTTTTACCTCGATTATTAATTTCAAACCTCTTCCAGTAAGTCTCCCCAATTAAATTTGAAATTGACTTGATAGCTCAGTTGGTAGAGCACTGCACCGGTATGGCAGAGGTTTTGGGTTAGAATTCACTTCAAGCCTGAGGTTTTCTTCTTCAGGCTTTAATTTCACAATTCCTTTTAAGTTGCTTTTAACTGCGATGATCAATCATGTCTTCATATATTTCTCCGCAGTTCAAATAAATTTTCGCATCTTTTTAGGAAACTATATTTTTAGATAATTTAGATCTAGCTTTTTTATCCCTTTCCTTATTTATTCGACTATTATTACTACATACTATATAACAATTATTCCATGAGCCCGAGTTGGATATGAAGTGATAAAATAACCAACGAGCGCGCGCGTTGGTTATAATCACTTCATATCCAACAAGGGCGAATGGAATAATTGTTTTATTAAATTCTCAAACCGGGTTTTGCCGCCGATTTTTATTTCGGCCATTATAGAGGGCTGAAGTTGAAAACTTCGTGCGAAAAATTTTCACTTGGCGCACTATTTTCCATATCACGTAAAACTCCGACTATTGCCTCTTATTATTCAACAAATTGTAACACTATCCAAATATGGTCATGATGCTCTCGATATCTGTCATCCGTAGGTAACAGATATCCGCCGGTATACGTAGCTTCGTACGTGGGAAGAAAAAGTGAAATGAGAAAATGTCGACAGAGAGATTTACAAGGATTTAGGCTGTTTTGTTATCAATTTGTTGAATAATAAAACAATTATCCTGCTCAATCTCACGGAATATCGTCTGATTTTAGCCGACTCGGCCTACGGCCTCGTCGGCTAAGTATCAGACGATATTCCGCGCGCGATTTCGCAGGATAATTGTTAAATAGTCGGAGTTTTTTAGCCAATCAAAAAGCTAGAAATGCAATAGTTGGAGCTGAGAATTTACTAAATAATTATAATCAACTTTTTGTTCATTTTCTATTGTTAGGTAGCAACACTATTACTTTCCCTTTCAATTATACAGGTTTTATATTAATTTAAATAACAGCATCATAAGTTAGCCTTCATTTCACCACTTTGTAAAGCGCGTTAGATGATATATTTAGTAACGAATTTCGGGCTATAGAAATAGTAAAATTTTGATTATTGTTATTATTATTTCATATACTCACTTGTTAGTGAAAGTTAGTTAGTGATCTCTTTTGCCTATCTGCTCTGGGCAGGGCTCCGTCAAGCATAACAACGTAAGTTATAGGCTTGATTTCCGCCGCTCTCTCGTGTCCGGTCTACGTTCCTCCCCGAAAAGAGTTCGGGGGAGGAGCGCGGGCTCGTTTCCCGAACAGCGGCTGGAAATCGAGTCTACGTGCGCGTAGTCGCCTACGTAAGTTACTGCATAATAACCCTTTCAATCTCATCTTCTAACTAAAACTGAACAGATATCGATGACTGTTCAAGTCATCCTTGCAAGAACAATGGGACTTACACAGACCGAGTGAATAGGTGAACCAACCAGTGCTTTTATTTTTAAACCTCTTGAAAAGGGCAGAAACATATTTTTGTTGTTGCAGTTATTGTCGCCGTGGGTTCTATCGTATTTAAACTTTCTACCTTATCCCCTTACAGATATCGATGACTGTGCAAGCCATCCCTGTAAGAACAACGGGACCTGCACAGACCGAGTGAACGGATTCAATTGCAGCTGCGCACCAGGATTTAATGGCACACAATGTGAAACAGGTAGCTTTAGCTAAAATTCATTTCCCTTCATGTGTTAGGAGATTGTACTCTCTTTCTATGCTGCTTGCAGTGCTTTTATTTTTAAACATCTTGAAAACGGCAAAAACATATTTTTGTTGTTTACGTTATTCTTGCTCTGGGTGCTATCGTATATAACCGGTTATTAACTTTCTACCTTATCCCTTTAAAACAGATATCGATGACTGTGCAAGGCATCCCTGTAAGAACAACGGGACCTGCACAGACCGAGTGAATGGATTCAATTGCAGCTGCGCACCAGGATTTAATGGCACACAATGTGAAACAGGTAGCTTTTGCTAAAATTCATTTCCCTTCATATGTTAGGAGATTGTATTCTCTTTCTATGTCGCTTTCAGTGCTTTTATTTTTAAACATCTTGAAAAAGAGCAGAAACATATTTTTGCTATTGCAGTTATTCTTGCTGTGGGTGCTATCGTATATAACCGGTTATTAACTTTCTACCTTATCCCTTTAAAACAGATATCGATGACTGTGCAAGCCATCCCTGCAAAAACAACGGGACCTGCACAGACCGAGTGAACGGATTCAACTGCAGCTGCGCACCAGGATTTAATAGCACACAATGTGAGACAGGTAACCGTAACAGATAACGTGACGAACCTTAATAGTTCGTGTAAATAATAAAACAGCAATGTTCACAAACGATTGAGAACCAATCAGAAATATATTTCCTAGTAATTGACAGCCACTGGAGACCGAGCGAGAAATTCGTCTTTGACTAAAAAGAAACTAAAAAATAAACCTTGTCTCGAGTTGCTGTGAACCTTTTGTCATTTTTTTCCAGCAGAAATCTTTTATCCGTTCATTCCAGCAAGTTTCTATGTAAAAGTTTGCCTGTGAGCAAAAAATTACATGTAAAATGTAAATGGGTAAATAAAATTGTTGCTGTTGTTGTTGTTGCTAAACGCACTTGGGGTGTAGTTCCAGGGTCATAACCTTCAATCTGGGGAAGGGTGGGGTGGGGACAGTTGAGGAATTAAACGGATGGGTATGCCTTCAGGGCTGAGTTTACACCTTCTATGGCCAGGTGGAGAGAAAAGTTATTTGAAAGTTAAGACAAATATTTTTCTTAAGCGAGTGAACGAATTCAACTACAGCTGCGCACTAGACTTGAATGGAACACAATGTGAAATATGTACTCGCTGTGAATGAGATCAGGTAGTATCGCATACAAGTTATAGGGCTGAAATGTGTCAATCGATCGGCAAATGGCAGAGTTGTGGGATAAATTCTAATACAAAAATACTTATTAACCCTTTACATCCTAAGAGTGACTTATAGATTTTACTCTGTCCAACGCCAGACGATTTCACTCGCCCAAGGGAGACCCCATAGGGCTTAAAGGGTTAAAAAACTATCCCCCTTAACCCTTTACACCCTAAGAGTGACTTATAGATTTTACTCTGTCTAACGCTAGACGACTTTACTCGTCAAAGGAAGACCTCTTAGGGGTTAAAGGGTTGAAGGTGTTTCTTTATTCCGTGCAAGTATCTTAGAAATGTGAAGACTTTCGAGTTGAATTCAGGCGCCAGTTCGACTACTTTGTTTCATAACAAGTTTCGATTTATCAAGCTTTTTTCTGATTTTGCGTTTAGCTGTTTTTGTTATATCTCTTGTTACCGTACATAGTTTATTTCCACCAGAATTCCTTTTTA
The DNA here is from genome assembly GCA_964020085.1 of Micromussa lordhowensis. Classification (NCBI taxonomy): domain Eukaryota; kingdom Metazoa; phylum Cnidaria; class Anthozoa; order Scleractinia; family Lobophylliidae; genus Micromussa; species Micromussa lordhowensis. The sequence continues at coordinate 21,598,229 of OZ026604.1, forward strand.
TGCTGGTACTAATGGCACACTCAACCATACGTTGTGACATAGAAATACAAGTACTAACACACTTACATCCTTTTGCTTTTAGATATTGACGAATGCGCTGCACAGGTCAACCCATGTGATGTTGTAGCAAACTCTGAATGCAAGAATACGGATGGATCGTACAACTGCCAGTGCAAAGATGGATTTGTAAGGAACGGTTCTAATTGTGAAGGTGCAACGCAGTTTTTATCATTGATATGGATATCTTCTGTTTTGTTCTAATTAGCTACAGTTAAAAAAATTATTTCTCGTTATGTAAGGACGAATGGCGACACTTAAGAATCTTCTATAACAAGTAGGCATGTAACAGATAAATAAATAAGAAATAACCTGATACGACGTTAGAATCCACCACGTCTGGTTAAAATATACCGCATGGTATTCTTCTATCGGTTTATCCAAAGTGGAGGCTAAACGTACCTTATAATTTGGTTTTATCAAATGAGTTGATAATGTGAATTGGCCACCGTAAAGAGATTCGAAAGTTGGCGTTTCGAGCGTTAGCCCTTCGTCGGAGCGAATCGACGAAGGGCTAACGCTTGAAATTTCAAACGTCTTTCCCACAAATATTTCACCTTTTCTGCTTTTGTGTGACAGGAGTTTTCTTCGAATTTAGACGAGCAAAAGTGCATATAATTCTACTCCAAGCAACATGACTTAAACTGAGGACGTTAAGCTGAAACGAGTCTCGCCCCTAGTTTTTGGTCGGCCACTTCCGCTTTTTTTTTCTCGATGCTCGCTTACAAGATTAAGGGAAAACAAGGATTGAGAGATATTTTTAATATTTCGTAGTTGTACAACTTCAGCGGAATTCACTACCCTCTCGCGTCTCATCTTCCTCCCCTCGCAATTTTTTTTTCCTATTTTGTGCTAGGCACAAAATCCCCTTAGGGGATCAACCTCGCTCCCAGGGCCTTTGTTTAAAAGACCGGAGGTTGGAGAGGGACTGCTCTTAGGCTATATAAATGTTACTTGTTGCAGAACAAATCATACAGTCTTGCTTCCCCCTCCATTCCCGTTGGAATAAGCGAACAAACATGTTTTCTTGTTCCACGTTAGACGAACACACACTTTTGAGCTTGGCCGGCTATGAATGGCGCAGTCAACTGGCGCAAACCTCAATAATTTATCTTTCTGTTTCATGTCACTAATCCCATTTGTTCTTCAGTCATAGTCAGTCACTCATACTGTCACTGTGGATAAAAAGAAGCACAACTTCTTTTTCTCCGGCTATAGATGCAATCATTTAAAAGCAAGCAACCGGAACGATGATCCTGCTCGTATACGTTGGATCAATAGTGATCTAATCGGCTTCACAAATAAAATGAAGAATATAAAGGCAGAAACCGACACAACGTAGAATGTTTTTTACAACGTGTACTATATTTCGGCTGGCCAAACCAGCCTTCTTCAGGTACAATGGAAAATTTTGCATCGGGGCGTGTTTTTATGTAGCATATTACCGGAAATACGTAAAATAATTGATAAATAAAATGATTTGACGTATTTCCGGTAATATGCTACATAAAAACACGCCCCGATGCAAAATTTTCCATTGTACCTGAAGAAGGCTGGTTTGGCCAGCCGAAATATAGTACACGTTCTAAAAAACATTTTACGTTGTGTCGGTTTCTGCCTTTATATTCTTCATAGATGCAATACTCTCTCGCGTCACCAGTGATACAAATATGATAATAAATGTCATCGTAAATACGGTCTATTCTCATTTCAAACCTTTCGGTCTCCCAGACAATGACAAGCACGCCTGTGTTAGTTCTCTTCCGACGTGCTCAAACGATCCAAGGCAACTGGAACAACCACCAAGCTCGGTTAATGTGCCAATGCATCATCGTTGCAATCAGAAAGAGAAAACTATTTCACGTCTAACTTACAATCGTCACATCCGTAGGAATCGACCTGAATAAAAACAGAACAGTTCGCTTTGCAAGACTATGTGTTTCTGTAATAGACCGTTTTCCATATGTTAATTTCAGCTTGGCAGTGAGGCATAGAGGACACAAACAAAGGACATTGAGCAGCCATGTTTATCCATTTCTTTGTTTGTGACCTCTAGGCCTCACAATCAAGCTGAATTTCGATATATGGAAGGTGGCTAATTTTCCCATGATCCCTCCCACTTTACGTGATGGTCGTAACATGAAATGATGTCATGTATAGACGAGACAAATTTATAAAGAAATTATTTTTTTTGGATTCTGTATTAAGAGTTATCATGTTTCAGATAAGATCACTTGTCCGGCAAAGAATTTTCTTAAATATTCGCCGCCATTAACCTTACGACGATGAACCTTGACTGTTTTTTTTCGTCCACAGTGATCACAAACTGTTTTGACATTTACAAATCCGGAGAGAGAAAAAGCGGTATTTATACGATCAACCCAGATGGTTCTGGGATCATTGATGTGTTCTGTGACCAAACAACAGCCGGAGGGGGGTGGTTGGTGTTCCAGAAGAGACTGGACGGCTCGGTAGATTTCTACCAAGGCTGGGCCGAGTACAAACGTGGCTTTGGAAATCTGACTGTTGAATTTTGGCTCGGGCTTGACATGATACACCGTCTGACTAGCAGTGGAAAGTACAAGCTTCGTGTTGATCTAGAAGACTTTGCAGGAAACATCACTTACGCCGAATACGATTTGTTTGAAGTAGCGAGTGAGGGAGAGAAATACAAACTGAGCCTGGGAAGTTACACAGGTTTGAATTTTTACGTTCTTTCATAATTATCATCTCAGTTAAGACAAATTCTGTTGAAATAAAGTGGCAATAGACCCAATACGCTCCTTGATATCTTTCATCTCGAACTAACCCGCTTTTTGTGGAACAAAATTTCTTGGTAGGACCAAATTGAAGATTGTCATAATATCCTTTCTTATCAGACTGATAACCTAGATGGGTCGTTATACATAATCAGAATAATGACTGTCATTTTACCGCATAAGGGAAATTTGTGTTTGAGGAAAGTCAGGTTATGGATAAAGCCAAGATGTCAATGGAATCTTTCGGTAAATTCCTTATGGGCCCGCGCTCTTCCTCACAACTTATTCTCGGGGATGAACGAAGAACGAACTCGAGAGAGTGGCGAAATTCCAGCTGGTAGATTACATAAGTTTGCTTTTGCTGGTCATCACATCCTTTGGTTTTCGGAGGGGTGTATAAGCTCTGCCCGGTGTACAAGAGTTAAACTTGGGGGGAAACAGCTCAACGAGCGAACGTACTTCGAACTTGTTCCTCTCTTTAAGAATCAGTGTTCTTGTCCTCCCTAGCCGCTTCTTCAAGTACAGTCACTTTTCAATTTTACTGTGTCCTAAGATTCCCTAACCTGTTAAGCATTCTTTTTATCTAGTTTATAGCACATTATCTCTTGTCGCATTTTTTTTTTCGGCTCAGTATCCAAAAAGGTACTGCAAAAGCTCACGCTGTGGACCTTTTAAGTCTGAACACCCTACAGAGGTACCAAAAGTGCATTTTCAACCCCTGAAAGATATGACTAGCACCCCCCGCGACTATGCCTCAGTCGAGAAGCTACAAGAACATTGGTACTTCAAATTTATAATCAATCAGCACTACTATTACCTTTGAAATAATGTTTGACATGTTTCATAATCGTAGAAGTTTCTTGCTGTAACTTTAAAAGCTCATTTTGTCGTTTTGTACATACTGAATCATCTTGTGACAGGAAAATACTCTAATCTTATTTTGGTTTCTGCTATGCTTGGTTTAGGAATTGCCGGAGATGTGTTTCGGTCAAGTAGCCACAGAAATGTTGTTTTTAATGTAATGTTTTTAAAAATTTATAATGAATTAGCACTATGTTGTCTAGAAAGTTTCTAGAAAGTTATGGCTCTAATCGGCGTAACGTTAAAAGCTCATTTTCTCATTTTGTAAATAATTCTAATAAGCTGAAATCATCTTGTCACGTTGGAATACTTCATCTTATTTTGGCTTCTGCTCTGCTTGGTTTAGGAACTGCTGAGGATAGGCTGACTTATCATAAGGACCGTAAATTCTCCACTAAAGATAAGAATAACGATATTTCCTCGAGTCACTGTGCAGTAGATTTGAAAGGAGCCTGGTGGTACGGTGATTGTAGAAAGAGTAACCTGAATGGTTTCTATCGGAACGGAGCGGACAATGGTACTGTTTTGTGGGGTTTAATACGCCCAGTTAAAAGATCTGAAATGAAGATCAGACCGATGGATTTTTATAATCAGCAGTTTAGGTAAACCACTTCTTCTTAATCTCTTGTTCTTAATCTTAGCAAGAATCATTGTCCCTGGCCGTCTTTATCTGGAAAGCCCTATAGTGCCTCGTTTTTCATATGTTCTCGACAAACATGCGGAAACTCGGCCAAAACTATTTTGTCTGGGAAGAAGAATTTTATTCTCGCTATTTATCGCAAGTTTCAGGCTGTTCCGAAAACGCGGAGTGCGGAGTCTATAAAAAAAGATAAAAAAAAAACATAAAAACGAAATTTTTGAAAAATAGAATTAAAAGAACTAAAAAGTGAATTAAAAAAACAATTAAATACATAAATTAAACTATAAAAAATTGCGATAAAATACTTCTAAACATGATAAAAAGTTAAAAAGTTTAAAAACGACGTTTCGATGTACATTACATCATTATCAAGTGAAATGAAAATGAAAGCTAATTACTATAAATACAAAAATGGACAATAGATAATTAATATAGTAGCATAGAAGAATGCTAAAACAGAAACTTAAACAAAAAGTTTCGCACGTATAGAGTCCGCTTGCGTATTTAAGCAAGGCTTAATTTTCTCGATGAACAGCATTTCAAAAATTAAACAATCAAATTTGCTCTGGCACTTACGTAAGATCTTAAATTGGCCCTCATTCAATAAGTGTTTATTCCCGTTTATTCCCGTTTATTCACGGGAATAAACACTTATTGAATGAGGGCCAATTTAAGATCTTACGTAAGTGCCAGAGCAAATTTGATTGTTTAATTTTTGAAATGCTGTTCATCGAGAAAATTAAGCCTTGCTTAAATACGCAAGCGGACTCTATACGTGCGAAACTTTTTGCTTAAGTTTCTGTTTTAGCATTCTTCTATGCTACTATATTAATTATCTATTGTCCATTTTTGTATTTATAGTAATTAGCTTTCATTTTCATTTCACTTGATAATGATGTAATGTACATCGAAACGTCGTGTTTAAACTTTTTAACTTTTTATCATGTTTAGAAGTATTTTATCGCAATTTTTTATAGTTAAATGTTTTTCAAAGTCTTTGCTTCTTCGTAAATTAAACTAGAAATAGAAATATGTAAGAAATAATTTTTTTTTCAAAAAAGTGAATTCTTCATATTTCATTTAGGGCCTGTTTACATGGAGGTGGGGGGCCCCAGGTAGGTGAGGTAACCCGCCTAGCCGTGGTCGAAAAATTGCCAGCGTTTACATGCAAACTTACAACCCCGGGGTCCCGGGGTGACTTTACTTGACGTTGTTGCGTGGTCGCTAGGCATGTAAACATTGAAAATGGCGGACGAACGATGCATTTTGGCGGTCAGTGTTATTTTATCTTTATTTTCTGCTCTCGCTGCAGGATTTCAATGCTGTGACGTTTTACTGTCACTTTTGATGATACAAAGCCTCCGCCAGAGGCAGTTAACGGCCATATTGTTCTGGTTCAAATTTTTACGCGCTTTGGCGCGCTTGCAAATGTAACATGAACTCGACCCCGGCTAGGCGGGTTACCCCACCTTGAGCCGTTTACATGGCAAGTGCGACCCCGGCTAGGCGGGTTACCCTACCTGGCAGACCGGGCAACCCGCCTAGGCGGGTTACCCCACCTATCATGTAAACATGATCAAATAAAAATGAGAGATTATATCGAGAGGCGGGTTACCCCACCTAGGCGGGTTACCTCACCTACCTGGGGTCCCTTACCTCCATGTAAACAGGCCCTTAGTTCAAATGGTAGATTTAACTCGCGATTTTGATAGTTAGCAATTCATTTTAACGAAAAAAAAGTAAAGAACAGTCCAGTTTTGACCAGGTCCAGAAAATGTGAGAGTTACACCTTCGGTTTTGTTGGAAAGCCGTATTACTTCAACCACAAACTCAAGCTTTGCTTTCCAAAAATAAACTGCCCGTGTGAATTAACTCTTGAACTATTCAACAACTTGTCAACTGCGCGTCCTAAATTTCTCGCAAAGTTCAAACTAAAATCTTGAATAATACTCAGCGCTAAAAAATAGTAAGATAAAAAATGTAGATTGACAAATAGAGAAACAAATAAATACACAGGTAAAGTTGCACTTTGAGAAAACAAATTATAAAAAAGTGTTTTCCCAAAAAAGCCATTTAACTGCACAGCGTTGCATGTCTCGTCAATTCCACATGCAACTTCGGGATGTATTTTTTTTCTTGTTGGTTTTTGAGGATGTTACTAATACCGGGAACGGGGAACGGGGGAACGGGGGTCTGGGAACGAGTGTACAGCGGTAACTCGCCTGAGAATTCAAAATGGCGGAGGAAACGACGTTTACAAACGGGAAAAATTAACGCCCGGGCGGGGTGTGGGGGTATTCAGCGGACACAATTTTTTACAAAAAGATGTTGTGTAAGCGTCACGGAATATCAAAAAACTTTCACTTGCGCCCACAAAGGTCTTTAAGGTTAATCACTTTATTTGGGTGTCGTCAATTGTGACCAAGTAACACTTAAACCTTTCAAAAGTGTGCATTCGTATAATGTTGCAATGTTGCATCTGGTTTGATTTTTACCTCTGTTTACACATTGTATTATAATGCTCAATTCTTTTTCCCTTCTTCTGTACATAAGTTACATGTACTCCATTGCGCGCGGATCGTCCCGATTCATTACAATGGAATCGTAGCTTCCCGACTTATAAAAAGCGGACAAACCTGGCCTTTTCCGAGGCATACTGAAGAACGTTTTGTCCCATCACTGTGGCAGCTGACTGTTTAATTAATTTAATGGTAAAGAAAAAAAGAAGAGTATTTTCTTGGCTCACTTTTAGGTTTACCTTTACCGACATGGAATCTATATAGTATCATGCCGTGTTCAAAACAACTGGTAAGAGGATCAAGAATTTACAAATGGAGTGAAGACTCGTTTCAAAACAAAAATGCCGTTTAAGACAAATAAGCTGTCACTAGTTCATAATGCAGCCAACTATACAAATGGTTGTCAATGAGGGCAAAAAAAGAATGGCTGTGAGAGGACTTCGGAGTAAGTGACACCCAGGCAGTTTGCATGGAAGTATTGGGCGCACCCGTCGCAGCCCACCCAGTCTTCTCCGTCATCATCTCGGCAAATCTTGCATACATTCGCATTCCTGCTGCATGTAAGATTGCAGCAGACAAATGTTATTACATGTATGACTTCAATGCCACTGACATGAAGTCGTTTTCAGCGTATTGCTCACTGTAAGCATAAAGCCGACAGTACCTCATCATATCACTATAACATGAACCAAGAAGTGTGCACGCCATTCTTTCCCTCTCCACCCTCATGGAGAACTTTCTATTGTAGTCGAGTCCTTCTGCAAGACGTCTTGCAAAATACAGCATAATAGGTAAAAGACAACAATGTGTTTAAGAGTTGTTTGGTGAACACCGTTACTTTATTAGTGACCTCTAATCATGGTTTTCATCGTTGTTAATTTTAGTCTCTTTAGTCCTCTTGTTTCTTTCAGTTGTATTTAGTTGTACCTATAGTTGTATATTAATACTTCTTGAAAACATGAACCGCCTACATTAGCATAGCTACCTGTTAAAATTGTTAATTTAATTTCAAAACAAAAGAAAATAAATGTATGTATGTGTGCGTGTATGTATGTGTGTATGTATAATAAAAAGTTGTGACAGGCCTACACGGCTCCCGCTGTTCGCAAGCTCGACTTCTTTGCCTCTAGAGTTTGGATCTCACGAGTATGTCCTTGAGCGATTTTCCTCTTTTGTACGACATGATGGGGGGATCTTTGTATATTTCACTCAGTAAAGGGTGATTCTGTATTAGATGCCGTTCGCCCGTTAAGACTTTCTTCAGGTTTGTCACCGCTGGGTGGTATTGTGTGACAAAAGGAAGAATTCTATTGTGCGCTGTTATCCCTTGTAGGAGTGCCGACTTTCTCTCTTCGAATTTCACCTCTGAGAGAACTTTGTTTACCAGGTTATCTGGGTAACCTCTCACGTGAAGGCGTGATCTGAATGCTTTGATATTCTCCTCAAAAGAATTTTTCGAGGAGTTGGTTCGGAGAAGTCTAAGTGCTTCACCTTTGATGAAACCCTTTCTGACCCCTGGTGGGTGGCAGGAAGAGAAATGTGTATACTGAAATGTTTCTGTCGGCTTGTAGTGAGTTCGCACGTCAAGGATAGATGTTTCTCGAAATCTATCCCCTTTGTAAACACAAGTATCCAAGAATATGATTTCTTTGTCTGATATTTCAGCCGTAAATTTGATGGTTGGATGATGTCTGTTAGCCTGTTCAATGAAGCCGTCTATTTCCTCAATGTTTATGTTCCACGAAGAGAACACATCATCGATGTATCTTTTCCACACGAGTGGTTTTTTTGTGCTCGCATTAAGGATCTCTGTCTCAACCGCCGACATGAACAGGTTGGCAAAAGAGACTGCCATTTTAGTTCCCATAGCGGTTCCATGTATCTGGAGATAGTTTTTTCCATTAAACTGGAAAGAGTTCTCTTTAAGTATTAGTCTGAGGGTGTAGAATTCTGGGATACGCAGTGGATTTGCTGTTTGAGATAGCCATTTCTTAGTCATTGTGTCTATATGGCGGCTTTTGGCGGTTTTGCCGAGTCGTAGGATTCGCGAGTAGACGCGTTCGCAACGCGCTTTAAGTGAGCCAACAGCTCCTCTTGCTCTAGGGAATTGAGACCGTTTTTACTCTTCTTCACCCATCGCTGCCATGCCTGCAACCTGTGAAAATCACAAATATAGGCAGTTGCCTCAGGAAACTGCTCTTCAATGCCGCCTATTTCGACGGTGGAGAAGTCAACCATGAATATTTGGGCTGCCAAAGGGGATTCCATGATTTCAAAATAGACAGTGCCTCGCTGATCGATTGCTGATCTTCATACTGCGTCATAAATTCGGCAACCACCTTGTAATCGACATTTGTTCTAACACATACGAAGAACAAGGGAATAGCATACTTTGTCGTTTTGTACGTGGCATCCATGAAAACCAGCTCTGAACCATATCTTTGTAACAGACGCTGTTGCCACTCTTCCTGGTGAATAAACAGAAAGTTTTGCTGCGGCTGACCTTCCTCTGCCTTACTGTCGTCGTCCTCTTTGGTTTGCTTGGCATGATGGGGCCTGAAGAAGAACTTGCTTGATGGTGATTTTTCTTCCCACTCCTCAATTCTCCTCCCTAGAGACTCTTGGTCGTCTTTGCAGTACTTCTGGGCAGCTATGGCTCGCGAAACGTGGTTCCGAAGATCCTTTTTGGTAGGATGATACCTCCTATTACTTAAGCGTGGTCGCTTATCCATAGGATCCCCTCGAAAAAGCTCTTTTTCGACGAAATCGGCAATGCTGCGCTTCACTTCGCCGATGCCGGTGACGCCCTTGCTAACTAGCTCGAAGATTTTGTCGATAATTCGCTTATCTATCTTTTGATTTACACCAGCGGTCTCGCCAATAGGATGCCCTTTGTGGAGGGAAGAAAGAGGTATACGAATGTAATGACGTACAGTTGTTTTCCCTTGCACTCCATCCTGTAAATCTTTCTTCAGTTTCTTTGCCACTTTTTCCTTTGCAGATTGCAAGCTGTTCTCAGTGTCACAACTCGTCGCATCGACTCCATAATCTTCGAATACCATTACGTCACGTACTTGAATCTGAGCAGGGCATTCTAGTTTTCTGCTTCCCTGCATCTTTAATCGTTTCTTCATGTTGTAATCATGTTCCCCTGGTTTCTTGGGTTTCCAACCACCCCGCGCATCCTATCGAGGAAAAAGACAGAGCCGACTTCTATGAAGCGGTTTTTATATCAAAATTACCTTGCCAACTTTCTTCTTTCTTTGTACAAAACATTGTGCAAACAACGTCAACTTTGTGCAAACAACGTCAACTTTGTGCAAAGAACGACGACCACTTTGTACAAACAACGACGACTTTGCAAGGACAACGACCACTTTGTACAAACAACGACGACTTTGCAAGGACAACGACAACTTTGTCAAAAGCTCATGTATGACCCCATGAAAAGTCCTGAGCGCCTATCACGTGTGTGTATGGCCCCATGGAATTTCCTACGGCTGTAGTAAGTGTAGTAGCCGTAGTAGCCGTAGGAGCTGTACTATCTGTAGGACTTGTAGCAGCTGTAGTAGCTGTTGTGCGCTGTATCCAGTTGTGCGCTATATCCAGTCCATAGCGCTATATCCAGTCCATAGTCCGTAGTCCGTAGTCTGTAGTCCCTGTTTTATACTTGCCGTACTACAGCTGCTACACGCTACTACAGCGTACTACAGCTACTACAGCTGCTACACGCTACTACATCTTCTACAGCTACTACAGCTACTACAGCGCACAACAGCTACTACAGCTGCTACAAGTCCTACAGATAGTACAGCTCCTACGGCTACTACGGCTACTACACTTACTACAGCCGTAGGAAATTCCATGGGGCCATACACACAGGTGATAGGCGCTCAGGACTTTTCATGGGGTCGTCGTTGTTTGTACAAAGTGGTCGTCGTTCTTTGCACAAAGTTGACGTTGTTTGCACAAAGTTTTGTACAAAGAAAGAAGAAAGTTGGCAAGTTGATTTTCATATAAAAACCGCTTCATAGACTTCTTACTCTGAAATAAGCAAATATCTCCTAAGTGGAGTTTCTGTTTACAGACACGACGTATGTGAGCAAATTATTATTAGTAATAGTTGTCACTTACTTTTAGAGGTCCATGCAGGCAATGCCACGTCTGTGATGCAATGCCACGTCTGTGATGCAAGAATCTGTATTGGGCGACCCCCAAAATAGATGGGTACATTGTCCTCCCACACATCTTGTCCTCCCACACCGGCGGCGCTATTTCAAATAATAGATATCAAATGAATAAGTTTAACAAAAACTGGAGCTCCTCCATTAATTATAATACGTCTTCTTTTGTGTGAAGGATAGGTCTAAAAATACAGTCGTGCACATGATTTTCTCCTAAGGTCACTTGACCCATGACCCCAGGAAAGCGACTTAGCACCAAAAAGCATTTATCAAACTGCTGCAGTTATTATCGGTAAACTACTGCAAACAAAATCCAGTATTAAGCAGCCACCTCTAGTGAGCGGACGCGACCACCTTTTTGATCGTCGTGATGAGGGTTTTCTTTCGTCCTTTCTAAGCGGCCATACAAAACTTGTCACTCGTAGTTAGGCTTTGTTAATATGTTTGAGACAAGGCGCTGACAGATAAGAGTCCGAAATGAAAGAAGTGGCGACTGATGAAAACTTTAAAGCACACGTTTACGTGAGTTCACTAAGAAATTAACCCGTTGGTAAAAATCAAAAAAGATATCCAAAGTACACATTGTACTAAGTCTCGGGCTAATTCCTGAGGAAACCCATAAAGCAACCAACCTCTATTAAGCAGCTACTCTCAAAATCACGGAGGGTGGCCTCTTAATAGAGTCTGGAATGTGTTAATACATACATACTGCACTGTACCTGTTGACGAATAGCGCTTATGATTATCTTCCTTGCTATGGCGCTCTGACAGGACAAAGCAGCTTGAATTCGATGACATATATTCTTCCAGAAATTCTTTAAGATCACCCTCGAAAAAACCAAAAACATAGCCATTTTCCTTTCTATAATCATGCAAATGTAGACGGAGATATTCCTCGTCCTCTTTGTCCGCCATATTTACATTTTACGCGGGAAATAGGTGTTTTGTTACGTATGTGCTGACTCGTCCCCAGTCGTCTCTCATTATATTTAAAAAAGGGAAGCGCGGGCAACAGCGGGCGTAAGGGAAGCGCGGGAGCGGGTGGTGTCGTCTCTCGGTCTCTGAAGGGAGCGGGAGTCAACTGGGGGAGACTAATGAAGCAGGGTATGATGGGAAGGAAGAAAGGAAAGGAGAGAGACGTCGTCTCTCTCCTTTTCGCGTTCCCATCACCACCCGCTCCCGCGCTTCCCTTACGCCCGCTGTTGCCCGCGCTTCCCTTTTTTAAATATAATGAGAGACGACTGGGGACGAGTCAGACGTATGTGCATATGAAATGTCCTTTGATTTTCCGTGCCCACTTACACAACGTATTTTCACATTAAAGTGTGTCCGCTGTCAAACCCCCACACTACGTCCGGGCGTTAATTTTTTTACAAACACTGATGTTATCGTTAGGTCGCGTTGACGACTAGCTTTTATTTAAATATTGCATAGACGAAGCCACGAAGCCCAGTATTCCGAGATGAGTTTTCATAGTCAACGTTTCTGCAATGGCTGCTACCATTTGGTTTGACGATTCTCTTTTATTTTTCCTCCTGAAATTTGCAACTTTGGGCAGAGTTTAGGTATATTGGGGTTCGCATTGCCCAACACCATTTAGCAGATTAGCAGTGAGGAGGTAACAGCTTAGATTAACAGAAATGGGGTAGGAAACGTAATAAACAGCCTGGAAACGTAATAAACAACCTATTTATTCAAATTACTACAGGCAGATATCTGCCTACCTTAAGGTGGGGGAAAACATGAAAGCCGTATTTTGGCTGGGTATTATGTTTTTAATGCAAATATCTTGTTTACGTTTCAAGCAATCAAGAATCTCTCTGCTCATCTCACATATCTATGTTTTGGGTTGTTTTGTAAATTTTTTGGTGATTTTTAGGTATATTTGGAGAGAAATAGTAAACCCCAGATAATTTTTTTGTCGCTAGTCGGTAATTTGTTCCTCGTTTTGTCGGTAGTCAGTAATATTTTCTAGCCCTTTGTCGCTAGTTGGTTAACCCCATTCACACCCTCGGGTTAAGGCGGGGGTAAACATGAATTTAAGTGAAATTTTGGTAAGTTTAAAGAGAGGTTGAAAGGGAAAAAAAGGGTTATGGAACACCACCAGACAGTTGCCCGACCGCACAATGGCACCCCAGGTTGTTGGGCAACTGTTTGGAGTGTATCTACCAATTTTTAATTTCAAACTCTAATTTTAAAACAACAACAAATCTTCAAAATTTCCTATTTCCATCAATTTTACTAATCCTTTGAGAAAAACTATTTCTCTCCAAATATACCTAAAAATCACCAAAAAATTTACAAAACAACCCAAAACATAGATATGTGAGATGAGCAGAGAGATTCTTGATTGCTTGAAACGTAAACAAGATATTTGCATTAAAAACAAAATACCCAGCCAAAATACGGCTTTCATGTTTCCCCCCACCTTAAGGTAGGCAGATATCTGCATGTAGTAATTTGAATAACTAGGTTGTTTATTACGTTTCCAGGCTGTTTATTACGTTTCCTACCCCATTTCTGTTAATCTAAGCTGTTACCTCCTCACTGCTTATCTGCTAAAAATGGTGTTGGGCAATGCGAACCCCAATATACCTAAACTCTGCCCAAAGTTGCAAATTTCAGGAAGAAAAATAAAAGAGAATCGTCAAACCAAATGGTAGCAGCCATTGCAGAAACGTTGACTATGAAAACTCATCTCGGAATACTGGGCTTCGTGGCTTCGTCTATGCAATATTTAAATAAAAGCTAGTCGTCAACGCGACCTAACGATAACATCAGTGTTTGTAAACGTCGTTTCCTCCGCCATTTTGAATTCTCAGGCGAGTTACCGCTGTACACTCGTTCCCAGACCCTCGTTCCCCGTTCCCCGTTCCCCGTTCCCCGTTCCCGCTATTAGTAACATCCGTTTTTTGATATCTTCTCCGGTAGAAAATAGGTCATTTCAAGTTGGAAATAAAGTTGAGATGGTACACAGTACTTGAAGGGTTTTAACGCAAAACAAAGTAAAACTATCCTAAAAGATGCTCTTCACAACCTGAAAATGATTTTGGTCGGAAAATAATTGAAACATGGGTAACTAGGAATAAGTTTGCTTCTCCCAGGCGTTCATTTAGGGCCTGATTACATGAGCCGGGATGATGTGGGTTTGCCAGGATCTCGGCACGTTTGTTAAACGCAATAAAAATCAACTTCGTAATTACATGACAGCCGGGCCAGCCCGGTTATAGTCAAGTTCCCGGTATCGCGGTGCAGGGATCCCGGCGAACCGGGCTGAGATTTCTCCATGTAATCGCGTTTGCCGGGCCAGCCCAGCTCGTTAAGCCAATGAGAGTACAAAATCAAGCTTGCTCCGGTTTCCCACGGTTCATCGCATCAGCCATCAACCGGGCTGGCTCGCCTCATGTAATACCGGGCTGAAAGTCATCTCGGCACATCGAAGCAGCCCGGCTAACCCGGCTCATGTAATCAGGCCCTTTTAGTTGAGGCGCACCGCGAAAAACGGTGAGCGAAAAAATATGTGTGAGAAAGCACTTCACCCCTATTTTTCCCTCGCTGTTTTCTGAGCTATATGCCCAAACTAACTGAACGCCTGGAAGAGGCTGGGGATAAGTTGTCTTTTCTAGCCCAGGCATTTAATCAATTAAGTTCAAAGTACGGCTGGCGTTACATATCTTCGCTACACAGTGCTGACGAGCCTCAAGAAGGGTGAAAGAGCTGTCCACTGTTGCGATCCTCCTTTATCGGTTCTTGTCATGTTGGTGTCTCGAAACGTTTTTCACGTAGTATCAGCCTTGCAGTCTATTGTCATTTAATCAATTGGCATGGAAAATGCATGTGACGGGGATAAACATATTATATATATGCATTTAAAGCTGGTAATAAATGGCAACAGTAATGTCAAGATTGCATTGGCTAGCTCTGCAGCTCACTGGAAAGAAATTGTTTTTAAAAGAAACGTATTATAGATTGTATTGATGCGTACTGTCTCTGCTCCACTGTTTACTTCTAGAATGATCAGAAACATTTTCACTGTCTTAGTTTGCTCCCATACATCCACCAAGGAAAAACATCCTAACTTAACGTAATTTAACTCAACTTAGTTTAAATTTGCAACAATAATAGAACTTAATGTCTGAAAAAAAAACGCAATTGTACACGAGACTGACTCTAACTTGTTGTGCTGAGCCCTACTATGAAGAGCATATCTAATTTCTCCAATGCACAAATTCCTACTGAGCTACTGATCGTACAAGTCTGAATACAACTTCGATCCAGCTTTGAATTATTTAAAAACCATGTTCATATTCTTTTAAGAAAAAACTTCCTTTCCCCATGAAATTTGGACGTTATGGGAGCCGGGTAAGTGTAACTGCGAAACCTGCAAACATACTACTTGAACCGCCAAATGTGTGCAAACCGATTACAAATGAGAAAAAGAACGTAAAGAAAAAGAACGTAAAGATAAAGAATTAAACGAGGGCTAACTTCATCCAGGTCCTAATCCCTTGTGACTAACTTTGGTGATCAGACCGTACCATGACCCATATTTTCCTTATGGTGCCAAAAATGAATGTTTTCTTGTAGGCCATACACCACTACATTAATTAATAGGCCAGCCATCCCGGAAGTATCTTTGCAATTGCTTACAACTCAATACGGTTCACTAAATAAAACACCAGGAATTTTAGCAAGAGCGGTAAAATTTGATTCTTCTTCTAAAATCATTGTTACGTTTACCTAGTGTTTAAACTGTTGATAGTCGATCTTTTGGCGCAAATAGTAAAACATGGCTCAGATATCAGTAATAAATAAATCACCGGGAAATCAATTAGCCGGAAATAGCAAATTAAGCGGATTCCCACTGTTAAACGTAATTGTTTGTACCCATCTTATTTATGTTTGTGAAAGCAAAGTGAAAACAAAAATTTGACGGTCGTTTCGAGGTTGCGCTGTTTCCGCTAGTTCTGCGGGTTCCACGGTCCTTATAGAAAACTTAAAATCTAGAGACCTAAATGCAGGGCGCGATATAAAAGTGAATTGCTAACTATCAAAATCGCGAGTTAAATCTACCATTTGAACTAAATGAAATATGAAGAGTTCAGCTTTTTGAAAAAAAAATTATTTCTTACATATTTCTATTTCTAGTTTAATTTATGTATTTAATTGTTTTTTTAATTCACTTTTTAGTTCTTTTAATTCTATTTTTCAAAAATTTTTATTTTGGTTTGGATTTTTTTTTAAGACTCCGAACTCCGCACTCCGCACTCCGCGTTTTCGGAACAGCCCAAGTTTCATACACTTCATGATTACCAGCTAAGTTAGTTCCGAGAGCCAATAACTAAAATCAATCAATCATTTCGCATGATTTAAAATTCTCTTCCTAACTGGTACAATTTGCTGAAGGTGTAAATAGCTCCTTGTCAAGTTTTAAATGTGTCAGCCCTCTTCACCCCCGCCGGCACTATAGAAATCTGGACATTTCTAAAATATGTCGACTGTTTTTGGATGATTCTTTCTAACCCATTGTAAGATAAAGGAGATTCTGCTATTAAGGGATTTAAGGTGGTTCGAAATAGTTTTCATTTTCCCGAGACAAGTTCACAAATTCTTTTCTAAATTATGTTTGGTTCATCGTATCACTATGAAATTTGGCACAGAAATAAAAGAAACATCATAGATTCATTACATGACATTCATTTCAGAAAACCTGTTACCATAGCAACCATATGACGCATTCAGTTGAGCCACTAAAATCGAAATCTATTGTCTTTTTTAAAAAATTGGTCGGTGAAATCTTCTCAAACTGCAATATTATACGTCACCAGAAATGACCTTCAAAATATTTCAGTTTAAAAAAAATCTGTAGGGTAGATTAAGAAAAAATCCTCTTTTTGACTATTGTTCTGTTATTTTTTTTCCTGCCTACTCACACCTGCCTACTCACACCGAAAAAATGAAAAAAATCCACCGAGCGGAAGCGGAAATATGAGCGATTAAAGTTATTAAAACTCCAAAATTTCGACACGACAAGATCAGCATTTGCGCATGTGCGTCAACTGCACGCGCAAGATTAGGCTTGTTGATTTCGCAGTTGGCAGTGTTTTGTACATGTGATGTTTTGTTCTACAAGATTCTAAAACAACTTACAATTGGGCGATTTTACCTTTCTCGGGGACCAATATGTGTTTAAAATATCACTTTTTATCAAAGTACTCTATTATTTTTGGCAAAGTAGCCGGATGTTTTGTTCCTCGTGGCGTGGATCGACTTGATGATTAGAACCCAGTTTGCGCGCGCCATAAAACTATTTCGAACCCCCTTAAACGATCAGTGAAAAGTTCTATCTTTATTAGTTTGCATGTTTTTAATATGAAAACTTGTTCAGCTTCTGCCATGAATTTGAGTTTTTCGGCTTTCACGCCATGGCAACTACTTATTAGAAATATAGAGTAATTTTTCAATCTCGGGAATATATTTATTTTCAAGCTTTGCTTAGTAATTTTGAAGTATCGTTTCATTTAGTATTCCATTTGAATTGTTTTGGGTTCCTCAAGTCGCAAGTAATGTAAGCATTGTTCTGTAAGAGGAGTATTGTAATGTTAGTGGTGTAACATAACTGTATCGTAAGTAATATAAGTAATTGTGTATTGTCAGTAAGTAATTAGACCGAGTGGAGCATAATTCAGGCAGTAATCTCGCTAGTAATTTCAAAATCGGACGAGCGCTTGATTTGAAATTACGAGCACAAATTACTCCCTGAATTGTACGATATGAGGTCCAATTACTAATTTATCGTGTCTATAGCAAATTTCGCTATCAAAAAACGTCTTTTGAGAACTTCGTTTGAGCGAAAACGTATGTAGCGCTTTTCATAAGTTCTGAAAACTGTAGTAAACATTGTGAAGAAACCATTATAGCGCGCGTAATTGACGTGCGAATCACGTAGGTATCTAAAAACAAGTATCACAAAGAGTTCAAATTGGATGCGCCGATTACGTAGCAAATAGGAGCGAGGAGAACCAATCACGATGGAGAATTTTGTTATAGATGCGATTTTGTATGTAATATTTGTAAAAAAAAAAGAAGAAGAAAGAAAGCTCAGATAAGATAAAAACGAATACCGGAAGGGAGTCCTATAAATTTCACTCCCCTTTGAACGGCCGTAGGCCTGATATTGGTTGTAAGAATTGATTCCATGATTTGTAGTATAATCGGTCAGTTCAATCAGTACGTCAACCAGTACGTGACCAGGACAAATAACTTTATAAACTTTTAGTAAATACCTTGATCAAATCAGGTATTCAAACAGCTTTAATGCTCTAAAATATTAGAAGCGTTTTACGGTAAGTGTAGTGTACATCCAAGCATATAATGCGTTTGGTTGAAGTATGTTAGTAAGGTGTTCCCAATTAGCAACCATTCTGGTAATTGGGTTTTGATAGTAGGGATATAATTATATGATAAAGATTACATACAATAGAGCAACAACGTCACATTCAAAGCTGGTAGTTATGTTTAAAGTAATATCTAAAAAAAACAATAAAAAAAAACAATAATAACAGTCATTGCCGTTAGCTTTAAGCTACAATCAGTTACAGCTGAGTCGCGATAACCTTCTAAAGCTACACGTAAAGCTACTTAACAAATTGAGAAATGTTCGAGTTGAAGAGGAACAGATGACCATTAAAATGGTGTAAGTTTCAATCAAGAGGAGTAGTACTGAAATGATACGGTGCTAACAAAACAAATCACAAAACACGAGAGAACAAACTAAATAAAGACTATCCGGTCAGTTCCAACGAGTCACTTTCTCAGTTCTTTTTTTCTTAGAAATAGTCTGTTCATATTGTATCAATCAGAAAACGCCTCGCATGCATTAATTTTCGACAGATATTCAACAGATATTCACGTAATATCTGACAAGTATTCACGACAACGCCAGAGGTTCGAGTTATAACTAGTTTTAAGGCATACCCCTACAAAAAGAAGCATATATTACAAAATAAATGTAAATAATATGAAGTGTCATTTCCTGAACAAATACAGAAAAGGGTTACGAAAGCAGCTAACTTATTAAATATGCGGACGTCATCCTTAGCATGACGTAACATGACTTCTCAATAGAGGTTATGTCGTAAAGCCAATACCAAAGTCATCACTCTAGCCAATCTAAAAGGACGCAGACTATTCAATCATGCATTTAAGCTCGAAACCAGTACATAAAGCTGACGCGATTGGTTTTACAAGGCTTCAGCCATTTTGCAATAAATCAAATCTAAATCTAAACTCTCTTTGCCGATTTTAATAAAGCCAATTTATAAGTAATATGAATTTAAGTTAATGCGCGAAAGGGACGTCACAGAACTTATACAACCCATCTATTCTTCATATACATTTCTATATCCCAGTGAGACAGAAAGGTCCAATAGATCGTTTTCACTATCACGCAATAAAAAAATAAATCGAAAACTATCCAATGGAAAAAGCTAAGAAATTGTGATGTTATAGAAGATACAAAAATAAGACACTTCTCCAAGTTTTAGCCCTGTGCGTTTCACCAAACTTCAGATATTCGTCGAAATGTTTCGCAAAATATTCACAGAGCCCATATGTTGGTGTACCTCCATGGTACACCAATAATGGCGGCCGGAAAATAGTGTAAACATCTGGGCCGGGTTGTTCAAAGCCCGGTTAAGCTAACCCAGGGTTAGCGAGAATTTTGATTTTAAATTTGCAACTGTTTGGTGAGTTTTTCTGTTTACATTATTTATCCCTGAGTTTTGAGTTTGAATAAACTCAAACTACCCAAAACATAAGCAGTGAAAAACATTTTTTAAACAAGAAAAATTAATACGTTGGTTAACTTTTAATCCTGGGTTAGCGGTAACCGGCTTTCGAACAACCCGGCCCTGGAGCTTACTTTGGCTTTCTAGGCGAATGATTATCAGTACTGAAAAAACAAGTATTTACATAAGCACTTTTCCTAATGCTCTAGCTTCTAACAGGGCTCAAAATCATGAGATAAGTATATATTTTTCAACAAATTTGATCGTAGCCTTGTGTCACGCACCTCCATAACCCAGAACTTCAAAATGCTCTGGTTTCCAAACGAAGCACGCTATTGAGCTGTAGAGTTGTAAACAGATACAAATATGTCACCTCTTATACCTGATAAAGATGAAAACTTTGGCGGATCTTTAGTTTTAGATTTTAGAAAAGTGATGACGTCACGTGAAAACGATCTATTCACCTTTCGCGCCATTATGGCATGTTATTCCTTGGCCAATCAAATTGATGCTTTCCCGTTATGTCAATCAAGACCATTCGGTCTTATCATCACATCTGTAGTTCACTTCAAGTTCTCTGACCTCCAAGAGTGTTGTGAAAAATTCCCGCCCACCTAACCCTAGTTGGCTCCCCTAATGTTAACAATTAAGAATAGTTTTATCAACTGTTTTGCCACACGGAGTCATACTGCTGTGTAGTAGTTGTAGTTATCCAGCTTAGTGCTGCTGGACTTGAGCAGCATACTAACTCATTGAGACATTGTTATAATTGTTACTGTTAATGTCACGATTTATTGCAACTGTTTTGCCACACGGAATCATACTACTGTGTAGTTGTTGTAGTTGTCCAGCTTAGTGCTGTTGGACTTGAGCAGCATACTAGCTCATTGAGACATTGTTATAATTGTTACCGTTAACACGCCACATGCTGTTTTGGACACATGAACTATGCTAGATCATTGAGCTGTATTTACAAATGTTATAACATTAACTGGAAGCTGCCATCAGCTACCTTTATTAGTTTTGTTCTCTGCTTCTGGTCAGATTATGACTACTGATTTGTTAGCTGTGCAGGCTTAGAACAACATTTCTTATTGTTTGATTTCTTTGAATAAATAAACTGGGAGGGGATGAAGTGCTCCATATAGGTCGCCCCTTTGCCCCATATACTCACATGGCCAGCTATGGGGGCAGAAAGGGCCCCCAGGATAGCCTTGTTACCAAGGAACCAAACCTCTGTTGTTTGTTGTTCTGATTCTTCCCAGTGAAGAATTAAGCCCCCAGAGAGAGGATTAGGACCTCCCGATAGCCTAGGAGGGAGAGGATTATGACCTCTCAGGTCCTGGGGATTAGGACCCCAGAGAGAGGATTAGGACCTATCCATAGCCTGGGGACTCCTGGAAAGGAGGGAGAGGATTATGACCTCTCAGGTCCTGGGGATTAGGACCCCAGAGAGAGGATTAGGACCTCTCTGCAACCTGGTGGTTATTGCTTAATAATGTTGTTATTGTTTATGTCCTCTCGCTGCCAACCACCTAACACGTGTCACCCTGTATGATTCCTATTGCACCTCGAGCACTTCGTCCCTTACCCCTTTTTCTCCCATGAAGTTGTTGTTGGCTTGTTTGATTTCATGGGTTTGGAACATTAAATTCCTAAATATCTCTTTTAACCCGAAAAGAGCGACTAGAGCACCACCATTATCAATCCAACAGAAAATCGAGCTTTACTGGTGTGTTAGAGAAAGATGAAAGTCTCAAATGAGGTAAGTTTTACCAAGATTTGAGTTCCCATAGCAACGTTATGACATCATACCCCATTTTACATGGGACCTAGTAACTTATTATCAAGGGATAATTTTGGAAATACGGCGTCATGATCTAAGACCTGACATAGTTGTCTAAACGGTGGCAAAATTAAAAAAAGTGTATACGAGCGTTTTCGAGAAAATTGCGGGTCAATGTGTCAAGCCACAGCAAAAACAAAGCTGTTTAGATGTTATTGCAAACAAACAAGACCGATCGTTGCTGCAGAGATTGTAGCGTTCGCTGCGATCAAAATTATACCAGATTGCATTGAGTCCCTGTTTGATACAGGTCTTGAGAATTTGTTTTTATTCCACAGCTATCGTGACAATCATCTGCAAACTGAGAGTAGCAAGGATTGCTCAATTGTTTCTGCAACGATCGTTATAACAACTAGCCTAATCAATTTCAGAGGGTTTTTTTGACGCCAATTTTATGACGTCATTTTTCGCTCTAGAAATGCCAAAACTTGCAACATACTGCTTTATTTAAGGTTACTTCCACCCTTCGCGGGTGCCCTTCGGGAAAAAAATCCTACGCGCG
>OZ026604.1:21630385-21635385 GCA_964020085.1 Micromussa lordhowensis
TTTTTGCAATTGGTCTTTCAAGCAAGGGATCATTGTCATTAAGTCTTAAACGAGGGCTGTTGAACGCACGAGGGCTGTTGAACGCTAAGCTTGATTACTGCCCCTGCATCAGTCACGCACAGTCATCAGTCACGCATCAGTCACGATCTTAAGAGTTTTGGAAAATAGTTTGTATACCTTGTCCTGTCCGTCCTCTTGGTAGATACTCCAGGTTTCACCATCAGTTGAAAACGACAGTTGGTAGCTCGTCGATATGATCCTGTCGACTTTCCTTGTGTTGCAACAGCGCAGACCGAATACTCGGCTCCCATATCGATTTGGAGGTAGTCATCTGCGTAGTTATCTCTGCTACCCACACACCAGCCTGATGTTCCATTTAGTCGGCCATTATATGAATAATAAGCGAGGTAATGTGAAGTCGCGTTCATTTGATCATCTGGTATGTTGTTTATATCTGCTGATACGCCTATTGCTGTGCAGGGACCTGGACCCAAAACAAAACAAATTGTTACATCTTCAACCATTTCCTTACAAAGTATTTTCGCATGACGTCACGGCATGGCGGCCATGTTGCTGTCTCAAATTAATCCCGTGAGAGTTGAACTCTTTTTTAAATGAAAGTCCTTCTTTTGTTCCTGACCAATAAAATTGCATGGCTACTCGCAACGCGAGTGAAAACGCTCTATAATGGAACAGTATGATGAGCACGTTATTACCCGAAAAAGGTGTTTACCGGATATGCATGCGTAAATAGACCCTTTGCATAAATGGCGCCTAAATTTAAATAACAATACTTTATACATCCTTAGCCTCGTACTCATGTTTTCAGACAAAGGATTTTTCACATGCATGTGAGGCTAAGGATGTATAAGTATTGTTATTCAAATTTAGGCGCCATTTATGCAAAGAGTCTTATAGACCCTTTGCATAAATGGCGCCTAAATTTGAATAACAATACTTATACATCCTTAGCCTCACATGCATATGAAAAATCCTTTGTCTGAAAACATGAGTACGAGGCTAAGGATGTATAAGTATTGTTATTCAAATTTAGGCGTCATTTATGCAAAGGGTCTATGGTTTAAGGTCATTCCTTTGAAATAGGAACCTACACTGAGATTTTCGTCAAACTTTTCCTATTGATTGTTTATATTGTAGGAACTTAACTGGAAATAAAAATGAGGGGTCCCCAGGTTCGTTTAGGAGCAACAGCACATTGTTCATACCATATAAATTCTTATAATATTACCATGAATGCTTGCAATATTCACGTTTCCGACGATTACTTCTTGCTCAACACTGAGAATTAATTTTGGCCCATATTTATTTTACACTGATTTTTTTTATGCGTGCGCGCTAATCACGCGTAAAATTATGCGCAGTAGGGATGCGCAATGCAATACTGGGGAATGACCTTAAGGTCATTCCCCTGTTTTGCATTGCGCATCCTTACTGCGCATAATTTATGGCGTCATTAGCACGTGCTCGTGCACGCTCACATTGAAAACATGGAGGATTTACTTTTAAAAAATGAACAACAACTTTAAGTTTTAAACAAGACATGTTTCCATCGTTCAACGATCATCTTCAGTTGTGAATTCGTTTACAAGTTCGTTTGATTTTATACAAGCAATGGCGTATAAGTTAAAACGTGATACAATTCAATTATTCGAAAATATTAACGTACAATTTTAACAAGCGCGAGAAATAGAATAACACTTGCGCGAGCACTGCCCTTAACACAAGAAAGAAAATTGTACAAAATGGAATTAAGTACATTAATTACGACATAAAAAACTTATTAATAAAGAACAATAATGATAAAGAAATAAATAAATTAAATAAACCATTACTACATAAAAAGTAACATCAGAACGAGAGAGATAAGTCAGCATGTTTCAGCTGCTTATTTAAAGTAGGATTCTCCCATTTGATGTGCATTGCTTCTTTCAAAAAGAGTTGCAATTTGTTGGGCGCGCAATCTACAATGGAGAAGCAGGTCTTATCGGCTAGACACCGACATGCCTGTGAT
This sequence comes from Micromussa lordhowensis, assembly GCA_964020085.1. NCBI lineage: Eukaryota > Metazoa > Cnidaria > Anthozoa > Scleractinia > Lobophylliidae > Micromussa > Micromussa lordhowensis. Next base: position 21,632,418 of record OZ026604.1, read on the forward strand.
TGCTGTAAATGCTGGAAAATGTGCGAATTCCTATCCCTGCTCAGATGTTCACGAATGCGCGTCGAGAGATGTCGGCTAGTCTCGCCGATGTAGCAGGCATTACATCCTGCACACGTAAACTTGTAGACAACGCGCGAACGGAGATCGAGAGGAATAGGATCCTTAACACTAAACATTCTACCAATTTTAAAAGAAGAAAAAGCTAACTTAATTTCGATGTTAGTACAGTAGCGCTGTACAAGTTTGCGCAGCCTTTTCTGTGTTTCCCTAGTGAAAGAGCCTACATAGGGTAACTTAAAGTAATAAGTTGAAACGGCTTGCTGAACCTGAGCGCTAGCTGATGGGCGGCTTGTAGCTCTGCTGACGTATCTGTTGATGACCTTTTCTACAATGTCAACAGGGAAAAGGTTCTTTCGTAGAATAAGGGTAAGATGTTTTATATCCTTATGAAATCCTAGCCAAGAATTATTGATCTTATAAACCCTGTCCACCAGTGTTCTAACAAGGCCCATTTTGTAGGAAAATGAAGTGAAACTGAAATAGTTGGTGAGGAGCCCTGTGAAAGTTTTCTTACGGAAAACAGATGTCTGGAGATTAGGAGGGTTGTTATTGACCAAGACATCCAGGAAAGCTAACTTGTTGTCTACTTCTTTCTCCATAGTAAACCGTATGTTAGGGTGTTGGGAATTGATGTAATTGTAAAAGGAAACAGCATCCTCCTCCCTCTCAAAGACACAGAACGTGTCATCGACATATTGTCGATAGAACAAAATCTTAGAACCCTTGTAGTTTTCTATCCAGTCCTTCTCGTTATGCCCCATGAAAAGGTTGGCTAAGACGGGGGCAAGGGGTGAGCCCATAGACACACCATCTACCTGATCGTAAAAAGAACCTTTGAACAGAAAATGAGTTTGAGATGTGGCAAAACGTAAAAGGGTTTTAAGCTCGGTGGCACTTAACTTAATGTCAGTATTATCCTCCTTTATATAGCGAACAGCTAAATCAATGCACTCATTCAAGGGTATGTTGGTAAATAAACTTTCAACGTCGAATGAAACCATGAAATTACCTGATAAAGGTATATCTTGGATTTCATTAACAAAAGTAAAGCTATCCTGAGTGCAACAATTAGTGGGAATGTTGGGTTGTAATAGAGAGCATAGATACTTAGCTAGTTCATAGTTATAGGTCCCAATCGACGAGACTATAGGTCTGAAAGGAGGCAATGAGTTAGGTCCACGCGGCTTGTGCATTTTTGGTAGTCCATAAATCCTTGCTGGCCTGGAACCGGAGGGGTAGATTTTGGAGTACACTTTCGGATCCAAGTGTCCATTGGTTTTCAATTTCCTCAGAAATCGCTGCAGCTGACTTTCTCTTAACAGGGTAGGATCTTCTTGAAGTGGCTTGAATTTGCCAGAGTCACTGATTATTTTGAGAACACCACTGTCATAATCAGATCTGTCCATTATCACAACGCCATTTCCTTTGTCGGGCTTTAAAATCACGATGTTCGAGTTTCTTTTGAGATCCTTTAAAACTCTGTACCTCTTTAGATCGGCAACTGTAAATCGATGCGCTAGGACGTATGAATTGGCAATATGCGACAGGTCAGCCACAACCTTGGCCTTTTGTTTTCTGTCCTTGAGATGTTTCATCATTGTTCCGTTGATAAGTTCAAAGCAAGTGAAAACGTCCGATTTGTTGATTCGAGGTGGGCAAATTGAGTGAGTCAATCCATATTTCAAGACTTCCAGTTGTTGCGACGTTAGATTGCAGGACGACAGGTTAGTAACCGTTTCATTTGATGTGAACGGAAGAACAGCATTCCTTGTCAGCCTTTCAAGCTTCTTCATATGTGTTTTGACGATTTTGTTCACCGCTTTCTTCACGTTGTAGTCTACCGATCTCTGGAGAATGTAGAAGTCAACGCTGTTAAGAATGCTACCTAAATCAGATAACAACTGTTCCTTTCCGCGCAGCAGCTTTTTGTATTCTCTTGTACGTCTCGTGATGGCACTTCTTAACAGACGCTTTCTAATTGCCAAGATATCCTGGCCACTTGTGTTTGGTAGTTGAAAACACAAAAACCTCGGGAAGACGTTGAAAGTCTTGCAATTGCGTAAAAAATTCAAATCCAACTCGGCTTTCCTAGCCTTGACCGCAATTTTTTCAAACTTGCGGATGTCAGCGACGGTAACACCATCATACTTCTCTGCTAAGTTGTGTATAATAGCTCCTGCTTCTCCATTGTAGATTGCGCGCCCAACAAATTGCAACTCCTTTTGAAAGAAGCAATGCACATCAAATGGGAGAATCCTACTTTAAATAAGCAGCTGAAACATGCTGACTTATCTCTCTCGTTCTGATGTTACTTTTTTATGTAGTAATGGTTTATTTAATTTATTTATTTCTTTATCATTATTGTTCTTTATTAATAAGTTTTTTATGTCGTAATTAATGTACTTAATTCCATTTTGTACAATTTTCTTTCTTGTGTTAAGGGCAGTGCTCGCGCAAGTGTTATTCTATTTCTCGCGCTTGTTAAAATTGTACGTTAATATTTTCGAATAATTGAATTGTATCACGTTTTAACTTATACGCCATTGCTTGTATAAAATCAAACGAACTTGTAAACGAATTCACAACTGAAGATGATCGTTGAACGATCGAAACATGTCTTGTTTAAAACTTAAAGTTGTTGTTCATTTTTTAAAAGTAGTTACCTGCCTGCTATTATCCAGACCATATGGAGGATTTGCCTTGATATTGAGCTCTGTCAGCTGAAAAGTGACTATAGCTCACCAACGGGCATGGGCACCCCACCTTTTTTTCTAGTCATTGTAATCAACTTATCATAAGCTTTGCGTGAGAAAAGACTCATCTGACTTCTTTTGCTGAAAACTGAATAAATAAGGAAAATAGGGGATAAACTGTGGTCTTTTCTATTTGCCGTTTGGTAACCACGTCA
>OZ026604.1:21637885-21672885 GCA_964020085.1 Micromussa lordhowensis
AAACCTCGCGTAAACATGGTAAAGAAAGCTAGTGGCACCAGCTTTTTAATGTCACTGTCGCTACACTCATTAAAACGAGTTTGGTTTCCTTCCATGTTAACTGAAGAAAAGAAAAGTTGAAATTCTTGGCTTGACTGTTTTTCCTCGACGGAAACAATCGGAGGACAAATATCTATAGCTATTTTTGTTAATTTTCTACGCATTTTCAAAGTTTATAATTTTGCACATTTCGATGTTCACGACCGAGGAATGGCGGAGAATGCGACGAGTCGGCTTCTGACATCATTTCGGACAATGTTTTCTTTCTGAGAAGAATGTGTGCCAGCATACGATAGTGTGTGTCAAAATCGTTGCAGACTATGCAAGGAAGATGTGTTGTTGGAGACTGTAGCAATACAGGATACGAAGAATAGAGTATTTCCCTTCATTTGATACCTCTATCCCGATGAAACTCGACCAGAAACGAGAAAAAGACCAAAGAAGTGGCTGATCGTGCGAAGCGAAAGTCGGGGAGCCGTCGAGGATTTCTTCGATCTCGGTTTCGCCTCTACTATGAAACCTATAGTTTTTCATGGCCTGTACATTCTTCTCTATCTCTAGTGGAAAGCTTGACATTTTCATGGTACTACATATGACGCGAATTTGGGATAAGCTGGAAGCCATCTGACTATTCCAAGTGCAAGCAATCGATCCTCCAAGTCCATCACATGAAATCACACAGTAAACTAAACGCATAGGTTTTTTTACTCGAAATAGACACATCTTCAAACGAATAGTAAACGAAATCTGTGTCCTACGAACGAAGCGATTAAGATTGTTGAGCCTCAACTGGTGAACTGGTGAACACACACACACCGGAAGCCGTAATCCGACCGTGTATCTCAATAGCCATACTTGAATACAGAATTCTTTCGTTCTTTGAGCATCATCTTTGGGGAACAAAATATATCTAAATTTCAAACTTAGAATGGATCAAGCATTTATAACTATGTGAGAAAAATGAATCAAACGATTGAGATTCGACTCTAGAGCTACCGACAGAGTTCATCGTGCTGAAAGAAGAATTCATGCGCGCATATGCGATTGTCAGTCAAACGAAACGCAACTAAAAGTCGAGAACTCCCAGGTTATTTGCGTACGTAAAATGGACATTTCATTCGAAATAACCGTCAGTGAAGTAGAAAAGTGTTCATATTTTAATGATACCAAACTGAACCTCTTTTCAATATCCTAACGAAGGACTTGCCATGATTTAGTGGTACGAAATGTGCAAATTTGTATAGCTTGTGTTCGTTTTAACATTACACGGGAATTGGCTATGCATATACTATGGTCGCGCGACAGTAATGAAGCGAAAATTTACCTCGCCTTTGGATATTGTTTGCCGACATCTCTGCTTATCTCTCATGTTAAAACTGTTTTCAATCATTGACCTGGCGAAGTAGGCGGACGTGGAACACGACTGCATCGTATTTTCACTTGTATCTCGGGGGAAATTAGTGTGTGAATCTAAAAATGTTTTGACACTCCGAAATCTGCAAGTTCCTTTAAGCCAACTTACCGACTCTTCGTGTCCATTGACATCTTTGTAATTCTTTAAGAGTTGTAAGCTAACTCTATTACCATTACATGTACCGTTATAGCCCAAATGGACCGGCAAATTGTCGATCGTGATCCTGGCAAAAATTACAACGCGAGAATCTCCGCTGGCGACCCACACTTCGAAATGAAAAAAAGAAATGTACATCGCAGTCGTCCAAATCGTAGCTAGACTGCAAATTGCAATGCTAGATAATACATTTCTTTCACGTGAAAATCTTGTTCGGTTTCGATAAAATATGAATCACAAATAACCCAAAAATGTTTTGACAGCCCTCTGAGCTCAGTCGAAAGTCTCTTGAGTGTTTCAGCTCGGTTCCCGAAGTGACGTCACTAGTAGCCCGACCCAGATCCCACTTTGCGCGGTCGTGAACATAGAAATTACGGGTTCAAACGCCTGTAGAAACGCAAGGATTTTATCAATCGAGATATTTTTTTCGCTGATGAAATCAGGGAAACTAGTAGATTTTAATAAAAGAAAAAAAAAATGGAGGGTTAGTGGCACTCTAATGGGTGGGTTATAACGTCTGATAATCGCCCGTGGGTAAACTGTATTTAGTCGCGTCCACACGTTTTCTTTCCGGATAGGGCTTCCGTCCACACACATCCGGCGAATTCGGCAGCGAATCCGGATAATTTTGAATCCGCTCTCCAGAGTGGAAAAAAATAAATCCGCAACGAATTCGATAACGTGTGGACGGTAAATCCGGATACTTTCGAATCCGATGACGTAGCAGATCAGAATCTTGTCTAGTCTCTTACCGAACAATAAACCAATATGGCGGTACAACGTGTAGGCCTAGTTTCTCTAGAGTGAATCCGGATACCATCGAATTATATTAAAGTGTAATTCCTCACCTCAGCGCAAATCTATGTTCTTTTATATAATAACCAAATCAATGCGCGCGCTCTGATTGGTCAATCAGCTATGGGTTATTGTGCCGGTAAACCCATGAGAAAATCGCGCGTCTTCTGAATTATTATATAAAAGCAATAGACCACAAGTTTCTATGGGTTATAGGCTGATAAACCACTTGGGATGTTGGTAGAACACTCGAAGAATTCGTAAACCACTCGCCTGCGGCTCGTGATATACAAATTCTTCTCGTGTTCTACCAACATCCCGCGTGGTTTATCAGCCTATAACCCATAGAAACTTGTGGTCTATTGCTTAAATAATTTGATAAAAAATTCGTTTTGTTGGTTATCTTTTCCTTGAAAGTTATAAAATCTTCAGAACGTCAATCACTCAGCTCTAAAATTATTGGGCATCGAACTTTTAATTTTTTTCCATACATTTACTGTAATTTTTGCCGTCATTGCCCTCAAACAAGATGGCGTCAGAAACCGTGAAAAGGTCTGACTACTAACCTTCAGTTGTTGGAGCAACGGTTGACGTTGAAGCAAAAGTTGTTGTTACAGCTGTTGTTTGAGGTTTTTTGTACTCTTTAATCTCCTTTTCAATCTCTGTCACTCGAGCTTCGAGCTCTTTAATCAATGCGTACACTGCAATGAAATCAAAGCAATATTTTTAAGTTCCAAGGAATGTCAAAATCAAAAGGGGTTAAGTTTAAATTACCCTCTTTTGCTGATACTGTGCACAGGAGGATACACTAACTCTTAGACGAGATCTGCGCCGGAATTGAATGATATGTCGAAAGTTCAGGGTATGACACTCGGGGGAGTTTAACTCCCAGTCCACACCACGACGGAGAAATTAGAAAATGGTGTTTTCACTCTGAAAACGCATCCAATGTTTTCCGTCCTCACTAGGCCCGCGAAATTTGAAACGCAACAATCACCGATCATTGATTTTAGGTTTGTGTTTAAAAAAAACTCGGGCAGGGAAATCACATCATTATCGTGACGTCATCGTTCTCGAAAACGGAGCTTTTCTAAAACGCTCTTCAAACTGGAGGAACTTGAAAACGCCGGCTTTTCGTTTTTCAACATCAGACACGGTGGTCCTCCAGATTGGCGGTTGGACATAGGGCTGACACCCTCATCACTATCCCTTAAAAAGCTGAATGTTACATAAATCCATGGCCTGAGGGCACGAAGAGGATTGAGTGAGTAATAATTCACTGACTGTTGGTAATTATGGTTTACACTGTACTTACGTTTGCATTCTTCCTCCAGGCCCAATTCCACCGATTTCTTCTCTCTGGCTGCCAGCTTCTTTAAGATCCCTTCATAATTTTCTTTACCCATAACAGGAATGGGGCTAGCCTCTTCCATCAGGATAAACAGCAGCATACAGATCACAAAAGCAGTCCTCGGTTGAAAGATCATTTCTGTAAGACCTGTAATTTATTTTCTTTTTATGTTTATGAATGAATGAATGAATGAACTTTATTTAAGTGTCTGAGTATTTAGCTCAATGTGAACTAATTGTGGACACCTAAAATAACATTCGGGCTACAAAGTAAAATTAAAATAGGAAAATCTCGAGAGTTTAAAAAGTTAATTTAAAGTTTACAATCTTTTGTTATGAAGTTTCATAAAAAAAACTATTTACATATTTAAATATCTCTTATTTCAAAGAAAATCATATTTAATATGTGCATAAAGCACAGTTGCTGCATGTACCCTCAACAAGAGAAGCCAGGTCTTTCTTCCTAATGTTCCGTCTGAAATTGTCCAGCGATGGTTGCTGCCGATCACTTGGGGATAGTCTGGACCAAAGATATGGACCCAGATATCTAATAGAGTGTTTTCCGTATCTTACTGTTGAGTAGCGAGGTACATCAAAATCTGCATTTCTTAGGGAGTACACTTTGTTTTTAAAACTGAAAAGTTCACATATATAGTCGGGGGCCAAGCCATTTCTAACTTTAGACATTAAAGTCACAATCTCTTGAAGCCTCATATTATAAAGAGAGGGCAACTTTGCACGTCGTAGAAAGGTCTTCGTAAGTATCTGTCCTGCAGTTGTAAATTACTCTTATAATACGTTCTTGCAGCCTCTCCAATTTTCTCCTCTCAGATTGCTTACAAAAATGCCATACAGTTTGGCAATAGGTCAGATGAGGAAGAATTGCTGATAGATAAAGTTGAAGTTTGGTCTTGCTTGAGATTAGATTGCGTAATCTTGCTAGCACCCTATTTTTTTACTCACTTTTTTACAGATGTCACTTATGTGTTCAGTGAAACTAAGCATGTCATCTATGTTTACTCCAAGAATTCTTAAATTAGCTGTTGGTTTGAGTTTTTGATTATCGATGGCAAGAGTACATTCGTCCTTTGCTTCCTTGTCAACGTTTCGAGGCGTCATTACTAAAACTTGATATTTTTTCGGGTTGGCCGGCGTGGAGAAGATTTGCCCTGTACCAACGTGATATATCAAGTGACTGTCTCGCACAGCTAGCCCCTATCCTTGATATTCCGGCAGGGCGTTGCAATACTCTAACTCCATTCCTGCTTTATTAAGTAAGTAAGTAAGTAAGTAAGTTTATTAACGTTATTAATTATACTATATAATTCAAAGGCAGGAAAGTTTGCAAATTATGATTGTTGTTATTCTTAATAAATAGCGGAATTAAGATTTGAGTAGGAGAAAAACTTTTCTTTTCTAGTTTGCAGGCTCCATATTAATACGTCACACACCCAACTTATCTCTCAGCTTTCCTCCAGGCTCTCGGTCAGTGGGGACGATCGCCGGAAGACTCGGGCGACGAACGGGATCTTCTCTACCAGGCCCAGCTCCTCGCCCCTCCATGACGGAGAGCCTGAAGCAGACTACCCAGACTCTTTCCCCTCTACCTAAAACCGACATGAAGAACGTTTGCTCTGGAAACGTCACTGGTTTGAAATTCGTAGCGCAGGGTCTCTAGTAATGCAACCTGTAAGCATTATACTACTTTTCCTATAACTTGACACTCCAGTTTGATCTGAATTTTATTCCGAATACGAAAACATCTGAACAATTTCATAAGTTGTGTCATTTGAGAAACAATTCTTCTTTAGGAGCTCTATTAATTGTTGTTTTTGTTATTGAATGGAATGGACTTGCAATGTTCAACGACACCGAGTTGTGCAAAGTAATCGAAAAGTATTAACTACTTATAAACCGAAAGTGAGGTCTTTACGGGAAAATTTCGGACCGAGACCTTGCCGTATTGACCGAGCGATAGCGAGGTCAATACGGCAAGGCCGAGGTTTGGGATTTTCCCGTAAAGACCGAAAGTTCGAGGTTAATAAATTGTTTATTGTATATGGCTTTTTGCTTGGCTTTTGCAGGCCCGTGTGATCGGCCCGTGGGCATTACGGGAGAATAATGCCCTAGTATTAGCCAATCAGAGCACGCGTTAGATTGGCTACAAACCCAAGTCATATAATAAAGTAAAATAATAAATTAATAAATACGAACAAAAACATGTTTCTAACAGGTACAAAACATATATTCTGAAGACATGATTGATAATCGCAGTTATATACACAACTTTTAAAGCAGTTGTGAAATTAAAACCTGAAAAAAATCCTTTTCAAGCCTTAACTTTAATTTCACAACTGCTTAAGTTGTGTGTATAACTGCGATGATCAATCATGTCTTCATATGTTTCTCCGCACTGAGTTCAGATATATATAAGATCTTTCGTATATTGACTTATATATTCTGTTTCATTTTCCTGTAGAACGATGTAACTCGTTTCAACTAAAAACTATTTCCACTAAAAACTATTTATGAAACGATCAGGAGTTAATTGAATGTTACTGATGATGTGTGAAAATTCTGAATCATGGCTGATTGTGGGCGCTTTTTATGCCACGAAAAGTTTCCGAAACTTATAAAATTTCCTTGGACAGTTCCCTGAAAACGGAAAGTTGTTGAATCTCCGAATTATGAGCATTCAACCGATACTCCGATAAGAAATTTCCCAACTGAATCGGGTATACTTCTGGAAATTTCTGGAAATTTAAACCGGAATTTAGTGTCAAGTGTAAAGAGGCCCCAGCTGTCCAAACAACTTTCGACAGATCAAACTCTGACTAAATTTAAAAATTAAAGTTTACTCAGTTTACTGTTAATCTTTTGAAACACAATATTTTGTGATAAAATTTGAATTCTTTCTTTGACGTCTAAAACGAAAGTTTGTGATTGACATGTAACCGATAGGTGAGGATTGGTCATGAATGGCGCCCAGTTTTCTTTTTAACTCGTAGCTGAAATTTGGGATCTCCAAAATTTCCTGCTAGCTTACAAATGGACGGAATTTGTAACTAATAACTGAGAGATTGCCTCAGCTGATAACGAGGTTACAAAACACCCTGTGAAGTACGAGCAAAAAGCCGTGTCACTGGATAGAAACACAGAAGCAAGAGCTGTTGAACAGATGTAACGGTGACGAAAGCACAGAAAATTTCGATTCGTTTTTCACGGTTTTTCCTTCACATTTTTATTTACACACATCAATAAGAAAGTAGGCTACAAATTAAATGGCTATTAAGTTTACATCAGTAGCTAACGTTATACTACAGTTTCGACAAAAAAGAAAACTAGACAAGGAAAAAGACAACAAGAACACAGGACAAACAAAAAAAATGAGTGAATAACTCCGTGATTACAAAGAGCGAATCAAGCTAAATTATTTCTTTGGTTACTTACGTATTTAATCTATCTTCATATTGATTTATTTTCTGGCCAGGGCTAATTAATATCCATTGCTTTTGAAAATGATCCTTCTTATTTATTTTACGTTCAGTTTCCCCTTTTTTTTTAGCTATTTTGTTATGGTAGCCTTTAATTTTAGGATGTATTTGGTTTCTTCTGCAGTCCCACAAAAACAGCTTTCCAACAATAATAAAGTAATTTAGTATTTAGTTGAAGGGCATTTCTTAGATAGTATACCAAATATAACATTCTGTAAAGAAAGACGAACCTATTGATTTGATTAAGATTTAAAATCGTTCCAAAATTGCCTTGAGTAAGGGCAATGGTAAAGGATACGGTACAAAGTTTCTGGTTCGGACTCACGAAAGTTACATACATCGTCTGTTCTGTAACTAATTTTGAATATTTTTTTATTTGTATAGAGTACATTGTTAAGCACTTTATACTAGACAAATTTCGATTCTGGTAGTCTATAATTCATAATCTCAATTTAATTTTTCCGAACAACAATGTAAACTTGGTCAGTTGAAAAATTGATATTTACTTAATGATCAGCGCGTTATGAAATTGAAGAGGCATGTGAATTCTAAATCAATGTCGATTTTTTCAATATCACACATATTGAAAACCATAATCTGAATAAAACCTGGATATACAGGGCATGGGCTTAATTCATTTCAGGTCAGAATTATGACATTCAGCCATACAACCGAACATTTTCTACATGAGATGAAAACGATGTGTTCTTGTTCAACATTGACCATAAAAGCTGAAATTTCAAAATGGATGTAAATAATAAAAGCCTAAAGTCGCTGGACTGTATTGACTCCAGTTTACAATCTACCAGAGCTCACACTATTCTCTTAAAAGGTTTTCAAAGTAATTAAACATAACCCCAACGAAAGAATATGAAGGCTTCTTACAGAGAAAGAGTAGACTCACTTGAAAAAAGGGGGCAAGTTTCTACAGAAACTGTGATGCTGCGTCGGTGGGAATATTATAAGATAATTTGGTTTTATCAACTGGGTTGATAATGTGAATTGTCCACCGTAAAGAGATTCGGAAGCTGACGTTTCGAGCGTTAGCCCTTCGTCGGAGCGAATCAAGGAATTGTGGGTTGTTTGTGGTTTATATACAGAAATGTGGAGCTACGCTATTGGCTGGTGCCTGGCAACGTGAAAAAAAAACAGAGTGAATAGAGTGTTTTCACGTGACGTCACGGCGGCCATGTTGGTGTCCCTAAACAAAGGAACGGCAGCCATGTTGGTGTCCCAATCTAATCCTCCGGGAATTGAACTCTATTCTTATGCAAACGTGTTCTTTTGTTTTGGTTGAAAAACATGCTCATTGATCACGTGAGTGAAAACACTCTATTAGTTGAATGAAAAGCGTTCGTTGATACCGTGAGGATTAAGAGTGCCGATTTGAAAAATAAATCTTTGCTCAAGAGTTTTGCGGCTTTCTGTGCTTCCTTGATGTAGGGAGAGACCGCAGACTGCCATATGTTGCTTAGAATGATTCGGCAGATTAAAGTGTCTAGCAACCGGTTTAGAAGCGTCTTTATCGTCTTTCTCTACGTCGCGAAGGTGTTCTCGGAAACGGTCGCCTAGTCGTCTACCTGTTTCGCCGATAATAACTTTTTGCAAAGAGTGCAAGTTATAAAGTAGATGACATTGGCTGAGGTACAGGTAAATTGATCTGTGATCTTAATGGATCGCTTGGGTCCCGACAATTTCTCAACGTTGTAAATGAAAGGACATGTTTTACATCGCGCGCGTGCGCATTTAAAAGTTCCAGGTTGTTCACTCGTTTTGAATGCACTTCTAACTAAAAAGTTACCTATGTTTTTGTCGCGTTTGAATGAAATTAATGGCGGTTGCGAAAAGATTCTACCAGTATCGGGATCATTTTGAAGTAATTTAAAGTTTTTGAGAATGATGGATTTTACTGCGTGATTGTGAGGGTGAAATGTGAGGGTGAATGGAATTCTATTATTATTCTCCTTCTGAGACGTTTGTAGTGCTGACTGCCGATCAATTTGTTGGGCACGATGATGGCCTGCTTGAACAACAGAGGCAGGATATCCACGTTTGTCGAAAAAATTGCACATTTCCTCTGATTTAAAGGAAAAATCAGAGTCCTCACTACAAAGGCGACGAAGTCTAAGAACTGAGAATAAGGAATAGAATTCTTGACGTGTGATGGATGTGAAGATGAATACAACAAATAGCTATGAGAATCTGTGGATTTGTAGTGCACACTGGTGCATAAACCGTTGCCTTCGACATAAAACTTTGATATCTAGAAATGCCAAAGAAGTATTGGAAATTTCCCAGGTATACTTGAGAGCCGGATGAAACGAATTAACAGCAGTTATAAAAAGCATAACCTCAAATTCAGTTGCTTGGAAGGCGTATAAGTAACTTATCTTTTGATATATATATATATCTATATTTTTAATTTAAGCTTGCAGTCGAAGTGGCATGACGTCATGAAATAGATACTTTTTCAATTTCCAGGTAAACATAACCACGAGCCCACTTAAAAGATATAAAATATTGAGAGGAAAACAAATTAATTAATGTCCTGATGTAGGTTCAACTCTCTCGATAATTCCATAATAACTAAATTAATGACTGAATTTTCAATAAAGTATCACAGAAAAGATAGGGAACACGAAAAATACCGCGGAAATTCAAGGTTGTTCACTTATTGTTAAAAACAAAACTTTGGACTTTTTAAGAGGATTACACCATGATTTACAAATCGCCGGTATCTTTCATTGGAAAACACATTCAGCCATTGACAGGCGCGCAAGATAGAATTCTCTATTGTAAGCGTAGTTGAAAACCCGTAGAACGAAATAATATTTTGTTCACATTATACGTGTTAATTAAGTAACTTGAGAGGGAGGAGTCAAACTGACATGAACACAAATAGCTCTAAAGGTAGTGACACAACACGCCATCGTTTATTACAAACAGTGTTGACGTGTAAGGAGTTGTTTATTTCGACTATACATCTCTTCGATATTATCTTTCAGCAAGACTTGAGAACTGAAGACTTTCGTTGCGGTGTAAAAATGATTGTTTTTGGGCTCGTTTTTTTTGTGCCATGGTTTTTAATAATGCCTCGTCCAATGTACGCGGAAGGTGAGTTCGAAAATGTCCTTACATTTTAACTTAAATTGCGTTTTATACTCTGCTACTTTGTAAATCCACCAGTTGTGGTGCAACCCACCAGCTGCAACCCTTTGCGCAACCTACCAGATACCTGGGTTGTCATCTCGAACTCTGTGTCATAAGCGAGTTTGTGTCGTGAGTTTGTTATTGGTGCTTCTCTTCACTTTCATTTCTCGTTGGTTTTCTTCAGTGTATTCCAGTTTTCCCCTCTTTGTAAAAAAAGCGACATTTTTAAATCCCAATTTTGTTCAGAATCCAAGCGCCACAGTTTGTCAGTCGCAAGACTAGTACGTGCTGCCCTCCGTCTCCAAGAAAGTCGATTTAATACTCTTAATGTTTTCGTTCAGTAAGAATTCTCAAAGATTCCACAAAATTGACAAGTTAAACTTCTCTCGGGTCAAACTGACGCCATATTTCATTCAAATGACTCACAAAAACAAAGGAAAAATACGGTATTTTGGATAACATCTATATGTCTTGACTGTTTCTCTTGCGAAAGTAACTTGGACCCTTAATTGACAATGCGCGAGGAGTGTAAAAAAATGTAAAAGGCGCCTTCTGGGCTACATATTTGGTGCAATTGCTTTTGATGATAATGATGATGATGATTATTTAGGAAACTAATCTTCTCTTGCGATATTAAAGGTTGCAGGTCAGTCATTTTTGTCTTCTCTGTGTTAAGTGTGTTTAGCTATCTTTCTCTACCATTTTAGGTACTTTAATGTCAAAATATACTGCAACAGGCTTTGAGATAAAATAAAACAATTTTCAAGAATATATCAAGTTCTTGATGCATCGTTTTTCAGAAATAACATTTAAATACATAAACCCGAATGTATTTGTAATTTGTCCTTCAATTTTGTTGCGCACCTACGAGGCAATTTGCACGAGCCGTTCTCACTGAAATGAGCATGCTTGCAATTGGCAACGTTTTGTTACAGCAGTCATTTTTAAAAAGTAGAATTTTGCTCACTTAATACAACGTTGCTGAGGCGTAAATTTTTAGCGAGCTGGTGTTCTAACAAAATTTCGAAACAAGTTTCTTGAAAAATAACCCAGTGCAAGAATGCCTTTTGACACGATTGGCGACGCATAATCCTTTACAAAACTTTGTACGACAAATCGCTACATTTATTCATCTTGTAGCGTCGCTAAGTTCTTTAAAACAAACAAACGACAAATCGCTACATTTATTCATCTTGTAGCGTCGCTAAGTTCTTTAAAACGAATCATCTCTCGACACGTAAAGAGCGACGAAGAGAAAGGTTGTCAAAACCAGCTATTTTCTCACACGAAAAGGGAAAAGGGATCTGTCTACTTTGTATTATATCGGCAAAGAAGATGCTGCATTTTTCGTCTCATTAAATAGGTAAGGTGGTTAATCCGACACTCATTGCTTTATGTTTTTTGTGATCTTCGCGGACAGATCTTTCAAAAATCTATGAGGGGCAGGAAACGTTGGATTTCAAACGGCGAATAATCGAAATGCGGGCTTTCTTGTTGTACGTAGCCCTAACAAATCTCTTCTACTGCATGTAATGCTCTTGTTACAAAATATATTATCTCAATTTAATCATGAACATAAATATGAACTTCATGCCCAAGTTTTTTTGGTTTAGTCTTCTGTTATAAAGGTAATTATCCTTTGCATTCTGTAGACAAAAAATAAAAACGACATCTTAGGTACTCAAAAGCACTCGACAACTAATAAAGGAAGTTATTGCAACTGAGTAACAGGTGGATTTGAAATATCGCATTTTCACCACCGTATGAAGTTACCATTTGTCACAACTGTCAGAAAACCACCCAATTAAGTCAAATTATGCGGAAAACATTCGTTGTTTTTCGGTCGTTAGGGCAGTATGCGGTTTTCACTTGAGCAAGCGAACTCGAGTGTTTTCCTCGTGTTCTTTCTTTCTTGCGTATTTGTTGTACTTTTGTGAATTCTTTTTTTGGAAGCGAGCGATATCTTGGATTCAGTGAGTTGAAGAAAGCGACCAGAAAGCTAAACTGATACGTAAACAAATTTAATCAGGTCTTGTCCAGCGAAAACGGCAACGCTACAGGTTATTAATACAACATGACGTCTAAATATTAAACGAATCAGATGTTTTCCGTCCACACACGCTGGAAAAATTTGGAATACGCAACAATCACCCGGCGGTCATTTTGGATTTGAGTTTGGGGAAAACTCTGGCAAGGAAATCAATTGATTATCATATGTCATCGTCTTCGAAAAGCCCTGTTTTCAAAACGTCTTCAAATTCCTCTGGTTTGAAGAGCGTTTCAAAAAGGATTAGAGAGGACGGTAGAGAAAGCTAAAGGAATTACCTAGAGTAAAGAGAACCTTCATCCTCCAACTGAAGAACAAGTTTCAGGCATTGGCAGATGCTGAGGAGCATACACCGCCTGGCACAAACGACATCAACACCATGTGGGAGAAGATCAGAATAGCCTATACACGGACCAGCGAAACCTGCCTGGGACGCCAACAGCAGAAAAGGAAGGAATGGATTACAGCAGATACATGGCAAGCCACTGAGAACAAGAGAGCCCTAAAAAAGAAAGTCATGGATACCAGATCCGAGAGGCTGAAAGAAAGATACAGGTGGCAGTACCGAGAAGCAAATCGAGCAGTTAAGAGGATGGACGAGGGGATATAAGAAGGCCTATATAGAAGACCTGGCAAGTCAAGCAGAAGAGGCCGCTCATAGGGGAGAACAAGGACAGGTGTACAAGATCACCAAGCTCGTCGGCGGTAGGTACCGCAGAGCCACGGACACACCGATTGTGGATAGACAGGGAAGGTTACTCACCACAGAAGCAGAGAAGGAAGCAAGATGGGTAGAGAAGTGCTGAACAGGCAACTACCAACAACTGAGGCAGAAGTCCAGTATCCTGATACTGACCTAGATGTTAGCACCGCACCGCCAGAGAAAGAAGAAATAATTGCAGCCATTAGATACCTCAAAAATGGAAAATCCCAAGGACAGGACGGCCTTAACGCAGAACTCTTCAAGGCAGAGCCAGAGTTTGCAGCACAAGTTCTTCAGCCACTCTTTGTAACAATATGGGAGGAGAAACAACTACCCGATGGCTGGGCGGAAGGTGTCATCGTGAAGATTCCGAAGAAAGGAGCCTTGAGCAACTGTAACAACTGGAGAGGAATCACCCTTCTGTCTGTTCCTAGCAAGATCCTAGCTAAGCTCATCATCAAGCGGATCTCTCAAGCAGTGGACCAGCAACTTTGACAAGCACAAGCAGGTTTTAGAAAGGGACGAGGATGTATAGACCAGATCTTCACTCTGCGCAACATCATCGAACAGTGCACTGAATGGCAGAGGCAGTTGTATGTCAGTTGTATGTCAGTTGTATGTTGTATGTTGTCAGTTGTATGTTGTATGTCAACTATGTGGATTTTGAGAAGGCCTTCGACAGCATCCTCCACTCCTCCCAATCCTATTCCTCCCTTTCCCTCCCTAGCCCTACGGCCTGCCACGCAGGCTACCACCGAGAATGTCTATGGCGCATACTCAGGGCATATAGAATTCCACCAGATTGTCCTTGTCATTAAGAGCTTCTATTGTAGAGTGGAGAACAGTGGATCCAGCCTTGATGTGAAGACCGGTGTTAGACAAGGATGCCCCATGTCGGCGTTACTCTTCAACCTGGCGATTGACTGGGTGATGCGGCAAACAATATCAGACCGAATACGGGGCATCAGATGGACCCTCTTGTCAACCCTTGAAGATCTGGATTTCGCCGATGACCTAGCATTACTCTCGCACACCCATCAGCACATGCAAGAGAAAACCACCCGTCTCAGCATGTTTGCACAACTAGTAGGCCTGAAGATCAGCCAGAAGAAGACAGAAGTGATGATGCTAAATGTCTCAAACTCCTCGCCAGTCAAAGTGTACGGAGAAGATCTTCAGAGAACCGAAGACTTCACCTACCTTGGTAGCACTGTAAGACACGATGGTGGAGCAGGCAGTGACATCAGGAATCGCCTCAACAAGGCCAGAAACGCTTTCAGAATGCTAAACAACGTATGGAAATCATCCGAATACATCATCGAGACCAAGACTGTACTCGAGCTGCGTAATTTCCACCTTACTGTACGGCTCAGAATGCTGGAGGATGACTTCAAGCCACCTCAACCAACTGTCCACCTTCCACACCAAGAACCTTCGAAGAATCCTACGAATATTCTGGCCCTAGACCATCTCCAACCAACATCTTTTTGCCCGCTGCCACCAAGACAGCATGAGCACCATCATCATGTGAAGGCGATGGAGATGGATCGGGCATGTGATGAGAAGAGAGCCAGGCAACATACCCCGCACAGCCCTTCACTGGATACCAGAGGGGAAGAGGAAACGGGGCCGACCCAAGAACACCTGGCGTCGAACTGTAAAAGGGGAGCTCAAGACTCTCCATCACACCTGGGGGACTGTTCAGAAACTGGCCCAGAACAGGCAGGGGTGGAGTACCTTTGTTGCTGCCCTACATGCCAGCCGGCATAACGGGCATGAGTAAGTGAGGGAGTAGGCCTAACCGCAGAAATAAAGCCGCGTGTAGAGTGTGGAGGCAGACTGCGTTTTTCAAGTTTTCTAACAAACTGAAGTAAAATTCAATGATTGCCTCACCAGCCGCTCCCTAGATACAGAGCATTAATGAGATTGTCTAACGGAGGCAGCACCTTCGGCTTCTGTTTGAGATATTCTAGATTCTTTTGATGTTTCTATTTGATTATCTCTTTGTTTGTGTAGGCCTGGAATTCGGCGAATACTTTTTAAGTAGAGACCGTCTATTACCTAATTCAAGATTATTATTGTTTAGTTTTCTTTTAATTTATTTCAAGATTGCTTACAAGAAAGATTGTGTAATAAGAGATGATGTGTAGTATCGCTGCCATTCACGGCTACCAGAGAGCAAGTTGCTCGATTGCATCTAACAGGAGTAACAAACATATTATGCAAGACTCGATCTTTTTCTCTCCATATGACAGTTTCACAACCTGGCACAAGTATGTCCATCACGTTGCTTGTGATCTCTCAGATGTTTTATAAACTGGACGCTCAACAGTGTATAATACGAGGCGAATATACCATCCGCGGCATGATGTTAAAAGGACACACCTTCATCGAGGAGAAGACCGGGATGATCTGGCTTAGCTGTTTAGACAAGTGTGACGATCACGTCAGATGTCAAAGCTTTAACTACGTCATCAGCCAGGGCATATGTGAGTTGAACAACCGCACGAAAGAAGCTAGACCTGAAGATTTTGTTCCCGACAGCGATCGGTTCTATATTAAACGATTCAGGGAAAGAGGTATTGTTCTTCAGTTGAGTGATCATCTATATCTTTTTTCAAGGAAAGAACTCTTATCTTAAACAAGCGCGCCCAGACGACTGCGAACAAAGCCCGGGTTTCTTTCGCGAAGAGAGCAAAACAATACTGTTTTGTTATGACAGAACAGCACTAAAAAAAAATACAATGTTGTTTGCCTTTTCTATGCTTAGTTCCCCTTGGATCCGTTCCCGAGCTGCCAGCTGAGTCATGCGCCGAGATCAGGGCGAGTGAAGGAGAAGATGCAGTCAGCGGTAACTACTGGTTCGATTCAATTAAACCTGGCGAGGTAGTTCTGGCTCATTGTGACATGTCTAAACTAGGTAACTAAACCTTCGGGGTATTACCTCGATTATTAATTTCAAACCTCTTCCAATAAGACTCCCCAATTAATATTAAAGTTGACTTGATAGCTCAGTTGGTAGAGCACTGCATCGGTATCGCAGAGGTCTTGGGTTCAAATCCAGTGAATCCAAGCCTGATTTGTTTTGGTCAGGCTTTAATTTCACAACTGCTTTTAAGTTGCTTTTAACTGCGATGATCAATCATGTCTTTTTTTTCTCCGCAGTTCAGATATATTTTCTCAAACATAACAACGTAAGTTATTGCATTTTAATCCTTTCAATCTCATGTTGCAAAACTGAACAGATATCGATGATTGTGCAAGCCATCCCTGTAAGAACAACGGGACCTGCACAGACCGAGTGAATGGAGTCAATTGCAGCTGCGCACCAGGATTTAATGGCACACAATGTGAAACAGGTACCTTTAGCTAAAATTCATTTCCCTTTATATGTTGGGAGATTGTACTCTCTTTCTATGTCGCTTTCAGTGCTTTTATTTTTAAACTTCTTGAAAAGGGCAGCAACATATTTTGTTGTCGCAGTTATTCTTGCTGTGGGTTCTATCGTATATAAACTTTCTACCTGATCCCCTTACAGATATCGATGACTGTGCAAGCCATCCCTGTAAGAACAACGGGACCTGCACAGACCGAGTGAATGGATTCAATTGCAGCTGCGCACCAGGATTTAATGGCACACAATGTGAAACAGGTACCTTTAGCTAAAATTCATTTCCCTTCATATGTTCGGAGATTGTAGTCTCTTTCTATGTCGCTTTCAGTGCTTTTATTTTTAAACTTCGTGAAAAGGGCAGAAACATATTTTTGTTGTTGAAGTTATTCTTGCTGCGGGTTCTGTACGTCTAGTAAACACTAGAAACAACGAAGCCACAGTTCGAATGCACTACATTTAATCTCCTTGCACGTAAACGCGAATAAAAATAAAGGTGACGGTAGCGGTGTGATTCAACTGAAGAGATAAACAAGAAAAATGTCTAAGTACAAAATATAGCGACCAAAATGACGACGATATAAAGCATACTTACAAAACTGTGGCGATTTCCAACGGAACAAATTTCAGAATAATACTTGGGGTTCACAACAGTGAAATGCAACTAAGAAAAGCAGCAAACGTACTGCAGACAGCTAACAAGCACTGCGAAAATAATTATCAAGACCGCTTATGTACTAGAGAACAAATTGCCATTACGTAATCCCCAGGGGTCACGGAGTAACGTGACACACCCAAAGCGTAGAAAG
The DNA here is from genome assembly GCA_964020085.1 of Micromussa lordhowensis. Taxonomy (NCBI): domain Eukaryota; kingdom Metazoa; phylum Cnidaria; class Anthozoa; order Scleractinia; family Lobophylliidae; genus Micromussa; species Micromussa lordhowensis. The sequence goes on from OZ026604.1 coordinate 21,655,234, forward strand.
TTCTAGTCGCTACAGGTTCTATCGTATATAAACTTTCTACCTGATCCCCTTACAGATATCGATGACTGTGCAAGCCATCCCTGTAAAAACAACGGGACCTGCACAGACCGAGTGAATGGATTCAATTGCAGCTGCGCCCCAGGATTCAATGGCGCACAATGTGAAACAGGTAGCTTTAGCTAAAATTCATTTCCCTTCATATGTTCAGAGATTGAAGTCTCTTTCTATGTCGCTTTCAGTGCTTTTATTTTTAAACTTCGTGAAAAGGGCAGAAACACAATTTTGTTGTCGCAGTTATTGTTTCTGTGCCTTGTATCGTATATAAACCTGTCTACCTTATCCCCTTACAGATATCGATGACTGTGCAAGCCATCCCTGTAAGAACAACGGGACCTGCACAGACCGAGTGAATGGATTCAATTGCAGCTGCGCACCAGGATTTAATGGCACACAATGTGAAACAGGTACCTTTAGCTAAAATTCATTTCCCTTCATATGTTAGGAGATTGTACTCTCTTTCTATTTCGCTTTCAGTGCTTTTATTTTTAAACTTCTTGTAAAGGGCAGAAACATATTTTTGTTGTCGCAGTTATTCTTGCTGTGGGTTCTATCGTATATAAACTTTCTACCTCTTCCCCTTACAGATATCGATGACTGTGCAAGCCATCCCTGTAAGAACAACGGGACCTGCACTGACCGAGTGAAAGGATTCAATTGCAGCTGCGCGCCAGGATTTAATGGCACACAATGTGAAAAAGGTAGCTTTAGCTAAAATTTTTTTCCCTTCATGTGTTAGGAGATTGTAGTCTCTTTCTATGTCGCTTTCAGTGCTTTTATGTTTAAACATCTTGAAAAGGGCAGAAACATATTTTTGTTGTTGAAGTTATTCTTGCTGTGGGTTCTATCGTGTATAACCGGTTATTAACTTTCTACCTTATCCCTTTAAAACAGATATCGATGACTGTGCAAGCCATCCCTGTAAGAACAACGGGACCTGCACAGACCAAGTGAACGGATTCAACTGCAGCTGCGCACTAGTATTTAAGGGCACACAATGTGAAACAGGTAACCGTAACAGATAACGTGACCAACCTTAATAGTTCGTGTATATAATAAAACAACAATGTTCACAAACGATTGAGAACCAATCAGAAATTTATTTCCTAGTAATTGACAGCTACTGGAGAAAATAAACCTTGTATCGAGTTGCTGTGAACCTCTTGTCATTTTTTTCGAGCAGAAATTTTTTATCCGTTCATTCCAGCAAGTTTCCTTGTAAAAGTTTGCCTGTGAGCAAAAAATTGCATGTAAAATGTAAATGGGTAAATAAAATTGTTGCTGTTGTTGTTGTTGTTGTTGTTGTTGCTGAACGCACTTGGGGTGTAGTTCCAGGGTCATAACCTTCAATGTGGGGAAGGGTGGGGTGGGGACAGATGAGGAATTAAACGGATGGGTATGCCTTCAGGGCTGAGTTTACGCCTTCTATGGCCAGGTGGAGAGAAAATGATGAGACGAGTTATTTGAAAGTTAAGATAAATATTTTATTTAAGCGAGTGAACGAATTCAACTGCAGCTGCGCACTAGACTTGAATGGAACACAATGTGAAATAGGTACTCGCTGTGAATGAGATCAGGTAGTATCACATACAAGTTATAGAGCTGACATGTGTCAATCGATCGGCAAATGCCAGAGTTGTGGGGTAAATTCTAATAAAAAAATACTTGTTAACCCTTTACATCCTAAGAGTGACTTTTTACTCTGTCCAACGCCAGACGATTTCACTCGCCAAAGGGAGACCCCTTAGGGCTTAAAGGGTTAAAAAACTATCTCCCTTAACCCTTTACACCCTAAGAGTGACTTATAGATTCTACTCTATCCAACGCTAGACGACTTTACTCGTCAAAGGAGGAAGATCCTTTAGGGGTTAAAGGGTTAAAGGTGTTTCTTTATTCCGTGCAAGTATCTTAGAAATGTGAAGACTTTCGAGTAGAATTCAGGCGCCAGTTCGACTAATTTATTTCCTAACAAGTTTCGATTTATCAAGTTTTTTTCTGATTTTGTGTTTAGCTGTTTTTGTTATATCTCTTGTTACCGTACATAGTTTATTTCCACCAGAATTCCTTTTTATGCTGGTACTAATGGCACACTCAACCATACGTTGTGACATAGAAATACATGTACTAACACACTTACATCCCTTTGTTTTTAGATATTGACGAATGCGCTGCACAGGTCAACCCATGTGATGTTGTAGCAAACTCTGAATGCAAGAATACGGATGGATCGTACAACTGCCGGTGCAAAGATGGATTTGTAAGGAACGGTTCTAATTGTGAAGGTGCAACGCAGTTTTTATCATTAATATGAATATCTTTTATTTTGTTCTAATTAGCTACAGTTAAAAAAAATTATTTCTCGTTATGTAAGGACGAATGGCGACATTTAAGAATCTTCTATAACAAGTAGGCATGTAACAGATAAATAAATAAGAAATAACCTGATACGACGTTAGAATCCACCACGTCTTTGGTTAAAATATACCGCATGGTATTCTTCTATCGGTTTATCCAAAGTGGAGGCTAAACGTACCTTATAATTTGGTTTTATCAAATGAGTTGATAATGTAAATTGGCCACCGTAAAGAGATTCGAAAGCTGGCGTTTCGAGCGTTAGCCCTTCGTCGGAGCGAATCGACGAAGGGCTAACGCGCGAAATTAAGCGCGAGATTAAGGGAAAAGCAAGGATTGAGAGATACTTTTAATATTTCGTAGTTGTACAACTTCAGCGGAATTCACTACCCTCTTGCGTCTCATCTTTCTCCCCTCGCAATTTTTTTCCTATTTTGTGCTAGGCACAAAATCCCCTTAGGGGACCAACCTCGCTCCCAGGGCCTTTGTCTAAAAGACCGGATGTTGGAGAGGGACTGCTCTTAGGCTATATAAATGTTACTTGTTGCAGAACAAATCATACAGTCTTGCTTCCCCCTCCATTCCCGTTGAAATAAGCGAACAAGCATTTTTTTTGTTCCACGTTAGACGAACACACACTTTTGAGCTTCGCCGGCTATGAATAGTGTAAAGAAAAGCGCAGTCAACTGGCGCAAACCTCAATAATTTATCTTTCTGTTTCATTTAACTAATCCCATTTGTTCTTCATACTCAGTCACTCATACTGTCACTGTGGATAAAAAGAAGCACATCTTCTTTTTCTCCGGCTATTGATGCAATACTCTCTTGTGTCACCAGTGATACAAATATGATAATAAATGTCATCCTAAATACGGTCTATTCTCATTTCAAACCTTTCGGTCTCCCAGACAATGACAAGCACGCCTGTGTTAGTTCTCTTCCGACGTGCTCAAGCGATCCAAGGCAACTGGAACAACCACCAAGCTCGGTTAATGTGCCAATGCATCATCGTTGCAATCACAAAGAGAAAACTATTTCACGTCTAACTTACAATCGTCACATCCGTAGGAATCGACCTGAATAAAAACAGAACAGTTCGCTTTGCAAGACGATGTGTTTCTGTAATAGACCGTTTTCCATATATTAATTTCAGCTTGGCAGTGAGGCATAGAGGACACAAACAAAGCCGGGGGACATTGAACAGCCCTGTTTATTCATTTCTTTGTTTGTGACCTCTAGGCCTTACAATCAAGCTGAATTTCGATATATCGAAGGTGGCTAATTTTCCCATGATCCCACCAACTTTACGTGATGTTCGTAACGTGAAATGATGTCATGCATAGACGAGACAAATTTATAAAGAAATTATTTTGTTGGATTCTGTATTAAGGGTTGTCATGTTTCAGATAAGATCACTTGTCCGGCAAAGAATTTTCCTAAATATTCGCCGCCATTAACCTTACGACGATGAACCTTAACTGTTTTTTTTTTCGTCCACAGTGGTCACAAACTGTTTTGACATTTACAAATCTGGAGAGAGAAAAAGTGGTATTTATACGATCAACCCAGATGGTTCTGGGATCATTGATGTGTTCTGTGACCAAACAACAGCCGGAGGGGGGTGGTTAGTGTTCCAGAAGAGACTGGACGGCTCGGTAGATTTCTACCAAGGCTGGGCCGAGTACAAACGTGGCTTTGGAAATCTGACTGGTGAATTTTGGCTCGGGCTTGACATGATACACCGTCTGACTAGCAGTGGAAAGTACAAGCTTCGTGTTGATCTAGAAGACTTTGCAGGGAACACCTACTTCGCTGAATACGATTTGTTTGAAGTAGCGAGTGAGGGAGAGAAATACAAACTGAACCTGGGAAGTTACACAGGTTTGAATTTTTACGTTCTTTCATAATTATCATCTCAGTTAAGACAAATTCTGTTGAAATAAAGTGGCAATAGACCCAATCCTTGGGTTTCACCCACGTGACCAATGGCTTAGCAACGGTTACTATCCGCCATCTTGGTGTCCCTCAAGCGTAAACAAACTGTATCCAAAGAAGAGTTCATGTGAGAAAGAAGGGATGGGTTTATGCGTTGTTGTTGGCTGTTCGAGGAAAAGTGGAAAGCATAAAGGCTAAGGGTTGTTTCGTATACTTGAGATTATTACAAATCAGGGGGAAGAACAGTAGGAACGTACTATTAAGAGGAGAAACGAGTGGATTTCTGCGGTGAGTCGCGGCGACGCTACAAACAAGAGACTAGAGAGTGTTAGAGAGTGAACGAGTTTGTAGCAAATACTTCGCTCTGAATGACCTGAAACTATCGGAACAGAGCTTCTTTGGTCGATAAATTGGTCAGCAAAAGGATCGATTAAACGTAAAGCTACTGCTTTAATTTTGCACTGGTCGAGTTTGGCATAAAGCTGATACATTTCGTCTTTCGAAGGGGCCGATGCGCGCTGATGCGCCGGCCGATGCAGTCCTAGAACTAGAAGCCGCTTTATGCTTCGAGGCTTGCGGCTATCCTCAATTTTCTGGTCGAGCTTTTCTTTGACCAGAGCTTGTTAGCCGATGAAAAACCGACGCCCTTAGCCCTCGCAGATGGCACTTCATTGACATTTGTCGGCAAAAATCCATAAGCATTTTACCTTCGTGCAAGCGAGCTTTTCATGAATTCGTGTAGTTGCGTCCAAATAAAATAAAACACTCGCAATATGTGAGCCAACCAGTCCAGCTTTTGCATCCATATGATAGTTTGAATTGGATGGGTTCCTTCGATTCCTTAAAATTTGAGAAAAATATCTGACTGCCGGTCATTTAGTGAATTGAAAACCGTGACCGCAGTTGACCCGAAAAAAATCTCAAGTGTCACAAACAATGGTCTCGCTCTCTGAGCCGTGCGTAAACCAAGCGTTATACTTGCGATCTATACAGCTCTTCTAGATCGCTTGGCAGTTCTTTATGAGCATATGATTGAATTGGATGGATTCCTTCCATTCTTTAAAATTTGAGAAAAATATCACACTGCCGGTCATTTAGAGGTTTTAAAACTTTGACCGGCTGCCGGTCATTTAGCCACAGCGAATAAATTTCCTTTACTCGACTCTCTAAGCTTTTATTGGCATACTCAGAGAGCTGACTGGGATACCTTTAGATGAATGCCCGGTACTTTTATCGCTTTTTCTTTCTGGACATTCATGTAGTTCGCAAAATAACTGACCGATAATAGAGAAGCTTCACTGTAGAAATGGCCATAAATTTGACACCCGAGGGACACCAACATGGCGGACACTGATTTGAACAAAGCTTGTGACGTCACGTGAAACCCAAGAATACGCTCCTTGATATCTTTCATCTCGAACTAACCCGCTTTTTGTGGAACAAAATTTCTTGGTAGGACCAAGTTGAAGATTGTCATAATATCCTTTTTTATCAGACTGATAACCTAGATGGGTCGTTATACATAATCAGAATAATGACTGTCATTTTACCGCATAAGGGAAATTTGTGTTTGAGGAAAGTCAGGTTATGGATCAAGCCAAGATGTCAATGGAATTTTTCGGTAAATTCCTTATTGGCCAGCTGATTCGGAAATGGGCCCGCGCTCTTCCTCAGAACTTATTCTCGGGGATGAACGAAGAACGAACTCGAGAGAGTGGCGAAATTCCAGCTGGTAGATTACATAAGTTTGCTTTTGTTGGTCATCACATCCTTTGGTTTTCGGAGGGGTGTATAAGCTCTGCCCGGTGTACAAGAGTTAAACTTGGGGAGAAACAGCTCAACGAGCGAACGTACTTCGAACTTGTTCCTCTCTTAAGAATCAGTGTTCTTGTCCTCCCTAGCCGCTTCTTCAAGTACAGTCACTTTTCAATTTTACTGTGTCCTAAGATTCCCTAACCTGTTAAGCATTCTTTTTATCTAGTTTATAGCACATTATCTCTTGTCGCATTTTTTTTTTTCGGCTCAGTATCCAAAAAGGTACTGCAAAAGCTCACGCTGTGGACCTTTTAAGTCTGAACACCCTACAGAGCTACCAAAACTGCATTTTCAACCCCTGAAAGGTATGATGAGCACCCCCCGCGACTATGCCTCAGTCGAGAAGCTACAAGAACATTGGTACTTCAAATTTATAATCAATCAGCACTACTATTACCTTTGAAATAATGTTTGACATGTTTCATAATCGTAGAAGTTTCTTGCTGTAACTTTAAAAGCTCATTTTGTCGTTTTGTACATACTGAATCATCTTGTGACAGGAAAATACTCTAATCTTATTTTGGTTTCTGCTATGCTTGGTTTAGGAATCGCCGGAGATGTGTCTCGGTCAAGTAGCCACAGAAATGTTGTTTTTAATGTAATTTTTTTACAAATTTATAATGAATTAGCACTATGTTGTCTTTGTAGTAATGTTTGACACATTTCATAATTATAGAAGTTTCTAGAAAGTTATGGCACTAATCGGCGTAACGTTAAAAGCTCATTTTCTCATTTTGTAAATAATTATAATAAGCTGACTGAAATCATCTTGTCACGTTGGAATACTTCATCTTATTTTGGTTTCTGCTCTGCTTGGTTTAGGAACTGCTGGGGATAGGCTGGCTTATCATAAGGGCCGTAAATTCTCCACTAAAGATAACGATAACGACGTTTCCTCAGCTAACTGTGCAGTAGGTATGAAAGGAGCCTGGTGGTACGGTGATTGTAGAGATAGTAACCTGAATGGTGTCTATCGGAACGGAGCGGACAGTGGTTCTGTTTCGTGGGGTTTAATGCGCCCAATTAAAAGATCTGAAATGAAGATCAGACCGATGGATTTTTAGAATCAGCAGTTTAGGTAAACCACTTCTTCTTAATCGCTTGTTCTTAATCTTAGCAAGAATCATTGTCCCTGGCCGTCTTTATCTGGAAAGCCCTATAGTGCCTCGTTTCATATGTTCTCGACAAACATGCGGAAACTCGGCCAAAACTATTTTGTCTGGGAAGAAGAATTTTATTCTCGCTATTTATCGCAAGTTTCATACACTTCATGATTACCAGCTAAGTTAGTTCCGAGAGCCAATAACTAAAATCAATCAATCATTTCGCGTGATTTTAATTTCTCTCCCTAACTGGTTCAATTTGCTGAAGGTGTAAATAGCTCCTTGTCAAGTTTTAAATGTGTCAGCCCTCTTCACCCCCGCCGGCACTATAGAAATCTGCACATTTCTAAAATATGTCGACTGTTTTTGGATGATTCTTTCTAACTCATTGTAAGATAAAGGAGATTCTGCTATTAAGGGATTTGAAACCTTCCTTAAACGATAATGTTAGCAGTGAAGAGCTTTATCTCTATTAGTTTGCATGCCTGTTTCACCGTGAAGCTGAACAAGTTTTCATATTAAGTTAATATGAAAACTTGTTTAGCTTCTGCCATGAATTTGATTTTTTTCTTTCGCCATGGCAACTACTTATTAGAAATATAGAGTAATTCTTCAATCTCGGGTATATATTTATTTTCAAGCTTTGCTTAGTAATTTTGAAGTATCGTTTCATTTAGTATTCCATTTGAATTGTTTTGGGTTGCTCAAGTCGCAAGTAATGTAAGTATTGTTCTGTAAGAGGAGTATTGTAATGTTAGTGGTGTAAGATAACTGTATCGTAAGTAATATAAGTAATTAAACAATTATTGGATGAGGTTGAGCATGATATCATGAATTATCAAAACCGAGGTCTGTGTGATCTGCCGAAGCCGAAGGCTGAGGCAGATAACACAGACACGAGGTTTTGATAATTCATATATCATGCGAAAACCGAATTCAATAATTGTTTTACTTTACATTTTTCATAAATTCATACTCAGAAACAGAAGCAAAGCGTTCAGCCATTTTGTTTCTGAGGAGAACACTCCAAAGGGCTTAGTAACCAGGCAGACGTTGAACTTGACATGATAAATGCAATATCTGCAGCAGATAATACATTTATCATGTCAAGTTCACAAGCTATTGTGAATTGATTGAATGCTCTCGACCAATCAGATTTTTCATAGTGAGTCTGATGTATAATAATGTGTATTGTCAGTAAGTAATAAGACCAAGTGGAGCATAATTCTGGCAGTAATCTCGCTAGTAATTTCAAAATCGGACGAGCGCTTGATTTGAAATTACGAGCACAATTACTCCCTGAATTGTACGATATGAGGTCCAATTACTAATTTATCGTGTCTATAGCAAATTTCGCTATCAAAAAACGTCTTTTGAGAACTTCGTTTGAGCGAAAACGTATGTAGCGCTTTTCATAAGTTCTGAAAACTGTAGTAAACATTGTGAAGAAACCATTATAGCGCGCGTAATTGACGTGCGAATCACGTAGGTATCTAAAAACAAGTATCACAAAGAGTTCAAATTGGATGCGCCGATTACGTAGCAAATAGGAGCGAGGAGAACCAATCACGATGGAGAATTTTGTTATAGATGCGATTTTGTATGTAATATTTGTAAAAAAAAAAGAAGAAGAAAGAAAGCTCAGATAAGATAAAAACGAATACCGGAAGGGAGTCCTATAAATTTCACTCCCCTTTGAACGGCCGTAGGCCTGATATTGGTTGTAAGAATTGATTCCATGATTTGTAGTATAATCGGTCAGTTCAATCAGTACGTCAACCAGTACGTGACCAGGACAAATAACTTTATAAACTTTTAGTAAATACCTTGATCAAATCAGGTATTCAAACAGCTTTAATGCTCTAAAATATTAGAAGCGTTTTACGGTAAGTGTAGTGTACATCCAAGCATATAATGCGTTTGGTTGAAGTATGTTAGTAAGGTGTTCCCAATTAGCAACCATTCTGGTAATTGGGTTTTGATAGTAGGGATATAATTATATGATCAAGATTACATACAATAGAGCAACAACGTCACATTCAAAGCTGGTAGTTATGTTTAAAGTAATATCTAAAAAAAAACAATAAAAAAAAACAATAATAACAGTCATTGCCGTAAGCTTTAAGCTACAATCAGTTACAGCTGAGTCGCGATAACCTTCTAAAGCTACACGTAAAGCTACTAAACAAATTGAGAAATGTTCGAGTTGAAGAGGAACAGATGACCATTAAAATGGTGTAAGTTTCAATCAAGAGGAGTAGTACTGAAATGATACGGTGCTAACAAAACAAATCACAAAACACGAGAGAACAAACTAAATAAAGACTATCCGGTCAGTTCCAACGAGCCACTTTCTCAGTTCTTTTTTTCTTAGAAATAGTCTGTTCATATTGTATCAATCAGAAAACGCCTCGCATGCATTAATTTTCGACAGATATTCAACAGATATTCACGTAATATCTGACAAGTATTCACGACAACGCCAGAGGTTCGAGTTATAACTAGTTTTAAGGCATACCCCAACAAAAAGAAGCATATATTACAAAATAAATGTAAATAATATGAAGTGTCATTTCCTGAACAAATACAGAAAAGGGTTACGAAAGCAGCTAACTTATTAAATATGCGGACGTCATCCTTAGCATGACGTAACATGACTTCTCAATAGAGGTTATGTCGTAAAGCCAATACCAAAGTCATCACTCTAGCCAATCTAAAAGGACGCAGACTATTCAATCGTGCATTTAAGCTCGAAACCAGTACATAAAGCTGACGCGATTGGTTTTACAAGGCTTCAGCCATTTTGCAATAAATCAAATCTAAATCTAAACTCTCTTTGCCGATTTTAATAAAGCCAATTTATAAGTAATATGAATTTAAGTTAATGCGCGAAAGGGAGGTCACAGAACTTATACAACCCATCTATTCTTCATATACATTTCTGTCACGCAATATCCCAGTGAGACAGAAAGGTCCAATAGATCGTTTTCACTATCACGCAATAAAAAAATAAATCGAAAACTATCCAATGGAAAAAGCTAAGAAATTGTGATGTTATAGAAGATACAAAAATAAGACACTTCTCCAAGTTTTAGCCCTGTGCGTTTCACCAAACTTCAGATATTCGTCGAAATGTTTCGCAAAATATTCACAGAGCCCATATGTTGGTGTACCTCCATGGTACACCAATAATGGCGGCCGGAAAATAGTGTAAACATCTGGGCCGGGTTGTTCAAAGCCCGGTTAAGCTAACCCAGGGTTAGCGAGAATTTTGATTTTAAATTTGCAACTGTTTGGTGAGTTTTTCTGTTTACATTATTTATCCCTGAGTTTTGAGTTTGAATAAACTCAAACTACCCAAAACATAAGCAGTGAAAAACATTTTTTAAACAAGAAAAATTAATACGTTGGTTATCTTTTAATCCTGGGTTAGCGGTAACCGGCTTTCGAACAACCCGGCCCTGGAGCTTACTTTGGCTTTCTAGGCGAATGATTATCAGTACTGAAAAAACAAGTATTTACATAAGCACTTTTCCTAATGCTCTAGCTTCTAACAGGGCTCAAAATCATGAGATAAGTATATATTTTTCAACAAATTTGATCGTAGCCTTGTGTCACGCACCTCCATAACCCAGAACTTCAAAATGCTCTGGTTTCCAAACGAAGCACGCTATTGAGCTGTAGAGTTGTAAACAGATATAAATATGTCACCTCTTATACCTGATAAAGATGAAAACTTTGGCGGATCTTTAGTTTTAGATTTTAGAAAAGTGATGACGTCACGTGAAAACGATCTATTCACCTTTCGCGCCATTATGGCATGTTATTCCTTGGCCAATCAAATTGATGCTTTCCCGTTATGTCAATCAAGACCATTCGGTCTTATCATCACATCTGTAGTTCACTTCAAGTTCTCTGACCTCCAAGAGTGTTGTGAAAAATTCCCGCCCACCTAACCCTAGTTGGCTCCCCTTGAGCATAATGTTAACAATTAAGAATAGTTTTATCAACTGTTTTGCCACACGGAGTCATACTGCTGTGTAGTAGTTGTAGTTATCCAGCTTAGTGCTGCTGGACTTGAGCAGCATACTAACTCATTGAGACATTGTTATAATTGTTACTGTTAATGTCACGATTTATTGCAACTGTTTTGCCACACGGAATCATACTACTGTGTAGTTGTTGTAGTTGTCCAGCTTAGTGCTGTTGGACTTGAGCAGCATACTAGCTCATTGAGACATTGTTATAATTGTTACCGTTAATGTCACGCCACATGCTGTTTTGGACACATGAACTATGCTAGATCATTGAGCTGTATTTACAAATGTTATAACATTAACTGGAAGCTGCCATCAGCTACCTTTATTAGTTTTGTTCTCTGCTTCTGGTCAGATTATGACTACTGATTTGTTAGCTGTGCAGGCTTAGAACAACATTTCTTATTGTTTGATTTCTTTGAATAAATAAACTGGGAGGGGATGAAGTGCTCCATATAGGTCGCCCCTTTGCCCCATATACTCACATGGCCAGCTATGGGGGCAGAAAGGGCCCCCAGGATAGCCTTGTTACCAAGGAACCAAACCTCTGTTGTTTGTTGTTCTGATTCTTCCCAGTGAAGAATTAAGCCCCCAGAGAGAGGATTAGGACTTCCCCATAGCCTAGGAGGGAGAGGATTATGACCTCTCAGGTCCTGGGGATTAGGACCCCAGAGAGAGGATTAGGACCTATCCATATCCTGGGGACTCCTGGAAAGGAGGGAGAGGATTATGACCTCTCAGGTCCTGGGGATTAGGACCCCAGAGAGAGGATTAGGACCTCTCTGCAACCTGGTGGTTATTGCTTAATAATGTTGTTATTGTTGTTATTGTTTATTCCTAATGCACCTCGAGCACTTCGTCCCTTACCCCTTTTTCTCCCATGAAATTGTTGTTGGCTTGTTTGATTTCATGGGTTTGGAACATTAAATTCCTAAATATCTCTTTTAACCCGAAAAGAGCGACTAGAGCACCACCATTATCAATCCAACAGAAAATCGAGCGTTACTGGTGTGTTAGAGAAAGATGAAAGTCTCAAATGAGGTAAGTTTTACCAAGATTTGAGTTCCCATAGCAACGTTATGACATCATACCCCATTTTACATGGGACCTAGTAACTTATTATCAAGGGATAATTTTGGAAATACGACGTCATGATCTAAGACCTGACATAGTTGTCTAAACGGTGGCAAAATTAAAAAATGTGTATACGAGCGTTTTCGAGAAAATTGCGGGTCAATGTGTTAAGCCACAGCAAAAACAAAGCTGTTTAGATGTTATTGCAAACAAACAAGACCGATCGTTGCTGCAGAGATTGTAGCGTTCGTTGCGATCAAAATTATACCAGATTGCATTGAGTCCCTGTTTGATACAGGGTCTTCGGCTTGAGAATTTGTTTTTATTCCACAGCTATCGTGACAATCATCTGCAAACTGAGAGTAGCAAGGATTGCTCAATTGTTTCTGCCACGATCGTTATAACAACCAGCCTAATCAATTTCAGAGGGTTTTTTGACGCCAATTTTATGACGTCATTTTTTGCTCTAGAAATGCCAAAACCTCCAACACTTAAAGTGCCACTATGATCAAATTCTCGATACCCAGTTTTTTACATTCTCGTACGCAACAGGTCTTTCCTAGATATCTTGCCAAATTTCAATCTATTACGAACATTAGAAGTCGCAGTTTTTGGACCTTTATTTCCGAGAATTTACGGCCGCCATTAATTTCCCTTGTTCCAAGTCTTGGTGAGAATTGGAGAAAATGACGTCATTTTGTCAAAAATACCACACGGGTTGAAATTATAATAACAACTAGACGCTCTAAGAGCGTTAACTCGGGCTTCGTACCGCAGTACCAAATCGTACTTTACGAGTAGCAGGACGCGTATTGAGCACAGTAAACACAAATAAAAGAATCAGGATATTTTCAGCTGAGATATTTTCTATTCAAGTTGCTTCGTTGACTATCCTCCTAATCCAATTGCAAGTTGTAAGTTTAAACCATTTTGGTTCAAGAATCAAGCACAGCTGTGTACGCATTTATGGAGAACTTGTTTGCAAAGAATTTTCCAGGTCTTTTTTAAACTAATGGCGATTACTAGGCTAGCAGAAATCGAAGGAAGTTCGTTTACTTCTCGTGGGCGATGCGAGTGAATCATGCAGCTGGATACCTTTGCCGTGTTGCGATCTTAAACCCTTTTCAAGAGTCATATCTCCTTGGAGAGCGAATAATCTCTTTCGATAGAGCTGAAACGAATCATGATAAAGTGGGATAAAGTGGCTTCGCCAAAACAACAGTCCAATGACGAGGTGTCAATTTACATTGCACATATTTGCATAAACTTTAAAGTTGTGTTTAATCGGATAACTTCCGAGAATCTGCGATCCTTAACGCAGTTCGTGAAGAAATTCTCAAGCTACATATTTTTATTGAATCAAGGTAGGAGTATTTTTTAAAAGGGACTTGTTCATAAGGGAAGATGAGGAATTCTGTTTTGTTTGGTGTTCGATAATTCGTGTCACGTAACAGCATTCAAAATCGTAACAGCATCCAAAATCGGTCAAAATCACACAATGCAAATTTTATCTACGCCCCACTAGAAAGCCAACTAACTTGGAGGTAAGATATTTAATTCAAGTAACCGAAAGTCTTATCTTTATAAATTTGGAGATCAACAGATTTTGTGCGAAGCTACGAGTCCAAAAACCTTATGATTTGTTTTACTGCAATGTTCTAACTTCTAAAATAACAGCAGAAGCCACATGCGATCGGCTCAGTTGTTACCCCACGAGAACGTTTCGAGCATGAGCTTACCTGGCTGGCTTTGAAAAATATAATTCGAGGACCGACCCTTTCGGAAAAAGATCGACATCTTTGTATGCGAGATGAACGTTTATGGCGCGATACTTGCCAAAACTTTCTGCCACAAGCGAGCAATGTCGTGTTTCTCGTCCCCAGTTTCCGCAGTCTACGCATGGAACGCCTGGGACCATGACCCCCCTTTTGGCGAGGAAAACGGTTGCATTTTATGACTCGGGCTTTCCTACGGAAGCCCGAGTAATTAGCACAGCAATTCGCATAAAGAATAAGAAAAACTTGGCTCATATATTCGTGCAATTTTCGACATAAGTTGTTATTATAATTTTAACCCGTGTGGTATTTTTGAGAAAATGACGTCATTTTCTCCAATTCTCAACCAAGACTTGGAACAAGGGAAATTAATGGCGGCCGTAAATTCTCGGAAATAAAGGTCCAAGGCCAAAAACCGCGAATTCTAATGTTCGAAATAGATTGATGTTTGGCACGATATCTAGGAAAAGACATATTGTGTTCGAAAATGTAAAGAACTGGTATCGAAAATTTCATCATAGTGGCACTTTAATTTTAAACTGTTATTTTAACAAATTGTCAAATAGACTTCCTCGTGTCACTCTCATCTTTAATGTGTTCTTAGTATGTCCTCATAATCTTGGCTATTCTCAGCTTCAAAGTTCCTAAAGAAGATGTTTCTTGAAAAAACGTTCTTATAGAAAAAGGTTCTTACCTCCTCTTCCCTAAATAAGAATTTGCTACCATAAAACACTGGGGTTGACAAACGTGGCAAACACAAGTAACAGTTACGATTACGTTTCTAATGCTCTAGATGACTTTAATTGTTACTTTTATTTTTCCTCATCACAGCTATACTTTAGTGCATCCATTTAAAACATCCATCTATCCGTGAATTACACTTCATTTCTACAATACTGCATGCTTTTATCATATAATATACCCCAATCACCAGGAACAAAGATTCGATTAAAGCTTCCCACTAGCAATGAGAATCAAATTCAGGAGGAGAAAACACGGGAACGCCTAATGCAAATCCGTTTTATCCCAATCGCAAACAAGAAATCAAACTGTTCACTTTTGTGCTACAACAAATGTATTCTATTGTTATTAAACAAGCTTAATTAAACTTAATGCAAACGCAAAAGGATGTAGTAAACCTCGATTGCCTTAATGCTATATGTTACATCCTTAAAAAAATACCCCTAAAAGCAGGTCTTTCATGAGATCACATATATTTCAACCCTCACACAAGGCCACGTGGAATGACCGGTAGGGTTAAGCCGTACATATCTTGCTTCTTCGTAAGTACTCAGTGAATGCTGCACAATGCTGTTCAAGTCTTCATTTGCCTCAAAATCCTGTAGACATACATAGGAAATGTATCAACAACCTTCACAACAATAACCACAAAAATTTTGTCCCCGCACGGGGTTCCACTGTAGTTTGATTGCGTGCGTCACATGCAAAGTAGAAACAAAATGACCTCAATTGCCAGTGTGCGTCTAGTGCAGTGCTCTTGCAAACTGTCTTCGCTACGCCATAGAAATGAACCAATAGTCGCTTCGTGTGCACAATAATAATAATAATAAAATTATTATTTATTATTTATATTGCACCTTTTCTATACAACATTCAAAAGCGCATCAAACAGTATATAACTTAATAACTAAACTAACACTTCTATTATAAATCTTATTTCAAAATCAACATCGAATAATAACCACTGTAGAAGAACTTCTAAAATACTAATGGATAAAAGAAAAACTGTTCCTTGTATAAAAATGTTTTATTATAGTCTTAAGAGGTTCTAAGTTCCTTGCTTCCCGTGCAGACCTAGGTAACTTGTTCCATAAAAGGGGAGCAGCTATCTGAAATGCTCTGCCACCCATTGTTTTCTTTGTTTTTGCAATTGGTCTTTCAAGCAAGGGATCATTGTCATTAAGTCTTAAACTATAGCACGAGGGCTGTTAAACGCTAAGCTTCATTACCGTCCCAGCATCAGTCACGCACAGTCATCAGTCACGCATCAGTCACGCATCAGTCGCGCATCAGTCACGCACATTCATCAGTCACGCATCAGTCACGCATCAGTCACGCATCAGTCACGCATCAGTCGCGTACACGAGCTTGTCCCTGCTTCACGTCCCCACAGCATGTCCCCTTGTGAGTGCCGATCTTAAAGAGTTTTGGGAAATAGTTTGTATACCTTGTCCTGTCCATCCTCTTGGTAGGTACTCCAGGTTTCACCATCAGTTGAAAACGACAGTTGATAGCTCGTCAGATATGATCCTGACGACTTTCCTTGTGTTGCAACAGCGCAGACCGAATACTCGGCTCCCATATCGATTTGGAGGTAGTCATCTGCGTAGTCATCTCTGCTACCCGCACACCAGCCTGATGTTCCATTTAGTCGGCCATTATATGAATAATAAGCGATGTAATGTGAAGTCGCGTTCATTTGATCATCTGGTATCTTGTTTATATCTGCTGATACGCCTATTGCTGTGCAGGGACCTGGACCCAAAAAAAAACAAATTGTTGCATCTTCAACCATTTCCTTACAAAGTATTTTCACATGACGTCACAGCATGGCGGCCATGTTGCTGTCTCAAATTAATCCAGTGAGAGTTGAACTCTTTTTTTTTATGAAAATCCTTCTTTTGTTCCTGACCAATAAAATTGCATGGCTACTCACAACGTGAGTGAAAACGCTCTATATTGGAACAGTATGATGAGCACGTTATTACCCGAAAAAGGTGTTTACCGGATATGCATGCGTAAATAGACCCTTTGCATAAATGGCGCCTAAATTTGAATAACAATACTTATACATTCTTAGCCTCGCATGCATGTGAAAAATCCTTTGTCTGAAAACATGAGTACGAGGCTAAGGATGTATAAAGTATTGTTATTCAAATTTAGGCGCCATTTATGCCAAGGGTCTATGGTTTAAGGTCATTCCACTGAAATAGAACCTACACTGAGATTTTCGTCAAACTTTTCCTATTGATTGTTTATATTGTAGGAACTTAAATTTGGAAATAAAAATGAGGGGTCCCCAGGTTCGTTTAGGAGCAGCAGCACATTGTTTATACCATATAAATCCTTATAATATTACCATGAATGCTTGCAATATTCACGTTTCCGACGATTACTTCTTGCTCAACACTGAGAATTAATTTTGGCCCATAATTATTTTACACTGATGTTTTAATGCGCGCGCGCTAATCACGCGTAAAATTATGCGCAGTAGGGATGCGCAATGCAATACTGGGGAATGACCTTAAGGCCTAACTTTAACGCCTAACTTTAACGCCTAACTTTAACACCGTTTCTCTCTTACGGAGAGAAACGTCGAAGACAAGTACTTTTAGTTTGTTGCTGTTTTAATGCCCCTATTATTGTCGTTGTTGTTGTTGTTTGTTGTTATTACTTTTGTTGTTACTGATGTTGTAGTTGTTTTTCTTTAGCTTAGGAGAAGTTCTTGTTTATCTGCTTTTGTATCATGATTCTGTTCATGCT
>OZ026604.1:21677885-21760385 GCA_964020085.1 Micromussa lordhowensis
ACCAAATCAATGCGCGCGCTTTGATTGGTCAATCAGCTATGGGTTATTGTGCCGGTAAACCCATGAGAAAATCGCGCGTCTTCTGAATTATTATATAAAAGCAATAGACCACAAGTTTCTATGGGTTATAGGCTGATAAACCACTTGGGATGTTGGTAGAACACTCGAAGAATTCGTAAACCACTCGCCTACGGCTCGTGATATACAAATTCTTCTCGTGTTCTACCAACATCCCGCGTGGTTTATCAGCCTATAACCCATAGAAACTTGTGGTCTATTGCTTAAATAATTTGATAAAAAATTCGTTTTGTTGGTTATCTTTTCCTTGAAAGTTATAAAATCTTCAGAACGTCAATCACTCAGCTCTAAAATTATTGGGCATCGAACATTCAACTTTTCCCATACATTTACTGTAATTTTTGCCGTCATTGCCCTCAAACAAGATGGCGTCAGAAATCGTGAAAAGGTCTACTAACTTTCAGTTGTTGGAGCAACGGTTGACGTTGAAGCAAAAGTTGTTGTTACAGCTGTTGTTTGAGGTTTTTTGTACTCTTTAATCTCCTTTTCAATCTCTGTCACTCGAGCTTCGAGCTCTTTAATTAATGCGTACACTGCAATGAAATCAAAGCAATATTTTAAGTTCCAAGGAATGTCAAAATCAAAAGGGGTTAAGTTTAAATTACCCTCTTTTGCTGATACTGTGCACAGGAGGATACAGTAACTCTTAGACGAGATCTGCGCCGGAATTGAATGATATGTCGAAAGTTCAGGGTATGATACTCGGGGGTACGTATGATATTAACTCCCAGTCCACACCACGACGGAGAAATTTGAAAATGGTGTTTTCACTCTGAAAACGCATCCAATGTTTTCCGTCCTCACTAGGCCCGCGAAATTTGAAACGCAACAATCACCGATCATTAATTTTAGGTTTGTGTTTAAAAAAACTCGGGCAGGGAAATCACATCATTATCGTGACGTCATCGTTCTCGAAAACGGAGCTTTTCTAAAACGCTCTTCAAACTGGAGGAACTTGAAAACGCCGGCTTTTCGTTTCTCAACATCAGACACGGTGGTCCTCCAGATTGGCGGTTGGGCATAGGGCTGACACCCTCATCACTATCCCGTAAAAAGCTGAATGTTACATAAATCCATGGCCTGAGGGCACGAAGAGGATTGAGTGAGTAATAATTCACTGTGTTGGTAATTATGGTTTACACTGTACTTACGTTTGCATTCTTCCTCCAGGCCCAATTCCACCGATTTCTTCTCTCTGGCTGCCAGCTTCTTTAAGATCCCTTCATAATTTTCTTTTCCCATAACAGGAATGGGGCTAGCCTCTTCCATCAGGATAAACAGCAGCATACAGATCACAAAAGCAGTCTTCGGTTGAAAGATCATTTCTGAAAGACCTGTAATTTATTTTCTTTTAATGTTTATGAATGAATAAATGAATGAACTTTATTTAAGTGTCTGAGTATTTAGCTCAATGTGAACTAATTGTGGACACCTAAAATAACATTCGGGCTACAAAGTAAAATTAAAATAGGAAATCTCGAGAGTTTAAAAAGTTAATTTAAAGTTTACAATCTTTTGTTATGAAGTTTCATAAAAAAACTATTTACATATTTAAATATCTCTTATTTCAAAGAAAATCATATTTAATATGTGCATAAAGCACAGTTGCTGCATGTACCCTCAACAAGAGAAGCCAGGTCTTTCTTCCTAATGTTCCGTCTGAAATTGTCCAGCGATGGTTGCTGCCGATCACTTGGGGATAGTCTGGACCAAAGATATGGGCCCAGATATCTAATAGAGTGTTTTCCGTATCTTACTGTTGAGTAGCGAGGTACATCAAAATCTGCATTTCTTAGGGAGTACACTTTGTTTTTAAAACTGAAAAGTTCACATATATAGTCGGGGGCCAAGCCATTTCTAACTTTATACATTAAAGTCACAATCTCTTGAAGCCTCATATTATAAAGAGAGGGCAACTTTGCACATCGTAGAAGGTCAGTATCTGTCCTGCAGTTGTAAATTACTCTTAGAATACGTTCTAGCAGCCTCTCCAATTTTCTCCTCTCAGATTGCTTACAAAAATGCCATACAGTTTGGCAATAGGTCAGATGAGGAAGAATTGCCGATAGATAAAGTTGAAGTTTGGTCTTGCTTGAGATTAGATTGCGTAATCTTGCTAACACCCCTATTTTTTACTCACTTTTTTACAGATGTCACTTATGTGTTCAGTGAAACTAAGCTTGTCATCTATGTTTACTCCAAGAATTCTTAAATTAGCTGTTGGTTTGAGTTTTTGATTATCGATGGCAAGAGTACATTCGTCCTTTGCTTCCTTGTCAACGTTTCGAGGCGTCATTACTTGATATTTTTTCGGGTTGGCGTGGAGAAGATTTGCCCTACTTTTCCTATAACTTGACACTCCAGTTTGATCTGAATTTTATTCCGAATACGAAAACATCTGAACAATTTCATAAGTTGTGTCATTTGAGAAACAATTCTTCTTTAGGAGCTCTATTAATTGTTGTTTTTGTTATTGAATGGAATGGACTTGCAATGTTCAACGACACCGAGTTGTGCAAAGTAATCGAAAAGTATTAACTACTTATTAACCGAAAGTGAGGTCTTTACGGGAAAATTTCGGACCGAGACCTTGCCGTATTGACCGAGCGATAATACGGCAAGGCCGAGGTTTGGGATTTTCCCGTAAAGACCGAAAGTTCGAGGTTAATAAATTGTTTATTGCATATGGCTTTTTGCTTGGCTTTTGCAGGCCCGTGTGATCGGCCCGTGGGCATTACGGGAGAATAATGCCCTAGTATTAGCCAATCAGAGCACGCGTTAGATTGGCTACAAACCCAAGTCATATAATAAAGTAAAATAATAAATTAATAAATACGAACAAAAACATGTTTCTAGCAGGTACAAAACATATATTCTGAAGACATGATTGATAATCGCAGTTATATACACAAGTTTTAAAGCAGTTGTAAAATTAAAACCTGAAAAAATCCCTTTCAAGCCTTAACTTTAATTTCACAACTGCTTAAGTTGTGTGTATAACTGCGATGATCAATCATGTCTTCATATGTTTCTCCGCACTGAGTTCAGATATATATAAGATCTTTCGTATATTGACTTATATATTCTGTTTCATTTTCCTGTAGAACGATGTAACTCGTTTCAACTAAAAACTATTTCCACTAAAAACTATTTATGAAACGATCAGGAGTTAATTGAATGTGACTGATGATGTGTGAAAATTCTGAATCATGGCTGATTATGGGCGCTTTTCATGCCACGAAAAGTTTCCGAAACTTATAAAATTTCCTTGGACAGTTCCCTGAAAACGGAAAGTTGTTGAATCTCCGAATTATGAAGCATTCAACCGAAACTCCGATAAGAAATTTCCCAACTGATTCGGGTATACTGGAAATTTCTGGAAATTTAAACCGGAGTTTAGTGTCAAGTGTAAAGAGGCCCCAGCTGTCCAAACAACTTTCGACAGATCAAACTCTGACTAAATTAAAAAATTAAAGGGCATTTGTTGGATTTGTGCTTCTTAAGGCATTTCGAAATCAAGGGAAAAACAAGTTATTTTTTTAATTTCCAGAAAGTGTCTCGATCAGTATTGCTAGACTATTTAGCTATGGTTAAATTTGCATATTTCACTCAGTTTACGGTTAATCTTTTGAAACTCAATATTTTGTGGTGAAATTTGAATTTGTTCTTTGACGTCTAAAAACAAAGTATGTGATTTACATGTAACCGATAGGTGAGAATTGGTCAAAATGTTAACCATGAATGGCGCCCAGTTTTCTTTTTAACTCGTAGCTGAAATTTGGGATCTCCAAGATTTCCTGCTAGCTTAGAAATGGACGGAATTTGTAACCAAAAACTGAGAGGTTGCCGCAGCTGCTAAAAAAAGTCTGCATACGAGCCTAGTGGCTCATCAGGCCGGAGCTTATCCCGGTTTCAGTAGCATGAAGCGACTAGGAGTATTTCTACTCCCCCTGGATGGGATGCTAGTCCATCGCAGGGTTACCCCCAGCATCAAATTCGCCGGTACCCATTTATACACCTGGGTGGAGAGAGGCACTGTGAGAGTGAAGTGTCTTGCCCAAAAACACAACACAATGTCCCCGGCCAGGGCTCGAACGCGGAGCGCTCGCTCCGGAGTCGAGCGCACTAACCATGAGGCCACCGCGCCCCAACGCCTCAGCCTCACCTGATAACGAGGTTACAAAACACCCTTTGAAGTACGAGCAAAAAGCCATGTCACTGGATAGAAACACAGAAGCAAGAGCTGTTGAACAGATGTAACGGTGACGAAAGCACAGAATTCACATTTTTATTTACACACGTCAGTAAGAAAGTAGGCTACAAATTAAATGGCTATTAAGTTTACATCAGTAGCTTACGTTAAAAATAAAGTTTCGACAAAAAAGAAAACTAGACAAGAAAAAAGACAACAAGAACACAGGACAAACCAAAAAAAATGAGTGAATAACTCCGTGATTACAAAGAGCGAATCAAGCTAAATTATTTCTTTGGTTACTTACGTATTTAATCTATCTTCATGTTGATTTATTTTCTGGCCAGGGCTAAATATCCATTGCTTTTGAAAATGATCCTTCTTATTTATTTTACGTTCAGTTTCATACTTTTTTAGCTAATTTGTTATGGTAACCTTTAATTTTAGGATGTATTTGGTTTCTTCTGCAGTCCCACAAAAACAGCTTTCCAACAATAATAAAGTAATTTAGCATTTAGGTGAAGGGCATTTCTTAGATAGTATACCAAATATAACATTCTGTAAAGAAAGAAGAACCTATTGATTTGATTAAGATTCAAAATCGTTCCAAAATTGCCTTGAGTAAGGGCAATGGTAAAGGATACGGTACAAAGTTTCTGGTTCGGCCTCACAAAAGCTACATACATCGTCTGTTCTGTAACTAATTTTGAATAATTTTTTATTTGTATAGAGTACATTGTTAAGCACTTTATACCGGACAAATTTCGATTCTGGTGGCCTATAATTCATAATCTCAATTTAATTTTTCCGAACAACAATGTAAACTTGGTCAGTTGAAAAATTGATATTTACTTAATGATCAGCGCGTTATGAAATTGAAGAGGCATGTGAATTCTAAATCAATGTCGATTTTTTCAACATCACACGAATTGAAAACCATAATCTGAATAAAACCTGGATTTACAGGGCATGGGCTTAATTCATTTCAGGTCAGAATTATGACATTCAGCCATACAACCGAACATTTTCTACATGAGATGAAAATGAACACATCGTTTATGTTCAACATTGACCATAAAAGCTGTAATTTCAAAATGGACGTAATAAAAGCCTAAAGTCACTGCACTGCATTGACTCCAGTTTACAATCTACCAGAGCTCACACTATTCTTTTAAAAGGTTCTCAAAGTAATTAAACATAACCCCAACGATAGAATATGAAGGCTTCTTACAGAGAAAGAGTAGACTCACTTGAAAAAACATGGCAAGGATCGTGTAATCTCATTGATCAAGAAATTCTTAGAAATTCCTACCTTTCCTCGATATAATTGAAGATCTCCGGCAACAAATCGGCTGAAGTGCTTTGTGTGGGGAATGACAGGTGATTACGATGAAGTGAGTAATGAGATAATTATGGCATTGGACGTGCGCGAATAATCACAATTGATCAGCTGTTTAAACAAGAGATGACCGATCTCTGATATTCTGATTGAAAACTAGATTTAGTTTGATTTTTGCTTTACAATGGATATTAATAAACGATGCATTAGGAATCTTAAAGACAAAAGGGAAAACATAAATGTCTCGGCCTAATTTGGACAGAATCCCAGTCATCTATTGCAGGCTCTGTTTTATCAGTCGCACTATTTAACTTATTTCATGGATAGTTTTTGTAAGTTTTAAATGTTAATATTTTGAGTGAAATTTGAGTTGTTCCATACTCTGACGTATAAGTAACCCTCGGAAAGTGCCGTTTGAAAAGTAAGCAATAAATGTAAATATCAAAAGCCAAAAAAAAAAACAGTTCGCCCACGAACTACTTGTGAGATGGCGAGTTGCAGTCTTACTACAAGTCTTACTACAAGGCCTAGAAAAATGCTCTAACGACGTTCCCAATAATTGCAGTGAAATTTGAATTTCGTTCTTTGGAATATAAAAAAAACAAGATGGGGTTTAATTGATTGCGAGAATTGGTTAAAATTGCAACTATCAGCTTAAGAATTAAATGGCTCTTTTTCAAAGCTCAAGTTGAAATTTGAGATCTGCAAAATTTACTGATAGTTTAGAAGTGGGCTGAATTTGTAATTATTGTAACCAATAACTGAGATATCGCCCACTGAGTACTCAGCTGAAAATTATCCGTAAGATAGTGCATGCAAAAAGCCTTATAACTGGATAGAACCACAGACTGAGCAAAGAGAATTTACATTTTTGATAATCGAAAAACAAAGCATGAGTGATGTTCCTTTCTTTTTCTTGCACTGCATGGAGTCTATACGGTCCACTAAATAAAACTATGGACATAACTGAACATAGACGATGAGCTTTTTGTATTGCTGTCTCATCGTAGAAAATATTGGGTTGCACTGTTGAATGTATTTTTTCATTGTTACGCAACGACTAAAAACTTAAACAGACCCAGATAAATAGAATAGATGTAACTGAAAGAGCCACTTTTATAATTTATATAGCTCTTAATACACGCTCTAAAGATGTTCTCAAGTCACCATTTCCAGTCGTTGACGTTTTTAATAGCTACGTAACAATGAACAAACATTCTACAAAACGACCCTATATTTTCTACGTGAAATGATAAGCTCATCGTTTACAATTGTGTCCATAATAGTACTTGGTCATGGGTCTCTGTAGACTGCAGTTTTAAGTTATGCCAGAACTGATTCACATCATTCTTTTAAAAAGTTTTCAAAATAATTGAAGCTTTTCCAGCATCTCTCCGCGACGAGCACGTTTTTAGCATGTTCTTATCAATTGGTTCACCTCGGCCCCAACGTTAGAATCAAAACGGGTCTTATGAGAAGAAATAGTAGATTTACTCGAAGGATCGTGCAAATTGTATTGATCAAGAGAAATTTTTGGAAATTGTTACCTTTCCTGGATATAATCGAAGATCCTTGAAAACACCGACAAGCGTTCTTGGTGATAGTTGATTGTATTGAAGTGAATAATAAGATAAGGAGTTATTATGGATTGATGGCATTGGAGGTGGGTGAATCAACAGCTAGTGATCAGCTGTCCAATCAAACAAGAACTAATGCTAATGTTGTGATTGAAAAGTTTACTTCTTGCTTTACAATGGATAAACGTACCAGAAAATTCACTGATGAATTTGAAAAGCGAGTGGAATTTTTTTCGCATTCCCCGTGCAATGGGCCCCATGGCAGAAGCGTGAAGTTAAGTTAGTTAAGTTTCGTGACTGCTTATATGAACAGATTGACGGAATCTAATATGGCTTACTACTGATGAGGCTAATCCATGTTTTAGCGAAATATATTTTTGTTGTGCCAATCTTACAGTTTTTTAAAAAATTTTAAGAGCTATTTACAGTGTGTGGAAACAATATCGAGGACAAGATGTTGTTTTTATAATTCGCACGTAGGCATGTATTAATAAAATAAGCAATAAGGTCAGCCTACTTCATTGCAATACGTTTTTTTTTCAGAACGTTTCACTGATAGCACCCTAATAGCATGTTAAAAACTCAGAATAGCAACAAGCAAATTGTTTATGTTCAATATGTCCATAATAGTATCATAGTCATTGGACTGTAATGAAGAATCTTTGCTGACGTCAATTTTTTTTACATTTTTCCTCATTTACATTGTCGCAGAGAAGGCATCACGCTAGACGCGAATTAACTACAAATATTTCAAGTGCATATGACCCGAAAAAAGGCTTTCCAAAGTAGAGTAAAATGGCGTTTATCCTTTTGTGATATCTTCTTTCGTTCCAGAGATGAAGCAATGCGATTGAAACTTGGCAGGGATGTTGCACCCTACAAAATGTACCAGATGGTACACGTTTTGATGTTTCTATGGCAACATGCTCAGTTCCAGTCTCCTTCCCCTTCAAAATCAAATATTACCATTTGTGACTCAACAGGGCAAAATACCTGGTCGTATCTAACACATATGCCAGACCCACCTTCCACTGGGTCTCCTCTTGAACATTTTTAACTTTTTTCTTTTGCCCGGTGTAGCTACAAATGGTAATATTTGATTTTGAAGACTGAACTGAACCAATCTATGTTTCGTGACCATTCTCTATTAATCCTGGCTCACTCTTCTTCGCGGCGTTCCTCGCTCATATTTTAATTTTCCTCCATTCTCTATTCCCGTCAAGTTCGGCTTCGTGTCCTCCAGAAAAGCGCGGGCTGCCCAAAATCGCGCGCAGTATAATGTGCGAACGAGTTCCCGCCAAAAAGTGGCATGTTTCCTCCGTTACCGCAAAATATAGTGATTTGTTAGTGTCTCGCAGACCAATTGTTTGCCTCAGCCTTCGGCTTCGGCAAATAATTGATCTACTCGCCACTGACAAATGACAATATTTTGCTCAGCCTCGTTCAATAATTGTAACTATCATCAACTTTAATGTATCGTTTGATCAGGGCTGTAACTGAAATTTTGGTTGGTGCAACTATGGGAGGAGGAGGGGAGGAGTCTCGAGGTAACCCGAACGGTTCCAATGTCAAATGTATTTAGCACTGTTGTACTAATTCGGGACATTGTAAATAAATAACAAATAGTTCAAATGGAACACAACTACTACGAATCCAAACTGGTGGGAGGCTGACCAGTTGGCTATTTATTGTTAGGCTTAAAGGTGCCCAAAATTGTAGGTTTTGTGCAGTAATCCTCACTAAAAAAAAAATAGACTACTCGCCCTCGTTTTCTATGAGCGATAGTCAGCGAGGCATGGCCGAGTTGACTATTCACTCAGTGAAAACTTGGGCTGGTGAGATACACCTGGAAAGTATCTGGGATTTGGAATGCGCATCGTCTTGTAGCTGACACGTTAGGGGAGTCACGTGGTATTGGCTTTTTCTGTGAAGAATCCCTCAAGATCACGTGACTCTAGTAATAAACCGACCATAAAAACACCATCGATACCAACGTGGTGTCAACTAACGTTGACATAACAATCAATACTATAGACTCGGCGTTAAGCTTATTTATTAATTTTTGAACATGCACTCATTAGAGGCGTGGCATTTAAACAAAAAAAAACAGCTTTTCGAGAGCTCTTACGCAGTGGATATAATTTGTACAGTGTCTTTCCTTTTTTGCTTTAAGTTGATTAAATGACAAATACTGAATTGCCATTCCTGTCTTGTTACTTAAGTGTCATTAAAGCGCATCGACTCATTCACGAGCGAGTGGAGTACATGTCTTTGTCTTCGGGGTTTGACTGCCCGATGTCTCCCTCAGGCTTTACATCTCGACTGGGTGAATCTTCTTGCACAATCACTTGATCCTTGCTACTCTCCGCCTCAGTGACAATCTTATCATCGCTAACTACTTGCACAGCTGGACTCACATCACCGCTTGTACTTGTCTTTCCGCCAACAAATGGAATCTTACTCCAGAATGATGACTGGGGCTTCACTTCTGCGGCCATCTCTGGTTCTGTGGTTTTCTCTTGCACATCACTCGCTTCAATCTGGCTTTCCACAACTTCTTCTTTAATAACTTCAACTGTAGGACTTCCCTGATCTTCTAAAACTTGTGTTTCCTCTGCACGAAACTCAAGTTCCTCTTTAGCAGCCTTTTCTGCTTGTTTTTGGTTATACTTGCTTCTCTGCTCATTCACAAAGGCCTTTAGTCTCTGATAGTTAGTCTGCGTTATATCAACCGCCTGTTTTGGATAACAGATGGCTGCTGCGGTTGTTCCCAAAACGGATGCAAAGAAAATTCTTCTGATTGGCCGACCTGGGATATAAAATCAATTGTCAGCTATACAAACTACACTGTATACTACGAATTAAGCCACTCAATGAAAAGGTTTGTTTTGAGCCGGAGTGGGTTACCATCAATTTTCACTGTTAAAGTGATGTCCGATTCCGTACCTAACTGTGTATACGTAGATAAGGTCAAGTCTACATTGGACTGAAGTATCCCACCTTACCAGCTTATTCTATCTTGTTACCGTTAAATGACGAGGATTATTTTTACTCGCCCTTCGATGGGATGGTTGGTGTACCATGCATGTGCTTGCCTATTGATCTAGCGATCACGGTTCGACCCCTGGCTGGGGACATTTTGTTGTGTTCTTGGACATGACACTTAACTCTCACAGTGTCTGTCTACACCCAAGTGTATAAATGGCTACTTACAAAATTAATAGAATGTTGGTAATCCCTGCGATGGACTAGCATTGCATCCAGGGGGTAATAGAAATACTGCTAGTCGCTTCAAGCTACAGAAATCAAAGATCAATCACTGGCCTGATGTGCCACTTGGCTTGTATGCATTGGACTGGTTGCTAGATAAGTCCATCGCAGGGTTACCCCCCTCCACACCCCCACACCCCCCCCCTCCCAGCGTGGCTTACTCACGGACACAATTGATATGAAGACATGATTGATCATCGCAGCTTAAGCAGTTGCAAAATTAAAGCCTGAAAAAATTCTGGCCTGAACAGGATTCTAACCCATGACCTCTGCGATACTGGTGTAGTGCTCTACCAACTGAGCTATCATTAGCCATCTGGTCACATTGTGAGTTTGTAATATACCCGGAGAAGGTGAAGAATGCAAATGAATATATGAAAGATCATATATTTGAACTGCGGAGAAAGATGATCGATCATGTCTCCATATCTTTCTCCACAGTACAAATATGTGATCTTTCGTATAATTATTCATTAATTTTGCAGACACAATGAAGTGACCCTGACCATTACTCAAACTAATCATGCTTGATCCTTA
Source organism: Micromussa lordhowensis (assembly GCA_964020085.1). Taxonomy (NCBI): domain Eukaryota; kingdom Metazoa; phylum Cnidaria; class Anthozoa; order Scleractinia; family Lobophylliidae; genus Micromussa; species Micromussa lordhowensis. The sequence continues at coordinate 21,688,879 of OZ026604.1, forward strand.
GGATGACCTGCTTACCATGAGGCACTGTGTCTCTTTTAAAATGCTGACCCAATAAACCTGGCAAATAATTTCTTTCTGTTGGTCAGCTTTCCATACTACTTCTGAAGGATAATCAATGTTTTGGATAATTTACTGTTGTTCAGTACTTACGGCCTTTCCCTGCTAACAGAACACCACTCAAAACAGCAGCTGTTATTCCTCCAACTTTGATCTGAAATTGCCTGTCTGTACGAATCAGTTCGACAAATTCTATAGGCAAGTAAAAGAAAAGAATTTGGACATGAACATCACAACAAATTACCCTCTGGAAGGGCTGAACGGCCCATTTTGTAATAAGAAGTTTATCTACTTAGTATAATTTTAATTACCTAATGATTTATCTTCAACTGTAGAAAGGGTGTTCTTCACCTTTGCTACACCTTCCTGTCAAAGACAAAGAAAAACAATAAACATTACCTCACAAGGATTAAAGCAAGTAATAATATGAAGAAGTTCAGAGATTTTCTATTGTAGCACAGCTTTGAAATGCATAATACATAGTTTCTTATGTTTATAACATTTTGGTCTATCTTGGGAAGGTAGGGACTATCTGGACTCAAGAGTGCCTGCCTGATTTTGTGCATGTTGACAGACCTGTAGGTTAAAGTTTTTTATTCCAAAAGGGTTTGTTTACAGTCAAACCAAGTGAAGCATACCCCTCAAGATTGCATTAATGAATTGATTATTTGAATATTGAACCAGCTACATGTAGTCGTTTCAAGAGTGCAATAATGAATTGATTATTGGAACATCGAATTCACTAGTCATTCCAAGAGTATGGCTAATGGTTTAACGTTGAAAAAAAACAATTTAACATTGATTTTTGAGGGGTACGCTTCACTTGGTTTGGCTGTAACTACATGTACCACTAACTAGCAATTTGCAAAGCATACATGTACAGTAGATAACCTAGTCTTGAAAAACATCACCATGGTTAAATTATGCTGTTTTATCTTTGCCCAATACTTTGTTATAAAGCTTACAAAGTTTTCTGTTTGAGAGATTGAGAGATTAATGGTGGAAAAGCTGGACTCCAAGAATAGTCAAAACTTCTGTAAAAAAAATAATGCCCTCAGGACCAGAAAAAGGGTCTGCTTAAGAGTGGTATCTGATTATATATGGGCTATTGACAAAGAGCAAAGTCAAGATGGATATTGGTCAAGTCCTTTTTGTGTGTGTTTATGGGTCAAGACAGAGTCCATGTCTATAAACTTATAAAAAAAGAATGAGGCCAATATCCAGCCATCTTGGCCAAACAAGCTTGGTCAATAAAGGATGTATTACAGTACAACTGTATATGGAAAAGGAAAACTGTTTTCTCGTGGGACACACCGGGTAATCCTGAGTGGGCAAGACAATGCAATCAGAGCCCAGGATTTGGTTCATCTGGCTCACTCATGAAGCTACATACATGTACACGTACAATGGGTGACAAAACAATGCTGATTTTTCTATTTCATAGACTACACAGACCATAGCACCTACAATTGCATTGAATTGGGGGGTATCAGAGAATTAACGCTAGATGCAAATAAAATAGAATAAGTGCTTAAATATCAAAAAGCATCATTTTCTACAAGGGTCTTTACTACTTTTGTCGGCCATTGTAGTCATTTAATGTAAAAATGGTATTGGAGGTTAAAAATGCAGGGCCATTGCTTAAACGGATGACAGTCCACTCTCACTCCAATGAGTAATGAGAGGTCCATCAGTGTAACAGGTGTCACACAAACCGTCATGTAACATTTCTCGTCCTTCTCACCTTCACACTAGAGGTCCATCCCCAGACATATCTCCTTGCTACTGACACTTTCTCCTCTAACATTGAGATTTCCCCTTTATTTGGCTGGTACTGTGATTCTTCAACTGGGGCATCATAAATCTCTAACTGAAATGAGATATCCAAAATGTGAAAAGTTATGTACATGTAGATTGGCTGGGATGTGTGCAGTTGCATTTTCTGCGGAGGCAGACCCAAGATATTCAGAAACAGAGGACATAAGCAGCTTAAGGGGGAGTGAGGATACATAATCTGTATTCAGTTGTAAAGTCAAACGTACATGTATGCTGTGCCTGATCTTTTAATAAAGAATTTTTATTCATTCATTCCCCTTCTCCCTCCCTGATCGGGGTGGGGGGAGGAGGAGGAGGAGGAGGGGAGGAGGGGCTAGAAGTTCTCCTCATTCCCACTAATTAATTATAAAAACAAAAACTGCTGATGAAACAGTTTTGAACAATGTTAAGAACACTGCTGCATGTATGTAATTATGAATTACAAGAAACAATAGCAGACCAAAACTCCAAGTAATTGCATGCATAGAGCAGTGCATAGTGCATCCACTCAATCCCCTGCTCCCGCAGAATTCATGTAATGTAAACAGGTTCTTAATAACAGTAGATCCAGTGAGCTGAGATGCATTGATTTCTGCATGCCAGCAACATTTATTGAAAGTGTGGCTCTTTGCATGAATTTATTATTTCATACCTCTCTGGGATGGACCTTCATGGAACCGGCTTTGACAGTTTGCAAAAATGGCACACCAAGGGCAGGGACTGAGACAGCTACCAAAAATCGGCTCCTCTGTAGTTTGGAAGAGAATAAATTATTGATTACCCCACCAGACATTATACATTGTCGCCCGCAAGACCCAAAACTCTTTTAAATACACAATTCTTCTCTTTGAATAATTAACTGCTGATTACATGTAGCTTAATTTTCTTTTTGTAAACATTGTCCAACAGTTGCAATTGCACAATACGACACAAATTTTAATAGTTTCCACACTGGGTAGGTACATTTCGCTGACCCCTAGTCCATGGACTACCCCGATGGACCTGCTCCATGGACTACTTGAATGGACTACCCATGGACTACCCTAAATGGACTACCGTAAATGGACCACCCTGAAATTTACGGCAAACATAAATTTAACTAAGCTAGAACCCAAACAAAAAGATAAGTCACTTGCGATTTAACAGATTGAATCCCCAACTTGACCTTTGTCACAAAATATTGAAGGGCAGTAAAGTGGAAACGACAACTAACGAGTTGTCCTTTTTCTGCAAACGAAAGAGTTGTAAATAAATGGAGTTGTTGTTGCTCCTAGAGTCGCCATCTTGACCTGCATCACAACCGCTGACCAAAACATTGCGAAGCTGAGAGGCGCGGCTCCCTGCGCGGCTCCTGCTTGATATTTCTTTTTAGTTGACTTTTTAATACACAAGATGTTACCCTCGTGATCAGTTGTCCTTTTTTTCGATTGCGATTATATATGCAAAATTCCTCTTACCATCTGGCGTGCTTTCCATGTTGAGAGCGACGTCAAGAGCGACTCATGCGCCAGCTAGCTGCACTCTTCTGGTCAGCGGTAGAAATCCAAGATGGCGGAGACGGTGGCTGGATGGCTTTAATTATTAACATGTTGGTCGGCGTGTTTGTCAACAAGAGGAAAACTCGCTTGAATCCAAGATTTCGTGACAAAGGCCCAAACGTTAAGGTAGGAAAAGTTTGAGAATTAAATCGCATCCTTTGTGCGGGATCGTTGAATCTCTTCAATCGCATGTGTTCCGGTGATCGATCGCATCTTTTTGTTTGGGTTCTAGCTTAGTTAAATTTATGTTTGCCGCAAATTTCAGGGTGATCCATTTAGGGTAGTCCATTTAGGGTAGTCCATGGGTAGTCCATTCAAGTAGTCCATGGAGCAGGTCCATCGGGGTAGTCCATGGACTAGGGGTCAGCGAAATGTACCTACCCTTCCACACCTGCAGTAAACTCAAGTTGGGAAACTATTATCCTATAATTTTTAGATACTGTAGAGAGATACACGAAACACAGTCCAAAACTATCGATCAACTATAACTTGATCAATCTTTTCAGTGAAAATTTTAGAAAAATTGCATTAAGCTAATATTATTTTACAATCCTCTACCTTGCAATTGCTAAGAAACTTAATTCATCCTCAGATTAAACTATTTTTACATTTTAACTGTTGTTATCGATTTTCATCAATAAAACAATGTAATCGATCGTAAATAACATAATGACCATAATGGCTGCCGTAGTAAGGTTTCGCGTCAATATTACACTGTATAAGCTTATATAAAGCTTATCTGCGAAGAGTAAATTTTTTTTCATTGAGTTTTGGTGATTACCATAGCTACAAAACGCTAGCCCTAAAAGCTTCCTCAATTTTCCATTATAAAGCTTATTCACGGACTAGAAACCTGCTACAAAATTAAGTACATAGTTACCCAGCGAAGTACTCCTCTGACCGCCATTTTGGCCGCCATCTTCGATTACTGTCTCTTCGTGTAACAGGAAACGAACCTTCTCCATTATTTCGACGCTGCTCGAAATGCCCTATGGGTATTTGTCTTCTAAAAATGGCGGCGACTGTTTAGTTGAGAAAAATTTAACTATATGATCAAAGGTAGATGAAAGAAATTCTGCATTCTTTGCTCTGTCTTAAAAGAAAATTTATAAGCCATGTTTATATACCTGAGCAAAAAGGTACGTTTTTCGCGTTTTACGACTCAGTAATTTCAAAATGCCATTTTGTTTACTTCGCGAACGTTGTCAAGGTGAATTTTTTTCTGAACCTTCGCTATTTTTTCCTGACATTTGGTCCAAAATTATGTCTAATTTGTAGATTGCCATACCTAATAACATCAAACTGAGATGTCTGGCTTGGAATCGAGAACAGGGCTATATCGCTTGTGGGGGAGAGGATGGGATGCTCAAAGTCCTCAAGTTGGAGACTCAGCAAGGTAATATAAGCTTGTTAGTCTTAATTATGCTTATTTTTAAGATGTAATAGGCTTAACTCTGTGAAAAGATCATTTGAGTTTGCAAGCCGCACATGTAGATCACTTGACAGAAGCTAACTCAGGCCGTTTAAATTAAGAAATAAAATGATTGATTGATTTCAAGACCGTTTGATATTGAAAGCACTAAATCAGCCATTAGAGGAGGGGTTGATGCACTGTTTACATGTCATACATGGAGTGTCCAGCTTGCCAGCATTAGAACGTAGGCATGCTGAGCTTTAAAGTGCCACTATGACGAAAATCGCATCCTTCAAATCCGAGCCATTTTAAGACATAAACAAGTAGTCTACACAAGAGTAAAAATGCTGTTTACTGTTTTCAAATATCTCTTTTCGTTACAGAGATATTCAAGTTTTTAAAATATGCAAATTAGCCAAGTGATGATGTCATACACTCAACCGCATTTTGATCAAATATGATAAACAAGGAAATCTCAGTCAATTTGTTCAATAAATGTTTGAATTTTTACAGTAAGATTCTACTAGAGGTGCTCTGCAATATGAGCTTAACAATTTTGTTACCAAAGACTTTTCTGACCACTTTTAGGGTTCTATAGTGATATTTGCCAATGGTGCCTCATCTGCATAATCCAGCAAGCATATAAACACAATAGGTCAGGCCTTCTGATAGGGTGCAATTAAAAAGTCGAAATTACGCGAAGTTTTCAGAGCAGATAAGCGATAAGAACGGGCTATTATGCGATAAATTGTGCCCATTGCGCGATTTTTTCCTGAGCTATTTTAAGCATATTTTACTAGGTTTCATAACCAGAAAACCATTTTTGGGCTTCTCCAAAGACGAATTGAACATAAAGGAACACAACTTAAACATCTATACATTATTGTGATGAAAAGAGAAGAGTTTGATGTCCTTGTCCACCACGGACTTCCGACGATGATCAGTCATGACATTGCATCTTCAGCCTATCATCCACGTGGAAGGGATGTTTTCTTGCTTTATCTTTCTTTAATAGTTAAATTTGCACAAAGTGTGAGTTAGTCTTTTCATTCGAAAAAAACACCAGGCATTTTCACTACAAACTTATCCACGACAGAGTTTATTTGGAATTCTACGAAAAGAAGCTACATTTGCGTCGAAATAAACCTCGCTTGAACCATATGTTGTCAGTATATAACTGCAGTTCTGATTGGCCTAAGCAAAGAAAGGTATTGTTTGCGTTACACCAATGGGAAGCCTTTGAAATTGAAAACTAGTGCCAGTTCCCGGTCGTCCAAGAAACGCCTTGAGCTTCGATCATTTACGAAATAGAAGGTTGTTGAAGGTTTTCAAAGGCAAATCATCTTGAAATTACGTGTAGATGCAGAATTGTTCTAGATAAAGCGTTAAATAATGGCTTCTTTTGTGAAAATTGTGTGTTTTGTTGTGAATTATGCGATTTTTCATGAATTGTGCGATCGGATGGGATTTGCGGTCGATTGTGCGAAATTGCACCATCGCGTAATATCAGAAGGCCTGATAGGTTGAGTTCATAGCCTTGTGTAATGTTTTCCAAGCTTAAAATCACTAAAATATAGATATCAGGCTAGAGGGACTGGAAAAGAGTGGGTTGCCATGGGAACAGAAATTGTTATAGCTGTGGATGTGTTGCATTTATAACTATTAGGCTACCAAGTTTCAATGGTTTCTGCTGCAAATTGACCGAGATAGCGCTATTGATATACTTCATGTAATATTTGGTTGAGTGTATGACGTCATCAGTAATCACATTTGCATATTTTACTCATTTTTCAAACTTAAATATCTCCTGAACCAATGCAGATATTTGTAAACGGTAAACGGCGTTATTAAACTTTCGTATAATTCTATGTGATTAACCAAAAAAATCAAGGGGTAAAAATTTGATCATAGTGGCACTTTAATGGGGCCTGGGTAGCCCTGGGTAAGTAAACTATAAAAGAGTGAATCTTTGAGTACAATGTACATGCACATAATAATTTGTTTAACAGTATTAAGGAGGCAGCTGGCTGAGTCGTTAGGTTGCCGGACTTGAAATCCGGAGGTCGCGGATTCAAGTCCTGCTCTGACCACTACGGATTTGTTTCACAGTACCCGCGATAATTTCAAAAGTAGACAACAAAGATGATCACAATTTCCATTAGGCCAGCACACCTGTCACATTTGCGGACCATGACTGTACATAAACAGGACCCAAATATTTTCTCACAAAGTCTGATCTTTAAGTTGCTCAGCAAAAAATCTGGGCCTGATTTGGTTGGTTAATCGACTCAAGGTATCTTGTTACAAGATATTGTAATGTTGCCCTCAGGTTAGATAAAATGGGTAGTGTGATTTTTACAACATTTGTATTACCTGTCAACATGCTTTCAATTGATATGAAAACTGTGTTTTTACAAAAATAGGAAAAGATGCAAAGGTAAGAGGACTTGCTGCTCCAAGCAACCTGTCGATGAACCAAACCCTTGAGGGACACACTGGTAAGTTTTAGAATAATTATACATTCTGTACTAATTATTCAATAAATATTTTGGAATACACGTGCAGGATGTGCATGTTCATCTAGTTGAAACTCTGGTTCCTTTGCTTACACTGTATATTAAAAACTGCATAATTCATTTAATACTATTCCCAGCTCAAGAAGTTTAAAAACAAGTGTAAACTTACATTTTCAATGTACATGTAGGTGAATTTAGAATTTTATTTCTTGTACAATGTACAATAGCTCATCATGCCACCTGTATTATCCAACTTCTTGAATGTACTGTAAGAGTGGATATAAAGGGCCTGCATGCAATTACTAAAATCAGCCCAATAGATTATACTTAATTTACAGCCCAATATTTTCTGAGACTAATAGACTAGGTACTGTTCTCCAGGTGCTGTTCAAGTAGTAACATGGAATGAACACTTTCAAAAGTTGACCACTAGTGACCAGTATGGCCTTATCATTGTCTGGATTCTCTATAAAGGTTTGTGATGATAATTCAATTGGTTCACAGAAGTACTGTAATACTTATAATTAGGAAAATTAAATTACTTTATTTACTGCATGTATGGCTGAACTGGTCTGTGAATCAAAAGGAGAATTCTGATTGGTTCCCTTAAGTGGTGCAACTTTTGCAATTGAGACATGTAAGATTGCCCGCTCACTTAATTTCGCCAAATTACTTTTTCAATTCATTACTCAAAATAAACAGTTTTTTGGTACTACTGTAAGAAGAAGTCTTTTTAACAAATTCATGTTTGCAGGACAATTTCAGTTAAATGTTCACATGAGACAAGAGAAACAAATAGTTTACCTAAATGCTTACCTTGCATGCATGCATTTATCAAGAATGGATCACAGAGACACATCAATTTAGCTGCAGATTCTTTTAGAGAGCTATTTATAATAATATTATTATAAAGACTTTACTGAACTAGGTTGTTTGGTCCATGTTTTTTATATACACAAATATAGGGGCTTGGTATGAAGAAATGATTAACAACAGAAACAGAAGTGTGGTGCGTGACATGAAATGGAATGCTGATGGCCAGAGGATCTGTATTGTTTATGAAGATGGTAGGTGTATTGTACATGTACCTACATGTATTAGACACAATATCATGGTGGCTGAACTAATAAATAACTTACTTGTAGTACACTGTACCCTGTAACTAGTAGGCATACATAAAAATAGAATTTGAGGCAGCAACTCTTTAATTTGTGTCAGATACTATTCATTGGAATTAATGCCAAAAGGGGATGAAATAATTAGAAATGATTGTGGTACATGTACATGTACAGTACCGTTCAAAAGTAAGTTACCACCTCTGAGAGACAAGACTCTTGTCTTGCGAGAACCAGTGAAGCATACATGTGCATAAGTGAAGCTGTAACTCCATGTGAGAAATTTGTACAATTCTCAATGTTAGCCCTTAACTAACTTTATAAGTTTTGTCTCCTTTTACTGTGTATGACCTGCAACATGTACATCTGAGCTGAAATTATGCCATTTAAGTTGTAACTGTAGATATATATTTTGTTCTGGGAGGGGGAAGGTAGGATTATAGATTCACCCCCCTCCTCCCCTGTCAGGAATGCAGGTTAATGTACATATGTACATTATAATCAAATTGCTACTGACATACATGTACCAGTAATTATAAGCTACAGTATATTCATGAGCATGTTATGTAGATGTTATTGACCAAAATAAATGAAAGATTGGCCAATTTGTGTGATTCTGATATCAAAGAAAAAGGTACATCTACCTAACGGGTGTTAGGTGAAAAACACACATGTCTGGACCTTTTGTTAACCATGTACACGGTAGATTGCAAGCACAATCCAGTTCATCTAAACTGCATGCTGTCTGAGAATAGTAATATTATAATGTAATTAATATTAACATTTGATATATAAATTTGTGTTTTTGTATAGGTGCTGTAATTGTTGGTTCAGTGGATGGAAACAGGATCTGGGGAAAAGAACTGAAAGGCTTGCAACTCACAAATGTTGAGTGGTCTCCAGATGGAAAGAACATTGTGTTTGGAATCAGCAATGGAGAAGTTCAGATTTTTGATAACATAGGAAACTTTTGTGTAAGTTTAAGAGAAAGTGAAGTTACTTGAAAATGTGAAAAGTTAAAGTTCTCCCTATTTACATATTGCTTATTTTAATTTGCGTAACTACTTTACTTTCCAGACTAAGATGACCTTGTTCTGCCTTGCTAATGTAACAGGCGCTGTTAAGATCGCTGGAATTGAGTGGTAAGATATTTTTCAGACAGTCAATTCTGATTAGAAATACAAATGGTACGCAATGCACAGTACCACTCAAATGTAAGTTACCACCGTCTTGCGAGACATGTCTCGTTTCTCGCGAGACCGTTTCTCGCGAGTGCACTGGTAGAACCAATACGCAAAAGGATTGACCATCAAACCTTGACTCGTTTTTTATTCACTGTACATGTATGTTCAGAAACACTGAAAATTTTAAATACGTATAAAAGTACACTGTCTCTACATTTACAGTTTGAGGAATTTCGATTAAGTTATCTACATGTACATCATAAACCTTTAAGACAAACAATTTCCTGCCTTTTTAATAGTATCTCTGCAATGATGAGAATAAAAATGCAATCTACTGTATTTAATGGTGTCATTGGTTATACATGTAGTTCTGTAGTGTCAAAAAGTAATTTAGATGGAAACAATTACTGTACATGTCATCATGTACATTACATTTTATTTACATGTGCATGAAATAACAGGATAAGAGAGGAACTGGCATGGAAAATTATAATTTATGCAAGCAGCTGTCAACAGAACTTTTTCTTCACATGAAATTGTAAAATGTTATATACTTGGGCTGGGTTGTTCAAAGCCTAGTTAAGCTAATCCAGGGTTATGGAGAATTTTGAGTTTAAATTTGCAACTGTTTGGTGAGGTTTTCTGTTTATATTGTTTATCCTTGAGTTTTGAGTTTGAATAATCTCAAACTACCCAAAACATAAGCAGTGAAAAACATTTTTAAACAAGAAAAATTAATACTTCGTTTAACTTTTAATCCTGGGTTAGTGTTAGTTGGCTTTCGAACATCCCGGCCCTGATGTTTGGAAAACCAGGTTCACACAGCTAGAATACTCAGCTGAATAACATCCACTAAAAATGTACATGTGTTCAACATTTTTAAAAACACTCTTGCTAGGTATGATGGAGGAGAGGGATTTGTTGAGCCTAACTGTCCATGCCTGGCAGTGTGCTTTGACATGGGACGTATGCAGATTATGAGACACGAACTGGATGAGAGTGAGTAACAATGCCGCAGATATTCTCTTGTCTAATGGTTACATGGAATTAGTTTAGTTTTATTTTGGTTTGATTTTTGTTCACTTTTGACTCCGTTTGTTGCAGATTGTTGAATTTGCATGTCATTAATTTTTGTTTGTTGTACATAAAGGACAGTAAAAATCAAAATAAATCAAAACTACAACATTTTTAGATCTGAAGGCTAGGCTAAGTGAATTTGTTTTTTAAGTACATGTACAATTTATTCCCTCTGCCCTAAAAGAAAATATAGCTTGACTACATGTAAGTATATTTTTTCTCACAATCCCACCCTACAAATTAATTATATTCAGGTTAGTTGTTTAATCTGGCAGATCAGAGGATCTGGTCAAACGGAAAGACAAATTCATGGATAAATACACCTGTATGCATAGAGAATATTACACAGTTGTGCAAGGATATGAATGTTATTTTTTAGTGAGAGTAAAAACAATATTTTACATGTAGAAAGGAGCACAGCGAGTAGGTACATGTAAAATGTTGATTTAAAAATTAGAAAATATAATTAATTTCTTCCAGCGACCTTATCATTTCTTTTTATGACATATGACAGACGGACTGTTGGCACTTTTAAATTTGCATTGAAAAAGTGGGGCATGACATCATCAACATCCTCGCTAGTAAGGATATGAATACGCCACTTTGTATAAAATTAAAAGCAAGCTCAATAACAGTAATCTCTTTCTACTGTAGATCCTGTTTTGATTGACACGTCGATGGCTGTAATGAACATTCAGTGGAATAACTGTGGGTCAGTGCTAGCTGTTGCTGGTATGCAAAGAGCTGCTGGCCAGGTGAATGAGCAAGAAATGACAATAAAATTATTGTAATATTCACAGCAATGCTTCAAATTATGTGCTGAAGTCATAAGCCGTGGCCAAACGATTGCAACATTACAGCGCAACGTTGTTGGATGCAACATGTTGCACGCATTTCTCTAGCCTCTTGTGACATGTTGGTGTTGTCGGCTCAAGTTTGAAACTGGTCAAATTCGAGCCAACAACACCCAAGATATATATTAAAATGTTTGTTGTCTTGGACGTTTCTGTTAAAATACTGTAACCTTCTTCAGGATAAAAAATTATGCGTTAAAAACGGCTTCAAGATGTAAATGAGGCCTTTAAAAATAAGCGAGAGTCCCTGGGTAATAAAATAGTGTACATGTCTGGAATTAGCAGAATTAATAGAATTAATTAATAGAATTCTGGTCACGCATTGAATGCTACACTTCTAGAAACAATCTTCATAACCAGGGAACAGCGGTCCACTGTTAAACATTAAGATCAAATTAATTTTGTGACTGTTTTGTGCACAATCATTGTTGTGTCAAAAAAGAGTTCTTATGATCACCCGTAATGATGGCTCTTTTGTGCTCTTTTGTTTTTGTTTTTAAAGTGCACTAGGTTTGTCCAGTGTTAAATTGTCCAATGTACACTTTCTTAACTCGCACCATTCTTTGCAACAAGAAGTTGATAGCTAGACCCCTCCTCGACAGAGCACAAAAGATCTGTTCAAGTGAGACCGACAAGATATCAGTATAACGCATAGTTGACACCCTTAAGGTCAACAGTCAGGTCAATTCATAAAAAGCTGTCAAAACACCACAACACCTGCCAGCCAGCCTATTTCGTCACTTTACCATACATACAAGGAATTTCTGAGAAAAAAGGCGAAAACCTTGAATCAGTTTCAAGTCAATGTGGCCCATAAGCCATGATAGTACTGTTGTTCATTTGATCATGAATGTATTATCAAGAATACAAATAAGTAATAGTAATTTGACCGAGTGGAGTACAATTCAGGGAGTAATCGAGCGAGTAATTTCAAAATCGGACGAGCGCGAAGCGCGAGGCCGATGTGAAATTACGAGCACGATTACTCCCTGAATTGTATGACACAAGGTCCAATGACTAATTAATCCTATCAATAACAAATTTCGAAATTAAAAATGTCTTTTGAGAACTTCTTTTGAGCAAAAACATCCGTAGCGCTTTTTGTAAGTTTAGAAAACTGTAGAAAACTTAGCTAAGGAAACCATTAAAGCACGTGTAATTGACGTGAAAATCACGTGGGTATCCAATTACAGGTGTCCGATTACAAAAAGTTCAAATCGGACACCTGTAATTGGATACCCACGTGATCGCTTACGTGACAAATAGGCACGCAGAGAACCAATCACAATCGAGAATTTTGTTATAGATACGATTATAGTTATTATTGTAGTCTCATTTTCTCATTAATGCTGTACATGTATAGTGATGTACATGTACACCTGATATCTTTTACATATTCCTTCACAACAAACTGAAGTAGGTCTGCAGCCTTATGATCAGTTCGGTTTCTTTTGTATAAATCACTTACCGGTATTTCTCCCGAGCCTTAAACACTTCGTTTATGGTAATTCTAATCGAGGAATGTTTTATTTAATAATATGGATGTTATTTTACAAATTTCACTTGAATGAGTTAGGAAAGTTTGGAAATCAAATATTACATGTACATGCTGCCATAAAGTTTTGGGAGTTTTTTTTCTTTTTTAATAACAGTTGCTAGAAATTAATTGCCTATAAAGTTTCTAGAAATACATGTAATATATTTTTTTCCCAAACAGTTGATAGCTTGGCTTGTACACTACATGTGAGGACATGTAGCAGCATATTTTATTTGTTACAAATTTTGCTAATTCAATTCAACTGAATTTTTAATTTCTTTTCTTCAGGACAAGGACGTCAATGTTGTACAGTTTTATACCCCATTTGGTGAGGTAGGCCTTAATCCAAACAAACAACTTTATTTATTATTTTCTTTATTTATTTCTTTAGGTTAGTTACATGTTATTACTAAGGCTGGTTTGCATATAGTGAAGAGCTAATTGCAGCAAGCCAGACAGTTAACAAATAATTGTACATAATTTTTTTCTACTTACAATTACAACATGTAGACCTAAATCTTCGTGCTTTCAAACAATTAGGTAAAAGAATAATATGAAAAGAGGAAAACTAATGGTTGATTCATCTTATTTATTAGAGTATCTATGTCAACATAGGAGTTTTCAGTCTCTAGAATTTCAATTGGTTTTGTTCTAATAGATTTTTTAAAAGAATTAAAAATAATTTAAAAGGATAGGTCTCAGTTCTAAATGCTTGCAAAAATAATAATACAGTACATGTACATGTATATTTATAATATGCATTTCATATCTAGGCTATTTGAAAAATGCTAGGTGACGAATGTTTTGTTTTTGTTATTCTAAAGTTAACAAATAAAGAAGCCTCAACTGTGCTCTGTTCTGTTGTAAAGCACGCAGGAAGCGGTAGAGCACGAAAGAAGTGTAGGGGAAAACACGAGACGTAGTCAAGTGTTTTTCCCTACTTCTTGAGTGCTCTACCGCTTCCTAAGTGCTTTACAACAGAACAGAGCACAGTCGAGGCTTATTTATTTGTTTTATGATAAAGAATCCAACAAATTCTCCACGCATTCGACTGAATTTTCAAGCCAAACTTTATTTTTCCAAACGGGGAAAAGTGGCGTCAGCCGTTCTCTAGTCTCTGATAAAGCACGCTAAAATAAGCCAATCACAGTCCTTGGTAGAACTGTTCAAAAACTTTGATTGGCTAACGAGACGACAGCTGTCAATCACAAACTGAACGTCTGCTAAGCTTTCAGTATCGAGCTGCTATCCAGGAGAAGAACGATGCCTTTTAAGTTTGTTTTTAGTTTAATCCTTAAATAAGGATCTAAAGGTTTCTACTACAAAGGAATCCAGCCGCATTGTGGCTCATAAAAACGTGCACCGTTTCAAATGGAAGTTAAGAAACAAGGGGCTCAAAACTAGTGAATGCTGAGTTGTATTTGAAAGGAGCTGCCAAGGAGCGTAGTACAGTTGTTTGCGGCTTGCAGCCGCTTGCAGCAAGATTGCACGAACTGGGGTCAAAGTTGGAAAGACTAGACTGCTTTCACTGGCTCTACTCCGAGTAAAGGAGAATATCAGAGCCACTGATCACTCGAGTGAGCGATGATACGAAATTGTTGAGGTTCACTTCGCCGAGATGACCAGAGATCGCCAGTTAGCAAACGAGCATTACTACACTGCATGTAAGTGTTGTTTGAACATTTGTACAAAAATAAAGCTTCTCATCGTAAACAGACAGCTCAGTTGGTGTTTTCTGTCATTATTTTACTTCTTAAGGTTAATTTCTGCCTTGGTAATGTCTTTAATCGAAGCATTCGCTAGGTTGAGAATGAGAAGTTGTTTATTTCGTTGCGTGTTTTGTCGGAATCTAGCAAAACTTGTTATTTTAGTACAGTTTTAGCACTTCTGTTGTTAACAATGGTCTAAATGTAGCTATATATACTGCAGACAAATAGCTCGTTTCCACTGCATTAGTCTGAGCCACAAGGCATGTTTAATTTGGGTCAAATTTGTCAAATTCCGAAGCAAAAATTTGAAGAAGCCAGCTTAACGTCATCAACCCGTGCTCTGTCCTCTGATAAAGCACGCTGTTTCAGCCAATCAGAGTGCGCGTTATATGGAAACTTTATTATAATTCTAGTTACGTTAATCTAAAGTTCTGAAGTACATGTACATGTACATATCAGTTTCTGTGGGGGCACGATCAATGTTGCTCATTCATTTTGCCTGTTTGGGCTACCCAGGTCTTTTTACAAATGATAATGAATTTTTCATGAAGACTAAGATTGCATTTTTTACTAATGTTGCTATAAGGTTTACACTTCTTTAAAACTTTCCATTCTATCTGAAATGGTTTCTTGGCCTCCTGTAAAGTCCATTTAGTGTGTTTCATTTCTTTTGCTCGAGTGTCGAAAGGATGTCTGGTGGTTCCTGAAACGTTCCTTTAAGCTTGTTGCCAATCCGACATAAGTTGATGTCTCAGTGGTTACTGTGGCTTGATACATGTAGATGACATTTCACTGAAGGCATTTCCCTTTGAGTGGACAATCTGTTTTTTTCTGCAATTGCAGGTGTCAGGTTGTTGCATATTTCAGATCAAAGAACGAGTTTGTTGTGTGACGAGATGATAGATTTCATGTTAGGCATGGATGAGTTGCTCAGTTTAAGTGTGTGTCTGTTGAAATTCTTGTGGAGTAGATATACATACAGTATATTGGTTTCCCATAATTATTGTTAGTAACTGATTTTTAGGTGCCACCTGTAATAATAATTATATCTTTCTTGAATTGTTTCGTTTGTGTAGCATCTGCGAACTCTAAAAGTCCCTGGAAAGCAGATAATGCAAGCCTGTTTTGAAGGTGGAGGACTGCGTATTGCCTTGGCTGTTGATTCCTTTATTTACTTTGCTAACATCAGGCCAAACTATAAGGTTTGTGGAGGGCATAAATTTGTCACTAGTTTCCACAGTAGCTAGGTGATAATTTAATTTATTTAACAAGACTATTAGTTAGGAAACAACAATACATGTTTTATCAATGATGGTGGGTTAGATCTTAAATAAGCATAATTTTTTATAGGCTAAAAATTTTCTATTCGCTCTTTAGTTTTTGTTTTAATTCAGTTGCGAAGATAATCAAACTGTCCAATGGACCATGCTCTGTGCCTTGCATTTTGTCAAAATAAGCTGCTATACATGTACTCATTATATGTTACGTTGTCAACTCTCTTCTTGGTGTACCACTGTCTTTATTACATGGACATGGTCACTGCGTGAAATATTTTAAAATTTGACTGACTCCCTGTAAATTGTATGCACATGTTGCTGTTAATTTATGATTTTGTTAGTCAACTATTACATGTACATGTATGTAGTTTGTTTTGTTCTACATGTACATGTACAAATGTAGCTATAGTTACCTTTTTTCAGTTTATCACTTAGACGTACAATGTAGTCAATAACAATTATTGGCTAGGCATAAATTGAAAAAAAGTACTAACTAGAAGAAAATGACCTACATGTAGATAATTAGTTAAAATCAAATATTAACTTAAAGAATAAACTGCAATATTTGTATTTGTAGATCTCTAATGCATGCATGCACATTATGTACATCTAGTAAATTTCCCACATGCATGCATATAAGAATTTGAAAAGTTGTCTGACCTATCCTCCACTGAAAAGTTGTTCTTTGGCTTTTGTACTGTGATTACACCCTCTTATATGACTTAGACTGATACAATAATACACTGTAATTGCTTTTTTTCAGTGGGGATATTTCTCTAACACAGTGGTGTACGCATTCAACAAGCCTGATCGACAAGAGCATTGTGTCATATTCTGGGATACAAAGAATGGAGAGGTACTGTACGTGCTAGTAGTTATCTACATTTATTATATAGACATGGATGTTTTACTGAAAAATATACCACTTGTAAAATTCATAAAAAATACATCTGGGACCCGAGTGGTTTATTTTCCATAATTTCACACGTGAGTTTATCGATGATTTCATTGATATCAAGTTTGTCTCTTAAATTGTACTTAAAATAAATTCGTTGGTGTATCATCGAAACATCTTCGGGTCTTCCTCGAAAGTCTTCGGCAATCTTCGGGCATCTTTGGAAATTTTCGGAAATTCTTGGACAATGTTCGGGAGCGTTCGTCCTGCCTTCGGAACAATTTTGAAATGTCTTCGGAAATCTTCGGAAGGTGGTCGGAAATCTTCGGGAAATCATCAAAAACGCCGTCATCAGCATGTCTATGTAATAAAAAGAACATTACACGGCGGCTTGAAGATATGAATTTTATTTTCTCGTGGAAAAAAAATAATATTTTACTCACTTGCTGCGCTCGTTCGTAAAATATTGTTTTGCCACTCGAAAATAAAATTCATATCTTCACGCCCCCGTGTAATATCCTCTATGTATACCATGCAATAGAAAATACACATGTACAGGCAATCAGAATACAGGAAAGCTGTTACATGTACACAATGCAACCTTCTCATCATGTGCATATGTTACATTGATTGTGTTGGCCACTGCATTTTCTACTGTATAGTTATTAAAAACTCGTGTGTATACCAAGAAAATAAGAGGGGCTCGTGTGATATTTTTCAGATATTTTCCACATTAGAAGTCAACTGTTTAACTGAAAGTTTTTAAAATTATTTTAAAGCATTTTTTCTCAATAGGGTTTTCAGTAAGTGTTATTGCCATTTTTTTTAAATATTCATGTAGTGATAGACAGTTCATTTACTAGTACTATTACCAGACAAACAGACAAACAGGAAGCTTGCTTACATGTAGGTCATCATTACTGTAACTACTTGATTGTCTCTTTAGGAGATTGCCATTGTTTATTGATTACTATTTTCGTCTTACCAGAAATATGTGAAGTATGTGCGCAATCTGTTATCAATCACAGCATCTGGAGAGCATTGTGTACTGGCTACCAGGGCTGACGACAGCAGTGGACAGGTAGCTGATCAAGATACACATTTTACTAATAAGCATACATTTCTGAGTCTTTGGTGAAGCGTCAAATTTTTTATCCTCTTCCTGATAATGGTCTTTTTCTTGTTGTTCCCAGCATGTGCTTGTGCTTTGTAATGCCATCGGTACTCCGTTAGACTCCAAGTATATTGAAATAGGTAAGCTACACTGTACAGTTAAGAGCACGGTTTTATTTTGTTTTATATGTTTAAAAACGTGTTTTGTCCTTTAGAGGTAAAAATGGTACCTCTAATGTTTTCTTTTTGCTGAATTTATAAGCTAGTAGTTCGAAAGGGCTATGGGTCAATAGCCCATGAGGGCGAAGGGTCTAATTGTTTTAGTATCACCCAACTAGTCGGACAGAAATGGCAATAAGAAAGTTAGCAAATGCAAGTTGAAGAAATATTTATTTGGGACTAAAACGAAAGAAAGTGTCACGCTCGATGGCGCTCGAGGACTATTGCCAATAGTCCTCGAGTAGCGTAGCCAATTAAAATGCAGGATTTGCCTTAGTCCACTAGTTGGGTGATACTAAATCTATTAAGAAAATAACCCAAAGTAAATACGCACGCTGATTGGTTTAAAACCTTGTTTCTATAACTCGATAGAAACACAGAACTAGCATGAGCTGTTGAAGTAATGATGGCGCGAACAAAGAGAATTTACATTTTGACGATCGAAGTAAACAAGTTGTTTTTCTTTTTCTTCGTCGCGGTATTTTCTAAAAGAAATAGAAAACATGTTCTCCGTGTTCCTATCGAGTTATAGAAACACGAGTGAAAGTTTGGGAGAACTCGAAAAAGCTGTGGAAACACTCGCCTGCGGCTCGTGTTCCCACAGCATTTCTCGTTCTCCCAAACTTTCACTCGTGTTTCTATAACTCGATAGAAACACGGCACATGATTTCTATTTCTTAAATATTACCAAACCTTTGTTTATGCTAGAGCCTCTGTTTGTGGCCATGACCAGAAGCCACGTGATAGCTTCATCCAAGGAGGCCTTTTATTCCTGGCAGTATCGCAGCCCAAAGAAACTCACTGCTCTGGAGCTTCAGACACATTCCAAGAGAAAAGATGTCCGAGAAAGGTTAGTTTGCTCCTGTGGTACTGTAAGTAAATCCGCGTTTTTACCAAATCTTTTGTTTTGTACTCATTTATAGCAGAGCAAAACCTTGCCAACCTAATCTTTGGGGTTTTGGATGAGACAACCTACAAGGACAATAGCTCTCAAGTTTAGTTCCATCGACGGTTGGAACTAAAACCGTGACTTTTGTTCTGAAGACTAGTGTGCATGTAGGCTGACAATTCCTTGGAATGATGAGTACAAGAGGCAACACCGTGGTTGCAATCTAGGCGTATAAGTCCAGAGGAAACTTTCGAAAACTTCAAACATGAATTTTCTTGGTCAAGGGAACTCCTGGTTTGATGTTGCGTTGATACTTGTTGAAAACATTTTCACCATTCGATAAAACAAGACCCATTGAGTTGGGCTTTGGCTGCGAAGTCTGGTAAACTGATATGTTAAACTTCAATTTATTTCTCAGTTGCAGTCCTTCGCAGACTACCCCAAAGTATTTTTCACCAGATTTCTTGACATTCCGTCACAATCCGTCTATTCTCTTAGGTAATCCCACCCAACGCTTGAACGTGGACCATAAGATCCAGTCCAACAGGCTAACCACTTGACCAATGCTTCTTAAACTCATTTAATTTATGAAGTCTAAACAAAGGAATTCACAATTTAATCATGTCTTATATTTTGACGAATACTACTTAATTTCTTCTTTTTGCTTTGTGTCAGTTTCGATTAAGGAGATAAATCAAACACAAGAGACGGTGTTTTACCAAACTTCCAAGCACCTCAGTGGTTGTCAAAAATACTCCAACTTTCTCGTTGTTTAGAAATGTGGTAGAACATGGTCTCTCGTGTTTGATGTATTTCTTCTCCAATAATCTTTGTTCAGTGCACAGGGGAACTTTACAGTTGATTAATTTTCCGATTCATTTGACGTCTTTTGCAATGATTTTCTTTGTCGATTTTTAGATTAAACCTGTTGAAACTATACATTTTTTTAGTGAAAATTAATCGATGAAAAAAGTTAAGAGCGTAGTGGTTAGTTGAAGTTAATCAAGAACTCAATAACTACTAAACGTTGATAAATTATTTCAGCTCTCAATTGCATGCAGTTAATTCTGTAAATTAAGCTTAAAAAAGTGGCGAATTCCAGGAACGTAATAAATACGTTGCAAAGAAATATTATTTTTATTAATAACTCTGATAAAATATGCTCTTTTAAATTATTTTTATAAATATTTAACCCTTGAAGTGATGCTGGAACGGCTTATTATCCAGAGTACTCCAATCTGCGGTAAGATATGAATGAAGTATTTTACTTAATAATTAATTTATAAACATAACAAACAAACTGGGACAAACTAGTTACAAAATAAATTTATAAACGTTATCAAACATCTTACAATAGGCAAAAGCCTCTCTTACAATTTATCCTCTCTTGATTGATCTTAATGCTTTTCAGATTTGTAATTTTCCAAATCACACTGGCAAATATAACAAAAAGGTTACAAGTTTATGGCTGCTTGCTGGGAACTGGTGACATTAAACAGTCAAATGGAAAAACAAAATCCCTCAGAACATAATTGTATATTAAGTTTTTTGACCACGTCTCTAACTATATTTTGGCTTTTTCGAGTTCGCTTCAACCACGTCAAGTAACTGTTTGATAGACGTATTCGGCTAACGTGTTTACATCCTTGTTGCCACCCAATTCAGATCACGTGATGATTCATTTTGGAGGTTACAATTGTGCAATTTGCTACGCGTAACTGCGTGCATGAGGGTACGTGCAAACAGAACAATTGTAACCTCCCAAATGAATCATCACGTGATCTGAATTGGGAGGCAACAACGATGTAAACACGTTAGCCGAATACGTCTATTGCCTGCCAACAACTTACATGTACTCCTGTTGAGTTTTGTTCATACACAACTAATTGCGTTATCACCCAATTAGGTCCATAAGTGGATGAATAAAATTAACACGCGTGGTATCGATTTTTACCTAAAATATATGTAGTTGGTCAAGATTTATTAAAACAGATTTACGTCTTATTCTCAAAGTAATCCTTCTCAA
The DNA here is from genome assembly GCA_964020085.1 of Micromussa lordhowensis. Taxonomy (NCBI): domain Eukaryota; kingdom Metazoa; phylum Cnidaria; class Anthozoa; order Scleractinia; family Lobophylliidae; genus Micromussa; species Micromussa lordhowensis. The sequence goes on from OZ026604.1 coordinate 21,710,114, forward strand.
CCTATTTTTAGATATGGCATCCAGGTCCTCTCGGGGCCTTGGGTAATGCTAGCAGTCGCATTGCCCGTGGAGGTTGAAATTGACTGCATGTAAATTACGCCACTTAAGCTGTCCGCGTGAGTGAAATGCACGTGACAGAATTGGCAACTTCCAGACGCTGCTGATATTTCTGAATTCGGGACTGAACAGAAAATAACTTAAGAAGGATTACCTTGGGAATGAGTCCTGTAACTCTCTTCCTCTCCATCGACTCTCGTATTAAACCAATCTTTTGAGGGGAAAGAGTGCTATTCACGATGAAGGAAACGAGAAAGACAGCCAAATGTAGCGTTGATTTACCTTTGAGCACAGCATTAAATCAATGATAATTTTTCGTAATTTGTTGATAAACAGGATGTTTCATATTGATGATGTCCCATCAGGAGCCGGAGAAGGCATCAAGGACATAAGCAAAGCTCTCGCGGTATGTACATACAGTTTATTTGTCCATACTAGAAAATGTCCATACTGAAAAAAACAGCAGTCGTGAATGAACTTGAGTGGATTAAGATTGGTTAGGCCAGCTTTAACGAGATATGCCATCATAAATTGTTGGACAGACGAATTTTCTTTCGGGGAGTGGGGGATTGTTATGGTAGAGCGTGGCGTGGACCTCTCGTGATTCGATTCCATGGAAAACTGATTGTCCTAAAGACTATTTATTGTTTTACACATCAAGGTAACTTCCTTCAGGAAAAATTAATTAATAATTAATAATTACAGTAGTTACCCAAGAACATTTAGCAGAATTAAATGAATTTGCATATATAAAGAAACATACATGAGAATGGCAGTTTCAATATCTCAAAACTTAGGTGATCTTGCTTAAAGCTTCTGTGTTAAGTTAACGTTCGCTTGACCAAGTTACAGAACTTGATAAGTATGACTAGTGACATATTTTATACGACTGTTTCTTTCGACCTACATGTACTCTTGTCATTTATTGTACTAACTGCTTTATCTTGACTTGTCTTGCTTACAGCCAACGCATGATCCGGTGTGTTGTATTTGTGCATCGGATAAACTTTTGATTTTGGTAAGTGACTTACTGACTGTTGGATGGATTGATTGACTGTCGAACAGATGGACTGACGGCCTGACTGACTGACGAACAGACTGGCTTATTGACTGACTTACTGACGAACAGACTGGCTTATTGACTGACTTACTGACGAACGGACTGACTGACTGACTGACTGACTTACTGACGAACGGACTGACTTGCTGACTGACGGACTGACTGACTGACTGATTGACTGATTGACGGACTGACTCACGGACTGACGCGGACTGGCTGGCGGATGGACCAACAGACGGACGGGACTGGCTGACGGAATGCCTGAAGGTCTGACTGACCTACTGAGAGATAAAATAAATACTTATTGATACCCAGACAGGCGAACGGTCAGAAAGCCAGACTCAAGGGCTTTTGGTTTTATTTTTAAGGGCCGTGAATCAGGAACCATTCATCGCTACTTATTACCCAAGCTTGCATTGGAAATGAAGAATGTGCTCAACTGCCGTCCACACCAACTTTCACTAAACTGCATCTCCTCGTAAGAACTGAACTCTAGCTGTATAGTATTGTGGCATGTTTTGGTCAAAATATCATCGTGACTGCTCGTCCCTTTGCTAAGCAGCATGTAGAGTCACACTTCTGAGCAGTCTTATGCCTTTTGTAACAAACCGTGTTGCTCTGACCAGCTGTCGTGACACGGGCCTGTGACAAGCTGTCGTGACATTTATTTTGTCACGACATCTTGTCTTGAGAAGTCGTCATGACAAGTTGTCATTAGGGGTAGACCGTTGTATTATTGTGGGGATGCTAGGCAATTTTTCGAGCAATAACTTTTTTCAGGGCTAGGCCATTCAATTTTTTTACTTTGCTTTATGTGCTTTTTTGCGTGGTCCGCTTTGCATGAATGTTTTGGTCTCTATCCTGTGTAGGAATGGGTTTTTCTGATAATTTCCTCCTTCTCCCATCAAAATTAAAATGGTTCATTCTTTTTTCGTTAGAATTGTCAAACTATGGAATGAATTACCGGGTGATATAGTGGAAGCTGATAGCTTTCAACTTTTTAAATCGAAGCTCAAATTGTATTTAAATATTTGATTGTAAAAGTCTTAATTTATATATATACTTATCCTTTTCCTATTTTTTTTGTAGGGAGTTTTTGCATAGGGCTATAAACGTCCTTAAACTTCCTTTTCTAGAATAAGTTTTATTCTAAGTTTTTATTTGTATATATAATTCTGCTTCTAGACTACTGTAAATAAAGTATGTACATGAACCGTACATCCTGTGCCCAAGTTCAGGAGTTGCCATAAAGCCATTATGGTAATAACCGGGAGGGCACATTGTATACATAATTGTATGTATGTATGTCTGTCTGTCTGTCTGTCTGTCTGAAAAATGTTCAAATAGAATAGGTCATTTCCGAGTGTGCTTGTGCCTCTTTTTCAAAACGTCAGTCCTCGTGCAAAACGTTTCATATGAAAATCAGTTGATTGGCATGAAAATGAACTTGTAGGCGGAGCACATTCTTGTGAATGGCTTTGCCCAAGGCAGCTTGGAAATGCCCCATTAAACCTATACATGTACAAAATGTATAAATAAGGCAAAAGTGAATAAAGGCAAACCTATAATAGTGTTTTCTCTTTCTTTGCACAGACGCTTGGCTATCATCGACATTTCCGGAGTTCTATCATTCTTTGAGCTAGTAAGTTATTTGAAGACTGGTTATTTAGCTTGTAAAGGTGCAGTGGTCCCATGGTTAATGCACTCAACGCCGGATCGAGTGGTCCGACTGAGTTCAATACCTGGCCAGGGTCATTGTATTGTGTTCTTGGGCGAGACACTTTGCTCTCACAATGCCTCTCTCCATCCAGGGCCGGGTTGTTCAAAGCCCGATTAAACTAACCCAGGATTAGCGAGAATTTTTATTTTATTTTTGTAACTTTTCCTTGAGTTTTTCTGTTTATATTGTTTGTCCCTCTGTTTAAAGTTTTAATAATCTCAAACTACACAAAACATAAGCAGTGAAAGACATTTTTAAACAAGACGAATTAATGTTTCCGTTAACTTTTTAATCCTGGGTTAGTGTTAACCGGCTTTCGAACAACCCGGCCCAGGTGTATAGATGGTTACCGGCAAATTTAATGCTGGGGGTAGCCCTGCGATGGCCAACATCCCATCCAGGGGGAGGGGGGGGATTAGAAATACTCCTAGTCGCTTCATACTACAAGAATCATAGATAAGCGCCGGCCTGATGGGCGAATAAATTGTTAAAGAGCCAGCCAATATTCTTTTTTTTTCAAACAACTTGACTGGTTTTCTTGAATTTGACAGGATGTGAGAAAAGCCGATCCTGCAAGAAACGAAACAGTGGTTGGTGAACATCTGAAGTTTGAGAGAAAAGATGTGTGGGACATGAAGTGGGCAGACGTGAGTTTTACGAAAAATCCAAAACTCGCATTACCATGGTTTCTTTACCAAATAGAAGATAGTTTCCTATGTTCTTTAAGAAAATAACTCCAGGCTTGAACTGTAGGAAAAACTGCTAGTGAACGCACAAGCGCCATGCAAGTTTGCTCAGCAGTTCTTCGTGACCTCAAAAGTGCATCATCTTAGAAAGCTTAGGAACACAATCTTTCATTTGGTTCAGAATAAAGCATAAAAAAAGAAAAATAGTGAATTTACATCTCAGAAGAGGCGTTGGTTTCACTGCAAGCGGGACAAACGTATTCTATATTTCCCAGCCGTGCACATATAAATATGGGTTATTGACCAAGCTTGTTCGGTCAAGATGGCTGGATATTGGCCGAGTTCTTTTTTTGCGTGTTTATGGACCGAGACGGAGTCGAGGTCCAAAAACACGCAAAAAAAAGAACGAGGCCAATATCAAGCCATCTTGACCGAACAAGCTTGGTCAATAAAGGATTTATTACATGGCTTTCGGGGAAATTTTTCTTGCGGGACAAGGCGGGTAGTCCCGAGCGGGCAAAATAGCTTTATCTTGCTCGCTCGGGTAGCCAATCACAGCGCAGGATTTGATTCATCTTGCCCGCTCGCGGAGCCAGCCATATAATAAAAGAACATAATGCATACTCAACTCCAGTAATGGCATAAAACGAAGAGGGATAACCTTGCCCGTAACTTGCAATGGTACCGAAAAGACGTTAGGAAGATAATTGAATTTTTTTTCAAGCATCTGAGCGGGCCGGAATCCTGAATCCTCGAATTTGATTGGCTAACCGCGCGCGCGTGACCGGTCCAGCTTTTAAAATCTTAATGTTACAAAGTTTGTTGTAAACATCCCCGCGTAGTGAAAACTATGCTACCAAAATATAATATATATATATATAATATGTTAAGGAAAATGGATTCGGATGAGAGCGGACACAGTGAAAGAGAATTTTACTATCCTGAGTAAGAAACTTTGAACCAAACGACGCCTATAAATCGTGACGAAGTTGAACAAGACAGGCACTTAAACAACATTCAAGAAAAAAAATATGTTATTTAACGGGCTAGGTCGGTCCGTACTCAAGACCTCGGGCATAGTTTTTTCCCATACTGACCTCCCGCCCAGTAAATAACATATATATCTCCACTGTGATCCAGATGGGTTTGGGCAACGATGCCAATGAGCTAAGCAGAACGGTTTCAAACACTTTCAGCGCGCCCTTCAGTAGAATATGGCCCGCTTAATCGACCAAGCACAGCGCGCATTGTTACTGAGAGATATACACGTAACAAATGTAATTAATAACGGATTTTTAGCAAAGATTTGTTTATCGCTCAATTTGTCGATGTCCTGTGCTTTATTCCGCAGGATAACGCGGAGCTGTTTGCCATGATGGAGAAGACAAGAATGTATATATTCCGTAACCTCGACCCTGAGGTATATGCATACCACAATGAAGAGAGAGAAAACAAAAAAAATCGTTTTAACCTAGTTGTCTTTAAAAGCAGCGATGCATTGGCTGTTGAAATGATATGTTACACAATATCCTACTACCACGACTGCAAGTTTATTTTTTTAGTCATAGAGGCATTCAGGTTTAGCTTCATTTCTTATTCTGATTTTGTCACACATCTGCTTGTATTTGTCGCTGGGATTAGTGTGTTACGTACAAGGGAGAAATGATTCGTCCAGACTTAAACAGACGCTTAGTGTGCCCATATTTTCACTCTTCATCCCTACAGTCACTTGGTAATGGTCTCATGGCTTCATTTATCGGGCACTGTTCCACAAAATAAAATCATTCTCATTTTTGTATACTGAGCTCGAGATTTCTATCGCGTGATAGTTGACGATAGCGCAGCGCGAGTCAACTACCGCGCATAGAAATCGAGAGCGAATAATCTAATTGTTTTAGTATATATCTACAAGTCGTTTAAATCCTCTTCACAGACTCTTCGAAAACGTAAAGAAGCGACCGTTGTTTTTACCAACTGCACAACGCGACTGCTGGGCTACTCACCATCTACATAACAGTTATTCCATGAGCCCGAGTTGGATATGAAGTGATAAAATAACCAACGAGCGCGTAGCGCGAGTTGGTTATAATCACTTATATCCAACAAGGGCGAATAGAATAATTGTTTTAGTAAATTCTCAAACCGGGTTTTGCCGTCGATTTTTATTTCGGCCATTATAGAGGGCTGAAGTTGAAAACTTCGTGCGGAAAATTTTTAAAACTTGGCGCACTATTTTCCATATGACGAAAAACTCCGACTGTTGGCTCATAGTCGGAGTTTTTTAGCCAATCAAAAAGCTAGAAATGCAATAGTCGGAGCTGAGAATTAAAAACAGAATAGATAGTGAGCGGTGTAGCTTGTAAGAGAACGGCATTCGTGATAGAGTGCTAGTAGATCTTGATTGATACAAAAAAGGGGTGTGCTTATTCAGTCGCATAAAAACATACCAACAGAATGGGTTAAGAGTTTGCTATTCCGCTTCAACGTAGGCGCTCAGATCGCTCACTCGCTCAATATTTACCTAAGTTTGTGGTAATTCTGAAGATACTAATGCACTCTTGTAACAGGGTTGGGGACGGACAATACAGTCTGCCAGACTGACCTCACCTTCCCTTGTCCTTTGTCAAATTAATGTTCAAACTTTACGTTGTGTTTTTGCTGTAGGAGACAATCTTGAGCTCGGGCTATATCTGTCAGTTCAATGACCTGGACTTTTCTCACCTTCCCTTGTCCCTTGTCAAAGTAATGTTCAAACTTTACGTTGTGTTTTGCTGTAGGAGCCAATCTTGAGCTCGGGCTATATCTGTCAGTTCAATGACCTGGAGGTCAGGGCTGTGCTGCTGGATGAGATCATGAAGGTTAGCTGAAAAACTACAATTCAGATCCGAAACATTGAATGGTTCCATCCCGGTTAAGCTAACCCAGGGTTAGCGAAAATTTTGATTTTAAATTTGCAAATGTTTGGTGAGTTTTTCTGTTTACATTGTTTACCCCTGAGTTTGAATTTGAATAATCTCAACCTACCCAAAACATAAGTTGTGAAAAACATTTTTAAACGAGAAAAATTAGTACCCTACGTTGGTGAACTTTTAATCCTGGGTTAGCGTTAACCGGCGTTAACAACCCGGCCCTGGTGACTAAGGACTAGTCTCCAATCTTGGTCATTTCTTTGAAACGCTGTAGTGGAGGATGTGTCTTTTTTATAGATCGCCTTCATTATAGGGGCCTGACGCCTATACGGCAGCGACGGCGATGACCACGCCTATTAGAAAATGTATATATATATTTTACTTCAGCATTTTGTAGTTATCAAGATTTGTTCAGTGTGTCTGTTGGTATAAAAACGTGCCCTGCTGAAGATACTACGAGTTCGCTCAGCTCCAAAGAGAAATACGAAAAATTAGCCGTGATGGTATATGTTCGTCAACAAACTTGGAAGTTGATCATTTTGTGTTGTGGATTTGCAAAGGACGGCTACGAAATGTATCAAGGTGCACAGTATACGTGGAGGCGCGGTCGCCTCAGGGTTAGTGCGCTCAACTCCGTAGCGAGCGCTCCGGGTTCGAGCCCTGGCCAGGGACATTGTGTTGTGTTCTTAGGCAAGACACTTTACTCTCACGGTGCCTCTCTCCACCCAGGTGTATAAATGGGTACCGGCGAATTTAATGCTGGGGTTAACCCTGCGATGGACTAGCATCCCATCCAGGGGGGAGTAGAAATATTCCTAGTCGCTTCATGCCACTGAAACCGGGATAAGCTCCGGCCTGATGAGCCACTAGGCTCGTATGCAGACTTTACCTACCTTTCCCACAGTATACATGTACAGATCCATTGGTTTTTTTTTTTTGGCGTGTTTTGTGTTAAGTCCGTCAGTTAGCAGAATTCACATGTCACGGGACCTTGGGTGTGGAAGATTGCAAAAATGCAATTTAAACCTTGTTTTTCTCCACAAACAGGATCCTGACCATCCAAGCAAAGAAAACTTGATGGACTTGGAGGTTAAGGTAGGATATAGAAACTTCACCAGTGGCGATACGTGCCTTTGTACAATTTTAAAGTCTGGTTTGACAACTCGCTAACACTCAGTCTTTCTGAGACAAGTTGCTTATCAACAAATAGATTCCATGAAGCCTTACGTCTGTTCAGTAATAGATCACAGATGACGGCAAAATGTGGTAAGAGCGAAAACGTAGCACACGAGGCGATAGCCGAGTGTGTCACTGATATTCTTACTACATTTCAATTACTGATCAGACGCGGCATGGAGTCTATTTGTATGGTAGAGAAACAATGAAATCATTATGACTTCATGAAACGTCTGCCATCCAATAAATCATTAGTAGGTACAATCAAAATGCCTTGCTATCCCTTGCTATTTTCCTCAACAGTATAATACTTTCTTTTTTTCTGCAGTCTCTGCGCGATGCTGGTGACCTGTTGGAAAAAGTTGGCATTCCTGATGCGTACCAGTTTATCGAAGATAATCCTCACCCGAGATTGTGGTATGAATTTAAATAATTTGGTAAAACGCAGCCACTAGAGTTCACTTCCCTTACATACATTGACATATTCCCCTTGGTTATTGAAACACACTAATGAAAAACCAACAATCACTTGTGAAAAATTTGTTCGTGTAATTGCAAGATTCTAGAGGTTGCTTGTTACTCAAATCTAAACAACTACAGGGGTAGCGCGGTGCGAGATATTCGAACTCCACTTGGTAGATTCAAACTGATTTAATGACAGATCAAGTCCATAGATCTAGTTCACAATAGGTAGCAATAGGTAGCAATAGCCGGAACAGCGAAAACCAGTACACTCTTTTTTTTTAATAAGAACCAGTAAAATTTAGCTCAGGCTCGATGTTCTTATTTTTTCGGCCATTTCAGCCTCAAAATGTTCTTATTTTATTCTTAAAATTCTGTGTTCTCTAATGGCCCTAATGGCCCCAAATGCATGTGGTTATACCGTACTTTACAGTACTTCACTGTAGGGACCCTGTCTGTTACTGTTTACACACGAAAAGTGTGATAATGAAGTTTAAGAGTGATATATATATCTGAAAGACTGTATAGTAATGACCCTGAATTTTGAAAAGAATCATTTGCTTTACACTGTCGTCGCGGACTGATGTTTGTTTGTTGAAAAAAAATTTCAGCCTCAGATTGTTCTTAAATTGTTCTTATTTTTCTAGCGATTTCAACCTCAATGTTCTTATTAAGTTTGTTCTTATTAAAAAAAAAGAGTGTAGATCGCGAATAATACAAGTAGATGTAGTAGTCGCATAAGTAGTAGTAGCAGTAGACGAATAAGTAGGTTCGAACTGAAGAGCGATAGTTAAGAATACGTCCCCTTAGATAAGGCATAAAAATACAAATCTAACAAAATAGAACAATCATAATAAAACTAACGAGACCATAGCGTTGGATTCGAAGATATACTAAAAAATTTATTACGCCAGCTATGGAATGCAGCTTTCACTTTGGCTACGTGAGTACGATCGTGCTTACTTTTTTGCAAGTTTATTTCGCCAGAAGCGACAGTCATTAATTTATTTGCAATTTTGCGAGTATTTCGTGTGGGTTTAGGAATGGCCGTTTCATCGAAGCGAGTAAAGAGATTCGAAGGAAAATTAAATTTGCTGAGGTAAACAAGATAGAACTTGCAGCGTTTATGTTCTAAAATTAGCCGTGGATAGTGGAAACCTCGGATTGTCTGACTTCGCTTGTCCTTTACTTATACTTATAGCACAAACAAATTAAAATTTGAATTTTAAGGAAGAAAGCTGTTTATTAATAGCGTAGCTGTTTGTAAGTAGCGCTCTGTATGATTGACCTGAACGTAACACCAGGACACAAGTCGCATTTAGGCTTACATACGATTAGAAAGGAAAGATTTCAAGGGTCATTCTCCTGGATTCGATTTTAAGGGAAAGTGTTCATCATTTGCCCTTCGCAATCCTATCTGACACTTGTGATAACTTATTAGTGCTCGACCAAGGCTAACATACTTTGATTTCGAGATCGATGTACTTAATATGATATTTCATCGGAAAGCAAACACTGTTTTGGTAAATTTTCTTTTACGTATTGGAAAAGCAGACGCTCTGTTTCGGTGAACGTTTTCTGTATATCTGTTAATAAGCAAACAAAAAATAAAAATAAAAAAAAGTTTAGTCTCCTATGGGATTCAAACTCACGACCTTTCGATTGGGAGGCAATCGCCTACTCCACTGCGCCACAGCAGCATGAGTTATGATATTGGGGAACTTATTATAAACGATGCGTTGTAAAAGAATGTGCACAGGAAGGACGGCTGTTTTCGCAGGCTATTATCTACTTTCCAGCCCCTAAAATTTTAAGCCTGTTTTTGTTGCCAAAATGTTTCCAAATTGACTCGCTTTGCTTTCGAGGTGCGTCAGAAATTAGAAGCCGTTCCGCGTGAATAGAAATCGTTCCCGAACCCGTCAGACATACAGTAGAGATATAATAAATATCTTACTAACCTCGTCTTCTCGGTCCGTACTAGCTCTTATTATTAACCGAGCAGGAGGTCTGTATGGGAGAATAGGGAGTTTCGAAAACCACGACAGCAACGGCAACGCGAACGTCGCTAAACAAAAGGCTCAGCACGTGCGTTATAATTCTTGGTACATTTCTTTGCTGTCCACTGCAAACCAACAACGTGAAATGACCAAAGTCTGCGTTGTCCGTAGAACGTGAACCACGAGGGCTAATTTTGTTGCTTTTATTTCAAATGTTTCTCCTTGTTCCAGATTCTGTTTCGTTATAGTTTGGACACTGAGAAACAAAGGAAAATGACTTCAGAGTACCGCGAGATTCGTAGGTAAAATATAAAATCATTTTTTTAATCGACGTTGTCCTCGGCGTCGCGTCCTGGTTTCGTAAAACTCCCTATTGTTTGACCGAGGTGGTCTGTACACACGACCGAGGTCAAGATTCCCCCATACAGACCGACTAAGCTCGATAAATAAGATAATTAGACCTGGCCTGATGCCCTGGTCTGACTCGTGTTGATATATACTCTGAGCTATCGATCATAATTTATATAATAACCAAATCAATGCGCGCGCCGGTAAACCCATGGGAAAATCGCGCGTCTTCTGAATTATTATATAAAAGCAATAGACCACAAGTTTCTCGAAGAATTCATAAACCACTCGCCTGCGGCTCGTGATTTACAAATTCTTCCAAACCCATGGTCTATTGCTTAAATATACCTCGTCTCCGCGTGACCAGCCACGTGGATACAAGGCAAAAGCTAATTTTTCCTTAGACGATGGACTAGACTGAATATGAGGAAGAAAACGAGAGGAAAGTGCTAAGTCCAAAGTGTTTGACTGTTGTGAGTCATATATTCCAGGGTTTAGCTGCTACCGTCGAGGGGATAAGTGGTGTTCGTCCTGAAGTTGCTTAGCAACCATGCACATTTGTTTTCCCTCGTACACGAGTCAAATTCGAGCCCGAACCAACTTCAAGTCAAATAATTATTTTTATTTAATTATTTTTTAATACCGTTTGACAATAACTGTTATTGACAAAAAATATATGTAAAAACGACAACAAAATAAATTGTCAGTTAGGTTTGACGCAAAACTGTTTTGCACTACAGAAGCAATCGCGTTTTGCATTTTGAAACAATATAAGCTTAAAACTGCCTGTATTCCTCTCTTAGCCTCGCCATATACTAATTTTGCGGAGAAGTCATCTCCACATAACCCGCAGACAAGAAAAAATATGTTATTCTAATGAAATGGATAAGTGTTTTACTGAAAACCATGCATTGCCCTCCAACAATATGGCCACAAGAGAATGGGTTGGAATCTATTATTTCGTGTGGATGTGGCCTGAAATGTCAGTCATGTCCCGCCCTCGGCCTAATCCCCGGGAATTTCGGCTGAGGGCAAGAGATGACTTACATTTCAGGCTACTATGGATGCAACAAGATAGCGCTGGAGTGCCACGAAATGCTTATTATTAATATATACCACGGCAATTTTCACTGTGTTTCGTTGAATGGAACCTCTGCCTGAGTTGTGTGTAACTACTGTGAGAAAAATTAATGGTGCCGAAAAAAATGCTTACTTCTTTGAAAAGCAGTTGCGAACCAACGCTGGAATTGTTTAACTCTCGCAATCTTCAGAGAACAAAAGAGTAAATCTTGTCCTGGTGTCTCATTTTCAAAGACCAAACAAAACAAATTAGGGTGCGATCCATTCAACCAAAATTTCCGGACATTTCGGTCTAAAACTGAATGGATCGGCTCGGTCCGCCTCGAAAGGTTTCTCACTTTTCTCGGTTGGATCGGTCCGATCGAAATTGGTCGTATTCAACAAGGAAGAAAAAAACTTATCATCTCAGCTTTTATGGATTGTTAACAGCGGATCTATCGGTGTTACCCGTACATCAATGTGCAGTAACAACAGTTACAACGCAGTGTGTGTTTTGGCTGTTAAAAACGGTCTATTTACCGAGAGAATTTCGGATGTTCTTTTCGTTCTTCGAAAGTACATGGTGTTTGAAGATCTTTGAACTCAACCGGCAAATATCTGGGAACTGTATGCTCAAAATAACCAGTTGAACGGGTTATGTTTCTACGCATGAAACAGCTCGCACAATATCATTGACAAAGTCGAAATCGTCATCTGACTCTAAGGGCCTGATTACATGAGCCGGGCTGGCCCGGTTAGCCGGGCTGCCTCGGTGTGCCGAGATGACTTTCAGGCCGGTATTACAAGAGGCGAGCCAGCCCGGTTGATCGGTTGACGGCTGATGCGATGAACCGTGGGAAACCGGAGCGAGCTTGATTTTGTACTCTCATCGGCTTAATCGGCAGGGCTGGCCCGTCAAACGCGATTACATGGAAAAATCTTAGCCCGGTTAGCCGGGATCCCGGCACCGCGATCCCGGGATTTCGGCTAACCGGGCTGGCCCGGTTGTCATGTAATCGCGGAGTTGATTTTTGTTGGGTTTAACAAACGTGCCGAGATCCCGGCAAACTGACACCAGCCCGGCTAACCTGGCCAGCCCGGCTCATGTAATCAGGCCCTAACACGTGCAACAGCGATCCAACATCCGCCATTTCAAATGAGCGCGAAACTCTTTTTTGTGAGTGGAATGAAACGAAACCTTCCTGACCCGTCGCCATCCATTTGCCCACAAGAAATTTTCGAACCTCAGCGAACTTGACTCGTGGCTCGAATTGAGTGGTGCTACGATTTAAAAGTCTGCACAACACCTCGAAACAACACGTTTGATTGGATGCTAAGAATCGGGAACTTTGCACTTCGAGGAAGATAAAACAAAAAACTTGGATAAAACTTATTTGTAAAACCACCTAAAACATGTAATTAATAAATAATTTCTTTTAATACACTGAAGATGATGCGATGCGAACAGCAACATTCACTACAAGCTAACAAAACAATAACAACTGAATTTGTTTTCAAATTATAAACAAAATAAATTATTTATTGCCACGGAACGGAACACGCACGCTTGTCATTCGTTCAAAGTAGACATTACAACAAGGAAACATTCCTATAACGAATGTCCATATATTTTTATTCCCCCAGGCAACTTGGTCGGTATACACTCTTTTTTTACAAGAACCCGTTTTTATAAGAACGTTGAGGTTGAGATTAACCAAAATTTTAAGAACGTATTAACAACATTTCTCAGGCTGAGAGTAAATTAACCCAAATACTTAAGGGCACGTTTTGTATAACGTTAGCAATGGTTTTCTTATTGCATGACACACATCTTGGTTTGCAATAATCAAAAGCTCTAAATTATAACTGTTCCAAAATAACTTCCACACCATCAATTTAAGAACATCTCAAGAACGTTTTCAACCTCAAATCGCAAAAATATCAGATCGTTCAGCCTCGGTTCCAAAATTAGACGTTCTTTTAAGAAAAGAGTGTAGTGCCTTATCAAAATCATTAACATCAAAATAAATTTGCCGTGTATGAAAAAAAAGAAAGGAAAATCATACATTGCCAATGTTTAATAAGACGTATGTAGTATACTTAGTATAGAGCAAGAGAAGACGATCTAGATTGTGCTCTCCTAGAGAATATAATAATACCAATGATTTCTGGGTATTCTCTTCCCTTAATGGCAGCTGATGATTTTGTTTTCCTAGCGAAGACATTAAGTCATGCTTCTCATTAAAAGTAGCATCCTACGCAAACACTCTTTTGTCTCATCAGACGTTCGTTTCCAACGAACGTCAGCTAAAAAGACAGCTGTCTATCAACGACAGCGCGCATCCAAACGTTGAAAGTCCGTGGTAAGTCTGCACTTTGAGACTTGAAAAATGATCGCGAGACACCAAAATACTAACAGGGTGGGCTTAAAACGAGTGTGTGAAACTCTAAGACTAGTACGTTTAATCTTCAGTGGGAAGCTGATACTCCACGGTGGGGGTCGTATTGATCACCCCGCGGGAACCTGTTTGGCTGATAATTGGCTTTTTATTACGCAATGACAACGTGCCGATTGGTTGATTCTTTAGTAAACTCCCCGCGATCTCCTGCTGTCATTTACGGACAATTATAAAATCGCCTATTCAAGTCTTTAAAAATCTACATTGAAAGCGACTTTATCAAATTCGCGAAAATAGACGTTCCGAAATATAAATTTCATATTCCTTGTAAACAGCTTCGCGTGGCACATCGTTCGTCATATTTTATAAGATAGCGAGCCGCAGAACTTGGCTGCCCTGATCTATGTTTCGGATGGATCTTTTTCAATGTTCTACCAGCTTTTTGGCTTTGATGATATCATTCTGTGCCATAACAACTTCAAAAGGTAACGTTCCCTTTATGTACTCTCTTTAACATAAATGCTTATTTTTTAATCGACTCAGAACTTAGTAAAAACCTTTGAGAGACTTCGTAATCATTTCTTTGTGGTTGGAATCAACACAGGAGATGCACCTAGCGTCATTGATGCACGCGCTCAAAGTGTCAGCCGAGGAGTCCACAATGGCGTCGCCTTTGCCAACTTTAAGGCCCACAAGTTCTCGTACTTAAACATCACAAGTATTGGTACTGATTATGTCCTCAATGGAAAAGAATGTGGCTTTGCATGTGTTAACATACCGACATGTTTCTCTTATAACCTGGCTGCATTTTATGACATCAACGGAAGAGTCTTATGTGAACTGCTCCCATCTGACAAGTACAACAACTCAGACAAGTTTATCAGCAGCCCACTTTTCCATCACTTCAGTATTGGGGTAAGTGCTTCACTAAAAAACTCTTTGAAATGTATTTTAATAAGAATGTTTAAGTAAGCTACTATCTTCAACAGCAAGAGATACATCAGCTCAAACGTTTTCTGAAGCAACTAAAATTTCAATGTGTATGTCACGGAATCAGATACATGTCTTCAGAGGACTAATTTTGTTTGATCGAGGATTACATGTGAACTCAAACGCAAACTCAGGACTCGAACTGAGCAGGTTATACCTTACAATTCACAGAACAAAACCTAACACTGAAGCAGCTTAACCCCTGTGTCATTTATGTCTTTTATGAGGCAAAAACCATCTACAAAGGAAGATCACGTCCGCTCAAGTTTTCGGGCAGAAACTGCGACTCGTTTTTTCTTCCCACAAAAATTGCCTGTTAAAAGGGATAACAAAATTCAACGGTATAGTTGGCTAGAAAAACTCAGCAAAGGAAGTTCGCTTCAGATTTTCCGGCATAAATTACGCGCGCAGTTTGTTCGACAAAACTTGCCTGTTGAAAGAGGAGGAAAAACCGTACGGTATAATTGACCTTGAGAGGCCTAATTTTGTTCAACCGACAATTACAAGTACAACACATTCAAGCACAATTTCAAGACTCTAATCGAGGTGAGTGGGTTAGAACTTGAAGCTCATCGACAACTGAATCCTTATAGCACCTTAACTTACCGCAGAAAACTCAGCACGGGAAGATCTCATCGCTTCAAACTTTGCGGAAAAAATTAAAATTTCAATTTTTCTACAAAGATGCTTGGAAAAACAGATACAGGGCGGCTCGAAGACATTATCGTTTAGTAAAAAACAATGTTTTACGAACGAGCGCAGTCCGTTCAAAGAAATTAAATAAAAGATAAATAGAACGGTATAGCTGACTTGACAGGGCTAACTTCACTCAACCGACAATTACGGGTAAACACAAGCATACAACACAAGCTCCAACTAAAAACTCGAATCGAACTGAGTAGGCTCGACCTTGAAAGTCGCACAACAAAACATACCAAGCAGCATAACTTCCTGTCTCATGTATTTCATTTTATTTTTTATGAAGCAAAAACCATCCGCATAGGAAGCCCTTTTCACTTCAAATTTCCGGCAGAAACTGCGACTTATTTCTTTTTAATTGCCGGTTAAAAAGGGTAAAAAATCATTTAGGGAATGCCAAACTTGAGAGCGAGCCTAATTTCGTCTCACCGACAATTACAAACTAAAGACTTGAACTGAGTAGGTTAGACCTTGAAGCTCGCACAACAAGCAGTTGACTCCCTGTTTCATTTATTTTCCATGAAGCAAAAAACATCTGCACAGGAAGATCTCTCCGGCAAAAGCTGCGCACTCAATTCCCCCCCCCCCCCCCCAAAATAAAAATGTCTGCTAAACGAGGTAAAAAGGAAATACATAGAAGATATGACAGGACAACGGTGAAAATAAGTATATCGAGGAAATATTTTATGAACGGGCACCGCCTGTTACAAAAGCGAATAAAAATTTAAACGGAATACTTGACTTAAGCGGCCTAATTTCTTTCATTAGGAGGAAACACAACTAAAAACTAAAATCTCGATTTCAACTGAGTAGGTTCGACCTTGAAGCTCGCACAACAAAACCTAACAAGCAGGTTAAGTCACTGTCTCATTTATTTTTTATGAAGCTAAAAAACGTCCGCACAGGAAGATCTCGTCACCAATTTGCCAGTTACATCTGCGCATTCATATTTTCTTAAAAATAGATTGCCTGTTAAACGGGGTAAAAAATCATTATACAGATGATGTGACAGGACCGCGCAGAGATATTTTAAAATTATATTTTCCAGTAGGAAAAAAGGCGTAGACTAATAAAAGGAGTAAAAATAACTATAAAGGAATTCCCAACTAGAGAGGAAGGCTAATTTCTTCGTTCAACCGACAATTACAAGTAAATAGAAGCAAAGACTCAGGTTGAGTAGGTAAAACCTGGAAGCTCGCAAAAAAAAAAGCATGTGGACTAACTCCATGTGGTATTTATTATTCATAGAGCAAAAGAAAAAAAAAACTCGTCACAGGAATATCTCGTCACTTGAAATTTTCCGACAAAGTTGTACGAGAAATTGCGGGCTACTTGGGGTAAATAAAAGAATATTACAGGGCAGGGCAAAGGTAAAAATAATTATGAGTTGTAAAATATTGTTATAAATAAAGACAAAACAACACTTTCATTCTCAAAAATGTCAGCCCGATGGCTAATTTTACAATTACGTTGCTCTACATCATACAGCGTACAGCAAATAAATTGTCGGTTCTTTCAATTGGCAAAGAAACGAAGAATCTCGCGATTTAAGCAATATAAAGTGTACGTTTTCAAAAAGACTTGTTTAATGCCTTTCGTCACTGTCACTGTAAATAATACGCTGTGCTTTAAACTCTTTTTGTTCAAACGCAGCGCTTTCTGAACCGACAGCAGTCAAAACATTCACTCGTCCCACTTGCCGCCAGTAAAAATGGGCCGAGTTCCTTTACTTAAGCTGGGCTGAACTTTCGGTGTTACCGTAATTTCATCCATTCTTATTTTCGGTGTAGACGAAATCATTACACATCCAGAAGGTTCCTGTCCCTTGTATCTAGATAAAACTGCTGCGAGATGTGTTGTTGACAGTTTTCTCTTAAACAGCCCGCCACAAAATTATAAATTCACTAAATATTATCGGCGATAATATTTAGTGAATTTATAATTTTGTGCCAGGTTATTAGCACAATTTCAGTACTTGAAATGTTATACTATCCCCAAGAGTCTGCACGAGATGCTTTCTTGTGTCATGGTTTACCAGTTTCTGGTCTGAATGAAGTCAGTCGAGGTGAGTTCACTCCCAGCGGGAAAGCTATCAACCTTTTTTCCCGGGCTTTGGAACTTCTGTGTTGATTAGCGAGATATACGACAGCATCGTCATTCGTCATCTAGTGGTCTCTATTGGGTTTGTCTTAGCTTAGCTTAGCTTAGCTTAGCTTAGATAAACGAAGCTAAAAAAACGGAATTCGGTGGTGCATTTTGCAAAAAATTCAAACTTGTAATCGATAGATTTTCTTCATTTATTCGCTAAACGTAGAAAATCGGCAGAGAATATGATCCATCAAAAGAAAACTAGGGGTCACCGAACGTCCAAGATCGTTAAATCCAGGCAAAGCTATAGCAATTGGGTTTGTCTTAGCTTAGCTTACCTTCAGTTACTAAATTTCAGTTTATTTCTTAGTCTCCTTGTATGAGTGGAGTGTGTCAAAACGGTGGAACTTGCGTATCAGTTTATGAGAAGAACAGCTATGTGTGCCTTTGTACGAAAGGATACACAGGAAGTATTTGCCAAACAGGTAAGACGACAATAACACTTGTACGATGATCTCGTCACTCAACACAAAATTCAGCGAAATTAATAAACGGCCAAACTGTGTAGGTTAGTTTTTTTAGGACTTCAGGAAACGAAATGGCAATGTACAGTATGCCTTTAAAGTTGGATTCGACTTTTCAAAGTAATATATCAAACACAAGACCCAGTGTTTCATCGAGATATCCAAAGATGGAGAAGACAGTTGAAAAATACGACGCGCGGCGGAGTATTTTTGACGAAATTCTTCTCAATCGAAACAAAACTAAGGAGTAAATGGAGAAGTATAATTGTTAAAATCTATGCTAATTAGGACCGGTTATCATGTTTGTGATTTTCTTTGTTTTTACTTGATGAATTATTAATGAGTTTGACAACCACTGGTAAAACTACGGCCGATAAAATGACTGCACAGTCATATCTGCATAGACATTATTCAACTAAACTTGAACACGTTGAATGCCAAACCTTAAGTCTTACATTTTTGACGTTTTTCTGCTTCTAAATGCATTTGTCAGCGTTATCTTGAATGATAATCACTCTTAAACAAACTTTCTTTAACACTTCTTTCATTCAGCCACCTTTCGTCGAGAATGTTATGCCTTAAAAGCGGACAGGATTTGACGGTCACACATGTAGTTTGTTTATTGTATTTATGGGCGTTTCCTCGGTTTGACCTAAAAGATAACAACGTAAGTTATTGCATTTTAATCCTTTCAATCTCATGTTTTAAAACTGAACAGATATCGATGACTGTGCGAGTCATCCTTGTAAGAACAATGGGACCTGTACAGACCGAGTGAATGGATTCAACTGCAGATGCGCACCAGGATTTAATGGCACACAATGTGAAACAGGTAGCTTTAGCTAAAATTTATTTCCCTTCATATGTTAGGAGATTGTAGTCTCTTTCTATGTCGCTTTCAGTGCTTTTATTTTTAAACATCTTGAAAAGGGCAGAAACATATTTTTGTTGTCGCAGTTATTCTTGCTGTGGGTTCTATCGTAGATAACCGGTTATTAACTTTCTACCTTATCCCTTTAAAACAGATATCGATGACTGTGCAAGCCATCCCTGTAAGAACAACGGGAGCTGCACAGACCGAGTGAACGGATTCAACTGCAGCTGCGCACCAGGATTTAATGGCACACAATGTGAAACAGGTAACCGTAACAGATAACGTGACGAATCTTAATAGTTCGTGTAAATAATAAAACAGCAATGTTCACAAACGATTGAGAGCCAATCAGAAATTTATTTCCTAGTAATTGACAGCCACTGGAGAACGAGCGAGAAATTCGTCTTTGACTAAGAAGAAACTAAAAAATAAACCTTGTAACGAGTTGCTGTGAACCTTTTGTCATTTTTTTCCAACAGAAATCTTTTATCCGTTCATTCCAGCAAGTTTCCTTGTAAAAGTTTGCCTGTGAGCAAAAAATTGCATGTAAAATGTAAATGGGTAAATAAAATTGTTGCTGTTGTTGTTGTTGTTGTTGTTGCTAAACGCACTTGAGGTGTAGTTCCAGGGTCATAACCTTCAATCTGGGGAAGGGTGGGGTGGGGACATATGAGGAATTAAACGAATGGGTATGCCTTCAGGGCTGAGTTTACACCTTCTATGGCAAGGTGGAGAGAAAATGATGAGACGAGTTATTTGAAAGTTAAGACAAATATTTTACTTAAGCGATTGAACGAATTCAACTGCAGCTGCGCACTAGACTTGAATGGAACACAATGTGAAATAGGTACTCGCTGTGAATGAGATCAGGTAGTATCACATACAAGTTATAGGGCTGAAATGTGTCAATCGATCGGCAAATGGCAGAATTGTGGGGTAAATTCTAATACAAAAATACTTGTTAACCCTTTACATCCTAAGAGTGACTTTTAGATTTTACTATGTCCAACGCCAGACGATTTCATTCGCCAAAGGGAGACCCCTTAGGGCTTAACGGGTTAAAAACCTATCTCCCTTAACCCTTTACACCCTCAGAGTGACTTATAGATTTTACTCTGTTCAACGCTAGACGACTTTACTCGTCAAAGGAAGATCCCTTAGGGGTTAAAGGGTTGAAGGTGTTTCTTTATTCCGTGCAAGTATCTTAGAAATGTAAAGACTTTCGAGCAGGATTCAGACGCCAGTTGGACTAATTTATTTCCTAACAAGTTTCGATTTATCAATTTTTTTTTTCTGATTTTGTGTTTAGCTATTTTTGTTATATCGCTTGTTACCGTACATAGTTTATTTCCACCAGAATTCCTTTTCATGCTGGTACTAATGGCACACTCAACCATACGTTGTGACATAGATATACATGTACTAACACTTACATCCCTTTGTTTTTAGATATTGACGAATGCGCTGCACAGGTCAACCCATGTGATGTTGTAGCAAACTCTGAATGCAAGAATACAGATGGATCGTACAACTGCCAGTGCAAAGATGGATTTGTAAGGAACGGTCCTAATTGTGAAGGTGCAACGCAGTTTTTTCATCATTAATTTGGATATCTTCTATTTTTATCAATAAAGATTTAGAAATGCAAAGACAAGCAAAAATTAGCGATAAAAACCGACGTTTCGGTGTCATCATGACGCCATTGTCAAGGAGAAGTAAAAAATTACAGAGTTTGAGGCAAGGTGTAATACTAAATTAGCATAAAAGTGTTAATTATACAAATACTTTTGCGCGAATTGAATCTCTTTGCACGTTCAGAGTAGGTTTTTGGTCTCTGATGAAAAGCAGTGGTCCAGCCAGTATTCGTTAGCTGCAAAATTGGCCAAGATCTTAAACTACGCGAAATCAAGCCACAGATCGTCAACCAACAAAGCGTCATTTATCGTTTCCAATGTGACCTGTGTGATGCGGGTTATGTGGGCTATACGCGCGGACACTTGCATACACGAGTGGATGGACATAAACAAAAGGCATCTTCAATATGTAAACACTATCACGACCAACACGGCGAATTCCCGAAAGACCTACTGAAACGTTTTAGCATTCTGAAAAAGTGTAGAACTAAGTTCGATTGTTTGGTGAACAAAATGCTTTTCATCAGAGACCAAAAACCTACCCTGAACGTGCAAAGCGATTCAATTCGCGCAAAAGTATTTGTATAATTAACATTTTTATGCTAATTTAGTATTACACCTTGCCTCAAACTCTGTAATTTTTTACTTCTCCTTGACAATGGCGTCATGATGACACCGAAACGTCGGTTTTTATCGCTAATTTTTGCTTGTCTTTGCATCTTCTATTTTGTTCTAATTGGCTACAGTTAGAAAATTTATTTTTCGTTATGTAAGGACGAATGGCCACATTTAAGAATCTTCTTTAATAAGTAGGCATGTAACAGAGAAATAAACAAGAAGTAACCAATACGATGTTAGAATCCACCACGTCTTTGGTTAAAATATACCGCATGGTATTCTTCTATCGGTTTATCCAAAGTGGAGGCTAAACGTACCTTATAATTTGGTTTTATCAAATGAGTTGATAATGTGAATTGGCCACCGTAAAGAGATTCGAAAGCTGGCGTTTCGAGCGTTAGCCCTTTGTGGGAGCGAATCGTGTGGAACGAGAGGACTTTAGAAAAACCACACGCCAAAATGACTCCAGCCGTCCGTGGGGAGAATTTTTCGGGTCGTGCCGCTTCAAAACAAGTACGTATTCGTTCCATATTGATGATACCACAGTATTATAAATCTTACTTGTTGCAGAACAAATCATACAGCCTTGCTCATCGCGGAGAATGCCTATTGTTCTCGGGACATTTACTTGCAGATCATAGATCTGTCATATTACCTAGCATTATTCAAATAAAGGCCACGAGGCCAGTCTTATTGGTTAAGATAGACGCGCGCTTTTTCCCTTGGGGAATATGACCTAGCTCATTAACTTGAAGAAGGCGGAGCATCGAGACAATAAACTTTTCGTATATTGTTCTGCCTATTGTTTAGCCTGTTCGCACCACTCAGATGTAAATTTAACGGTTCTCCGCGAAAAAGCAGCGACTGAAAACAAAAACTGGTTATAATAAATATCGCTGCGCGTGAGGAAAATGAGTTTGGAAAGAGTTTGCTTTGTGGTACCAGACCGAACTGATTCAAAGAAAACTAACAGAAGGGGTTGTTCTTGGAACGCGTTCGATCCAATGTGTTTGAAAATGACCAAGCGCATTCTTTGATCGCAGTGTTCGCACCGCCTGTAAAGCCTCTTTATTAAACATTTGCGCAGTTAAAGAGCAGTTGATTTTCAACATAGTTGTTTACTTACGCACGTCAGCAGTGTTGTTCGTTATTCACTTGTTACGCTCACAAAGCAAAGAACTCAAACAAAGTCCTTTGATCGATCGCTGGCCGCTCATCTTGTTTGAAAAACTTTGAAAACCATCGACGGCTTTTACCGCTTATGTTTGCAAAATAAAAAGACAGCTCGTCTACTCTTGACCAGGCACTGGGGTGCGCTGGTGATGATATTTCTATGTACCTGCTTTTATGTCTCGGGTAACATCTAGTTCTGCTTATTCCATTAACTAGGCGGCAGGCTCTATAAGCCCCCCTTAAGGTGACTAAATGTTAGTCACCTTAGCTCTTTGAGTTCAAAGCTTCCAGTAGCTTTGCACCCCAAAGCGCATTCTGTCGCTTAAGCGGCGGAGGAGGTGGAGGTTGCGGTGACTCGGGGTCATCCATAGTTGATTGACGTCAAACTAGTTGAAGCGAAAGATTTTATTAGAGTACATGTCACTGATCTTTGTGGGAGCGGGAACGGTCGATTAGATAAACTGCTTGACTTCAGAGCATGCGTAAGTTTGTAACCATTTTGCGTTTACACGGCCTAGTTCTTATGTTTGCTTTGTTTACATTTTGGAAACGAAGGATAAGCGAAAACTATGCGAATGAATCTGCTGCACCGACAATATGCTTTGAATTTCGCGGTAATTCCTAACCTTTTACAGTCGATGGGTTTTTCTGAATGGGTATTGTTAGTTTTGACAGCCATTGTTATGTAGACGTCTGTTTAAGACAATAGCTCTTCCATTGAAAACGCGCCATTTTCAAACACAACTCGGACAAGTAGTTTTCAAACTTAAAAAGCTAAAGGTTCCTTTAGACCAATTTTCAAAGTCGAAACGGGGTTTGTTTCAGAAAAGAGCCATTTTTCATTTGCCGTGCGTGAAAGTTGGAAAAGCCGTGAAGATTGTATGAAAATCGCTTCTGAAAACGGCCTTCATACTAAAAATGGCCGAGTTTTGCCCATTTTTAAGCGCAAAAAGCTACTCCTTATACCAGCTGTATTCACTTACTTATTCGCTTAAATTGACGATACAACCTTCTTCTTCAAAAAGCAGCGCGTGAAAGTTGAAGTTATAACTCGTGGAGGTCAGAAAAGCAAGTTTTGTCAACCCGACTGCGCCAATTTGAGGCCTTTCTTTTCTTAATTGGGGCATTTCATGGCACGCATATATTAAAATTTGCCACTTCACTGGCTATGAATAATTGATGATGTCCAGGCATTCTCCGCGATGCTCCCTCAAGCTTCCATCTTCTTTTATTTGGTTTTATTGTGCTCAATAAGTGTACTTGTTCAGTACAACGTGATCTTGCGCTTCTAAACCCGAGTTAGTCTAGTTTCTTATACTAAAGACACTTTTTGACCTTTGCACTTTTGTTGCAAACATTGTCGTATATAACCTCTTAAAAAATCTTCTCCCGCGTCCAACACAAAATGATACCCGCAGGTTTGTCTTCAGAATCTGTGCGGGCAAGGTCTGATCTTTGCTGTAAATGCCATTTTAACCTTAGTTTAGGTACCGCTTTTGAGATTTTTTAAAATGCTTGCATTTAATCAATTTTCGGTTCCTTCTGACTAACGACGCCGTAGTGTCTTTGATTTTCCCTGCTCTGTGTAATTGTTATCTAACTTTTACGAAATGTTGGTGTAAAGCAGTTCGAATGGACCAAATACTGTGGTATCATCAATATGGAACACCCGCACTTTTCGACACATGAATCGGCCTTAAATCTCCCCTCAGATGGCTGAAGTCATTTTGGCGCCATTTAACAAAACATCCCGGTTTTATTAAATACTCACCTAGTCCTTTCGTTCCACAAAATAAAGATGCAAACTTTTTTCTGTCCCGAAGTTCGACCGTACCGCTCTTAGGCGGACTGCCACTTAATACCTTTTGCAGAATCTATATTTGGGTGGTGCGATCCTTTTACAATCTTAATCCCAAGAAAGATGGAAACGAGGACCAAATTATCCAGAAATGTTTGTGCATGACCGGAAGTAAATTAATTGATATAAAATGGAACAAAATGTACGAAGCAGCTAAATTCAAACTAAAAGTAACACCCAACAACACAGCACGAAAGAGGCTTCTACGGAGAGGAGAGTTATTTATGTATTCATTTGTCTATTTTTTTAGTTGACATATGTAAGAACTACAAAAATCTGACAGATGCAGCTAGAAAATATGACTACGTAACATCAAACCCCAAGTGTGACAATGGACTCTATGGCTGGTATCGTTTCCAAGGAGCCGCGGGCACAAAAATGGTGACCACATGTCCGTTGGAAAACAGGTGTGATGCAAATTTTCCTGCCTGGTTGAGTGAAGATCATCCTACATTGGCTGATGGCAAAGTCCGAAAAAAAGTCTGCATTCATAGGTTTAGAGACTGTTGCAATAAATCTTTCTACATTTACGTAAAGAATTGCGGTTCCTACTATATCTACCATTTAAGATACTCAATATCGTGTAACACGCGTTATTGTGGAACTGACTAATCCGGTTATAGCATATGAGATCTCTTTCAGTTAGCTTCAGACTAGGTTTACACTAGAGGAGATTTTTAAGGGATTCGTAAACTGAATTTTTCCGGATCTATCAATTTTGGAGTATTCGGATTCGTAGGTGTTTCCATCGAAAGGATATTCGGATTTCTGACCGTTTACACACGACGACAACTCCCGGAACATTCATGATGGAATGGTTAACAAGCTGTTTGTTGCCTCGACAACGAGAAACAAAATGCCACCAAGGCTAAGGATTGGTTGAGATAAACTGAAGTTTTCTTTCCACTCGCTGACCACGCTACTGTTGTCCAATATGTTGTCCCTCCAGGCATTTGGTCTGCACTTATCCAGAACCGTCGACATTTTTGATCGTGCCATCGTCGTCGTCTCCGATAACCGTGTGGAGGACGTCAACATTGTTTGCGTCGATAATTTTGGTTTCTGAGGAATATGGCATTACCCATTATAGAAGTGACTTTCTGGACCTGTAACAGAATGAGGGAGACAGCGAACTCCGTCAATAGTCATCATTAATGTGACTACGACTGTGACTACATCACTAGATCCACCATTTTGCTTCTACCGAAAACTACAAGATCGCAGGCCGAAAAATTTCCGGATTCGAGAGATAATCGTTTACACGACAAACCTATTCGGATTCAAAGTTCCCACTTTAAATTCGGGATTCAAAATCTCCGGAAACTTGACCAAACCGGGAGGTTTTATTTCTGATTCGTCCACTTGTATGTAAACGGCCAAATCAATCCGGTACTAAAACGTTCCGGATTCGTCACGAATCCGGAACAATTTCCTCCAGTGTAAACCTAGTCTGAGTTGAATAGTAGTGGCAGGACATTTAGATCAAAGTCTCTTGTAGTGCCAAATGGAACACTGTAACGCTGTACAGTGAGCTAGTAGATGAATAGCAGTGATATCAATGCCAATAGCATTGGCAATGTAACTAGCATTCCCTTAACGAAGTAAAAGGTTCAGTAAAATTAAGATTGGCCGTAATTTTGCAACTTTCGTCTTATACAAGAGCTAGGATATGTTTTTTGGGACTTTTTATTAGAAAAGGTAAAGTCATTGAATCTAAGCAGGTCGATTTCAGTCGCCGTTCGAGCGCCTATTTATGTCGGCGATTTGAGGAATCCACTTGTCCTCGTTTCTAGAGATCGAAATACAGTGTGATTCCAAAAAAAAACTTAAAATTTGACAATTCCATCAATATTCTATCGTCTCTATGATTTGTGAAAAAGTGAGGGTAAAAAAAACTTTCATAATTTCCGTTTCTCAAGACAAGAGACTTTGCAAAGCAATGTTTCTTGGTTGCACGGAACAACCATTAGGTTGTCTTCTGTTGACAAAAACTAATCTCTTGGGTATTGGTTGATTCGGTTAAAAGTGGTTATCGAACACTTTTTAACCAATTTTGATTTTAACAAATTGAGGCCAGTTTTTCATGCGTCAGTCCTGTTATTGACCATGAATTTCGTCATAACGTTGTCAAAGTTAAGTAGCTGTGGATCCACTGAGACGAAAGCCGAATGGATCTGCAGACTACTTTGACAATCTTTGACACTGACAAAATTAATTGGCAATAGCAGGACAGACGCAGAAGAAACACCCGTCAATTTGATTTTTACAACAACAAATTGTCAAAATGTACGATATCGCTCGACCCGTGATAAATTCTTGTGTCTGTCCGCTTATTGCCAATGAACCTAGCCGATAAGCGCGCGAGAATCTCTGCAGTTATTGAAAAAAATATTAGAGATTACTCGTTTTACTCGTTTTTTTAGCTGGTGTAGGTAAACTTTAGTTTTTTATGTTTGTTTATTTGTTTGTTTGTTTTCGTTAGATTTGGTTTGGTTTCAGTATATCCAGTGTAATCGACAATCAGGAATGCCTAAAGTTCGTTAGCAAACGTGAACAATAACAACAAAATTTGGAAAAAATGATGACATCCCAGACACAATAAAAGGGAAAACAGCAAATGTAATCAATTTTGCATAAACGTTTGTATAATAACGTCTCGTCACTTTTTCTGAGCAGGACAGCCTAGTCTCTACATTATGAACAGACCAAAGTGGCTTAACAAACCAGTTTTTAAAGAGAAACTTTTAATTTTTTTTAATTTGAAGTTAAATACTCTAGTATAGTAATATGCTTCTTCGGAGAGTTTTACAAACATACACTAAACGCTTGCATTTAAACCACACTAGCGGATATTTTGAAGGACACAAACCATTAAGGTTTGGTCGGATCTACGAAAGGGAGCAGTTGTATGTAAACAGTCTAGCTATAGAGATCTGGATGGAAAAGTTTGTGAACTGCGTGCTACTTGAGGGATGATAAACACGTGATTTGATTGATTAAATTAAAAGTACAAACTGTAATCTCGATAGTTTAGACAGTTGTTCCAACCAGACACGATTGCCATAATTCTGTAAATATATGTTAACTCATGTACACGTTTCAATATTAAACTGAATAAAAATCGTTAAAAGTAGTCGTTTGCGAAGTCGAGTCTTGGACTACAGACCTGTATCTATTATGTCATGTTGTCAATGCTGCTCATCTAAATTACCTTCACAAATAGAACCAATCAAAATAAAACGTTTTGCTTATCGCACCGTTGCTAGCGGCTACAACGAGCCAAGAAAACCAATTCATTAAGAGTTCCTCCGGGCTTTTTCCATTCAGTCTAGCGCATGATTTTATAGATTTTAGTACAATACTTGGATAACAAACTTTGATTCGAATTTGTTCAACGTTTCGACAGTTATACTACATATACTAGTGATGCAATGTTTTCGACTTATCCCCAGGACGGACGTATGGTTTAAAGAGTAAGGCACGTCGTTTCCGGTGTTGTGGTCTGGCCTTGTCTCATGGGTTGGTGCTTCACATTGGGCTAACATCATTGCACCTTTCCGTCTTGGACAGAATTGTCCAAGAAAAATGACTATGACTATGACATATATACGAGCCTTCTCTAGACGACAGACGTTTAGCAAGGACGACGGTGACAGATTGCAACGGCTACAGGAAACTACAAATGACTTCCGTCAATATTCTGCGCATGTCCGTAATTTTCGCTCACCGTCGTCCACTCCGCGGCGATCGGGAATTAAATTCCCATTCAGTGTGTGCTTACCAAGGGTTAAACTGCTAACTCGCAAATGGTATACATTTGGTTGATGGTTGTAGGTTTGCGTCTAGAACGGCCTAGGAAACACGGAGGAAACACGGAAAATGCCGTCGAAATCCCAGTGTTTTAACTGAGTGATTGTTACAAACACGACTTTGGAACGTTTCTTTCACTGGAAGAAAACAAGCGCAAGAAGGAGTTTCTTCCTGTAAACTTAGTGGAGAAACCCGCAGACAGAAATATTTTGCTCGCATTTTACGTGCGCAATTTGAGGGTCCAACATAGGCTTTGTCCATCCCGCTTCCCGCGATAGTTTTCTACATCATCCCGCGCGCCATCCCGCCCAACGAAACGTTTTAGTCCCGATCAACATGCAATTGATATAATCGTTACTGGCAAACTAGTCTTAAAATTGATCGGAGACACTTTGTACTGCTTTCGAACAAAAGGAAAATATACCGTTAATAAGAACTTGAAGCCCGCAAGTGAAATGCGGAGGGTCTAAACAGTGCAAGGGTTTTCTAGTTAAGGCCTTCTTGTGTAAAACAAGTACTTAAGCAAATCATCTATGTTCGTTGTGTTGTTGTAATTCTATCTTTTACATCATTAGTTATTTACCAATTGAATTCAGAGTTCGTAAAATTATTATAAGAAAAAAATAGCAAAAAATAAATGTCATACAACCTTTTTCAGCAAATGGATCGAGTCAGAATGTGCGGAAAGGACAAGCTTACTAACGTGTCGACAAGCCTGCACAACTCCTGCAATTCGCAGATCAATAAGTTCTAAAGCCTTCATAGCTTAGCTTCAACTAGGATGTCTTTTAGGGGTTTTCCACTGCGATATGAGATGATGGGGGCACCTTAAAGATTTCTCGGTTGACTATCTATAAGATGCCATTTACCCATGAGTGTGTCCTCTAGGTTAGGTAACGCCGGGTGGTATTGCGTTACAAAGGGCAGTATTTTCTTTTGTGCGGTTTTATTTTTCTGCGCTAGCGACATTTTTCAATCATAGAATTTGATCTCTGAAAGATGATTTTCTACAATTCAAGCTGGGTAATCTCTATTCTGCTGGCGTGTTTTGAAATTGCTCATGTTTTCCTCAGAAGCAAATTGAGAGGAATTTATTCTTAGAAGCCGTAACGCTTTTCCTTTGATAAAGGCTTTCCTGACGACTGGTGTGTCACACGAATAGAAGTTCGTGTCTTAAAAGGTCTCTGTAGGTTTGAAATGCTTTCGCACGTCAAGAATAGATTCTCTTTTGAGTCTGTCCGCTTTGTAAACTTCGTGTCCAAGAATGTAGTTTCTGTTTCTGGCATTTCAGCCGTAAATTTGATCGTTGAACGGTTTACTTTTTGAAGGAAATCTTCTATTTTGTCTCTGTTGTGTCCCACATAGATATGACGTCATCGATTAATCTTTTCCAAGATGGCTTTTGTGTTACTTTGTCTGAGAAGTTCTTTTTTCTATTTTGGCCAGAAGAGAATTGAAGAGTTTGTGGAAGCAATTGAGAAGCAATCAATATTTGTACTATATTTGTACTGTATTTGTGTCAATATTTGAAATTTTGAGGACAATCTCTCAGCCAAGGACATTATCAGCCGACATACCAGCAAGCCAGAAAGGGGTTTATTTATTTTATAACCCTCCCATTAATTTTCTTTTCGCAATTAAACCTCGCGTAAACATGGGAAAAAAGCCAGTGGCATCAGCTTTTCAATGTCACTGTCGCTACACTCATTAAAACGAGTTTGGTTTCCTTCCATGTTAGCTGAAGAAAAGAAAAGTTGAAATTCTTGGCTTGACTGTTTTTCCTCAACGGAAACAATCAGAGGACAAATATTGACACGGGCGAGGGGTTACTGCGGGATAACTGTCCGGCGATTTAGACCACGTGACGTAATGTAGCCAATAAAATCACGCGAAAATTAACGGGTGGGTTATTTAACAATTATCCTGCGAAATCGCGCGGAATATCGTCTGATACTTGGCCGACGAAGCCGGGAGGCCGAGTCGGCTAAGTATCAGACGATATTCCGCGCGACTTCGCAGGTTAATTGTTTTATTACTCGACAAATTGATAACAAATTAAAACAGCCTAAATCCTAAATCGTAACATTTTTAAATCTCTCTGTCGACATTTTCTCACTTCACTTTTTCTTCCCACGTACGAAGCTACGTATATCGCCGGATATCTGTTACCTACGGATGACAGATATCGAGAGCATCATGACCATATTTGGATAGTGTTACAATTTGTTGAATAATAAAAATGAATATATTGCATGACTCTATCTACTATAATAATGATATTAACGAAGGAACGCTTTTCGTAAAGATGATTAAGAAGTCTTTGGCATATCTTCCGGATGTACATACTGCAGACCCAGTAAGATGCTGATAATTAGCGCCTTGTGTTGGAAATTTCTCTAACAAAAGGCGCTAATTATCGACATCTTACTGCGTCTGCGTAGGTCGGCGTATGGTTATGCTTATGCGCCAGTGGAAACCAGCCTTGACACATTTGAAGAAGAGGAGGTTAGTCATGTAAGCAGGGTTTTACTTTGGTATGTACATTTTAATCGAGGAGGACCTCATATGTATGTCAATTGATTATTCATAAAATAAAGGTGCCTGGCAGTTTGTCATGAGACAGGCTACTACCATTTTGTGATTGATACTGCCTGCTACAGTGAGGGAAATGACCTTATCAAAGAATGAAACTCCTTAACTCTCCTAATGGCCCATTCAAAATGTACTCAGAGGTAGTGAATCTTTTTGCTCTCTTGGAGAGCATTCTTTGAAACTGTTTCTTGCTGCTTAAAAATGATGGCGTCACTACTTCGCAACTAAGAGGTTTAAGAAGATCCTGTATTACAAAGTCGCTCTTATCAGCCATAAGTTGATCTCACTGCTGGAGCAGTGGTAAAAGGCCTGATTGTTTAACCAGCTCTTTATGCGATATTGACCCCTCAAATAGAGAATTCCCCTGATGGTGAAATGACAACATTTCCCTTATAAGTAGTATGACTTTTGTATGATGAGTACATTTCACTGTTCAAGATCAAACTTGAAGGTGCTTGGACCATTATTTTCGAGGCATCAATAATCCCTCTGCAATTAGGGTACACTTTTTTGAAACAGGAAGGCATATGCTTTTGAATCTTTGTCCGAGATGGCAAAATGCAAAACCTTCCCCTTTATCCCTCTCCTTCTAAGGCGCTGAATTTGAACCAGCTGTACAATTTTTTTTAGCATTGGGACAAAGGGCTCTAAATGTTGCTCAAAGAACGTCAAAGGAAGGAAAACCCGTGTAAAATCTAATACTGCTGTCAGGTTTCATTTGTAGTTGTACAAATATTGATTGCTTCTCAGTTGCTTCCTCAAACTCTTCAATTCACTTATGGCCAAAATAGAAAAAGAAATTCTCAGGCGAAGTAACACATAACCCATCATGGAAAAGATTCATCGATGACGTCATATCTATGTGGGACACAACAGAGACAAAATAGAAGTAAAAGTAAACCGTTCAGTGATCAAATTCACGGCTGAAATCTCAGAAACAGAAACTACATTCTTGGACACGAAGTGTACAAAGTGGACACTCTCAATAGAGAATCTATTCTTGACGTGCGAAAGCATTTCAAACCTACAGAGACCTTTCAAGAAACGAACTTCTATATCGTGTGATCCACCAGACGTCACGAAAGGCTTTATCAAAGGAAAAGCGTTACGGCTTCTAAGAATAAATTCCTCTCAATTTGCTTCTAAGGAAAACATGAGCAATTTCAAAACACGACAGCAGAATAGAGATTACCCAGCTTGAATTGTAGAAAAACACCTTTCACAGATCAAATTCTCTGATTGAAAAATGTCGCTAAAAACAAAACCGCACAAAAGAAAATACTGCCCTTTGTAACGCAATACCACCCGGCTTGCCTAACCTCGGGACACACCCATCGGTAAATGGCACCTTATAGATAGTCAACCGCAACTGAGAGAAATCTTTAAGGTGCCCCCATCATCTCATATCGCAAGGGAAAACCCCTAAAAGACATCCTAGTTAAAGCTAAGCTATGAAGGCTTTAGAACTTATTGATCTGCGAACTGCAGGTGTTGTGCAGGCTTGTCGACACGTTATTAAGATCGTCCTTTCCGCAAACCCTGACTCAATCAATTTGCTGAAAGGGGTTGTATCACATTTATTTTTTTGCTATTTTTTTCTTATAATAATTTTACGAACTCTGAATTCAATTTGTAAATAACTAATTATGTAAAAGATAAAATTACAATAACACAACGAACATAGATGATTTCCAAGTATTATTAAACACTTGCTTTACACAAGACGGCCTTAACTAGAAAACCCTTGCCCTATTTAGACCCTCCGCATTTCATTGCGGGCTTCAAGTTCTTATTTACGGTATATTTTCCTTTTGTTCGAAAGCAGTACAAAGTGTCTCCGATCCATTTTAAGACTAGTTTGCCAGTAACGATTATATCAATTGCATGTTGACCGGGGTGAAAACGTTTCGTTGGGCGGGATGACGCGCGGGATGATGTAGAAAAATGTCGCGGGAAGCGGGATGGACAAAGCCTATGTTGGACCCTCAAATTCCGCACGTACAATGCGAGCAAAATATTTCTGTCTGCGGGTTTCTCCACTAAGCTTACAGGAAGAAACTCCTTCTTGGGCTTGTTTTCTTCCAGTGAAAGAAACGTTCCAAAGTCGTGTTTGTAACAATCACTCAGTTAAAACACTGGGATTTTGACGGCATTTTCCGTGTTTCCTATCTTTGCTTTGGTACTTTATTGAGAATTTAAACATTAATTTCGTTGTTTTCCATGTTTTTGTTCCAGTTGGTTGTGATGAAGTTAGCCTGAATGTTGAATATAAACAAAAAGCATTGTCTTTGAAATTAATCGACTTTTGTTGAAACGTTTGTCAGGACGTCATTGCGATTTCGACTTCGACTTCGACTGTTAGCTTAATATATTCCTAGGTGTTGCTAACGTTTTTAAAAAAGGTAGCATGTTGAACATTATATTCTACAGCCATGCTGACGATTGCTACAAGTTAAAAGTTAGTTAATTAAACACCATTCAAGCAGCTGAATTTAAATTTATAGTTTTTCTTTCGGGCAAAAAAATTGTCCGCTTGTATTAAATTTTGCCATACCCGTAAAAAAATATGATCAGGCGCCAAGTTACGCTTGCAGTGTAAGTGTGACAAACTTTAGTTTTTAATATGACAAACTTTATTTTTGCCGACGTTTTGTTTTGTTTTGTTTTTTGGAAAAAAATTGTCTTTTTCGTTATTATAAAAATGCTATGCTACATGTTATTATGTCACTCTTGGTTTCGGTGGGGAGGGGAGGGGAGGGGGGATAGAACGTTCTAGACGCAAACCTACAAAAATCAACCACATGTATATCATTTTGCGAGTTGACAGTTTAACCCTTGGTAAGCACGCACTGAATGGGAATTTAGTTCCCGATCGGCGCGGAGTGGACGACGGTGAGAGAACATCACGGACATGCGCAGAATATTGACGGAAGTCATTTGTAGTTTCCGGTAGCCGTTGCAATCTGTCACCGTCGTCCTTGCTAAACGTCTATTTTCTAGAGAAGGCTTGTATATATGTCATAGTCATAGTCATTTTTCTTGGACAATTCTGTCCAAGAAGGAAAGGTGCAATGATGTTAGCCCTATGTGAAGCACCAACCCATGAGACAAGGCCAGGCCACAACACCGGGAACGACGTGCCTTACTCTTTAAACAATAAAGCCGTCCTGGGAATAAGTCGAAAACATTGCATCACTAGTATATCTAGCAAAACTGTCGAAAAGTTGAACAAATTCGAATCAAAGTTTGCTTCTTATGGTATCCAAGTATTGTACTAAAATCTATAAAATCATGCGCTAGACTGAATGGAAAAAGGCCGGAGGAACTCTTAATGAATTGTTTTTTTTGGCTCGTTGTAGCCGCTAGCAACGGTGCGATAAGCAAAACGTTTTATTTTGATTGGTTCTATTTGTGAAGGTAATTTAGATGAGCAGCACTGACAACATGACATAATAGATCCCAGTAGTCCAAGACTCGACTTCGCAAACGGCTAGTTTTAACGAATTTTATTCAGTGTAACTTGAAACGTGTACATGAGTTAAAACATATATTTACAGAATTATGGCAATCGTGTCTGGATGGAACAACTGTCTGAACTATCGAGATTACAATTTGTACTTTTAATTTAATCAATCGAATCACGTGTTTGTCGTCCCTCAAGTAGCACGCAGTTCACAGACTTTTCCATCCAGATCTCTATAGCTAGACTGTTTACATATAACTGCTCCCTTTCGTAGATCCGACTAAACCCGTTAATGGTTTGTGTCCTTCCAAACAGCCGCTAGTGTGGTTTAAATACAAGAGTTTAGTGTATATATGTATATCTCAGAAGAGGCATATTACTATACTAGAGTATTTAACTTCAAATTAAAAAAATTAAAAGTTTCTCTTTGAAAAACTGGTTGGTTAAGCCACTTTGGTCTGTTCAAACTGTAGAGACTAGGCTGGGCTGCCCAGAAAAAAAGTGACGAGACGTTATTATACAAACTTTTATGCAAAATTGATTACATTTGCTGTTTTCCCTTCTATTGTGTCTGGGATGTCATCATTTTTTCCAAATTTTGTTGTTATTGTTGTTTAACTAAACTAGATAATAACTAACCACGTTTGCTAACGAACTTTCGGCATTCCCGATTGTCGATTATACTAAAATAAAACCAAATCTAACGAAAACAAACAAACAAACAAACAAACATAAAAAACAAAAGTTTACCTACACCAACTAAAAAAACGAGTAATCTCTATTGTATATGATCTACCATTAACAATATTTTTGTCAATAACTACAGAAATTCTCGCGCGCTTATCCGCTAGGTGCATTGTCAATAAGCGGACAGACAAGAATTTATGACGCGTCGAGCGGTATCGGGAAAAAAACAAATTGACGGCAGCTTTTCCTGCGTTTGTCCTGTTATTGCCGATTGTCAAAGTAGTCTGCAGATCCATTCGGCTTTCGTCTCAGTGGATCCACAGCTACTTTGACAACGTTATGACGAAATTCATGATCAATAAGAGGACAGACGCTTGAAAAACTGGCCTCAATTTGTTAAAATCAAAATTGGTTAAAAAGAGTTCAATAACCACTTTTAACCGAATCAACCAATACCAAAAAGATTAGTTTTATCTCAACAGAAGACAACCTAATGGTTGTTCCGTGCAACTAAGAAACATTGCTTTGTAAAGTCTCCTGTCTTGAGAAACGGAAATTATGAAAGTTTTTTT
Source organism: Micromussa lordhowensis (assembly GCA_964020085.1). Lineage (NCBI taxonomy): Eukaryota > Metazoa > Cnidaria > Anthozoa > Scleractinia > Lobophylliidae > Micromussa > Micromussa lordhowensis. Next base: position 21,745,569 of record OZ026604.1, read on the forward strand.
TTACCCTCACTTTTTCACAAATCATAGAGACGATAGAATATTGACTGGATAGAATTATCAAATTTTAAGTTTTTTTTGGAATCACACTGTATTTCCTTCTCTAGAAACGAAAACAAGTGGATTCCTCAAATCGTCGACATCAATAGGCGCTCGAGCGGCGACTGAAATCGACCTGCTCAGATTCAATGACTTTAAAAAGTCCCAAAAAACATTTCCTAGCTATTGTATAAGACGAAAGTTGCAAAATTATGGCCAATCTTAATTTTAGTCAACATTTTACTTCGTTAAGGGAATGCTAGTTACATTGCCAATGCTATTGGCATTGATATCACTGCTATTCATCTACTAGTTCACTGTACAGCGTTACAGTGTTCCATTTGGCACTACAAAAGACTTTGATCTAAATGTCCTGGCACTACTATTCAATTCAGACTAGCTTTACACCGGAGGAAATTGTTCCGCATTCGTGACGAATCGGGAACGTTTTAGTACCGGATTGATTTGACCGTTTACATACAAGTGGACGAATCAGAAGTAGAACCTCCCGGTTTGGTCAAGTTTCCGGAGATTTTGAATCCCGAATTTACAGTGGGAACTTTGAATCCGAACACTTTTGAATCCGAATAGTTTTGTCGTGTAAACGATTATCTCTCGAATCCGGAAATTTTTCGGCCTGCGATGCGGTAGAAGCAAAATGGTGAATCTAGTGATGTAGTCACAGTCGTAGTCACATTGATGACTATTGACGGAGTTCGCTGTCTCCCTCATTCTGTTACAGGTCCAGAAAATCACTTCTATAATGGGTAATGCCATATTCCTCAGAAACCAAAATTATCGACGCAAACAATGTTGACGTACTCCACACGGTTATCGGAGACGATGACGATGGCACAATCAAAAATGTCGACGGTTCTGGATAATCGCAGACCAAAGCCTGGGGGACAACATATTGAACAATAGTAGCGTGGTCAGCGAGTGGAAAGAAAACTTCAGTTTATCTCACCCAATCCTTAGCCTTGGTGGCATTTTGTTTCTCGTTGTCGAGGCAACAAACAGCTTGTTAACCATTCCATCATGAATGTTCCGGGAGTTGTCGTCGTGTGTAAACGGTTAGAAATCCGAATATCCTTTTAATGGAAACACCTACGAATCCGAATACTCCAAAATTGATGAATCCGGAAAAATTTACTAATGCGGAAAAATCTCCTCTAGTGTAAACCTAGTCTGAAGCTAATTGAAACAGATCTCATATCCTATAACCGGATTAGTCAGTTCCACAATATCGCGCGTCACACATTCCTGGGGAAAATAACTCGTAGATATAGTAGGAACCGAAATTCTTTACTTGAATGAACAAATATTCCCTGCAACACTCGCCAAACCTATGAATGCAGACTTTTTTTTGGACTTTGCCATCAGCCACTGTAGGATGATCTTCACTCAACCAGGCAGGAAAACTTGTATCACAACTGTTCATCGACGGACATGTGGTCACCATTTTTGTGCCCGCGGCTCCCTGGAAACGATACCAGCCATTGAGTGTGTTGTCACATTTGGGATTATCTGTTCTCGGGTAGTCATATTTTCTATCTGCATCTGTCAGATTTTGGTAGTTCTTACATACGTCAACTAAAGAAATAGACAAATGAATACATAAATAACTCTCCTCTCCGTAGAAGCCTCTTTCTTGCTGTGTTGTTGGGTGTTAATTGTAGCTGCTTCGTACATGTTGTTCCATTTTGTATCAATTAATTTACTTCCGGTCATGCACAAACATTTCTGGATGATTTGGTCTTCGTTTCCATCTTTCTTGGGATTAAGATTGTAAAAGATCGCACCACCCAAATATAGCTTCTGCAAAAGGTATTAAGTGGCAGTCAACCTAAGAGCGGTACGGTCGAACTTCGGGACAGAAAAAAGTTTGCATCTTTTTATTTTGTGGAACGAAAGGACTAGGTGAGTATAAAATAAAACTGGGATGCTTTGTTAAATGACGCCAAAATGACTTCAGCCATCTGAGGGGAGATTTAAGGCCGATTCAGGTGTCGAAATGTGGGGGTTTTTCGGGTCGCTCAGCTTGAACACAAGGACGTATTGTTCCATATTGACGATACCACAGTATTCAGGTACATTTGAACTGCTTTGTACCAATATTTTGTAAAAGTTGGATGAAAATTACATAGAATAATGAAAATCAGAGACACCGTCGCTAGTCAGAAGTAACCGAAAATTGATTAAATGCAAGAATTAAAATCTCAAAAGCGGTACCTAAACTAAGGTCAAAATGGCATATACAGCAAAGATCTGACCTTGCCCGTACAGATTCTGAAGTCAAACCTGCGGGTATCATTTTGTGTTGGACGCGAGAGAAGCTTCTTAAGGACTTCAAGACGACAATGTTTGCAACAAAAGTGCAAAGGTCACAGCTCGTATTGATTTTTTTGGAATCACCTCATTCATAAATTTATTCAGTTCATATATTCATGATACAACTTAATGCTTTGTTTTTCCGAGGTATTTTAACTTTACGTACATCCGCCAGTCGTCCTTGCATAACGAGAAATAAATTCTCTAACTGTAGAAAAAAATAATAAAAAGATAAAATAAAAGATATCCATATTAATGATAAAAAAAACTACGTTGCACCTTCACAATTAGGACCGTTCCTTACAAATCCATCCTTGCACTGGCAGTTGTACGATCTATCCGTATTCTTGCATTCAGAGTTTGCAACACCATCACATGGGTTAACCTGTGCTGCGCATTCGTCAATATCTAAAAGCAAAGGGATGTAAGTGTGTAATTAACAATTATTCCATGAGCGCGCGTTGGATATGAGATGATAGATAGCCAACGAGGCGCGTAGCGCCGAGTTGGCTATAATCATCTCATATCCAACACGCGCGAGTGGAATAATTGTTTTATTAAAAACGCCCCCAAAAAATAAAGAACTAGACTACAATGAAAACAAAAAGGCCCAAAAAATCACGTATACGCACGCCATTTTTGTAGATCATGGTATAATGGGTCATATACCATGATGGCTAAGCCAATGAAAAGTCTCGAATTGCATTATCCAATGATCCAGTTTTTAATAAGTACATATATTTCTATGTCACAACGTATTGTTGAGTGTGTTATGAAAGAAATTAGTACAGGGCTCATACCTTTTTTTTAGAAACAAATTTTCAGGACTTTTCCAGGACTCAGATTGATTTTTCCAGGACTTTAAAATTCACATTAACCCTTTCACTCCCAAGATCTCAATGTTAATTCTCCTTACTGTCTGCCATAATTTCTTATAATATTCTGTTAATTCTGAGAATTTGGTGTTCAATCAAACAATACTTCCTAGTTGGTGGATTTCCTTATTCTTGACAATTTTATGTTATGAGAAGTTACTTATTAGTTACTCCTGGGAGTAAAATGGTTAATCGTTCTTCAGTTGTTGGAGCTTTCCATCCAGCTGCTCTCCAATGTCTTTCAAGGCTGCCCTCTTTACCTTAGCAGTTCTTCGTAAACTGTTTGATCTAGTAATCCTAGTGAGGTTTCTTGAGTCCTCAGCTCTATCAGCAAATTCATCTGCAGACTTTAGAAGAGCCTCCACATCATTTTCAAACTGCCGTTTTTTCTTTTTAAGCACATCAATCTCCTCCATTGTTGACTTTCTTTTCAACATTTTTTCCTGGGACACTTTAATTCTCTTCTGCTCTTCTAGATGTGAAAGATACTTCTGTCGAGCTCCAGCTGACGACATCAGAAGTTGCTTTGAGATTTGCACATTGGCGAGGCCCCCAACCGATTCAATATGATCATGAATAATCCTCTGAGCAATGAAAGATCTTTCTGTAAGGTTCTCAACTGCAACTTCCTTTTTTACAGAAAAGCCTCTTTCAACTGTGGCTTGACCGTGAGACATAAGCAGCAATAATTTAACCACACTCCACACTTTAGCCAATTGCTTATTACCTGCCATGTGTTCATAGAACAGTTTGTCAACCCTTGAAGTGGGTTCACTTGGGTCAAAATCTTTAAAATCCGATTCACCTGCACAGTGACCAAGGAATTGTCCAAACTGATACATCACCTCATCACAATCAGCACTCTTCAAGCTACAGGCTTCCACAAATATTTCAAGAATTCTCTTCATTTTAGTGACACATGCTTCTTTCTGTAATGCCATTAGCCTTGGATCCAGACATGACATCATACTTCTCACCAGTGGACAATTAATCGGTGTTTTGTCAAGTAGTTTGGCAACTGTTCTTGCAAGGAAACCTTTACATTCTACCCTGAATTGAAGAATTTGCCTCTCACTTAATTTGCTGGACTTCTCCTTTAGCATCTGTTGTACCACAAAGCCAACATCAATTTTCAGGTAATCCACATGATTTTTAGGACCTTCAGGACGGATGTTGCCTCAGCCATAACTTCACTCTTGATAAACCTGTCCATGAATGATTTCAGCAAAGCGTACAGGCTAGTACCCATGAATGGCAGCATAGGTTTTTTAGTTTGAAATGCAGTAAGAAAAGGTGTAACCTGTTTTGCCACTGATGAAAAAAAGCTATCTTAGCAGGCATCAGGAGTTCACTGCAGCCAATGCTGATAGTCTCGTAAGATTTTGATTTGGGATCTGTATATTTCTTTGCTCTCACAGCATTAACAAATTTGACCATATGAGGCCACACTTCAAGAGTTCTTTCAGCGACTGAATCATTTTCCAGCCATCTGGGTTGGTAGACTTTCAGGATGAATACACTGCTCCCTGTTGTTTTTACGTAATCTTCTCTTCTAGCTGGACTATATTACATAGCCAATAACGACTTGACAGGGTTTTCTAAACAGTCCACCAGCTGCTTCACAGCCATTACAAAAACAAAAGCGTGCCCTTCGCCTCATATACTTTACATCTTATAGGTCACACGCCATTCCTCTTTTTGTCTCCTCCAATACTATTCCAGTAAATATGCTTTATTTCAAATCTATTTCAATACTAATGCATGACGTTTTCAACAAGCTAACTCCATGTAATATTTCTAATCTTTTTAATTGCTCAAATGACATGCATAATTATAACACAAGGTTTTCTTTAGCAGGCAATTATCATATAAAATATGCTAGATGTAACCAACAATTAAAATCTTTTTCAAGACAAGGGGCCAAAATATGGAATAGCATCCCCCAAGAATTACGTAAATTACCGAAGTGTGTATTTAAGAAAAATATACAAAACCGACTTTTACAAGCTTTAATGGAGGAGGACGATTATGTTGGCACATCTTTTCTAATCGATAAATTTCAAAAATAAATACTCAAAATAGCTTTGTCTAATTGCGATTTCTATTTCATCCATTTATTCATTTACCTACTTATTTAGTTATTTATTTATTTGCTAGACGTGCATTTGTTTCATCTCTTTACTGGTATGTAACACTAACATTTGATTTACTCTTTAAACAGTCTTACTCGCTACCCGCCTAGATTAGCCTCAGCTATTTGCGGGTTAGCGTTGTTTTTGTAAAATTTTGTTGATTTAATAATAAACTTGAACTTGAACTTGAACCATTCTTAAAGGCTTCATGCACAATATGTATACCACAACTGCCTGTGTTAAGGATCGGGATTACAGCTGTATTCATTCTTTAACTCTTCCTCTACGATTTTATAACATTTCCAGTTGACACTGGGCCCATCCATAGAGAGTTGGATCAAATTTCCAAAGCTCAAGTTCTCTTTGCAGGCGTGAAACTTTTCAAGCATATCCTCTGCACTGGCATGCCCAAGAAATTCTGAATTATAGTAACAAGTTTCAACCATATCATGATTCCAGATGCGAACATGGAAATCCATCTGCTTCTTTTGCAGCTCAGGATTCAGAGTTTCATCAAACAAAAGCACATAACCATCTGAAGATTTGATTTTTTCTTTTAGAAGACTCTTTAAATGTGGTGCAATCCCAAAACAAGTAAGATAAGAGGCCTTTTTCTCCCCACTGGTGAATTTCTTAGCAATATCACTGTCTGGAAACATTTGCTGCGCCATAAAGTTTATAATGACTACTGTTCACCTTAAGTGCCCACCAAACTTCTGCATTCAAAGTATCATTCCTTGTGACGAACGCGGACATACTTGCTGATGTATTCCCGGTATTACTTGATGCGGATGCGGTTAATCTAGAGATGCTGCTTCCAGTAGCTGGTTGAGATGCAGAAGAATTGTTGATCGACAAAAGTGTCTTTATATCAACAGTTGTACTTCTTTGTTGCTTTTCCTTAAGATTAGTGTTCTTCTTCCCTTCTCGTGGCTTGCCAACGCCGATTCGCCCATGTTTGACAAGTCAAACGTCTTCATGCAAACTCCACATTTCGCTTTATGCTTATCATTGTTACGTTCCAACCACAATTTATAGGACGGGTTTTCGAACCAATGTTCACTAAACAAGCATTTCCCAGGCATGTGTCAGAAAATAGTTAAATTTCTTCTCAACCATGACCTCCAAAAATCGTTCGAAACGCCAAAAACAAAACATGTGTCAAGGATCATGTCAAGGTACTGTTGCGCATGATCATATGACTATACCCGAGCCTGCATTTTATCTAGCCAGTGGCAAGATTAATCAGGGATTTACCTCTGGCGGCTGAGTTCTAATCACATTTCTAAGATACTTACACGGAATAAAAAAATTCAGCTTCAACTTTTTATTCCAATTTACCCCACAATTCTGCCATTTGGCGATCGATTGTCACATTTCAGCCCTAAACTTTGCATGTGATATTACCTGATCTCATTCACAAAGAGTACCTGTTTCACATTGTGTTCCATTAAAGTCTAGTGCGCAGCTGCAGTTGAATTCGTTCACTCGCTTAAGTAAAATATTGTCTTCACTTTCAAATAACTCATCTCATCATTTCCTCTCCACCGGCCACAGAAGGTGTAAACTCAGCCCTGAAGATATATCATCCGTTCAATTCCTCATCTGCCCCCCCCCCCCCCCCACCCTTCCCAAGATCGAGGGTTATGACCCTGCAACTACACAAACAAGTGCGTTTAGCAACAATAACAACAACAACATCAATTTTATTTACCCATTGACATTTTACATGCAAACTTTTGCTCGCAGGCAAACTTTTACAAGGAAATTTGCTAAAATGAATGGACTAAAAGATTCTGCTAGAAAAAAAATAAAAAAAGGTTCACAACAACTCGATAAAAGGTACTTTTGTGGTTTCTTCGTAGTCAAAGACGAATTTCTCGTTGTTCGTCCTTTTCCAGTGGCTGTCAATTACTAGGAAATAAATTTCTGATTGGCTCTCAATCGCTTGTTAATATTGCTGTTTTATTATTTGCACAAGCTATTAAGGTTGGTCCCGTTATCTGTTACGGTTACCTGTTTCACATTGTGTGCCATTAAATCCTGGTGCGCAGCTGCAATTGAATCCATTTACTTGGTCTGTGCAGGTCCCGTTGTTCTTACAGGGATGCCTTGCACAGTCATCGATATCTGTTTTAAAGGGATAAGGTAGAAAGTTTATATACGATAGAACCCACGGCAACAATAACTACAACGACAAAAATATGTTTCTGCCCTTTTCAAGAAGTTTAAAAATAAATATTTTAACATTTAACATTTAACACTTATATAGCGCTTATCCGCATGCGTTCTAAGCGCTTTAAAAGCACTGCAAGCGACATACAAAGAGATTACAATCTCCTAACATATGAAGGGAAATTAATTTTAGCCAAAGCTACCCGTTCCACATTGTGTGCCATTAAATCCTGGTGCGCAGCTGCAGTTGAATCCAAGGTTGGTCCCGTTATCTGTTACGGTTACCTGTTTCACATTGTCCGGTGCCATTAAATCCTGGTGCGCAGCTGCAATTGAATCCATTTACTCGGTCTGTGCAGGTCCCATTGTTCTTACAGGGATGGCTTGCACAGTCATCGACATCTGTAAGGAGATAAGGTAGAAAGTTTATATACGATAGAACCCACGGCAACAATAACTGCAACAACAAAAATATGTTTCTGCCCTTTTCAAGAAGCTTAAAAATAAAAGCACTGGTTGGTTCATCCATTCACTCGGTCTGTGCATGTCCCATTGTTCTTGCAAGGATGACTTGAACAGTCATCGATATCTGTTCAGTTTTGGTTACAAGATGAGATTGAAAGGGTTATTATGCAGTAACTTACCTAGGCTCGATTTCCAGCCGCTGTTCGGGAAACGAGCCCGCGCTCCTCCCCCGAACAACGTAGACCGGACACGAGAGAGCGGCGGAAATCGAGCCTATAACTTACGTTGTTATGTTTGACGGAGCCCGGCCCAGAGCAGATAGGCAAAAGAGATCACTAACTAACTTTCACTAACAAGTGAGTATATGAGTACAATAATAATAATAATAATAATAATAATAATAATAATAATAATGGACATAATATGAAAACGAGATATTCGATGATGTAAGTTGTTACTTTTAGTTCTAAATTTTGGCATTGTATTATTATTTTTATAATAATAATAATAATAATAATAATAAAAACAGCGGCATCTTTCAAGGAGATTCCCTCTCACCTCTTCTTTTCTGCATAGCTTTAGCACCTTTATCTTCTCTCTTAAATGAGAGTAACTATGGGTACAAAATAAGCAACGCGATCATCACTCACCTGTTTTACATGGACGATCTGAAAACCTATGCCAAGTCTGATGAAGACCAGAAAGGCCTACTTAAAATTGTCAAAGGCTTCAGTGATGATATAAGAATGGAATTTGGGCTTGACAAGTGCGCCAAAGCTACATTCAAACGAGGCAAACTGGCAAAAACCGAAAACATCGAACTCGATGTTGGCACCACCATACAAGACCTCGAGCAGGAAGGCACCTATAAATACCTTGGTGTAAATGAAGGAGATGGGATCCAACATGCAAAGATGAAAGAGAAAATTCGGAAAGAGTACTACCGCAGAATTCGCCTAGTGCTCAAATCCGAACTTAATGCTGCCAACAGAATTTACGCAATCAACACTCTTGCTGTCCCAGTCGTCACTTATAGTTTCAACATCATAAACTGGAAAATGGAAGAACTTATGAAGCTAGACAGAAAAACAAGGAAATTCTTGACGATGGCAAAAATGCATCACCCAAAAGCAGACGTGGACAGGCTATATATCCTTAGAAAGGCAGGTGGAAGGGGTCTTGTACAATTAGAAATTACCTACAAAACAACCACAATTGGCCTTAACATATATCTCAACAACAAAGATGATCATCTCCTCAAAATTGTAAGGGATCATGACCGCGGCAAGAAAACAATGTCCATACACCATCAAGCCGCAAAATACGAGCGAGAACTCAGCTTACCAGAAGCTGAAGTGGTAGAGAATGAGCCAGCCACGAGCTATGCCCGAAGGATCAAGCTGAAAGCCAAACACCAAACTTTAGAACAACTCAAGAGCAAATGGGAAGAAAAGCCTTTGCATGGTCAGTACCCAAAAAGAACAAAAGAGAAAGATGTAGACCAAGACAAAACCCACAATTGGCTGAGTACACCTGGCCTCAAATCAGAAACAGAAGGCTTCATTATTGCTGCCCAAGATCAATGCATCAAGACCAATTACTACCGAAACAAGATCCTCAAAGATGGCACCGACCCAATGTGCAGAATCTGTGGGCAATTTCAAGAAACAGTTGATCACCTTGTCTCCGGATGCCCTGAGCTTGCCAAGGCAGAGTACATACAAAGACACAATAAAGCTGCAGCATATCTCCACTGGACAATATGCAAACACTATAACATCAAAGTACAAGATAAACACTACGAACATGAACCAACTACTGTGACAGAAAACCAAACAGCGACTATACTCTGGGACATGCCAATCCAAACTGACAAAGAGATAAAAGCAAACAGACCAGACATAGTGGTGAAAGACAAGAAGGAAAGAATCTGTCTGCTTATCGATATGTCTATCCCCACAGAAAGGAACACCTCCTTGAAAGCAATGGAAAAACTCACAAAGTACAAAGATCTTGAGATTAAAATCGAGAAAACGTGGGGAATGAAAACAACAACTGTCCCAGTAATTATTGGAGCTTTTGGGCTTGTTAAGAAGGGAACAGAAAACTACATCGGCAAAATCCCAGGCAACATCAGAATAACAGAGCTACAGAAGACCGTCCTCCTTGGAACTGCTCACATACTTAGGAGGACCCTATCCATCAAGTAATCCAGCAGACTTATGACTGCCCTAGGCTCATGGATTGAACTCGGCACCATAAGTTAAAAGCAGCAAGACTTTAAGGACTTACAATAATAATAATAATAATAATAATAATAATAATAATGCCAGCGCGCAGAACTATGAAAATATGATGTCGTGCTCAGGAGCAGTTCTTGATTGACAGCCTCGCGTCGCCGTATCCAGGCAAGTCTGTGAAAACAACGAAATATGCTGCCATGCTTTTTTCTCTGATTTCACTGCTGCTGTTACAATCTGCTGTTTCTTAACTCCAGATCGAAACGTCCGTAGTGCAAGCTCACCTTTAATAATAATAATAATAATAATAATAAAAATCCTAAAGCAATTTAAAGATAAAAATTATAAATTCGATAATCAATTAACAGACTTAACTATTAAAATTTCAATTGAATATTAGAAACTAGCTGAGTCTTGTAATCAAAGCCATTGTCAAAAAAAAAAGAGAAAGAAAAACAACTAAAAATAGCTGCTTCAGCCGTTTCAATGTCAACGAAAAGAAAACTATCGGATTCGTGCTTGGGTTTTCTCTACATCCAGATCGGCGTCACCCATCTCTATAGTGTTCCTTCTCTTGATAGTGCGTGAACCCCTTAGGCATAGAAGAGCCGCTTTCAAATAATAATAATAATAATAATTTTATTATTTCTATAGCCCGAAATTCATTACTAAATATATGATCTACCGCGCTTTACAAAGTGGTGAAATGAAGGCTAACTAATGATACTGTTATTTAAATTAATATAAAACTTGTATAATTGAATTGGAAACTAATAGCGTTGCTACCTAAAAAGAGAAAATAAACAAAAAATTGATCATAATTATATAGTATGTAGTAACAATAGTCGAATAAATAAGGAAAGGGATAAAAAAGCTAGATCTAAATTATCTAAAAATATACTTTCCTAAAACGATGCAAAAATATATTTGAACTGCGGAGAAATATATAAAGACATGATTGATCATCGCAGTTGAAAGCAACTTAAAAGCAGTTGTGAAATTAAAGCCTGCAGAAGAAAAAATCAGGCTTGAAGTGGATTCGAACCCAAGACCTCTGCGATCCGGTGCAGTCCTCTACACACTGAGCTATCAAGTCAATTTCAAATTTAATTGGGGAGGCTTACTGGAAGAGGTTTGAAATTAATAATCGACGTAAAACCTCGAAGGTTTAGTTACCTAGTTTAGGCATGTCACAATGAGCCAGGACTACCTCGCCAGGTTTAATTGAATCGAACCAGTAATTACCGCTGCCTGCATCTTCTCCTTCACTCGCCCTGATCTCGGCGCATGTCTCAGCTGGCAGCTCGGGAACGGATCCAAGGGGAACTAAAAATAGAAAAGGCAAACAACATTGTATTTTTTTAGCGCTGTTCTGTCATAACAAAACACTATTGCTTCGCTCTCTTCGCGAAAGAAACCTGGGCTTTTTCGCAGTCGTCTGGGCACGCTTGTTTAAGATAAGGGCCTCTTCATATGAGCCTGGTAACCGGGCTGGCTCGGTTACCGGGACGAATTTTGTTGTCTGTTCATATGGGAAATTTCAGCCCGGTCGACCGGGATGAAATTCAAGAAACAAAACCAAAATAGTGAAACATAAACTTGTATCGTTCGCGATTGTCGTAGCTTTGTGGACTCTTGTAACTTTACTAATAAAGCTAATATGCATACTTTTGAAGTGGAAATACATAGACTGCAAAAAGTATGCCACTTTTGCCGCTATGATGCGAAAGCGAAGCTATTTTGTCAAAAAAGTTTCGTCCCGGTCACCCGGGCTGGAGTGTTCATATGGGAAAATTTTCATCCCGGTTACCGAGATCTCGGTAACCGGGCCAGCCCGGCCTCTCATATGAACACATCGAAATTTTAACGAAGGAAAGAGTGGCGAGGCGAGATCTCGGAAACCGAGCCAGCCCGGTTGACCGGGCTCATATGAAGAGGCCCTAAGAGTGCTTTCCTTGAAAAAAAGATATAGATGATAACTCAAAGAAGAACAATACCTCTTTCCCTGAGTCGTTTAATATAGAACCGATCGCTGTCCGGAACAAAATCTTCAGGTCTGGCTTCTTTGGTGCGGTTGTTCAACTCACATATGCCTTGGCTGATGACGAAGTTAAAAGCTTTGACATCTGACGTCATCGTCACACTTGTCTAAACAGCTAAGCCAGATCATCCCGGTCTTCTCCTCGATGAAGGTGTGTCCTTTTAACATCATGCCGCGGATGGTATATTCGCCTCGTATTATACACTGTTGAGCGTCCAGTTTATAAAACATCTGAGAAATCACAAGCAACGTGATGGACATACTTGTGCCAGGTTGTGAAACTGTCATATGGAGAAAAAAAAGATCGAGTCTTGCATAATATGTTTCTTACTCCCGTTAGATGCAATCGACCAACTCGCTCTCTGGTAGCCGTGAATGGCAACGATACTACACATCATCTCTTATTACACAATCTTTCTTGTAAGCAATCTTGAAATAAATGAAAAGAAAACTATATAATAATAATCTTGAATTAGGTAATAGACGGTCTTTACTTGAAAAGTATTCGTTTGAATTCCAGGCCTACACAAACAGAGAGATAATCAAATAGAAACATCAAAAGAATCTAGAATATCTCAAACAGAAGCCGGAGGTGCTGCCTCCGTCATAGACAATCTCATTAACGCTCTGTATCTAGGGAGCGGCTGGTGAGGGAATCATTGAATTTTACTTCAGTTTGTTAGAAAACTTGAAAAACTCAGTCTGCCTCCACACTATAATGGAGAAATTTGAAAACGCAGCTCTATTTCCTTCCCCTCTAATCCTTTTTGAAAACGCTCTTCAAACTAGACGAATTTGAAGACGTTTTGAAAACAGGGCTTTTCGAAAACGATGACATACGATAATCAATTGATTTCCCTTCCAAAGTTTTCCTCAAACTCAAATCCAAAATGACCCCTGGGTGATCGCTGCGTATTCCAAATTTCTTCCAGCGTGCGTGGATGGAAAACATCTGATTCGTTTTCAGATGTGTTCTGTTGTATTAATTACCTGTAGCGTTGACGTTTTCGCTGGACAAGACCTGATTAAATTTGTTTAAGTTTCAGTTTAACTTTCTGGTCGCTTTCTTCAACTCACTGATTCCAAGATAAAGCTCGCTTCCAAAAAAAGAATTCAACAAATACACAAGTACAGCAAAAAAGTACAACAAATACACAAGAAAGGAAGAAAACAAGGAATACACTCAAGTTCGCTCGTTCAAGTGAAAACCGCATACGTTAAGAGAACAAAATTCTACTTTCTGAAATGATTGCTGTAACGAAAACGTTGATAGCGTGCTCATTTCAGTGAGTGTTTCACTGGACAATGCCTCATGCAAATTGCCTCTTAGTTGCGCAACAAACTTGAAGGAATTACACATAAATTCGGGTTTATTTATTTAACTGCTATTTCGGAAAAACGAAGCGAAAACGAAGCGAAAAACTTGATATCTTCTAGAAAGTTGTTTTATTTTATCTCAAAGCCTGTTGCTGTATTTTGCCATTCTAACCATTAAAATGCCTAAAGTGGTAAAGAAAGATAGCTTGCACTAAAGACAGAGAAGACAAAAATGACTGAACTGCAACCTTTAATATCGCAAGAGAAGATTAGTTTCCCAAATTATCACCATCATCATCATCATCAATTGAACCAAATATGTGCCCCAAAAGCCGCCTTTTATATTTTATTACATTCGTCTCGTCTTTAACACTTCTCGCGTATTGTCAAGTAAGGGTCCAAGTTACTTTCGCGAGAGAAACAGGCAAGACATATATATTTTACCCAAAATACTGTTTTTTCCCTCCGTTTTTGTGAGTTATTGACGAAATATCGCATCAGTTTGACCCGAGAGAAGTTTAACGCGTCAATTTTGCGGAATCTTCGCGAATTCTTACTGAACTAAAATATTAAGAGTATTAAATCGACTTTCTTGGAGGCGGAGGGCAGCACGTACTAGTCTTGCGACTGACAAACCCGTGGCGCTTGGATTCTGAATAAAACTGGGATTTAAAAATGTCGCTTTTTTACAAAGAGAGGAAAACTGGAGTACACTGAAGAAAACCAACGAGAAATGAAAGGTTGAAGAGAAGCACCAACAACAAACTCACGACACAAACTCGCTTATGAAACAGAGTTCGAGATGACAACCCAGGCATCTGGTAGGTTGCGCAAAGGGTTGCAGCTGGTGGGCTGCACCACAACTGGTGGATTCACAAAGTAACAGAGTATAAGACGACATTTTCGAACTCACCTTCCGCGTACGTTGGACGAGGCATTATTAAAAACCATGGCACAAAAAAAACGAGCCCAAAAACAATCATTTTTACACCGCAACGAATGTCTTCAGTTCTCAAGTCTTGCTGAAAGATGATATCGAAGAGATGTATAGTCGAAATAACCAACTCCTTACCCGTCAACACTGTTTGTAATAAACGATGGCGTGTTGTGTCACTACAATTAAAGCTATTTGTGTTCATGTCAGTTTGACTCCTCCCTCTCAAGTTACTTAATTAACATGTACAAAATACTATTTCGTTCTACGG
>OZ026604.1:21767885-21819031 GCA_964020085.1 Micromussa lordhowensis
GTTTTCACAGTAACCAGGTCACGAAACGTCTGAAATCCTGCGTATACAATTTGTACTCTTTCGTCAATCTCAAGATCATTTTCCAAAACACACGCCGCATCAAATCCTTTTTTCCATACAAAGATCGCTTGAACCCATCTCAGAGGTCCAAAGTCATCTATAAAGCTGGTTGCTGGAACTGTGATGAATTCTACATTGGCAAAACAAAACGAAGACTCCATGATAGAAAAACAGAACATTTCAAGGCCCTCGCGAAAAGTGACCATTCATCAGCCATTGCTGATCATGTAAAAACCACTGGTCACGACATTAAATGGGATCACTTTGACATTTTAGCGTCCGGAAAAACTGACGTTCATTGCAAAATTAAAGAGACTCTGTTCATTCAAGAGCTAAAGCCTTCCCTTAATGTCAATATTAGTAGTGAGAAGTTGTTGCTGTTTTAACTATTACTCCTCATTATGTCAAAACACGTACTGCTGCAGATAATTTTTCTCAGTCTAGGTTCCAGACCTCTATTGCTTTACGATATATATATAGGTTTCAAATATTGTAACGGTCACTTTTGAAAATGTATGTTGACTAGCATACTAAACGTCAAGTTCTATAAAAATGCATTAGAATACAATGTTCATCACCGCTGTTTGTGTTATTTTCTTAAATTGACGTCAGTTTTTCATGCGTCTGTCCTGTTATTGATCATAAATTTCGTCATCACATTGTCAAAGTAGCTGTGGATCCACGAGGCGATAGCCGAGTGGATCCGCAGACTGCTTTGACAATGTGATGACGAAATTCATTGTCACGATAACAAATGGTCGAATTGCCCGCTGTCGCTCATGTGTCTGTCCGCATATTGACAATAAAATATAGCCAATGAGCGCGCGAGAATTTCTGCAGTTATCGTAAAAAGTGTATCTTAAACTGCACAAACCTTAAAAAAATGAAAACTTCGAAATTTTGTTTCTTCAAGTATCTAAGTTTTTGAAAATTCCTAACAATTTTCTATTGAACTGAATGGAAAAAGCCTGAGGAACTCTTAATGAAAAGGTTTTAGGTTCGTTGTAGCCGATACGAACGCCGGGACATAAAAGTGCAATAATCAAGCAGAGCGATTACAATTTAGGTATTTTCGTGCAACTTTGCAACGATTTCTGGACGTTCATAATTTCCGAGTTAAAGTTCAACCCTTGGTAACCACGCACCGAATTGTAATTAAAATTTCCGGTTGGCACGATGTAAACGTCGTTGCGCAAAGGCTCCGGTCATGCGCAGAATGGTTACGCAAGTATTTGCTATTCCAGAAAACACGAGTCCGTCATAGGTACTTTAAAAGCGATCCAAAAAACTTACATCAATAATATATCTTTAACTGTACAAATCTTGAAAAAGATCGAACGAAATTTTGTTTCTTCAAGTGTCTAAGTATTTGAAAATTTCCTAACAAAATCTGCACTGAAGTGAAAAGAAAAAAAGCCCTTAGGAACTCTTAATATAACGTTCTTTGGTTTGTTGTAGCCACTACAAACGCAGGGAAATAAAAATGCAATAACCATGCAAAACGATTAAAGCCTTTTGATTAACTGGTTGTATTTTGTGAACGTAATTTAAATGTTCAATTTGACTACGAAAATGTCACTTCAAATGAAGCTGAAATCCTGCGGAAAATTATAGAAACATGTACTCCAAGCTTCGCAAATGACTAAACGAATTTTGTTTTCGGTATTTTAAGATTTTGAAACGTGTACACGAGTTTTTAATTAACATATATTTACAGATTTATGGGAGTCTTGTTTGCATGGAACAATTGTCTGAACTACCGAGGTTACAGTTTCGTACTTTTAATCGAATCATGTGATTATAAGCAGCCGTGGAAATGGTACCATCATTGGTACTACGGCTAAAATCGTGGCTCCAAAACTTTGTCACGGCTTGAGTAAATATTTCACAGCGTTGCCTGCTCTCTTTCGTAAATCCGACCAAACCTTGGTGGTTTGTGTCTTCGAAATGACCGAAGCGTGTGGCTTACACACAGGCGTTTAGTGTATGTTTGAAAAACTCTCTGAAGATGTCTACTACTAGTTTGAATGAAATGAAAAAAGAAAAGGAAATCTTCCCTTTGCAAATCTGGCTAGTTAATCTAGCTATAGAGACTAGGCTGTGCGTCTACTACAGAACTTGGCGATTACACTCGATACATTTTTTTGCAAAACCAAATCTAACAAAAAACAAACAAATAAACAAACATAGAAAACAAACGTTTACCTTAGCTAAAGACGAGTTAACCCTATTGTTTTCAATCAAATTTGGTTTAAGAAAGTGTTCAATAACAACTTTAACCAAATCAACCAAAACCAATAGGAATACAATGTGTTCTCCACAGAAAGCAAAGTTATGGTTGTTTCGTGTATTCGAGAAAAATGGCTACTCACGCTTTCTAATCAAATTTCTGAGTAAAGTCTCTTGTCTTGAGGAACGGAAGTGATAAAACTTTTTCACAAAATATTGAAACGACTGAAAATTAAAAATGCTATCGAAGTTTTTCTTATCATAATCGCCTATGAACGAGAACAAATAGATTCCTCAAGACAAGCTGACAAGCGTTGGCGCGCGAGCGGCGACCGAAGTCATCCTGCTTCGATTCAATGACTTAACCTTTTTTAAAAAAGTCAAAAAAAAATTCCTTTCCTTTTTATAAGATAAAATGTAAAAATTATAACCAATCGTCTTGAGCAACTAATTTTGTTGAAGCCTTTATTTTCGTTAAAGGAATGTGTAGTCACATTGCTCAGTAATGCTATTGGCATTAATATGATTGCTATACATCTACTGGATCACTGTACAGCGTTACAGTGTCTTGTCACAGAATACGTAGATACGGGCGTCTTATGCCAAGTCTTCTCCCGAGAAACGCGTGAAACTCGATTGCATTTTGTTTGTTAATAGGAGTCAGGTTGTTCCTAGTCCAGGATTACTGAAAAGGTCATCGACGTTTCAATTTTCTCGGGTAAGACTACGTTTTCTTTGGTAATCTTTAGAGGACTCTGAGAAAATCTAGAAATGGCTATAGATTGTAAACCTGAAATAAAAAGTCATACTATTCTTGGACTAGCTTGGTCGTTCTTTGAACAACCAGACCGTGCTTAAGTTTCATATCCACTGCTATTCAACTGAACCTAACTGAAACTCATATGCTATGACGTTATTAGTCACTCCCACAATAACGGACGTGACACTTCCCTGGGTATAATAACTTGTAGATATAGTAGGAACCGCAATTCTTTACTTGAATGGACAAAAATGCGCGGCAACAGTATCCAAACTTATTAATGCAGACTTTTCTTTCGACTGTGCCCTCAGCCACTGTAGGATGATCTCCACTCAACCAGGCAGGAAAGTGTGCACCGCACCTGCGCATGTCTGGACATGTGGTCGCCATTTTTGTGCCTGCAGCTCCTTGGAAACGATACCAGCCATTGAGATAGATGTCACAGTCGGGTTTTACTGTTACGTAGTCATAGTTTCTTTCAGCGTCGCTCAGATTTTGGTAGTTCTTACATATGTCAGCTAAAAATATAAACACAGAAATACGTAAATAATTCTCTCTTATTTAGAAGCCTGTTTGTGCTGTGTGTTGAGAATTGTATGCAGTTTAAATTTGGTTACTTCTTGCACTTGGTTCAATTTTATATTAATTTGTTACTTAGGGTTGTGAGGCTTGATTCTATTGTCTTCTTTTCAATCTTTCCTGGGAACAAGGTTGTAAAAGGATCTCGCCATCCAAATATAGCTTCTTCAATAGGTTCTCTTTTTTTCCTTTTCTTGTCTATTTACATAGTTAGGCGATAGGTAAATAAATTTGTTCTTCAGGTGTTGATATTTTTTGACTATTATCCCTGGTATGGAAAAATAGAGAAATCCACACATCGTATGGCGTAACCGTGGTGCTATGACGCGAATTAGACAATTTTTTTGTGACAATTGACACAATAAAACATTTAAGAGTGTGCCCATGAGAAAACCAGGCCGGGGTGGTACAGTTCAATTGACCGATGTCGTTCAAATTTGGCTTAAATGTTGGGTTTGGTAAATGAATGATTATGGCAAAACAGTAGGTCAATATATATTTTATTCCTCCCATGTTAGGAGAAGGTAGTTAAAAAAGGTTAGTCGAAGTCACACTAGCCAAGTGGCTCATTGGGCCGAAGCTTATCCCGGTTTCAGTAGCATGAAGCGATTAGGAATATTTCTACTCCCCCCTGGATGGGATGCTAGTCCATTACAGGGTTACCCCCAGCAATAAATACGCCGGTACCCATTTATACACCGGGGTGGAGAGAGGCACCGTTAGATTTAAGCGTTTTGCCTAAGAACACAACACAATGTCCCCGGACATGGCTCGAACCCGGGGCGCTCGCTCCGGAGTGCAGCACACTAGCCATGAGGCCACCGCGCCTCCAGTATAGTGCGAAGGGGAGACTGATTGGAAGAAGCTGAAGCACTCAATCGAGTTGAACCCCCTAACGTCTATTTACCTTGTGTAAGCATGTTACAATGAGCCATGACCACCTCGCCAGGTTTAATTGAATTGAACCAGTAATTACCGCTGACTGCATCTTCTCCTTCACTCGCCCTGATCTCGGCGCATGACTCAGCTGGCAACTCGGGAACAGATCCAAGGGGAACTAAAAATAAGAAAAAAAGTCAAATAACATTATTATTGTTGTTTTAGCGCTTTTCTGTCATAATAAGGCAGCTCTTGACAAAAAATTACGGTCTTTGTCCGCAGTCCTCCGCGCAATAAACAGAGACTTCTGGCACGTTTTTATAAGATACGAATGCCCAAAAAAATAGAGATGAACACTCAAAAGGAACAATACCTCTTCCATCCAATCGTTTAATATAGAACCGATCGCTGTCCGGAACAAAATCTTCAGGTCTGGCTTCTTTGGTGCGGTTGTTCAACTCACATATGCCTTGACTGATGACGTAATTAAAGCCTTGACATCTGACGTCATCGTTACACTTGTCTACACACTTGAACCAGTTTGTAGTCTTCTTGACAATGAAGATATGTTCTTTTAACGTCATGCCACTGATAGAATATTCGCTTCCACACTGCTGAGCGTCCAGTTTATAAGACACGTGACACATCACAAGCAGCGTGAAGGCCAGACTCACCACCAACCACTGGCTGGATTCTGAAGCTGTGAAATTTGTATGGAGAGAACAAATTGAGCTTTTTGGAGACTACGACAGAAGTAAACTGTTAAACAGAAGCAAGCAATGCCCTAACCTAGGAAGCCTCGTCTTTTGTTTCCGTTCGCAATAGACCTGACCATAAAATGCAGTGCTGATCCAGTTATGTCAAAACATAGTAACTATGGTCAAAACGATGAAATCTGGCTTGACCCACACGTTAAAATGTGGTTGCCATAGCGCTGTCTACTACACTCGCAATAGAGACAGAAGTGTAACTGTTTTATAGGTGATTAATGAACTATCACGGCAGTTTTACACAAGAAAATTTTATCATGACAATTTTACGTGATCTTCTCGAATTCTAACTGTATGAAAATATGAAGGGTATTAAATCAACTTGCTTCGGAGGACAGCACGTAAAAGTCTGCGATTGCCGGACAAACTTGTGGCGCTTGGATTCTTGATCAAATTGAGAGAAAATCGAGATACCCGATTAAAACCAACATGGCAGCGATATCATTTGTTACAATATCAGATATGCAAGTATACAAAATTTACACAACCCACGCATAAGCAAAAATATAAGCTAAATATAGGAAAACATACGATTTATCAGGCAGTAGATTTTTGCAAAGAACTTCCACTGACTCATTTCAAAGAACTTAGCGTATTTGCTTTTTAAAAAACAATCAAACATTATTTACTCTAAGACCAATATCCGAACTGATTAATTTGGCTTTTTTTCCTTAAAACCAAAACTGTAAACTGTAAATTTTTCATCTCTCCTGTTCTATTATAATACTCGAAAAGCTAACGGTTCATTTAGCCTCCAGTCTCATTCAAACAAGATTATAATAGTATCTCATCGAGAACATACGAAATATACCAAATAAACCAAAAAAAATTATTTATATTTATATTTATGTATTTTATATATTTTTATGTATTTTTATTTATATTGGTGGTGCTAAGAAGAAGAAGGGATCGAGGATCTACAGTAGAGCCAACAACAAACTTAGCCCGCTTATGAGGCAGAGTTCAGGATTGCATCCAGGTTATTGGTGTATGTAGGTGTTAGGATACACAAAGTAGGAGGGAGCGCATAAAACGCGATATAAAGGCTATCAATTAAAATGCAAGGACATACATTGAACTCACCCTCCGCGTGAGTCGGACGAAGCATATTGAAATCCAAGACAGAAAAACAACGAGTGCAGAAATAGTCACTTTTTCACCACAATGGAAGTCTTCAGTTTTCAAGTCTTACCGGAAAACTTTAGGATAGTATTAAGATAGCACTAGCTGGAGATGTGTAGTCTAGATAGCAGCTTAGTATAACTGAGTCAACACTGTATATTAAAAGTGTCGCTGAGGTTGGCAAACTTGGCAGCTGTGACAGGAGGGCCATTCAGATCGATTTCTGCTAATGGTAAGTTTGACTTTACCTGCTCTTACTTTGACATTCCGTTCAAATTACCAAGCACGCGAAGGCATAGAAATATCTCAATCTGCGGGCTTGTAAGCTCCGTTTGCATGAGTTTTATTTTTCTTGCGCGCTGTTTACGGTTGAATGTTGCTTCCAATAAAAGATACGATTTTTAATTCTCCTAAAAGGTCCAAACTTATCTTTTTAACAATCACTTAGTTTAAAATACCCTTGAATTCTCGCGACATTTTCCGTGACCATCATAACGTGAATATTGAATACATATCTCTGTCAGGTGTCATTATGACTTCAAGCTTAAGCAAGCTTCAAATTAAAAATAAAATAAAAAAAATTACAAACTTCCTGAAGTATGGTAACATTTCGATAAAAGGGAATATTTTCGAACAGGTTAAAAGTTGGTGAAACGTCATTCAAGTAGCTGAATTTAAATTAATGCTTTTTCCTTTGGCAAACAGATTGTCCGCTTCTCGTTTTGCCACAGTCGTGAAAATTAAAATATTATCAGGCATCAAGTTACCCTTGCAATTTGAATATGACAAACTTTATTTTTTCCGACAAAATTCGAAACAAATGAAATAAAATTTCCATGCTACATGTTATAATTATTTTCAGTCTGGTTTCAGTCTTAGCTGTAGATCAACAACCATTGATAAACAATTATTAAACACGTTATTTTTGCCGGTGACGTTGAAGAGATAAAATAATAAATTTTATGAAAAGGAAAACCGGGTTTAAAACCTGGTACTCCTCGAGCAAAGTTAATCCGATTCAGAAGAAGGTGCTCAGAAGCACAGGGAAGAAAGAAAGTACATGTTTTTTTTTATCAATTATCCAACAGGGAGCTTAGGCAATGACCACGACGACGCCATAACAGGGAAATGAAAATTTGCCTTTAGCACAGTGACGCCATTTTTCCGCAAAAAAAAACGTAAAAATCAAGAAACCAATAACGATAAAACTGTTTAAGATGAAATAAAAAGGTTCTATCAAGTTTGAGCTCCATCGGATAAAAGACCCAAACGCAACACGGAGCGATCACAAGTGAGTACCTCCAGATCGATATGGGAGAAGAGTATTCAATTTACACTGTAGCAACACAATGGATCATGGGTGACAGGCTACTCTCCTTTACAAATGATGAGTGCCTACCAGGAAGATAGTTGTACTTTTAAGGTCGGCAGACACCACTGGACACTTTTGAGGAGGTGAAACGGGAAAACTAGGCCTCTTCGTGTGCACGAACAAGGCGTATGATACAGGGACAGTAACCAAACTTGTGCACACGAAGCGGATATTCGTTCATTTCTATGTGGTAGTGGGGACAGTTTACAAAGGCACTACACATGATTCGACATTGAAACCTAAGGTCATTTTGTACCTGCTGTTACTGACACACCAATTCACAGCAGCTGAATCTTACGCTTGTTGCTGCGGGGACAAAATTCTTTCCTTGCAACAGGCATTTTTCACAAAAAAACCGGCATCTCACACGAGGAAAACTGTCGCTGTCACATATCCACGCTCATCACGTTTCCGAAACATGTCCCATCCCTAAGTATGTGCTGACGTTTATAGTTCTACGATCTGATCAATAAATTACTTTTTTTCAAGAGTTGTGGGAGTCCGAATTCTTTGTTTGCCGAGATTAGAACTGATTTGACCTCGCTTGCTTCCAACCTTTTGTTGACAATTCTCTCGAAGCTAGAACTGTTTTGACTGTTTTACATTGGACAGACTTTCAGAGCGAACTGATATAGCTTCAGGTCTTTCATGGGATATGTGAGGCTGCTGACATCCAATACAGACATAGCTGGATGGTCCAGGTTGATTTAATCCTCGTTTCCGCATTCTGCTATATAAACAGGAATCCATTGTATTTAAGTTGTCCTTTATAGCTGTTGTTTCAATAGCCGGCCTACCAAACAGTTAACTATTTCCGTTTGACGTCATAGTTTTCCCAATGTTGCCCGCTCATGGCATTTGGCAGGAAACGTTTCATTGTTAGATGTCATGTGACCATGAACTAGCCAATGAATGGGCGCCCTGTAGCGGGAAAAACGCCATCTATATAACAAAGGAAGTTATTGCCAGTAAAATGTGGATTTGAAATGTCGCATTTTCACCACCGTATGAAGTTACCGTTTGTCATAATTGTCATAAAACCACCCAATTAAGTCAAATTATGCGGAAAACGTCTCCCATGTTGACGTATGTATATTTTCACTTAAGTGGCGCTGAAACGAAATTTTTGTATCCTCTTTTCTTCGCCCAATCTATAGTTTTAAACGTGCTAATAATCATGGCGAACCTTATTTTTGTCCAGGTGCTGTTTTAGGCTGCCGAAATCGACTTTTTGGAGCAAAACTGTGTCTGGGCTCTGATACCGAGTTTAAAGTGCCCATGTCATCAAAATTTTTATTTTCCCATCTGATTCTATGTTTCATGCTAGGAACTTCTGCGAAAACATTTTTCGATTTGGATAATGAAAATGAAGTTTTAAAAACCTGAAAATCCTATTTTCTTGCGGTCGACCCGTGCCGCTGATCACAGCATCGACATGCTCAGAATTGTGACGTAGATTCAGGAACGTGTGAGTTCAGGCTTAAATTATCTCACTTGTTTTACCTCTGTAAATTTAGCTTCGTAGCCCATGCAAAATGTTCCTTTCCTGCATTTTGTATTAGCTACTAACTTATATTTACAGAGGTAAAACAAGCGAGATGAGTCAAGCCTGAAGTCACGTGTTCCTTAATCTACGTCACAACTCATTCAAAACGAAGGGAAGACTGGTGCGAATGGTGGACCAAAGTGGCGGCAAATTTTAACGATTTTAAAACTTCTAAAAAAGATTGCATTTTATCCAAATCGAATTTTTCTTTCGCAGAAGTTCATTGGGTGATATATAGAATCAGATAGGAAAATAAAAAATTGACGATATGGGCACTTTAAGGATCTTGTGACGTCACTGCACAGGAATCGCGATAGATTTTCTCTTGTTTTCATTTGATTTACTCAAGTTTATTCTTCGTATTGTCATAACCTACTGGTTTTAGACCTCGTTATTTCTTTCCAGCCTTGACAGAAAACACACTATATAGACGTTGTAGGGAGCCAAAGAGTTAAAATTCACCAAAATAAATGCGACAAATCGGAACAGGATAATACGCCTTTGGAACATCTTAGTACGCGATTGGAAACTGACATCTTTTATATCAAGAAAAGTCAGTTTCAGTGGCACTTTAAGGGGGGGGAAGGGGGGAGAGAATGGAGAGTGGATCTATCTACTCCCCCTCCCGCCCCCGCACGAAACCAAGAGTGGAATTATAAAATGCAGCATAGCTTCTTCATTTTTTTACGGAAGAGATGTTTCTTTTTCGAAAAGAAAGATGAAACGTCGTCGAAAAAATAAAGTGTGTCGCTTTAGAGGAAAGAGCTTGTTATATTTACATTGCAAGCGTAATTAGATGTCTGGTAATGTTCTTCCTGGAGTATGGCAAAATTAGAAGCAGTCAATCTGTTTACCAAAGAAAAAGCATCAACTCAAATTCAGTTGCTTGAAAGGCGTATAAGTAATTTTTATCTTTTAAAATTTAATTATAAGTTTGAAGTCGAAGTGGCATGAAGTCATGACATAGATACGTTTTCAATCTTCAGATTAACCCAATCACGAGCCCATTTAAAAGATATAAAATATTAAGAGGAAAACTAATGAATTAAAATCCTGATGTAGGTTCAACTCTCTCCATAATTCCATAATAACGAAATTATGACAGAATCTTCAATAAAGTATCACAACAAAGATAGGGAACACGGAAAATACCGCGGAAATTCAAGGTTGTTCACTTATTGTTAAAAACAAAACTGTGGACGTTTTGAGAGGTTTACACCATAGTTTACAAATCGTATCTTTCATTGTAAAACACATTCAGCCATTGACAGGCTCGCAAGAGGGAATTCTCTATTGTAAGCGTAGTTGAAAACCCATAGAACGAAATAATATTTTGTTCACATTATACATGTTAATTAAGTAACTTGAACGGGAAGTCTACGTAAGAGCGGGAGGAGTCAAACTGACATGAACACAAATAGTTCTAAATTGCAGTGACGCAACACGCCATATTTTATTACACAGTGTAAAGAACTGTTATTTCGACTATACGTCTCTTCGAGACTTGAGAACTGAAGACATTCGTTGCGGTGTAAAAATGAATGTTTTTGGGCTCGTTTTTTTTGTGCCATTGTTTTTAATAATGCCTCGTCCAACGTACGCGGAAGGTGAGTTCGAAAATGTTCTTACATTTTAACTTAAATCGCGTTTTATACTCTGCTACTTTGTGAATCCACCAGTTGTGGTGCAACCCACTAGTTGCAACCCTTTGCGCAACCTACCAGATGCCTGGGTTGTCATCTCGAACTCTGTGTCATAAGCGAGGTTGTGTCGTGAGTTTGTTGTTGGTGTTTCTCTTCAACATTTCATTGGTTTCGTTGGTTTTCTTCAGTGTACTCCAGTTTTCCTCTCTTTGTAAAAAAGCGACATTTTAAATCCCAATTTTATTCAGAATCCAAACGCCACAGGTTTGTCAGTCGCAAGACTAGTACGTGCTGCCCTTCGTCTCCAAGAAAGTCGATTTAATACTCTTAATATTTTAGTTCAGTAAGAATGCTCAAAGATTCCAGAAAATTGACAAGTTAAACTTCTCTCCAGTCAAACTGACACGACATTTCATTCAAATAACTCACAAAAACGGAGGAAAAAAACAGTATTTTGGATAACATCTTTATGTCTTGACTGTTTCTCTTGCGAAAGTAACTTGGACCTTACTTGACAATGCGCGAGGAGTGTAAAAAATGAGAAAGGCGCCTTCTGGGGTACATATTTGGTGCAATTGCTTTTGATGATAATGATGATGATGATAATTTAGGAAACTAATCTTCTCTTGCGATATTAAAGGCTGCAGGTCAGTCATTTTTGTCTTCTCTGTGTTAAGTGTGTTTAGCTATCTTTCTTTACCACTTTAGGCATTTTAATGTCAAAATATACTGCAACATGCTTTGAGATAAAATAAAACAATTTTCAAGAATATATCAAGTTCTTGATGCATCGTTTTTCAGAAATAACATTTAAATACATAAACCCGAATGTATTTGTAATTTGTCCTTCAATTTTGTTGCGCACCTACGAGGCAATTTGCACGAGCCGTTCTCACTGAAATGAGCATGCTTGCAATTGGCAACGTTTTCGTTACAGCAGTCATTTTTAAAAAGTAGAATTTGTTCACTTAACACAACGTCGCTGAGGCGTAAATTTTTAGGGAGCTGGTGTTGTAACAAAATTTCGAAACAAGTTGCTTGAAAAATAACCCAGTGCAACAATGCCCTTTGACACGATTGGCGACGCATAATCTTTACAAAACTTTGTACGACAAATCGCTACATTTATTCATCTTGTAGCGTCGCTAAGTTCTTTAAAACGAATCATCTGTCGACACGCAAAGAGCGACAAAGAGAAAGGTTGTCAAAGTGTCTACTTTGTATTACATCGCCAAAGAAGATGCTGCATTTTTTCGTTTCATTAAATAGGTAAGGTGGTTAATCCGACACTCATTTCTTTATGTTTTTTTGTGATCTTCGCGGACAGATCTTTCAAAAATCTTCGAGGGGCAGGAAACGTTGGAGTTCAAACGGCGAATAATCGAAATCCGGGCTTTCTTGTTGTAGCCCCAACAGATCTCTTCTACCGTATGAAATGCTCTTGTTACAATTAACAATTATTCTTCTCAATCTCGGTGATAGTGGGAGAATATTTACCGAGCCGCGAAGCGGCGAGGTAAATATTCTGCCATTATTCACCGAGATTGAGAAGAATAATTGTTTTAGTATATACACAGGAAGTGATCTCATTTTCAGAAGGAAACCATTAAAAATCGATTTAATTGATCTCTCAATTCATGCGTGGAAAACGTGCAAGCGGCACAAAGCATGCGCGAATTCGCGAAACGCATTATTCACTCGGTAGGGGGTGAATAATGCTCATTAGCCAGAGATAGCGAACCAATCAGATTGCTTAAAACACCACGATCACTGAGTGTGTATATACTAAAATATATTATCTCAATTTAAGCATGAACATAAATACGAACTTCATGCCGAAGTGTTTTTGGTTTAGTCTTCTGCTATAAAGGTAATTATCCTTTGCATTCTGTAGACAAAAAATAAAAACGACTTCTTAGGTACTCAAAAGCACTCGACAACTAATAAAGGAAGTTATTGCAACTGAGTAACAGGTGGATTTGAAATATCGCAGTTTCACCACCGTATGAAGTTACCGTTTGTCATAATTATCATAAAACCACCCAATTAAGTCAAATTATGCGGAAAACGTCTCCCATGTTTACGTATGTATATTTTCACTTAAGTGGCGCTGAAACGAAATTTTTGTATCCTCTTTTCTTCGCCTAATCTATAGTTTAAAACGTGCTAATAATCATGGTGAACCTTATTTTTGTCCAGGTGCTGTTTTAGGCTGCCGAAATCGACTTTTTGGAGCAAAACTGTGTCTGGGCTCTGATACCGAGTTTAAAGTGCCCATATCATCAAAATTTTTATTTTCCCATCTGATTCTATGTTTCATGCAAGGAACTTCTGCGAAAACATTTTTCGATTTGGATAATGAAAATGAAGTTTTAAAAACCTGAAAATCCTATTTTCTTGCGGTCGACCCGTGCCGCTGATCACAGCATCGACATGCTCAGAATTGTGACGTAGATTCAGGAACTTGTGAGTTCAGGCTTGACCGTATCTCACTTGTTTTACCTCGTAAATTTAGCTTCGTAGTCCATGCAAAATGCTCCTTTCCTGCATTTTGTATGAGGTTCTAACTTACATTTATAAAGGTAAAACAAGCGACATGAGTCAAGCCTGAAGTCACGTGTTCCTTAATCTACGTCACAACTCATTCAAAACGAAGGGAAGACTGGTGCGAATGGTGGACCAAAGTGGCGGCAAATTTTAACGATTTTAAAACTTCTAAAAAAGATTGCATTTTATCTAAATCGAATTTTTCTTTCGCAGAAGTTCATTGGGTGATATATAGAATCAGATAGGAAAATAAAAAATTGACGATATGGGCACTTTAAGGATCTTGTGACGTCACTGCACAGGAATCGCGATAGATTTTCTCTTGTTTTCATTTGATTTACTCAAGTTTATTCTTCGTATTGTCATAACCTACTGGTTTTAGACCTCGTTATTTCTTTCCAGCCTTGACAGATAACACACTATAAAGACGTTGTAGGGAGCCAAAGAGTTAAAATTCACCAAAATAAATGCGACAAATCGGAACAGGATAATACGCCTTTGGAACATCTTAGTACGCGATTGGAAACTGACATCTTTTATATCAAGAAAAGTCAGTTTCAGTGGCACTTTAAGGGGGGGGGGGGAAGGGGAGAGAGAATGGAGAGTGGATCTATCTACTCCCCCCCCCCCCCCCCCGTCCCCGCACGAAACCAAGAGTGGAATTATAACATGCAGCATAGCATCTTCATTTTTTTACGGAAGAGATGTTTCTTTTTCGAAAAGAAAGATGAAACGTCGTCGAAAAAATAAAGTGTGTCGCTTTAGAGGAAAGAGCTTGTTATATTTACATTGCAAGCGTAATTTGATGTCTGGTAATGTTCTTCCTGGAGTATGGCAAAATTAGAAGCAGTCAATCTGTTTACCAAAGAAAAAGCATCAACTCAAATTCAGTTGCTTGAAAGGCGTATAAGTAATTTTTATCTTTTAAAATTTAATTATAAGTTTGAAGTCGAAGAGGCACTTGAAGTCATGACATAGATACGTTTTCAATCTTCAGATTAACCCAATCACGAGCCCATTTAAAAGATATAAAATATTAAGAGGAAAACTAATGAATTAAAATCCTGATGTAGGTTCAACTCTCTCCATAATTCCATAATAACGAAATTAATGACAGAATCTTCAATAAAGTATCACAACAAAGATAGGGAACACGGAAAATACCGCGGAAATTCAAGGTTGTTCACTTATTGTTAAAAACAAAACTGTGGACGTTTTGAGAGGTTTACACCATAGTTTACAAACCGTATCTTTCATTGTAAAACACATTCAGCCATTGACAGGCGCAAGATTGAATTCTCTATTGTAAGCGTAGTTGAAAACCCATAGAACGAAATAATATTTTGTTCACATTATACATGTTAATTAAGTAACTTGAACGGGAAGTCTACGTAAGAGCGGGAGGAGTCAAACTGACATGAACACAAATAGTTTAAATTGCAGTGACGCAACAGGCCATCTTTTATTACACAGTTTTGACGTGTAAGGAGCTCTTATTTCGACTATACATCTCTTCGAGACTATCTTTACACAGGACTTGGGAACTGAAGCCATTCGTTGCGGTGTAAAAATGTTTGTTTTTGGGCTCGTTTTCTTTATGCCAACGTACGCGGAAGGTGAGTTCGAAAATGTCCTTACATTTTAACTTAAATCGCGTTTTATACTCTGCTACTTTGTGAATCCACCAGTTGTGGTGCAACCCACCAGCTGCAACCCTTTGTGCAACCTACCAGATGCCTGGGTTGTCATCTCGAACTCTGTTTCATAAGCGAGTTTGTGTCGTGAGTTTGTTGTTGGTGCATCTCTTCAATCAACCTTTCATTTCTCGTTGGTTTTCTTCAGTGTACTCCAGTTTTCCTCTCTTTGTAAAAAAGCGACATTTTTAAATCCCAGTTTTATTCAGAATCCAAGCACCACAGGTTTGTCAGTCGCAAGAGTAGTACGTGCTGCCCTCCGTCTCCAAGAAAGTCGCAATACTCTCCATACTTTAGTTCAGTAAGAATTCTCAAAGATTCCACAAAATTGACAAGTTAAACTTCTCTCGGGTCAAACTGACACCATATTTCATTCAAATGACTCACAAAAACGGAGGAAAAAAACAGTATTTTGGATAACATCTATATGTCTTGACTGTTTCTCTTGCGAAAGTAACTTGGACCCTTAATTGACAATGCGCGAGGAGTGTAAAAAAATGTAAAAGGCGCCTTCTGGGCTACATGTTTGGTGCACTTGCTTTTGATGATAATGATGATGATGATAATTTAGGAAACCAATCTTCTCTTGCGATATTAAAGGTTGCAGGTCAGTCATTTTTGTCTTCTCTGTGTTTAGTGAAAGCTATCTTTCTTTACCACTTTAGGTACTTTAATGTCAAAATATGCTGCAACAGGCTTTGAGATAAAATGAAACAATTTTCAAGAATATATCAAGTTCTTGATGCATCGTTTTTCTGAAATAACATTTAAATACATAAACCCGAATGTATTTGTAATTTGTCCTTCAATTTTGTTGCGCACCTACGAGGCAATTTCCACGAGCCGTTCTCACTGAAATGAGCATGCTTGCAATTGGCTACGTTTTTGTTACAGCAATCATTTTTAAAAAGTAAAAATTTTGTTCACTTAATACAACGTCGCTGCGGCGTAAATTTTTAGGGAGCTGGTGTTGTAACAAAATTTCGAAACAAGTTGCTTGAAAAATAACCCAGTGCAACAACGCCTTTTGGCACGATTGGCCACGCATAATCCTTTACAAAACTTTGTACGACAAATCGCTACATTTATTCATCTTGTAGCGTCGCTAAGTTCTTTAAAACAACCATCTGTCGACACGTAAATAGCGACGAAGAGAAAGGTTGTCAAAACCTTTCTATTTTCTCACATGAAAAGGGAAAAGGGATCTGTAAAATGTGTGTCTACTTTGTATTACATCGCCAAAGAAGATGCTGCATTTTTCGTTTCATTAAATAGGTAAGGTGGTTAATCCGACACTCATTGCTTTATGTTTTTTGTGATCTTCGCGGACAGATCTTTCAAAAATCTTCGAGGGGCAGGAAACGTTGGAGTTCAAACGGCAAATAATCGAAATGCGGGCTTTCTTGTTGTAGCCCTAACAAATCTCTTCTACTGCATGTAATGCTCTTGTTACAAAATATATTATCTCAATTTAATCATGAACATAAATACGAACTTCATGCCCAAGTCTTTTTGGTTTAGTCTTCTGTTATAAAGGTAATTATCCTTTGCATTCTGTAGACAAAAAATAAAAACGAGATCTTAGGTACTCAAAAGCACTCGACAACTGATAAAGGAAGTTATTGCAACTGAGTAACAGGTGGATTTGAAATATCGCATTTTCACCACCATATGAAGTTACCATTTGTCATAACTGTCATAAAACTACCCAATTAAGTCAAATTATGCGGAAAACATTCGTTTTCAAAACGTCTTCAAATTCCTCTGGTTTGAAGAGCGTTTTCAAAAAGGATTAGAGAGGACGGTAGAGAAAGCTAAAGCAACCTAGAGTAAAGAGAACCTACATCCTCCATCTGCCAGGCATTGGCAGATGCTGAGGAGCATACACCGCCTGGCACAAACCACATCAACACCATGTGGGAGAAGATCAGAATAGCCTATACACAGACCAACGAAACCTGCCTGGGACGCCAACAGCAGAAAAGGAAGGAATGGATTACAGCAGATACATGGCAAGCCACTGAGAACAAGAGAGCCCTAAAAAAGAAAGTCATGGATAGCAGATCCGAGAAGCTGAAAGAGAGATACAGGTGGCAGTACCGAGAAGCAAATCGAGCAGTTAAGAAGATGACGAGGGCATATAAGAAGACCTGGCAAGTCAAGCAGAAGAGGCCGCTCATAGGCGAGAACAAGGACAGGTGTACAAGATCATCAAGCTCGTCGGCGGCAGGTACCGCAGAGCCACGGACACACCGATTGTGGATAGACAGGGAAGGTTACTCACCACAGAAGCAGAGAAGGAAGCAAGATGGGTAGAGAAGTGGTGAACAGGCAACCACCAACAACTGAGGCAGAAGTCCAGTATCCTGATACTGACCTAGATGTTAGCACCGCACCACCAGAGAAAGAAGAAATAATTGCAGCCATTAGATACCTCAAAAATGGAAAAATCTCGAGGACAGGACAGCCTTAACGCAGAACTCTTCAAGGCAGAGCCAGAGTTTGCAGCATAAGGTCTTCAGCCACTCTTTGCAACAATATGGGAGGAGAAACAACTACCCGATGGCTGGGCGGAAGGTGTCATCGTGAAGATTCCGAAGAAAGGAGCCTTGAGCAACTGTAACAACTGGAGAGGAATCACCCTTCTGTCTGTTCATAGCAAGATCCTAGCTAAGCTCATCATCAAGTGGATCTCTGAAGCAGTGGACCAGCAACTTTGACAGGAACAAGCAGGTTTTAGAAAGGGACGAGGATGTATAGACCAGATCTTCACTCTGCGCAACATCATCGAACAGTGCACTGAATGGCAGAGGCAGTTGTATGTCAACTATGTGGATTTTGAGAAGGCCTTCGACAGCATCCACCGAGAATGTCTATGGCGCATACTCAGGGCATATAGAATTCCACAGCAGATTGTCCTTGTCATTAAGAGCTTTTATAACAAACTTCAAGTGTAGAGTGGAGAACAGTGAATCCAGCTTTGATGTGAAGACCGGTGTTAGACGAAAATGCCCCATGTCGGCGTTACTCTTCAACCTGGCGATTGACTGGGTGATGGGGCAAACAACATCAGACCGAATATGGGGCATCAGATGGACCCTCTTGTCAACCCTTGAAGATCTGGATTTCGCCGACGACCTAGCATTACTTTCGCACACCATCAGAACATGCAAAAGAAAACCACCTGTCTCAGCATGTTTCACAACAAGTAGGCCTGAAGATCAGCCAGAAGAACACAGAAGTGATGATGCTAAATGTCTCAAACCTCTCGTCAGTCAAAGTATACGGAGAAGATCTTCAGACAACCGAAGAATTCACCTACCTTGGTAGCACTGTAAGACACGATGGTGGAGCAGGCAGCGACATCAGGAATCGCCTCAACAAGGCCAGAAACGCTTTCAGAATGCTAAACAACGCATGGAAATCATCCGAATACAGCATCGAGACCAAGCTAAGACTGTACTCGGGCTGCGTACTTTCCACCTTACTGTACGGCTCAGAATGCTGGAGGATGACTTCAAGCCACGTCAACCAACTGTCCACCTTCCACACCAAGAACCTTCGAAGAATCCTACGAATATTCTGGCCCAAGACCATCTCCAACCAACATCTTTTTGCCCGCTGCCACCAAGAAAGCATGAGCACCATCATCATGTGTAGGCGATGGAGATGGATCGGGCATGTGATGAGAAGAGAGCCAGGCAACATACCCCGCACAGCCCTTCACTGGATACCAGAGGGGAAGCGGAAACGGGGGCGACCCAAGAACACCTGGCGTCGAACTGTAAAAGGGGAGCTTAAGACTCTCCATCACACCTCGGGGACTGTTCAGAAACTGGTCCAGAACAGACAGGGGTGGAGTACCTTTGTTGCTGCCCTAAATGCCACCCGGCATAACGGGCATGAGTAAGTGAGGGAGTAGGCCTAACCGTAGAAATAAAGCCGCGTTTTCAAATTTCTCCATTATAGTGTGGAGGCAGACTGAGTTTTTCAAGTTTTCTAACAAACTGAAGTAAAATTCAATGATCGCCTCACCAGCCGCTCCCTAGATAATGAGCATTAATGACATTTTCTAACGGAGGCAGCACCTCCGGCTTCTGTTTGAGATATTCTAGATTCTTTTGATGTTTCTATTTGATTATCTCTTTGTTTGTGTAGGCCTGGAATTCGGCGAATACTTTTTAAGTAGAGACCGTCTATTACCTAATTCAAGATTATTATTTTTTAGTTTTCTTTTAATTTATTTCAAGATTGCTTACAAGAAAGATTGTGTAATAAGAGATGGTGTGTAGTATCGCTGCCATTCACGGCTACCAGAGAGCGAGTTGCTCGATTGCATCTAACAGGAGTAAGAAACATATTATGCAAGACTCGATCTTTTTCTCTCCATATGACAGTTTCACAACCTGGCACAAGTATGTCCATCACGTTGCTTGTGATCTCTCAGATGTTTTATAAGCTGGACGCTCAACAGTGTATAATACGAGGCGAATATATCATTCGCGGCATGATGTTAAAAGGACACACCTTCATCGAGGAGAAGACCGGGATGATCTGGCTTAGCTGTTTAGACAAGTGTGACGATGACGTCAGATGTCAAAGCTTTAACTACGTCATCAGCCAGGGCATATGTGAGTTGAACAACCGCACCAAAGAAGCCAGACCTGAAGATTTTGTTCCGGACAGCGATCGGTTCTATATTAAACGATTCAGGGAAAGAGGTATTGTTCTTCAGTTGAGTGATCATCTATATCTTTTTTCAAGGAAAGCACTCTTATCTTAAACAAGCGTGCCCAGACGACTGCGAACAAAGCCCGGGTTTCTTTCGCGAAGAGAGCAAAACAATACTGTTTTGTTATGACAGAACAGTACTAAAAAAAATACAATGTTGTTTGCCTTTTCTATGTTTAGTTCCCCTTGGATCCGTTCCCGAGTTGCCAGCTGAGTCATGCGCCGAGATCAGGGCGAGTGAAGGAGAAAATGCAGTCAGCGGTAATTACTGGTTCGATTCAATTAAACCTGGCGAGGTAGTCCTGGCTCGTTGTGACATGTCTAAACTAGGTAACTAAACCTTCCGGGTATTACCTCGATTTATTAATTTCAAACCTCTTCCAATAAGCCTCCCCAATTAAAATTAAAATTGACTTAATAGCTCAGTTGGTAGAACACTGCATCGGTATCGCAGAGGTCTTGGGTTCGAATCCAGTGAACCCAAGCCTGATTGTTTTTTTTTTTGTTCAGGCATTAACTTCACAACTGCTTTTAAGTTGCTTTTAACTGCGATGATCAATCATGTCTTGTTTTTCTCCGCAGTTCAGATATATTTTCTTTCATATACTCACTTGTTAGTGAAAGTTAGTTAATGATCTCTTTTGCCTATCTGCTCTGGGCCGGACTCCGCAAAACATAACAACGTAAGCTATTGCATTTTAATCCTTTCAATCTCATCTTGTAAACTGAACAGATATCGATGACTGTTCAAGTCATCCTTGTAAGAACAATGGGACCTGCACAGACCGAGTGAATGGATTCAACTGCAGCTGCGCACCAGGATTTAATGGCATACAATGTGAAACAGGTAGCTTTAGCTAAGATTCATTTTCCTTCGTATGTTAGGAGATTTTAATCCCTTTCAACGTCGCTTGCAGTGCTTCTATTTTAAACTTTTTGAAAAGTGCAGAAACATATAATTTTGTTGTTGTAGTGTTTTTTTGCAGTAATGGTTGTTGTGGGTTCTATCGCATATTACCGGTTATTAACTTTCTGCCTTATCCCCTTAAAACAGATATCGATGACTGTACAAGTCATCCCTGTAAGAACAACGGGACCTGCACAGTCCGAGTGAACGGATTCAACTGCAGCTGCGCACCAGGATTTAATGGCACACAATGTGAAACAGGTAGCTTTAGCTAAAATTCATTTTCCTTCGTATGTTAGGAGATTTTAATCTCTATCTACGTCGCTTGCAGTGCTTCTATTTGAAACTTTTTGAAAAGTGCAGAAACATATATTTTTGTTGTTGTAGTGTTTTTTTTCCAGTAATGGTTGTTGTGGGTTCTATCGCATATTTAGCAATTATTAAATGAGGCTGAGTAAGATATGAAGAATTCTCCAGACCAAGGAGGGTGTTATCCACAGAGGCCGAAGGCCGAGGTGGATAACACCCTCCGAGATCTGCAGAATTCTTCATATCCTACGAAAGCCGAATTCAATAATTGCTTTATTATTCATTTAAAATATTTCCCCGTTCTTAAAAGAGTTTCACTATTTCGCTCTTTGAATTTCATTCCTTTGTTTTTCTGCTCACCAAACATAACACAATCTCGTCCCCAGTTTTTCTCGGTCAACTGTTCAATAATCTGCAGCGGCCTGCACTTTTGACGTCATTTTGACGTCATCGGTTCAATAATCTAAAGTGGGCTGCACTTTTGACGTCATTGATTCAATATGGCGAAGATTCTTTCCAAATTTGGTGAACAGCAGCCGGTTATGGTGAATTATGCGTGTGGTTTTAACCACTCAGAAACGGGGAAATATTTTGAATGAATAATAATACCGGTTATTAACTCTCTACCTTATCCCCTTAAAACAGATATCGATGACTGTACAAGTCATCCCTGTAAGAACAACGGGACCTGCACAGACCGAGTGAACGGATTCAACTGCAGCTGCGCACCAGGATTTAATGGCACACAATGTGAAACAGGTAGCTTTAGCTAAAATTCATTTTCCTTCGTATGTTAGGAGATTTTAATCTCTTTCTACGTCGCTTGCAGTGCTTCTATTTTAAACTTTTTGAAAAGTGCAGAAACATATAATTTTGTTGTTGTAGTGTTTTTTTGCAGTAATGGTTGTTGTGGGTTCTATCGCATATTTAACAATTATCGAATGAGGCTGAGTAGGATATGAATAATTCTGCAGATCGAGGAGGGTGTTATCCACAGAGGCCGAAGGCCGAGGTGGATAACACCCTCCGAGATCTGCAGAATTCTTCATATCCTACGAAAGCCGAATTCAATAATTGCTTTATTATTCATTCAAAATATTTCACCGTTCTTAACGGAGTTTCACCATTTCGCTCTTTGAATTTCATTCCTCTGTTTTTCTGCTCACCAAACATAACACAATCTCGTCCCCAGGTTTTGTCGGTCCACGGTTCAATAATCTGCAGCGTGCTGCACTTTTGACGTCATTTTGACGTCATTGGTTCAATAATTTTCAGCGGGCTGCACTTTTGACGTCATTGATTCAATATGACGAAGATTCTTTCCAAATTTGGTGAACAGCAGCTGGTTACGGTGAATTATGCGTGTGGTCTTAACCAATCAGAAACGGGCAAATATTTTGAATGAATAATAATTAGCAATTATTGAATGAGGCTGAGTAGGATATGAAGAATTCTGCAGAACAAGGAGGGTTTTATCCACAGAGGCCGAAGGCCGAGGTGGATAATATCCTCCGAGATCTGCAGAATTCTCCATATTCTACGAAAGCCGCTGGAAAAGGACGAACAACGAGAAATTCGTCTTTGACTAGGAAGAAACTAAAAAATAAACCTTCTATCGTGTTGCTGTGAACCTTCTGTCATTTTTTTTTCCAGCAGAAATCTTTTAGTCCCTTCATTCCAGCAAATTTCCTTGTAAAAGTTTGCCTGTGAGCAAAACTTTGCATGTAAAATGTAAATCATGGGGAAATAAAATTGTTGTTGTTGTTGTGGCTAAACGCACTTGGGGGTGTAGTTCCAGGGCCAGACAGACATACAGACAGACAGACATGTTTGTTTATTTGGGGTCTTATACAATAAATATACATCGACTTTAACCAAATAACTAAAAATTAGAAACAACAAAAATACACGTGACCGTAAAAGGTTATTAATTATTAAGTCCTAGTGTAGCTTTGCCGTCTTCCCCTTTCCTTTTGTCAAAGCATTCGAATATATGTTTTGCTATCATTTTTTTTTATTTTAACATTTCCGCTAGGGGGGTTTATTAGAAACATGAATATTTTGTTAGGTGACATTCTGCTTATTTTCATTCTATATTCTTTTTCCAAATAATCTAGTAAAGAACATCGTTTTTCCTGGTAAGCAGGGCATATATTTAGAAAATGGTATTCGTCCTCCATTTCTATTTTACAAATTGGACAAATTCTTTCTCCGGGTTTCTTGAACGGTCTCGAATAACGTCCTGTTTCTATGGCTAAATTTGTGGTTGCTATAAGTCGCAGTTTTGTTAGAGCTATTCTGTGTCATGTATTGGTGACCTGATGTAGGTAGTCTTCACATTTGTAATTGTCTATCGTTTTGAATAACCGATAGGTTCTCATTTTGTTCCTTTGGTTAGCATCTTTTCTGGTGTCGTTATTTATTTCACTTAGCCATCTTTGTAGTTCGATATCCTTAAGTCGTTGCCTGATTATGTTTACAATTCCTATGTCTACATAGTGTGCTTTCGCCCTGAGATCTCCTAATCCTATCTGTTCCAGTAAGCATTTGATTTTCTTGCTCCAGAAAGCCTTATTTTCTTTCCATTTAATGTCATTGTAAGCTATTTAAGATAATTTGCATTCATTTTTGGTTAAGGTTAACCAGAACTTAAAGTTCCTACATTGGGCATCAATTGTCATTGGGAACCGTCCTGTCTCAGCCCTGCACGCATTGTTGTTGCAGTATTTATTGACTCCCAACAACCACTTTAGGAATTTATTTTGAACTAATTCTGCTGGATCCTTTTCTAATTTCCCAGTGCAATCAATCCCCCACACTTCACTCGCATAAAAGAGTATGGGAGATATCAGTGCATCAAATAACTTCATCGTTAACTTTATATTTTCTCTGAAGTGGTTTCCCATTTCTTTTCGTAATTTATAGAGTGCTTTAAGTACAACTTTCTTCAACTCTCGCCTAGCGAGATTAAAGTTTCCAAAAGGACTCATTATGAGTCCAAGATATTTATAGGATTTGACATTTTCCAGTTCACCAGCGCCGTATCTGAACAAGTAGTTGTTTAATGACTTACCACAATTGTTAAAAATCATAATTTTTGTCTTGTCTAAATTTACCCTTAAATCGGCATTTTCACAGAAAGATTCCAGCTTATTAAGGATTATTTGAAGGTTTTTTGCTGATTTAGAGAAGATCACTGGATCGTCCGCATATAAGAGACAATTTATAGATCTATCGCCAAGCATAATGTCGGTTGAACTCGTCGTATTTAGGAATTTTGGCAGATCACTTAGATAAAAATTAAAAAGAGTAGGAGACATCATGCAGCCTTGCTTTACCCCGGCAAAACAAGTAAAGGCTTCGGTTAATTTGTTATCAATTTTAACTGCCGATTTATCATTTGAGTACATGGATATTAAAACGTCTAGGAAACGCCCTTGCACACCTTCTTTTCTCAGCTTGTCGAATAGTTTTTGTCGAGGTATACAGTCGAAGGCTTTTCTAAAGTCGACGAAGCATGAAAATAGTAAATTTCGGTGCTTCTGTGGCTTAGATTTCACGTATTTGTCAATAAGCATTTTTAATGTGAAGATGCTATCAACTGTGCCGTGCATTTTTCTGAAACCACCTTGTTCAGCTTTCAAGATTCCTTTTTGAACCATGTAGTCGTACAGTCGATTGTTGAGGATTGATGTAAAGAGCTTGCCTAACGCAGAAAGCAAAGTGATACCTCGGTAATTTTCAACTTTGGATCGATCATCCTTTTTGTGAATAGGCACAATGAGGCCAAAACTCCAATGCCAATGTGCAAATCTCAAAGCAACTTCTGATGTCGTCAGCTAGAGCTCGACAGAAGTATCTTTCACATCTAGAAGAGCAGAAGAGAATTAAAGTGTTGTGTTAAAAATGTTGAAAAGAAAGTCAACAATGGAGGAGATTGATGTGCTTAAAAAGAAAAAACGGCAGTTTGAAAATGATGTGGAGGCTCTTCTAATTAAAGTCTGCAGATGAATTTGCTGATAGAGCTGAGGACTCAAGAAACCTCACTTGAATTACTAGATCAAACAGTTTACGAAGAACTGCTAAGGTAAAGAGACATTGAAGAGCAGTTGGCTGGAAAGCTCCAACAACTGAAGAATGATTAACCATTTTACTCCCAGGAACATAAAATTGTCAAGAATAAGGAAATCCACCAACTAGGAAATATTGTTTGATTGAACACCAAATTCTCAGAATCAACAGCATATTATAAGAAATTATGGCAGACAGTAAGGAGAATTAACATTGAGTTAAAATTTGTTTCTGAAAAAGGGTATGAACCCTGTACTAATTTCTTTCATAACAAGTTTCGATTGATCAAGTGTTTAGCTGTTTTTGTTATATATCTTGTTACTGTACATAGTTTATTTCTACCAAAATTCCTTTTTGTGCTGCTGGTACTAATGGCACACTCAACCATACGTTGTGACATAGAAATACATGTACTAACACTTACATCCCTTTGTTTTTAGATATTGACGAATGTGCTGCACAGGTCAACCCATGTGATGTTGTTACAAACTCTGAGTGCAAGAATACGGATGGATCGTACAACTGCCAGTGCAAAGATGGATTTGTAAGGAACGGTCCTAATTGTGAAGGTGCAACGCAGTTTTTTTATCTTTAATTTGGATATCTTTTATTTTGTTCTAGTAAGCTACAGTTAGAAAATTCATTTCTCGTTATGCAAGGACGAATGGCGGATGTATGTAAAGATAAAATACCTCGGAAAAACAAAGCATCAAGTTGTATCATGAATATATGAATATGAGGAAATTTATACATGAGGTGCTTCCAAAAAAAAAATCAATACGAGCTGTGACCTTTGCACTTTTGTTGCAAACATTGTCGTGTATAAGCCCTTAAGAATCTTCTCTCGCGTCCAACACAGAATGATACCCGCAGGGTTGACTTCAGAATCTGTGCGGGCAAGGTCAGATCTTTGCTGTATATGCCATTTTGACCATTTTAGGTACCGCTTTTGAGATTTTAATTCTTGCATTTAATCAATTTTCGGTTCCTTCTGACTGACGACGGTGTCTTTGATTTTCATTATTCTATGTAATTTTCATCCAACTTTTACAAAATATTGGTGCAAAGCAGTTTAAATGTACCTGAATACTGTAGTATCGTCAATATGGAACATTACGCACTTGTGTTCAAGCGGCGCGACACGAAAAACCCACACATTTCGACACCTGAATCGGCCTTAAATCTCCCCTCAGATGGCTGAAGTCATTTTGGCGTCATTTAACAAAACAACCCAGTTTTATTATATACTCACCAAATCCTTTCGTTCCACAAAATAAAAATGCAAACTTTTTTCTGACCCGAAGTTCCACTCTTAGGCGGACTGCCACTTTTAAGTATTAAAATACCTTTTGCAAAAGCTATATTTGGGTGGTGAGATCCTTTTACAATCTTAATCCCAAGAAAGATGGAAACGAAGACCAAATCATCCAGAAATGTTTGTGCATGACCGGAAGTAATTAATTGATATAAAATGTAACAAAATGTACGAAGTAGCTAAATTCAAACTACAAGTAACACCCAACAACACAGCACGAAAGAGGCTTCTACGGAGAGGAGAGTTGTTTATGTATTCATTTGTTTATTTTTTTTTTAGCTGACATATGTAAGAACTACCAAAATCTGACAGATGCAAATAGAAAATATGACTACCCAGAAACAGATAATCCCAAATGTGACAGCACACTCAATCACTCAATGGCTGGTATCGTTTCCAAGGAGCCGCGGGCACAAAAATGGTGACCACGTGTCCGTCGATGAACAGTTGTGATACAAGTTTTCCTGCCTGGTTGAGTGAAGTTCATCCTACAGTGGCTGATGGCAAAGTCCAAAAAAAAGTCTGCATTAATAGGTTTGGCGACTGTTGCAGGGAATCTTTGTTGATTCAAGTAAAGAATTGCGGTTCCTACTATATCTACAACTTATTTTACCCTGGAGTGTGTAGCTCCCGTTATTGTGGAACTGACTAATCCGGTTATAGCATATGAGATTTGTTTCAGTTAGCTTCAGACTAGGTTTACACTAGAGGAGATTTTTCCGGATTCGTCAATTTTAGAGTATTCGGATTCGTAGGTGTTTCCATTGAAAGTATTTTCGGATTTCTAACCGTTTACACACGACGACAACTCCCGGAACATTCATGATGGAATGATAAACAAGCTGTTTGTTGCCTCGACAACGAGAAACAAAATGCCGCCAAAACAGAGAAGGCTAAGGATTGGGTGAGACAAACTGAAGTTTTCTTTCCGCTCGC
Organism: Micromussa lordhowensis; assembly: GCA_964020085.1. Taxonomy (NCBI): domain Eukaryota; kingdom Metazoa; phylum Cnidaria; class Anthozoa; order Scleractinia; family Lobophylliidae; genus Micromussa; species Micromussa lordhowensis. The sequence continues at coordinate 21,795,356 of OZ026604.1, forward strand.
TGACCACGCTACTGTTGCCCAATATGTTGTCCCCCAGGCATTTGGTCTGCTCTTATCCAGAAACATGGACGTTTTTGATCGTGCCATCGGCGTCGTCTCCGATAACCGTGTGGAGGACGTCAACATTGTTTGCGTCGATAATTTTGGTTTCTGAGGAATATGGCATTACCCATTATAAAAGTGATTTTCTGGACCTGTAACAGAATGAGGGAGACAGCGAACTCCGTCAATAGTCATCATTAATGTGATGACGACTGTGACTACATCACTAGATCCACCATTTTGGTTCTACCGCAAGGCTACAAGATCGCAGGCGGAAAAATATCCGGATTCGAGAGAAAATCGTTTACACGACAAAACTATTCGGATTCAAAAGTGTTCAGATTCAAAGTTCCCACTTTAAATTCGGGATTCAAAATCTCCGGAAACTTCACCAAGCCGGGGAGGTTTTATTTCTGATTCGTCCACTTGCATGTGAACGGCGAAATCAATCCGATACTAAAACGTTCCGAATTCGTCACGAATCCGGAACAATTTCCTCCAGTGTAAACCTAGTCTGAGTTGAATAGTAGTGCCAAATAGGATGCTTCTCGACATGATTACAGTAAAAGTTAACCAGCGCCTCGTTGTTCAAAGCACGACGAAGCTAGTACAAAATTAGTGTTACTTTTAATTTCAGGTTTTTTAATCTTTAACCATTTCTTTTTTCTCCATAGTTTTGACAACAGCTTACAAGCTCTAGGTCCTCAAAAAATTAGCAAAGAAAACACTTTTACCCATGCAAGACAGCTTTAAACTTCGAGCGGCTTTAAATCATGGATTACTAACAACCTGACTCCTATAAACAAACAAAATGCAAATCAAGTTTCAGGCGTTTCTCAGGAGACGACTTGAGGGCGTGACATAAGACGCCTGTTTTCTGAGGCAAAACACTGTAACGCTGTACAGTGAGCTTGTAGATGAATAGCAATGATATCAATGCCAATAGCAATGGCAATGTAACTAGCATTCCCTTAACGAAGTAAAAGCTTCACTAAAATTACTTGCTTGCTTAGGAAGATTGGCAATAATTTTGCAACTTTCGTCTTATACAAGAGCTAGGAAATGTTTTTTGGGACTTTTTTTATTAGAAAAGGTAAAGTCATTGGATCCAGGCAGGTCGATTTCAGTCGCCACTCGAGCGCCTCTTGTCGGTGATTTGAGGAATCCACTTGTTCTCGTTTCTAGAGAAGGGAATACACTGCGATTACAAAAAAAAATCTTAAAAATTCTATCAATATTCATTCGTTTCTATGATTTATGAAAAAGTGAGGGTAAAAAGAAAAACTTTTATAATTTCCGCTTCTCAAGATGAGAGACTTTACAAAGACATTTGATTAGAAAGCGCGAGTAGCAATGTTTCTTGATTGCACGGAACAACCATTAGGTTGTCTTCTGTTAAGAACAACTAATTTTGTTGATATTGGTTGATTTGGTTAAAAGTAGTTATTGAACTGACTTTTAAACCAATTTTGATTTTAACAAATTGAGGCCAGTTTTTCATGCGACTGTCCTGTTATTGATCATGAATTTCGTCATAACGTTGTCAAAGTAGCTGTGGATCCACTGAGATGAAAGCTGAATGGATCTGCAGACTACTTTGACAATCTTTGACAATGACGAAATTAATTGGCAAAAACAGGACAGACAGGAAAAACTGCATTGAATTTGTTTTTTACAACAACAAATCGTCAAAATGTCCCATATCGCTCGACGCGTCATAAATTCTTTTGTCTGTCCGCTTTTTGACAATGAACTTAGCCGATAAGCGTGCGAGAATTTCTGCAGTTATTGAAAAAAAATATTGTTAATGGCAGATCATATACAATAGAGATTACTCGTTTTTTTAGCTGGTGTAGGTAAACTTTTGTTTTTTATGTTTGTTTTTTTGTTTTTTATTTGTTTGTTTTCGTTAGATTTGGTTTTATTTCAGTATATCCAGTGTAATCGACAATCAGGAATGCCGAACGTTCGTTGGCAAACGTGGTTAGTTATTGTCCAGTTCAGTTAAACAACAATAACAACGAAATTAAAAAAAATGATGACATCCCATAGAAGGGAAAACAGCGAATGTAATCAATTTTGCATAAAATTTTGTATAATAACGCCTTGTAACTTTTTCTGAGCAGCACAGCCTAGTCTCTACAGTACAAACACACCAAAGTGGCTTAACCAACCAGTTTTTCAAAGAGAAAGTTTTAATTGTTTTTTTTTTAAATTTGAAGTTAAATACTCTAGTATAGTAATATGCTTCTTCTGAGAGTTTTACAAACATACACTAAACGCTTGTATTTAAACCACACTAGCGGCTATTTTGAAGGACACAAACCATCAAGGTTTGGTCGGATCTACGAAAGGGAGCAGTTGTATGTATACGGTCTACCTATAGAGATCTGGATGGAAAAGTTTGTGAGCTGCGTGCTACTTGAGGGACGATAAACACGTGATTTGATTGATTAAATTAAAAGTACAAACTGTAATCTCGATAGTTCAGACCGTTGTTCCATCCAGAGACGATTGCCATAATTCTGTAAATATATGTTAACTCATGTACACGTTTCAATATTAAACTTAATAAAATTCGTTAAAAGTAGTTGTTTGCAAAGTCGAGTCTTCGACTACAGGTATCTATTATGTCATGTTGTCAGTGCTGCTCATCTAAATTACCTTCAAAAATAGAACCAATCAAAATAAAACGTTTTGCTTATCGCACCGTTGCTAGCGGCTACAACGAGCCAAGAAAACCAATTCATTAAGAGTTCCTCCGGCCTTTTTCCATTCAGTCTAGCGCATGATTTTATAGATTTTAGTACAATACTTGGATACCATAAGAAACAAACTTTGATTCGAATTTGTTCAACTTTTCGACAGTTATGCTACATATACTAGTGATGCAATGTTTTCGACTTATTCCCAGGACGGACTTATTGTTTAAAGAGTAAGGCACGTCGTTCCCGGTGTTGTGGTCTGGCCTTGTCTCATGGGTTGGTGCTTCAGATAGGGCTAACATCATTGCACCTTTCCCTCTTGGACAGAATTGTCCAAGAAAAATGACTATGACTATGACATATATACGAGCCTTCTCTAGACGACAGACGTTTAGCAAGGACGACGGTGACAGATTGCAACGGCTACCGGAAACTACAAATGACTTCCGTCAATATTCTACGCATGTCCGTGATGTTCGCTCACCGTTGTGCACTCCGCGGTGATCGGGAATTAAATTCCCATTCAGTGCGTGCTTACCAAGGGTTAAACTGTTAACTCGCAAATGATATACATGTGGTTGATGGTTGCAGGTTTGCGTCTAGAACGGTCTAGCCCCCCAACCCCCCCTTCCCCTCACCCCCCGCCGAAACCAAGAGTGACATAATAACATGTAGCATAGCATTTTTATTATTACGAAAAGACAATGTTTTTTCCAAAAAACAAAATAAACCGTCGGCGAAAAAAACGTTTGTCATATTAAAAACTAAAGTTTGCACATTGCAAGCGTGCGTAACTTGAAGCTTGTAAGATTTTTTTCCCGGGTATGGCAAAATTTCCTTCAAGCGGACAATCTGCTTACTCGAAAGAAAAACTATAAATTTAAATTCAGCTGCTTGAATGACGTTTAATTAACTAGCTTTTAACTTGTAGCAATCGTCAGGATGGCTGTAGAATATAATGTTCAACATGCTACCTTTTGTAAAAACGTTAGCAACACCTAGGAATATATTAGGCTAACAGTCGAAGTCGAAGTCGCAATGACAAACAAGAAAAGTCGATCAATTTCAAAGGCAATGCTTTTTGTTTATATTCAACATTCAGGCTAACTTTATCACCAACCAACTTGGAAAACAACGAAATCAATGTTTAAATTCTCAATAAAGTACCAAAGCAAAGATAGGAAACACGGAAAATGCCGTCGAAATCCCAGTGTTTTAACTGAGTGATTGTTACAAACACGACTTTGGAACGTTTCTATCATTGGAAGAAAACAAGCGCAGGAAGGAGTTTCTTCCTGTAAGCTTAGTGGAAAAACCCGCAGACAGAAATATTTTGCTCGCATTATACGTGCGGAACTTGAGGGTCCAACATAGGCTTTGTCCATCCCGCTTCCCGCGACATTTTTCTACATCATCCCGCGCGCCATCCCGCCCAACGAAACGTTTTCATCCCGATCAACATGCAACTGATATAATCGTTACTGGCAAACTAGTCTTAAAATGGATCGAAGACACTTTGTACTGCTTTCGAACAAAAGGAAAATATAACGTAAATAAGAACTTGAAGCCCGCAATGAAATGCGGAGGGTCTAAACAGGGCAAGGGTTTTCTGGTTAAGGCCTTCTTGTGTGAAGAATACTAGGAAATCATCTATGTTCGTTGTGTTATTGTAATTTTATCTTTTACATAATTAGTTATTTACAAATTGAATTCAGAGTTCGTAAAATTATTATAAGAAAAAAATAGCAAAAAAAATAAATGAGATACAACCCCTTTCAGCAAATTGATCGAGTCAGAATGTGCGGAAAGGACAAGCTTACTAACGTGTCGACAAGCCTGTACAACTCCTGCAGTTCGCAGATCAATAAGTTCTAAAGCCTTCATAGCTTAGCTTTAACTAGGATGTCTTTTAGGGGTTTACCCTTGCGATATGAGATGACTGATGGGGGCACCTTAAAGATTTCTCTCAGTTGCGGTTGACAATCTATAAGGTGCGATTTACCCATGAGTGTGTCCTGAGGTTAGGCAAGCCGGATGGTATTGCGTTACAAAGGGCAGTATTTTCTTTTGTGTGGTTTTGTTTTTCTGCGCTAGCGACATTTTTCAATCAGAGAATTTGATCTCTGAAAGGTGTTTTTCTACAATTCAAGCTGGGTAATCTCTATTCTGCTGGCGTGTTTTGAAATTGCTCATGTTTTCCTCAGAAGCAAATTGAGAGGAATTTATTCTTAGAAGCCGTAACCCTTTCCTTTTATAAAGCCTTTCCTGAAAACTGGTGGGTCACACGAATAGAAGTTCGTGTCTTGAAAGGTCTCTGTTGGTTTGAAATGCTTTCGCACGTCAAGAATAGATTCTCTATTGAGAGTGTCCACTTTGTACACTTCGTGTCCAAGAATGTAGTTTCTGTTTCTGACATTTCAGCCGTGAATTTGATCATTGAACAATTTACCTTTTGAAGGAAATCTTCTATTTTGTCTCTGTTGTGTCCCACATAGATATGACGTCATCGATGAATCTTTTCCAAGATGGGTTTTGTGAGTTTGAGGAAGCAATTGAGAAGCAATCAAAATTTGTACAACTACAAAAAAAACCTGACAGCAGTATTAGATTTTACACGGGTTTTCCTTCCTTTGACGTTCTTTTAGCAACATTTAGCGCCCTTTGTCCCACTGCTAAAAAAAATTGTACAGCTGGTTCAAATGCAGCGCCTTAGAAGGAGAGGGATAAAGGGGAAGGTTTTGCATTTGGCCATCTCGGCCAAAGATTCAAAAGCATATGCCTTCCTGTTTCAAAAACTGTGTACCCTAATTGTAGAGGGATTATTGATGCCTCGGAAATAAGGGTCCAAGCACCTTCAAGTTTGATCTTGAACAGTGAAATGTACTCATCGTACAAAAGTCATACTACTTATAAGGGAAATGTTGTCATTTCAGCATCAGGGGAAATAACTCATATCAGTTCTCTATTTGAGGGGTCAATATCGCATAAAGAGCTGGTCAAATAATCGGGCCTTTTACCACTGCTCCAGCAGTGAGATCAGCTTATTGCTGATAAGAGCGACTCTGTAATCCAGGATCTTCTTACACCTCTTAGTTGCGAAGTAGTGACGCCATCATTTTTAAGCAGCAAGAAACAGTTTTCAAAGAATGATCTCCAAGAGAGCAAAAAGATTCACTACCTCTGAGTACGTGATGAACGGGCCATTAGGAGAGTTAAGGAGTTTCATTTCTTTGATAAGGTCATTTCCCTCACTGTAGCAGGCAGTATCAGTCACAAAAAGGATAGTAGCATGTCTCATGACAAACTTCCAGGCACCTTTATTTTATGAATAATCTATTGACATACTTATGAGGTCCTCCTCGATTAAAATGTACATACCAAAGTAAAACCCTGCTTACATGACTAACCTCCTCTTCTTCAAATGTGTTAAGGCTGGTTTCCACTGGCGCATAAGGATAACCATACGCGGACGTACGCAGACGCAGTAAGATGTCGATAATTAGCGCCTTTTGTTAGAGAAATTTCCAACAGAAGGTGCTAATTATCAGCATCTTACTGTGTCTGCAGTATGTATATCCGGAAGATATGCCGAAGACTTCTTAATCATCTCTACGAAAAGCGTTCCTTCGTTAATATCATTATTATAGTAGATAGAGTGAAGCAATATATTCATATATTCGGGAAAAATAATTTTAAAACATCGTGAAGAGCACTAATGTCCACTTTGCTTTTGTAGTCCTTCTAAGGCAATCTGGCTCTTACATTGCATCGCATCGAGTTTCCAAAAAAAACCCAGCTTAATTTAAGGCTGGTTTTCACTAGCGCTCAAGCATAAGCATAAGCCAACATACGCAGACGCAGTAAGATGTCGATAATTAGCGCCTTTTGTTAGAGAAATTTCCAACAGAAGGCGCTGATAATCAGCCATCTTACTGTGTCTGCATATGTCGGCTTATGCTTATAGGCTAGTGGAAACCAGCCTTTATGCTTTACAGATGTGATTTTAAAAAATACAAGACTTTTCGAGCTTGCATCTTAATTGACAACCACTTCGAAACATAATACAAGGCCGTTTACCTGAGCTTTGGAGGTTTTAGCCACAACTGGTGGCCCACTTTTCAGTCCCAGCTTCTGGTAATGCCCAAGCGTAAACAGTGAGCCAATAACGTGGTGGCAAAGGCCCTTGCCAGCCGCACAACTACACCCAAAGGATTCCACTTCGACCTCTCTTTCCCGCTTAAACACAACGAAGAGCTTGTGTGAAAGCTTGTGTGGCTCCTCATGCTTCGGAAGCATTTCGCTCGAACAACTGTAACTCCGTCCTCGTTCTTAGTAAGCTTAGCTATGAAAAATGAAAATCAGCTTGTGTCAATAACAAAGGATTTGAAAAGCATTGACCTCAATGCTTTTCAAGTCGAGGGAAACAAAATTGTTGTTTTACGGAGGGAAACAAAATTCACTGTTCCCCAAGGGACCAGTCATTAAGTGATTTGTTATATAGCAAAACAAAAACAAAAGCAAATTTTGAAAACCGCGCTGAGATTCCAGCGACCAAATCAGGCCACGTGCAACAGCAGTCAACATTTCGCGGGTAATAGTTAACTATTTCCCGTTTGGCGTCATAGTATTCCCAATGTTGCCCACTCATGGCATTTTCATTGTAAGATGTCATGTGACCATGAACTAGCCAATGAATGGGCGCGCTGTAGCGGGAAAAACGCCAGCTATATAACAAAGGAAGTTATTGCCAGTAAAATGTGGATTTGAAATATCGCATTTTCACCACCGTATGAAGTTGCCGTTTGTCATAATTGTCGTAAAACCACCCAATTAAGTCAAATTATGCGGAAAACATCTTTCTTGTTTACGTATGTATATTTTCACTTAAAGTGTCACTGAAACGAAACTTTTGTATCCTCTTTTCTTCGCCCAATCTATAGTTCTAAACGTGCTAATAATCATGGTGAACCTTATTTTTGTCAAAGTGCTGGTTTTAGCTGCCGAAATCGACTTTTTGGAGCAAAACTGTTACTGGGCTCTGGTACCGAGTTTAAGGATCTTGTGACGTCACTGCACAGGAAGCGCGATAGATGCTCTTTCGTTTTCATTTGATTTACTCAAGTTTATTCTTCGTATTGTCGTTTGCAACTGGTTTTCTACCTCGTAATTTCTTTCCAACCTTGACAGAAAACACATATTATAGACGCTGTAGGGAGCCAAAGAGTTAAAATTCACCAAAATAAATGCGACAGATCGGAACAGGATAATACGCCTTTCGAACATCTTAGTACACGATTGGAAACTGACGTCTTTTAGATCACGAAACGTCAGTTTCAGTGGCTCTTTAAGTCTTGATGGGGGGGGGGGGGGGAGGGGGAGAGAGAATGGGGAGTGGATCTATCTTTCCCCTCCCCCACGTCACGGAATCAAGAGTGGAATTATGACATGTAGCATAGCATCTTCATTTTTTTACGGAAGAGATGTTTCTTTTTCGAAAGAAAGATGAAACGTCTTCGAAAAAATAAAGTGTGTCGCTTTAGAGGAAAGAGCTTGTTATATTTACATTGCAAGCGTAATTTGACGTCGGGTAATGTTCTTTCTGGAGTATGGCAAAATTAGAAGCAGTTAATCTGTTTACCAAAGAAAAAGCATCAACTCAAATTCAGTTGCTTGAAAGGCGTATAAGTAATTTTTATCTTTGATATATATATTTTTTTAAATTTAATTATAAGTTTGAAGTCGAAGTGGCATGAAGTCATGACATAGATACGTTTTCAATTATCAGATTAACCCAATCACGAGCCCATTTAAAAGATATAAAATATTAAGAGGGAAACTAATGAATTAAAATCCTGATGTAGGTTCAACTCTCTCCATAATTCCATAATAACGAAATTAATGACTGAATCTTCAATAAAGTATCACAACAAAGATAGGGAACACGGAAAATACCGCGGAAATTCAAGGTTGTTCACTTATTGTTAAAAACAAAACTTTGGACTTTTTGAGACGTTTACACCATAGTTTAAAAATCGTATCTTTCATTGGAAAACACATTCAGCCATTGACAGGCGCGCAAAATGGAATTCTCTATTGTAAGCGTAGTTGAAAACCCGTAGAACGAAAAAATATTTTATTCACATTATACGTGTTAATTAAGTAACTTGAACGGGAAGTCTAGGTAAGAGCGGGAGGAGTCAAACTGACATGAACGCAAATAGTTCTAAATTGCAGTGACACAACACGCCATATTTTATTACACAGTGTAAAGAACTGTTATTTCGACTATACATCTCCTCGAGACTTAAGAACTGAAGACATTCGTTGCGGTGTAAAAATCAATATTTTTGGGCACCATGGTTTACAAATACATACATACTTTATTACCACTTCCCAAAGACGATTTTCAGAGGCAATACAGTTAGGGTAAAAAAAAAATAATTATACAATTAAGCTAAAAATAAATTATATATCAGAGTTAAAATATAGCAATGACATTAAATAGCAGAAGGAGGCGAGACCTAAGACGGCGTTTAAACACATTAACCGATTCACAGAGTTTAAGATCATTAGATAAGGAATTCCATAAAGTAACTGCTCGATAGAAAAAAGTACTTTGGCCACTTGTTGTTCTAAAGCGAGGTATGTTAAGCATTTGAGAACTTGTCGTTCTGCGATTTGTGACATCACTGCTCGTCTAATATATGAATTGTGTAGATAAATATCCAGTAGCACATCCTGTTAAACACAAAGTGTCTTTATTTCCCGTGTTGAAATAATGCAGTAAGTAAGTATATTAGGTTGTTACAATTTACACTTGGGAGGAAGACTAAAGAAACCCTCGCGGGCTTTTACAAAGCAGTCTCCCTTTTAAAATACTCTATCTAATTCTAGTCAGATGGTATCAGAGATTGGAATTATATACAGTTACAAACCGTTGCAAATAATGTTAAGCTAACTAATCTACATTTACAAAAATAAGATCTATGTCAGTATCACTTTTGAAAAATGAATTGCTTCATTTTTTGTTTTAAAGATTTTTAAAGATGCAGAGCATTTGATAGTCTTTGGTATCTCATTCAACACTTAAATGACATTACGGCATCACGGTAGTAAAGGTGCTCCTTTACTGGCAGCCAGCGCAGTTCCTTTAAAGCTGGAGACACGTGATCGTATTTCCTTCTTCCACTTACTATGCGGCAGGCAAAATTCTGGACTGTCTGTAACATTTTTAAATTCCTTTGAGAAGTGTTACTCCAAACGCATGAGCAATAAAATAGTTTACTGAAAACAAGTGAGTTTATAATAATGATTAAGGACTGTTTGTCAAAAAAGTACTTAACTCTATTGATCTGAGCGATGAAACTGTTTCTAGAACATGATTATCAAAAGTTAACTTTGGATCCATAATTACACCGAGGTCTTTAGCGGTATCGTTTCTTTCATCAGAAAACACATTCAACCATTGACAAGCGCGGAAGATGTAAGCGAAAGTTGTAAGCGTAGTTGAAAACCCGTAGAACAAAATATTTTCTTCACATTATACATGTACGTGCTACCAAGTTACCGCTAACGGGAAGTCTACGTAAGAGCGGGAGGAGTCAAACTGACATGAACGCAAATAGCTCTAAATGGCAGTGAGACAACAGGCCATCTTTTATTACACAGTTTTGACGTGTAAGGAGCTCTTATTTCGACTATCCATCTCTTCGAGAAATCTCTACACAAGACTTGAGAGCTGAAGACATTCGTTGCGGTGTAAAAAATGTTTATATTTGGGCTCGCTTTTTTTGTGCCATGGTTTTTAATAATGCCTCGTCCAACGTACGCGGAAGGTGAGTTCGAAAATGTCCTTACATTTTAACTTAAATCGCGTTTTATACTCTGTTACTTTGTGAATCCACCAGTTGTGGTTTAACCTACCAGCTGCAACCTTTTGCGCAACCTACCAGATGCCTGGATTGTCATCTCGAACTCTGTGTCATAAGCGAGTTTGTGTCGTGAGTTTGTTGTTGGTGCTTCTCTTCAACCTTTCATCGCTCGTTGGTTTTCTTCAGTGTACTGAAAGTTTTCCTCTCTATGTAAAAAGGCGACATTTTAAATCCCAATTTTATTCAGAATCCAAGCGCCACAGGTATGTCAGTCGAAAGACTAGTGCGTGCTGCCCTCCGTCTCCAAGAAAGTCGATTTAATACTCTTAATATTTTAGTTCAGTAAGAATTCTCAAAGATTCCACAAAATTGACGCGTTAAACTTCTCTCGGGTCAAACTGACACGATATTTCATTCAAATAACTCACAAAAACGGAGGAAAAAAACAGTATTTTGGATAACATCTTTATGTCTTGACTGTTTCTCTTGCGAAAGTAACTTGGACCCTTAATTGACAATGCGCGAGGAGTGTAAAAAAATGTACAAGGCGCCTTCTGGGCTACATATTTGGTGCAATTGCTTTTGATGATAATCATGATGATGATAATTTAGGAAACCAATCTTCTCTTGCGATATTAAAGGTCGCAGGTCAGTCATTTTTGTCTTCTCTGTGTTTAGTGAAAGCTATCTTTCTTTACCACCTTAGGTACTTTAATGTCAAAATATACTGCAACAGGCTTTGAGATAAAATGAAACAATTTTCAAGAATATATCAAGTTCTTGATGCATCGTTTTTCTGAAATAACATTTAAATACATAAACCCGAATGTATTTGTAATTTGTCCTTCAATTTTGTTGCGCACCTACGAGGCAATTTGCACGAGCCGTTCTCACTGAAATGAGCATGCTTGCAATTGGCAACGTTTTCGTTACAGCAGTCATTTTTAAAAAGTAGAATTTTGTTCACTTAATACAACGTCGCTGAGGCGTAAATTTTTAGGGAGCTGGTGTTGTAGCAAAATTTCGAAACAAGTTGCTTGAAAAATAACCCAGTGCAACAATGCCTTTTGACACGATTGGCGACGCATAATCTTTACAAAACTTTGTACGACAAATCGCTACATTTATTCATCTTGTAGCGTCGCTAAGTTCTTTAAAACGAATCATCTGTCGACACGTAAATAGCGACGAAGAGAAAGGTTGTCAAAACCAGCTATTTTCTCACATGAAAAGGGAAAAAGGATCTGTAAAATGTGTGTCTACTTTGTATTACATCGCCAAAGAAGATGCTGCATTTTTTGTTTCATTAAATAGGTAAGGCCGGGTTAATCCGACACTCATTGCTTTATGTTTTTTGTGATCTTCGCGGACAGATCTTTCAAAAATCTTCGAGGGGCAGGAAACGTTGGAGTTCAAACGGCGAATAATCGAAATGCAGGCTTTCTTGTTGTAGCCCTAACAAATCTCTTCTACTGCGTGTAATGCTCTTGTTACAAAATATACTATCTCAATTTAATCATGAACATAAATACGAACTTCATGCCCAAGTCTTTTTGGTTTAGTCCTCTGTTATAAAGGTAATTATCCTTTGCATTCTGTAGACAAAAAATAAAAAAAGTTTATAATAATGATTAAGGACTGTTTGTCAAAAAAGTACTTAACTCTATTGATCTGAGCGATGAAACTGTTTCTAGAACATGATTATCAAAAGTTAACTTTGGATCCATAATTACATCGAGGTCTTTAGCGGTATCGTATCTTTCATTGGAAAACACATTCAACCATTGACAAGCGGGGAAGATGTAAGCGAAAGTTGTAAGCGTAGTTGAAAACCCGTAGAACAAAATATTTTCTTCACATTATACATGTACGTGCTACCAAGTTACCGCTAACGGGAGATCTACGTAAGTGCGGGAGGAGTCAAACTGACATGAACGCAAATAGCTCTAAATGGCAGTGAGACAACAGGCCATCTTTTATTACACAGTTTTGACGTGTAAGGAGCTCTTATTTCGACTATCCATCTCTTCGAGACTATCTTTACACAAGACTTGAGAGCTGAAGACATTCGTTGCGGTGTAAAAAATGTTTGTTTTTGGGCTCGCTTTTTTTGTGCCATGGTTTATAATAATGCCTCGTCCAACGTACGCGGAAGGTGAGTTCGAAAATGTCCTTACATTTTAACTTAAATCGCGTTTTATACTCTGTTACTTTGTGAATCCACCAGTTGTGGTACAACCCACCAGCTGCAACCCTTTGCGCAACCTACCAGATGCCTGGGTTGTCATCTCGAACTCTGTTTCATAAGCGAGTTTGTGTCGTGAGTTTGTTGTTGGCGCATCTCTTCGACCTTTCATTTCTCGTTGGTTTTCCTCAATGTACTCCAGTTTTCCTCTCTTTGTAAAAAAGCGACATTTTAAATCCCAATTTTATTCAGAATCCAAGCGCCACAGGTATGTCAGTCGAAAGACTAGTGCGTGCTGCCCTCCGTCTCCAAGAAAGTCGAATTAATACTCTTAATATTTTTGTTCAGTAAGAATTCTCAAAGATTCCACAAAATTGACAAGTTAAACTTCTCTCGGGTCAAACTGACACGATATTTCATTCAAATAACTCACAAAAACGGAGGAAAAAACAGTATTTTGGATAACATCTTTATGTCTTGACTGTTTCTCTTGCGAAAGTAACTTGGACCCTTAATTGACAATGCACGAGGAGTGTAAAAAAATGTAAAAGACGCCTTCTGGGCTACATATTTGGTGCAATTGCTTTTGATGATAATCATGATGATGATAATTTAGGAAACCAATCTTCTCTTGCGATATTAAAGGTTGCAGGTCAGTCATTTTTGTCTTCTCTGTGTTTAGTGAAAGCTATCTTTCTTTACCACTTTAGGTACTTTAATGTCAAAATATACTGCAACAGGCTTTGAGATAAAATGAAACAATTTTCAAGAATATATCAAGTTCTTGATGCATCGTTTTTCAGAAATAACATTTAAATACATAAACCCGAATGTATTTGTACTTTGTCCTTCAATTTTGTTGCGCACCTACCAGGCAATTTCCACGAGCCGTTCTCACTGAAATGAGCATGCTTGCAATTGGCTACGTTTTTGTTACAGCAATCATTTTTAAAAAGTAGAATTTTGTTCACTTAATACAACGTCGCTGCGGCGTAAATTTTTAGGGAGCTGGTGTTGTAACAAAATTTCGAAACAAGTTGCTTGAAAAATAACCCAGTGCAACAACGCCTTTTGGCACGATTGGCCACGCATAATCCTTTACAAAACTTTGTACGACAAATCGCTACATTTATTCATCTTGTAGCATCGCTAAGTTCTTTAAAACGAATCATCTGTCGACACGTAAATAGCGACGAAGACAAAGGTTATCAAAACCAGCTATTTTCTCACATGAAAAGGGAAAAGGGATCTGTAAAATGTGTGTCTACTTTGTATTACATCGCCAAAGAAGATGCTGCATTTTTCGTTTCATTAAATAGGTAAGGTGGTTAATCCGACACTCATTGCTTTATGTTTTTTGTGATCTTCGCGGACAGATCTTTCAAAACCTTCGAGGGGCAGGAAACGTTGGAGTTCAAACGGCAAATAATCGAAATGCGGGCTTTCTTGTTGAAGCCCTAACAAATCTCTTCTACTGTATGTAATGCTCTTGTTACAAAATATATTATCTCAATTTAATCATGAACATAAATGCGAACTTCATGCCCAAGTCTTTTTGGTTTAGTCTTCTGTTATAAAGGTAATTATCCTTTGCATTCTGTAGACAAAAAATGAAAACGAGATCTTAGGTACTCAAAAGCACTCGACAACTAATAAAGGAAGTTATTGCAACTGAGTAACAGGTGGATTTGAAATATCGCATTTCCACCACCATATGAAGTTACCATTTGTCATAACTGTCAAAAAACTATACCCAATTAAGTCAAATTATGCGGAAAACGTTCGTTGTTTTTCGGTCTTTAGGGCAGTATGCGGTTTTCACCTGAGCAAGCGAACTCGAGTGTTTTCCTTGTGTTCTTTCTTTCTTGCGTATGTGTTGTACTTTTGTGAATTCTTTTTTTGGAAGCGAGCGATATCTTGGATTCAGTGAGTTGAAGAAAGCCACCAGAAAACTGATACGTGAACAAATTTAATCAGGTCTTGTCCAGCGAAAACGTCAACGCTACAGGTTATTAATACAACAGGAAATCTGAAAATTAAACGAATCAGATGTTTTCCGTCCACACACGCTGGAAAAATTAGGAATACGCAACAATCACCCGGCGGTCATTTTGGATTTGAGTTTGAAAGGCAAGGAAATCAACTGATTATCATATGTCATCGTTTTCGAAAAGCCCTGTTTTCAAAACGTCTTCAAATTCCTCTGGTTTGAAGAGCGTTTTCAAAAAGGATTAGAGAGGACGGTAGAGAAAGCTAAAGGAACCTAGAGTAAAGAGAACCTTCATCCTCCAACTGAAGAACAAGTTTCAGGCATTGGCAGATGCTGAGGAGCATACACCGCCTGGCACAAACCACATCAACACCATGTGGGAGAAGATCAGAATAGCGTATTCACAGACCAGCGAAACCTGCCTGGGACGCCAACAGCGGAAAAGGAAGGAATGGATTACAGCAGATACATGGCAAGCCACTGAGAACAAGAGAGCCCTAAAAAAGAAAGTCATGGATAGCTGATCCGAGAGGCTGAAAGAGAGATACAGGTGGCAGTACCGAGAAGCAAATCGAGCAGTTAAGAGGATGACTAGGGCAGATAAGAAGGCCTATATAGAAGACCTGGCAAGTCAAGCAGAAGAGGCCGCTCATAGGGGAGAACAAGGACAGGTGTACAAGATCACCAAGCTCGTCGGCGGCAGGTACCGCAGAGCCACGGGCACACCGATTGTGGATAGACAGGGAAGCTTACTCACCACGGAAGCAGAGAAGGAAGCAAGATGGGTAGAGAAGTGCTGAACAGGCAACCACCAACAACGGAGGCAGAAGTCCAGTATCCTGATACTGACCTAGATGTTAGCACCGCACCACCAGAGAAAGAAGAAATAATTGCAGCCATATAGATACCTCAAAAATGGAAAATCCCGAGGACAGGACAGCCTTAACGCAGAACTCTTCAAGGCAGAGCCAGAGTTTGCAGCATAAGGTCTTCAGCCACTCTTTGTAACAATATGGGAGGAGAAACAACTACCCGATGGCTGGGCGGAAGGTGTCATCGTGAAGATTCCGAAGAAAGGAGACTTGAGCAACTGTAACAACTGGAGAGGAATCACCCTTCTGTCTGGTCCTAGCAAGATCCTAGCTAAGCTCATCATCAAGCGGATCTCTGAAGAAGTGGACCAGCAACTTTGACAGGAACAAGCAGGTTTTAGAAAGGGACGAGGATGTATAGACCAGATCTTCACTCTGGGCAACATCATCGAACAGTGCACTGAATGGCAGAGGCAGTTGTATATCAACTATGTGGATTTTGAGAAGGCCTTCGACAGCATCCACCGAGAATGTCTATGGCGCATACTCAGGGCATATGGAATTCCACAGCAGATTGTCCTTGTCATTAAGAGCTTCTATAACAACTTCAAGTGTAGAGTGGAGAACAGTGAATCCAGCTTTGATGTGAAGACCGGTGTTAGACAAGGATGCCCCATGTCGGCGTTACTCTTTAACCTGGCGATTGACTGGATGATGGGGCAAACAACATCAGACCGAATATGGGGCATCAGATGGATCCTCTTGTCAACCCTTGAAGATCTGGATTTCGTCGACGACCTAGCATTACTCTCGCACACACATCAGAACATGCAAGAGAAAACCACCTGTCTCAGCATGTTTGCACAACAAGTAGGCCTGAAGATCAGCCAGAAGAAGACAGAAGTGATGATGCTAAATGTCTCAAACTCCTCGCCAGTCAAAGTGTACGGAGAAGATCTTCAGACAACCGAAGAATTCACCTACCTTGGTAGCACTGTAAGACACGATGGTGGAGCAGGCAGCGACATCAGGAATCGCCTCAACAAGGCCAGAAACGCTTTCAGAATGCTAAACAACGTATGGAAATCATCCGAATACAGCATCGAGACCAAGTTAAGACTGTACTCGAGCGGCGTACTTTCCACTTTACTGTACGGCTCAGAATGCTGGAGGATGACTTCAAGCCACCTCAACCAACTGTCCACCTTCCACACCAAGAACCTTCGAAGAATCCTACGAATATTCTCGCCCAAGACCATCTCCAACCAACATCTTTTTGCCCGCTGCCACCAAGACAGCATGAGCACCATCATCATGTGAAGGCGATGGAGATGGATCGGGCATGTGATGAGAAGAGAGCCAGGCAACATTCCCCGCACAGCCCTTCACTGGATACCAGAGGGGAAGCGGAAACGGGGGCGACCCAAGAACACCTGGCGTCGAACTGTAAAAGGGGAGCTTAAGACTCTCCAACACACCTGGGGAACTGTTCAGAAACTGGCCCAGAACAGACAGGGGTAGAGTACCTTTGTTGCTGCCTTACATGCCATCCGTCATAACGGAGTAAGTAAGGGAGTAGGCCTAACCGTAGAAATAAAGCCGCGTTTTCAAATTTCTCCATTATAGTGTGGAGGCAGACTGAGTTTTTCAAGTTTTCTAACAAACTGAAGTAAAATTCAATGATCGCCTCACCAGCCGCTCACTAGATAATGAGCATTAATGAGATTGTCTAACGGAGGCAGCACCTCCGGCTTCTGTTTGAGATATTCTAGATTCTTTTGATGTTTCTATTTGATTATCTCTTTGTAGGCCTGGAATTCGGCAAACACTTTTCAAGTAGAGACCGTCTATTACCTATTAGTAGAATTCTACTAGTATACTAATGCAAATGCTCCCTCTGATTGGCTGAGCTACTCGTATACTATCAGCCATTAGAGTACAGTTGGCCGCCGGTCGTCGAAGAAATGCGATGTTTTTATAGTTTTTCCGAAGTTTTGGAAGGAATTTTAGATGTAACGGGTAATCAGATTCCTGAGAAGACTAAAAGAAGCACTTTGAAGGTTTCTTGACTTTAAAAACTTGAAAATATTGAAAAAGCGGGTACGCGCGTAAACAACTGCAAATTTGCCAACGACAGTTCGATACGTTCAACTTTGTTTATGGGTAAAGTTCAATAATGCGTGGGAAAATCATTGGAAACCGTTATTTGCGTTAATTTCAGTTAGAATTCTACTAAAACAATTACATTATTCGCTCTCGATTTCTATGAGGATAGTTGATTCGGCCATCGGCCTCATCAACTATCACCTCATAGAAATCTCGAGGTCATAATCTAATTGTTAAATTCAAGATTATTATTTTATAGTTTTCTTTTAATTCAAGATTGCTTACAAGAAAGATTGTGTAATAAGAGATGGTGTGTAGTATCGCTGCCATTCACGGGTACGAGAGAGCAAGTTGCTCGATTTCATCTAACAGGAGTAAGAAACATATGCAAGACTCGATCTTTTTCTCTCCATATGACAGTTTCACAACCTGGCACAAGTATGTCCATCACGTTGCTTGTGATCTCTCAGATGTTTTATGAGCTGGACGCTCAACAGTGTATAATACGAGGCGAATATACCATCCGCGGCATGATGTTAAAAGGACACACCTTCATCGAGGAGAAGACCGGGATGATCTGGCTTAGCTGTTTAGACAAGTGTGACGATGACGTCAGATGTCAAAGCTTTAACTACGTCATCAGCCAAGGCATATGTGAGTTGAACAACCGCACCAAAGAAGCCAGACCTGAAGATTTTGTTCCGGACAGCGATCGGTTCTATATTAAACGATTCAGGGAAAGAGGTATTGTTCTTCTTTGAGTGATCATCTATATCTTTTTTCAAGGAAAGCACTCTTATCTTAAACAAGCGCGCCCAGACGACTGCGAACAAAGCCCGGGTTTCTTTCGCGAAGAGAGCAAAACAATACCGTTTTGTTATAACAGAACAGCACTAAAAAAAATACAATGTTGTTTGCCTTTTCTATGTTTAGTTCCCCTTGGATCCGTTCCCGAGCTGCCAGCTGAGTCATGCGCTGAGATCAGGGCGAGTGAAGGAGAAGATGCAGTCAGCGGTAACTACTGGTTCGATTCTATTAAACCTGGCGAGATAGTCCTGGCTCGTTGTGACATGTCTAAACTAGGTAACTAAACGGCCTTCGGGGTATTACCTCGATTATTAATTTCAAACCTCTTCCAATAAGCCTCCCCAATTAACATTGAAGTTGACTTGATAGCTCAGTTGGTAGAGCACTGCATCGGTATCGCAGAGGTCTTGGGTTCAAATCCAGTGAATCCAAGCCTGATGTTTTTTGTTCACGCTTTAATTTCACAACTTCATTTAAGTTCCTTTTAACTGCGATGATCAATCATGTCTTTTTTTCTCCGCAGTTCAGATATATTTTCTCAAACATAACAACGTAAGTTATTGCATTTTAATCCTTTCAATCTCATGTTGCAAAACTGAACAGATATCGATGATTGTGCAAGTCATCCTTGTAAGAACAATGGGACCTGCACAGACCGAGTGAATGGATTCAATTGCAGCTGCGCACCAGGATTTAATGGCACACAATGTGAAACAGGTAGCTTTAGCTAAAATTCATTTCCCTTCATATGTTAGGAGATTGTAGTCTCTTTCTATGTCGCTTTCAGTGCTTTTATTTTTAAACTTCTTGAAAAGGGCAGAAACATATTTTTGTTGTCGCAGTTATTCTTGCTGTGGGTTCTATCGTATATAAACTGTCTACCTGATCCCCCTTACAGATATCGATGACTGTGCAAGCCATCCCTGTAAGAACAACGGGACCTGCACAGACCGAGTGAATGGATTCAATTGCAGCTGTGCACCAGGATTTAATGGCACACAATGTGAAACAGGTAGCTTTAGCTAAAATTAATTACCCTTCATATGTTAGGAGATTGTACTCTCTTTCTATGTCGCTTTCAGTGCTTTTATTTTTAAACTTCTTGAAAAGGGCAGAAACATATTTTTGTTGTTGAAGTTATTCTTGCTGCGGGTTCTATCGTGTATAACCGATTATCAACTTTCTACCTTATCCCTTTAAAACAGATATCGATGACTGTGCAAGCCATCCCTGTAAGAACAACGCGACCTGCACAGACCGAGTGAACGGATTCAACTGCAGCTGCGCACCAGGATTTAATGGTACACAATGTGAAACAGGTAACCGTAACAGATAACGTGACGAACCTTAATAGTTCTTGTAAATAATAAAACAGCAATGTTCACAAACGATTGAGAACCAATCAGAAATTTATTTCCTAGTAATTGACAGCCACTGGAAAAGGACGAACAACGAGAAAATCGTCTTAGACTTCCAAGAAACTAAAAAATAAACCTTCTATTGAGTTGCTGTGAACCTTTTGTCATTTTTTCCAGCAGAAATCTTTTAGTCCCTTCATTCCAGCAAATTTCCTTGTAAAAGTTTGCCTGTGAGCAAAAAAATTGCATGTAAAATGTAAAAGGGTAAATGAAATTGTTGTTGTTGTTGCTAAACGCACTTGGGGGTGTAGTTCCAGGGTCATAACCTTCAATGTGAGGAAGGTTGGGGTGGGGACAGATAAGGAATTAAACGGATGGATATGCCTTCGGGGCTGAGTTTACACCTTCTATGGCCAGCTGGAGAGGGAATGATGACACGAGTTATTTGAAAGTTAAGACAAATATTTTACTTAAGCGAGTGAACGTATTCAACTGCAGCTGCGCACTAGACTTGAATGGAACACAATGTGAAATAGGATATGTCAATCGATCGGCAAATGGCAGAATTGTGGGGTAAATTCTAATAGAAAGTACTTGTTAACCCTTTACACCCTAAGAGTGACTTATAGATTTTACTCTGTCCAACGCCAGACGATTTCACTCGCCCAAGGGAGACCCCTTAGGTCTTAAAGGGTTAAAAAACTATTTCCCCTAACCCTTTACACCCTAAGAGTGACTTATAGATTTTACTCTGTCCAACGCTAGACGACGTTTCTCGTCAAAGGAAGACCCCTTAGGGGTTAAGGGGTTGAAGGTGTTTCTTTATTCCGTGCAAGTATCTTAGAAATGTGAAGACTTTCGAGTAGAATTCAGGCGCCAGTTCGGCTAATTTATTTCATAACAAGTTTCGATTTATCAAGTTTTTTTTTCCGATTTTGTGTTTAGCTGTTTTTGTTATATCTCTTGTTACCGTACATAGTTTATTTCCGCCAGAATTCCTTTTCATGCTGGTACTAATGCACACTCAACCAGACGTTGTGACATAGAAATACATGTACTAACACTTACATCCCTTTGTTTTTAGATATTGACGAATGCGCTGCACAGGTCAACCCATGTGATGTTGTAGCAGACTCTGTATGCAAGAATACGGATGGATCGTACAACTGCCAGTGCAAAGATGGATTTGTAAGAAACGGTCCTAATTGTGAAGGTGCAACGCAGTTTTTTCGTCATTAATTTGGATATCTTCTATTTTGTTCTAATTGGCTACAGTTAGGGGGCTGGTGGGATTTGGTAGATAGTCTCTGTAGCATATGATGCCCGCCCCCTCCCTCTTAACCGGATATTTTTTCCTTGGCTCCCCTCATAAACCTAAAGTTTTTTGATGACCCCCCCCCCCCAAAAAAAAAAAAGTCAAAAGCAAAGCAAAAGGAATGATCAAGTAAAGTTTACCTTATAAGTTAAACACAAAAACTGCAGTTTCAAAAAGTTCTTTCTGAATCACCGTTTTCACCTATGGGATATGTCCTTTGTGTACTCTGACTATTTTTAACCCAACAATTGGCCTAACTAGGGGGGTTCGGGGGCATTCTCCCCCGAGGAAATTTAGAATTTCAGGAACTTCAGGAACGCTATTTTACGCCATTCTGGCAAACATTTTGTAACATTTGTAGATTAATTTACTGCAGTTTAAATTGAAAATAGTACAAATAATTTTTAAATATTTACATGTGCACTGGCCATGGTAATCTGTCTTTTCCTTTGATAAACAAGGTACTGTTTGTTGTTGGGAGTGAACATTCTCAAGTAGTTTTGAATTGATATTGTTCCATCCATTACAAACTAGGGGGGTCCAGGGGGCATGCTCCCCCGGGAAATTTAAGATTTTTAAAACCTCAGAAATGCAATTTTAGGGTATTTTAGTAGAAATTTTGCACCATCATAGTAGATGCTGTTATTACAACATTTTAGGGTAATTTTTTGAGTGACCCCCCCTTACAGACAATATTTGTTTTTGGCTGGCCCCCCTTTAAGGCCATTTTTTTTTTCATGGCCCCCCTCAATCACATTAGCCCCCAATCTCATAAAAAATGAACGGTCCCTTATGTATGGACGAATGGTGACATTTAAGAACCTTCTATAACAAGTAGGCATGTAACAGATAAATAAACAAGAAATAACCTATACGATGTTAGAATCCACCACGTCTTTGGTTAAAATTCTTCTGTCGGTTTATCCAAAGTGGAGGCTAAACGTACCTTAAAATTTGGTTTTATCAAATGAGTTGATAATGTGAATTGGCCACCGTAAAGAGATTCGAAAGCTGGCGTTTCGAGCGTTAGCCCTTCGTGGGAGCGAATCGTGTGGAACGAGAGGACTTTGGAAAAACCACACGCCAAAAAAATGACTCCAGCCTTCCGAGGGGAGAATTTTTCGGGTCGTGCCGCTTCAAAACAAGTACGTATTGTTCCATATTGATGATACCACAGTATTATAAATCTTACTTGTTGCAGAACAAATCATACAGCCTTGCTTCTCCCTAAAGCTTCTTTTATTTGGTTTTATTGTGCTCAATAAGTGTACTTGTTCAGTACAACGTGATCTTGCGCTTCTAAACCCGAGTTAACGCTGTTAGAGCGTCTAGTTTCTTATACTAAAGAGACTTTTTGACCTTTGCACTTTTGTTGCAAACATTGTCGTATATAAGCTCTAAAAACTTAATCTTCTACCCCGTCCAACACAAAATGATACCCGCAGGTTTGACTTCAGAATCTGTGCGGGCAAGGTCTGATCTTTGCTGTAAATGCCATTTTAACCTTAGTTTAGGTACCGCTTTTGAGATTTTTTAAAATGCTTGCATTTAATCAATTTTCGGTTCCTTCTGACTAAGGACGCCGTAGTGTCTTTGATTTTCCCTGCTCTGTGTAATTGTTATCTAACTTTTACGAAATGTTGGTGCAAAGCAGTTCGAATGGACCTAAATACTGTGATATCATCAATATGGAACACCCGCACTTTTCGACGCCTGAATCGACCTTAAATCTCCCCTCAGATGGCTGAAGTAATTTTGGCGTCATTTAACAAAACAAGTCCTTTCGTTCCACAAAATAAAAATGCAAACTTTTTTCTGTCCCGAAGTTCGACCGTACCGCTCTTAGGCGGACTGCCACTTAATACCTTTTGCAGAAGCTATATTTGGGTGGTGCGATCCTTTTACAATCTTAATCCCAAGAAAGATGGAAAAGAAGACCAAATCATCCAGAAATGTTTGTGCATGACCGGAAGTAGATTAATTGATATAAAATGGAACAAAATGTACGAAGCAGCTAAATTCAAACTACAATTAACACCCAACAACACAGCACGAAAGAGGCTTCTACGGACGGAGAGGAGAGTTATTTATGTATTTATTTGTCTATTTTTTTAGTTGACAAATGTAAGAACTACCAAAATCTGACAGATGCAGCTAGAAAATATGACAAGGTAACATTAAACCCCAGTCAGTGTGACGATGGACTCAGTGGCTGGTATCGTTTCCAAGGAGCCGCGGGCACAAAAATGGTGACCACATGTCCGTCGATGAACAGGTGTGGTTCAAATTTTCCTGCCTGGTTGAGTGACGATCATCCTACTGTGGCTGATGGCGAAATCCGAAAAAAAGTCTGCATTAATAAGTTTGACGACTGTTGCGGGAAAGCTTTGTTCATACGCGTAAAGAATTGCGGTTCCTACTATATCTACAGGTTATTATCCCCAAGATTCTGTAACACGCGTTATTGTGGAACTGACTAATCCGG
>OZ026604.1:21819231-21961731 GCA_964020085.1 Micromussa lordhowensis
ACTAACCACATGTTTACATTGGACTACTTATCAGGAGTGAACCACTGGGCGATAGTCAGTGAATATTTTAAAGATTATAGAAACGGGACGAGGAGAAACATTTCCCTGGAGTGATTCTTGTTAATGGATATTTTCAAGGTTATATTTAACGAGTAATTTGTCGACAAACTCGTGAATGGAGATGGTTTTCCTATTTGTTTTGTTTGCATATATGTATTGGCGCATGGCTAAGGTGGTGTAGTTAAATTTCTTTTTTATTCGGGCATCACAAGTGCTAGAAAAGATGCCAAACAAGACTTCCTCGGTGGTGGGGAGGATCTGACATAGGTTTGTTTGGTTGAACCATTGAATGACCTTTTGCACAAAGGTCTTAGTGAACGGGCATTTAATGAATGTGTGCTCCGCTCGGATGGAGTCTTTATCTCCACAGTACAGACATTTGTCGTCAGGCTTGATTCCAAATCTGAACAGTTCTTTGTTTGTTACTATAATTCTATGGATGAGTTTGAATTGAAACTCTTTAAACTTAGTTTCCTTGCAGATGTTTTTTAAAGACTCGAAAATCTTGCCCCAAGTATCGCTATTTATTGATAGATCTTAGCTCCAGCGTAGAGGGCCCGTATGGTCCTCGTTGTGAGTTTTTGCATCAAGCAGTTTATAAAAATCTCTTGACTTGGCCTTACCTAGATTAATTTGTACAGTTTCGCCCAGAGGGAAGATGTTATCATTGCTGGTGAAAAAAGGTTTGTTGAAGCCGTCGGTCTGTTTGGCAATGGAACGAAGATGCTTCGGGATGGCGCTTATCACTTGATAATATTGGAGAAAATTAGTTTGGCATGAGTATTTGAGTGAGAATTCCTGGAATGTCAAGAAGTTGCCGCTTTCAATAAGTAGGTCTTTAATTGAAATAATTCCCTTTTTAAACCATTTACTAAAAAGAATCGGTTTGCCACCCACAAGTATTTCTTTGTTGTTGAACAAAACTATATCTTGTTTTTGGTAGTAATTATAAAGAGTTTTTAATTCATTAAAACTATCAAGAATTCTTTTGTAAAACGTCGGTAGGCCGTTGAAAAAAATCGCATCATAGTTGCATCTTAAAAGAAAGTTCAGTCCTCCCATTTTCTTGAGAAAGTGGTTAGGTATGGGGCA
Organism: Micromussa lordhowensis; assembly: GCA_964020085.1. Classification (NCBI taxonomy): domain Eukaryota; kingdom Metazoa; phylum Cnidaria; class Anthozoa; order Scleractinia; family Lobophylliidae; genus Micromussa; species Micromussa lordhowensis. Next base: position 21,820,384 of record OZ026604.1, read on the forward strand.
CAAGTTCCTTTTATCAGAGGCCAGGATTCTAGGTATCCATGCTAGCTTTAAAGCCTTGAACATTATGTTGGGATCAGTCACACGGATTCCGCCCCTATCTGGTTCTTGATAAAGACCAGATCTTTTTATTTTATCTTTTTTATTTCGAGAGAAATTTAAAAGATTTAGTTTTCACTGTGTCCGCAATTCCCTGAGGAACCACTAGGTTTGAAGCAGAATAGACAAGTTGCGATAATCCCAGGGTTTTTAGTATCATAGCTCTTCCGAATATTGTCAAGTCTCTTGCACCCCACACATCGAGCTTTGTTTGTAATCTTTGACTAATCCGGTTATAGCATATGAGATCTGTTTCAGTTAGCTTCAGACTAGGTTTACACTAGAGGAGATTTTTCCGGATTCGTAAATTTTTCCGGATTCATCAATTTTGTAGTATTCGGATTCGTAGGTGTTTCCATTGAAAGGATATTCGGATTTCTAACCGTTTACACACGACGACAACTCCCGGAACATTCATGATGGAATGGTTAACAAGCTGTTTGTTGCCTCGACAACGAGAAACAAAATGCCACCAAGGCTAAGGATTGGGTGAGATAAACTGAAGTTTTCTTTCCACTCGCTGCACACGCTACTGTTGTCCAATATGTTGTCCTCCCAGGCGTTTGGTCTGCACTTATCCAGAACGTAACCGTCGACATTTTTGATCGTGCCATCGTCGTCAACTGCGATAACCGTGTGGAGGATGTCAACATTGTTTGCGTCGATAATTTTGGTTTCTGAGGAATATGGCATTACCCATTATAGAAGTGATTTTCTGGACCTGTAACAGAATGAGGGAGACAGCGAACTCCGTCAATAGTCATCATTAATGTGACTACGACTGTGACTACATCACTAGATCCACCATCTTGCTTCTACCGAAAACTACAAGATCGCAGGCCGAAAAATTTCTGGATTCGAGAGATAATCGTTTACACGACAAAACTATTCGGATTCAAAAGTGTTCGCATTCAAAGTCCCACTTTAAATTCGGGATTCAAAATCTCCGGAAACTTGACCAAACCGGGAGGTTTTATTTCTGATTCGTCCACTTGTATGTAAACGGCCAAATCAATCCGGTACTAAAACGTTCCGGATTCGTCACGAATCCGGAACAATTTCCTCCAGTGTAAACCTAGTCTGAGTTGAATAAGTGGCAGGACATTTAGATCAAAGTCTCTTGTAGTGCCAAATGGAACACTGTAACGCTGTACAGTGAGCTAGTAGATGAATAATAGTGATATCAATGCCAATAGCATTGGCAATGTAACTAGCATTCCCTTAACGAAGTAAAAGGTTCACTAAAATTAAGATTGGCCATAATTTTGCACTTTTCGTCTTATACAAGAGCTAGGATATGTTTTTTGGGACTTTTTATTAGAAAAGGTAACGGCATTGAATCTAAGCAGGTCGATTTTAGTCGCCCTTCGAGCGCCTAATGTTGTCGGCAATTAGAGGAATTCACTTGTTCTTGTTTCTAGAGAAGGAAATACAGTGTGATTCCAAAAAAAAAAACTTAAAATTTGACAATTCCATCAATATTCTATCGTCTCTATGATTGGTGAAAAAGTGAGGGTAAAACAAAATTCATAATTTCCGTTTCTCAAGACAAGAGACTTTACAAAGCAATGTTTCTTGGTTGCACGGAACAACCATTAGGTTGTCTTCTGTTGAGAAAAAAACTAATCTTTTTGGTATTGGTTGATTCGGTTAAAAGTGGTTATTGAAATTTTAACAAATTGAGGCCAGTTTTTCATGCGTCAGTCCCGTTATTGATCATGAATTTCGTCATAACGTTGTCAAAGTAGCTGTGGATCCACTGAGACGAAAGCTGAATGGATCTGCAGACTACTTTGACAATCTTTGACACTGACAAAATTAATTGGCAATAGCAGGGCAGACGCAGGAGAAACACCCTTAAAATTTTTTTTTACAACAACAAATTGTCAAAATGTCCCATATTGTCGTGAAACTTGTTAGCGCACAGGAGGTTTTTGTTTATGTTCTGTTTGTATATAGTTCCGATGACATTTTATGATTGACAGCTGATCACGAGACTTTTAATATAATTACACATGTGCTTTTCTGATTAACTAAGTTGTGAAATACTTGTCGTCGAATAAATACGTTTCAAATCAAATGGACTGCGAGAATTCTTATTCGATACATATCGCTCGACCCGTCATAAATTCTTGTGTCTGTCCGCTTATTGGCAATGAACCTAGCCGATAAGCGCGCGAGAATTTCTGCAGTTATTGAAAAAAATATTAGAGATTACTCGTTTTACTCGTTTTTTTAGCTGGTGTAGGTAAACTTCAGTTTTTTATGTTTGTTTAATTATTTTTGTTTGTTTTCGTTAGATTTGGTTTTATTTCAGTATATCCAGTGTAATCGACAATCAGGAATGCCTAAAGTTCGTTAGCAAACGTGTTTAGTTGTTGTCCAGTTCAGTTAAACAACAATAACAACAAAATTTGGAAAAAAATGATGACATCCCAGACACAATAGAAATGAAAACAGCAAATGTAATCAATTTTGCATAAAAGTTTGTATAATAACGTCTCGTCACTTTTTCTGGGCAGCCCAACCTAGTCTCTACAGTATGAACAGACCAAAGTGGCTTAACCAACCAGTTTTTAAAAGAGAAACTTTTAATTTTTTTTTTTTAATTTCAAGTTAAATACTCTAGTATAGTAATATGCTTCTTCTGAAAGTTTTACAATCATACACTTAGCCTGCAAGCAGGCTCACTTGTTGTTGTAGGCCCACGGGAAAACGCGAAAGGGCGACGGAGGGCGGGGAGAATGGGGCCTTTTCGGTTTTTCCCGTGGGCCTACAACAACAAGTGAGCCTGCTCGCAGGCTAACATACACTAAACGCTTGTATTTAAACCACACTAGCGGATATTTTTAAGGACACAAACCATAAAGGTTTGGTCGGATCTACGAAAGGGAGCAGTTGTATGTAAGCAGTCCACCTATAGAGATCTGGATGGAAAATTTTGTGAGCTGCGTGCTACTTGAGGGACGATTAACACGTGATTCGATTGATTAAATTAAAAGTACAGACTGCAATCTCGATAGTTCAGACAGTTGTTCCATCCATTCTGTAAATATATGTTAACTCATGTACACGTTTCAATATTAACTCATGTACACGTTTCAATATTAAACTGAATAAAATTCGTTAAAAGTAGTCGTTTGCGAAGTGGAGTCTTGGACTACAGGTATCTATTATGCCATGTTGTCAATGCTGCTCATCTAAATTACCTTCGAATAGAACCAATCAAAATAAAACGTTTTGCTTATCGCACCGTTGCTAGCGGCTACAACGAGCCAAGAAAACAATTCATTAAGAGTTCCTCCGGCCTTTTTCCATTCAGCCTAGCGCATGATTTTATAGATTTTAGTACAATACTTGGATACCATAAGAAACAAACTTTGATTCGAATTTGTTCAACTTTTCGACAGTTTTGCTAGATATATTAGTGATGCAATGTTTTCGACTTATTCCCAGGACGGCTTTATTGTTTAAAGAGTAAGGCACGTCGTTCCCGGTGTTGTGGCCTGGCCTTGTCTCATGGGTTGGTGCTCCACATAGGGCTAACATCATTGCACCTTTCCTTCTTGGACAGAATTGTCCAAGAAAAATGACTATGACTATGACATATATACGAGCCTTCTCTAGACGACAGACGTTTAGCAAGGACGACCGTGACAGATTGCAACGGCTACCGGAAACTACAAATGACTTCCGTCAATATTCTGCGCATGTCCGTGATGTTCGCTCACCGTCGTCAACTCCGTGGCGATCGGGAATTAAATTCCCATTCAGTGCGTGCTTACCAAGGGTTAAACTGCTAACTCGCAAAATGGTATACATGTGGTTGATGGTTGTAGGTTTGCGTCTAGAACGGCCTAGCCCCCCACCACCACCCGCACCCCGCCCCCCCACCCCGCCCCCCCCACCCCGCCGAAACCAAGAGTGACATAATAACATGTAGCATAGCATTTTTAAAATTACGAAAAAGACAATGTTTTTTCCAAAAAACAAAATAAAACGCGTTGCAAAGGGCAGTATTTTCTTTTGTGTGGTTTTATTTTTCTTCTCTAGCGACATTTTTCAATCAGAGAATTTGATCTGTGAAAGATAATTTTCTACAATTCAAGCTGGGTAATCTCTATTCTGCTGGCGTGTTTTCCTCAGAAGCAAATTGAGAGGAATTTATTCTTAGAAGCCGTAACGCTTTTCTTTTATAAAGCCTTTCCTGACGACTGGTGTGTCACACGAATAGAAGTTCGTGTCTTGAAAGGTCTCTGTAGGTTTGAAATGTTTTCGAAAATTTAAGGTGGCTCTGAACCCCATGTACAGAATTTTTTTAAAACTTTGCCAAAAGTTGCATCTTATCGTGCTTATCAAAAGTTGATAATATAAAAAAATTTCACCGTATCGTTTTTGAATTATAAGCCCCTAAAGCCGCAGTTAAGGGTGTTTTTAGGAGGTCATCCTGTTGCTATGGTAACGTATTGTGTCACGAAAATGATACCAATGTGTTTACCAATGATTGCTCAGTTTATTGATGCCAGGATTGTAGCATCAAGTGATAAAGAATGGTTATAACGACCCATGCAAATAGAAGTGCTGGAAACTGTTTTGAGCCACCTTAAACGGGGTAAAAAATCATTATGAGGCAAAAACCATCCGGCTACAAAGGAAGATCACGTCCGCTCAAGTTTTCGGGCAGAAACTGCGACTCATTTTTTCTTCCCACAAAAATTGCCTGTTTAAAGGGATAACAAAATGCAACGATATAGTTGGCTAGAAAAAATCAGCAAAGGAAGTTCGCTTCAGATTTTCCAGCATAAATTACGCGCGCAGTTTGTTCGACAAAACTTGCCTGTTGAAAGAGGAGGAAAAACCGTACTTTATAATCGACCTTGAGAGGCCTAATTTTGTTCAACCGACAATTACAAGTACAACACATTCAAGCACAATCTCAAGACTCTAATCGAGTTGAGTGGGTTAGAACTTGGAGCTCATCGACAACTGAATCGTTATAGCACCTCAACTTATCGCAGTCTTCTTTAATTTTCATCAAGCAAGAAAACTTAGCACAGGAAGATCTCATCGCTTCAAACTTTGCGGAAAAAATTACAAATTTCAATTTTTCTACAAAGATGCCTGGAAAAACAGATACATAGAAGATATGACAGGGCGGCTCGAAGACATTTTCGTTTAGTAAAAACAATGTTTTACGAACAAGCGCAGTCCGTTAAAAGAAATTAAATAAAAGATAAATAGAACGGTATAGCTGACTTGACAGGCCTAACTTCACTCAACCGACAATTACGGGTAAACACAAGCACACAAGCTCCAACTAAAAACTCGAATCGAACTGAGTAGGCTCGACCTTGAAAGTCGCACAACAAAACATACCAAGCAGCTTAACTTCCTGTCTCATGTATTTCATTTTATTTTTTTTATGAAGCAAAAACCATCCGCATAGGAAGACCTTTTCACTTCAAATTTCCGGCAGAAACTGCGACTTATTATTTTTTTTTTAATTGCCGGTTAAAAAGGGTAAAAAATCATTTAGGGAATGCCAAACTTGAGAACGAGCCTAATTTCGTCTCACCGACAATTACAAACTAAAGACTTGAACTGAGTAGGTTAGACCTTGAAGCTCGCACAACAAGCAGTTGACTCCCTGTTTCATTTATTTTCCATGAAGCAAAAAACATCTGCACAGGAAGATCTCTCCGGCAAAAACTGCGCACTCAATTCCCCCCCTCCTCCCAAAAAAAAATGTCTGCTAAACGAGGTAAAAAGGAAATACATAGAAGATATGACAGGACAACGGTGAAAATAAGTATATCGAGGACATATTTTATGAACGGGCACCGCCTGTTACAAAAGCGAATAAAAATTAAAACGGAATACTTGACTTAAGCGGCCTAATTTCTTTCATTAGAAGATATGACAGGACAACGGTGAAAATAAGTATATCGAGGACATATTTTATGAACGGGCACCGCCTGCTACAAAAGCGAATAAAAATTAGAACGGAATACTTGACTTAAGCGGCCTAATTTCTTTCATTAGGAGTAAACACAACTAAAAACTAAAATCTCGATTTCAACTGAGTAGGTTCGACCTTGAAGCTCGCACAACAAAACCTAACAAGCAGGTTAAGTCTCTGTCTCATTTATTTTTTATGAAGCTAAAAAACGTCCGCACAGGAAGATCCCGTCACCAATTTGCTAGTTACATCTGCGCATTCATATTTTCTTAAAAATAGATTGCCTGTTAAACGGGGTAAAAAATCATTATACAGATGATGTGACAGGACCGCGCAGAGATATTTTAAAATTATATTTTCCAGTAGTAAAAAAGGCGCAGACTAATAAAAGGAGTAAAAATAACTATAAAGGAATTCCCAACTAGAGAGGAAGGCTAATTTCTTCGTTCAACCGACAATTACAAGTAAACAGAAGCAAAGACTCAGGTTGAGTAGGTAAAACCTGGAAGCTCGCAAAAAAACACAAGCATGTGGACTAACTCCATGTGGTATTTATTATTCATAGAGCATAAGAAAAACAAACTCGTCACAGGAATATCTCGTCACTTGAAATTTTCCGACAAAGTTGTACGAGAAATTGCGGGTTACTTGGGGTAAATAAAAGAATATTACAGTGCAGGGCAAAGGTAAAAATAATTATGAGTTGTAAAATATTGTTTTTAACCAGAGAAAATAAAACTTAAACTCTTCAAGCCACCCACCATGTAATTTTTTTTATTATTAATAAATAAAGACAAAACAACACTTTCATTCTCAAAAATGTCAGCTCGATGGCTAATTTTACAATTACGCCTTGCTCTACATCATACAGCGTACAGAAAATAAATTGTCGGTTCTTTCAATTGCCAAAGAAACGAAGAATCTCGCGATTTAAGCAATATAAAGTGTACGTTTTCAAAAAGACTTGTTTAATGCCTTTCGTCACTGTCACTGTAAATAATACGCTGTGTTTTAAACTCTTTTTGTTCAAACGCAGCGCTTTTCTGAACCGACAGCAGTCAAAACATTCACTCGTCCCACTTGCCGCCAGTAAAAATGGGCCGAGTTCCTTTACTTAAGCTGGGCTGAACTTTCGGTGTTACCGTAATTTCATCCATTCTTATTTTCGGTGTAGACGAAATGTTACGATCACTCTCGACCGACAGAAAGATACACTTACAAACTCTCGTTCAAACTCAACTTATTTATTTAAAATACGTGATGTGATATCTCGACTACAGAAGAGCGGCTTCTAAACAATATAAAATACTACAGTACCGCTAAGTTTAACCTACTGCCTGAACTCTAGTCACCACTGACAGAAAACTCAGAATCCTTCTTGTTCTCCTTTCGGTCCACTTGACCTTGAACAAAAGCTCCTCTATAGCTCCAACAGCAATAGTACTCCACTCGGTCTCCGCCGAGAACACTAACAAAGCCGAACCACCGTCGACTGTCGATAACTCTTTCTATCTTACTGACAAACTAAGCCAACTCTCTCGAAGCCGTAACTCTTTTCCAGCCGTAAATCTCTTTCCAAGCCGTAAATACTACGTATCTGACTCTTTATATACATTTCAGTTATGTTCTAGAATGTTCTTGGTGTTTCTATTTTCGGTAACAATACATAATAAAACTATTTACATCATAATACGTAAATAACTTGAAAACTGCTGAGCCATCGTGACACGAAACGTATTAAATATTCTAGAAGGTTCTAGATACATCCATTCTCCATAACAGAAATCATTACACATCCAGAAGGTTCCTGTCCCTTGTATCCAGATAAAACGGCTGCGAGATGTGTTGTTGACAGTTTTCTCTTAAACAGCCCGCCACAAAATTATAAATTCACTAAATATTATCGGCGATAATATTTAGTGAATTTATGATTTTGTGTCAGGTTATTAGCACAATTTCAGTACTTGAAATGTTATACTATCCCCAAGAGTCTGCACGAGATGCTTTCTTGTGTCATGGTTTACCAGTTTCTGGTCTGAATGAAGTCAGTCGAGGTGAGTTCACTCCCAGCGGGAAAGCTATCAACCTTTTTTCCCGGGCTTTGGAACTTCTGTGTTGATTAGCGAGATATACGACAGCATCGTCATTCGTCATCTAGTGGTCTCTTTTGGATTTGTCTTAGCTTAGCTTAGCTTAGCTTAGATAAACGAAGCTAAAAATACGGAATTCGGTGGTGCATTTTGCAAAAAATTCAAACTTGTAATCGATAGATTTTCTTCATTTATTCGCTAAACGTAGAAAATCGGCAGAGAATATGATCCATCAAAAGAAAACTAGGGGTCACCGAACGTCCAAGATCGTTAAATCCAGGCAAAGCTAATAGCAATTGGGTTTGTCTTAGCTTAGCTTACCTTCAGTTACTAAATTTCAGTTTATTTCTTAGTCTCCTTGTATGAGTGGACTGTGTCAAAACGGTGGAACTTGCGTATCAGTTTATGAGAAGAACAGCTATGTGTGCCTTTGTACGAAAGGATACACAGGAAGTATTTGCCAAACAGGTAAGACGACAATAACACTTGTACGATGATCTCGTCACTCAACACAAAATTCAGCGAAATTAATAAACGGCCAAACTGTGTAGGTTAGTTTTTTTAGGACTTCAGGAAACGAAATGGTAATGTACAGTATGTCTTTAAAGATGTAAGTATATATGAAATAATTCATATATTTGAACTGCGGTCATAGATAAAAGTGAAGAATGATCCTCGCAGTGAATTTTCCAATTTAAGCAACTGGAAAGAAAAAGCCTGAAAAAAATCAGGGCTTCAACGGGATTCGAACCCGTGACCTCCGCGATACCGGTGCGATGCTCTACCAACTGAGCTGTGAAGCCACACATTGGGAGCGAGGTCAATCTGTTGAGTTCATATCTTCCCGTAAGGAGTGAAATGATGTAAGTATATATGAAATAATTCATATATTTGAACTGCGGTCATAGATGAAAGTGAAGAATGATCCTCGCAGTGAATTTTCCAATTTAAGCAACTTCTTTCCAGTCGCTTAAATTGGAAAATTCACTGCGAGGCATAACGTCTTCGTTTTCTCCGGCTATAGATGCAATACTCTCTTGCGTCACCAGTGATACAAATATGATAATAAATGTCATCGTAAATACGGTCTATTCTCATTTCAAACCTTTCGGTCTCCCAGACAATGACAAGCACGCCTGTGTTAGTTCTCTTCCGACGTGCTCAGCAAACGATCCAAGGCAACTGGAACAACCACCAAGCTCGGTTAATGTGCCAATGCATCATCGTTGCAATCAGAAAGAGAAAACTATTTCACGTCTAACTTACAATCGTCACATCCGTAGAAATCGACCTGAATAAAAACAGAACAGTTCGCTTTGCAAGACTATGTGTTTCTGTAATAGACCGTTTTCCATATATTAATTTCAGCTTGGCAGTGAGGCATAGAGGACACAAACAAAGGACATTGAACAGCCATGTTTATTCATTTCTTTGTTTGTGACCTCTAGGCCTCACAATCAAGCTGAATTTCGATATATCGAAGGTGGCTAATTTTCCCATGATCCCACCCACTTTACGTGATGTTCGTAACATGAAATGATGTCATGTATAGACGAGACAAATTTATAAAGAAATTATTTTTTTGGATTCTGTATTAAGGGTTGTCATGTTTCAGATAAGATCACTTGTCCGGCAAAGAATTTTCCTAAATATTCGCCGCCATTAACCTTACGACGATGAACCTTGACTGTTTTTTTTTTCGTCCACAGTGGTCACAAACTGTTTTGACATTTACAAATCTGGAGAGAGAAAAAGTGGTATTTATACGATCAACCCAGATGGTTCTGGGATCATTGATGTGTTCTGTGACCAAACAACAGCCGGAGGGAGGTGGTTAGTGTTCCAGAAGAGACTGGACGGCTCGGTAGATTTCTACCAAGGCTGGGCCGAGTACAAACGTGGCTTTGGAAATCTGACTGGTGAATTTTGGCTCGGGCTTGACATGATACACCGTCTGACTAGCAGTGGAAAGTACAAGCTTCGTGTTGATCTAGAAGACTTTGCAGGGAACACCTACTTCGCTGAATACGATTTGTTTGAAGTAGCGAGTGAGGGAGAGAAATACAAACTGAACCTGGGAAGTTACACAGGTTTGAATTTTTACGTTCTTTCATAATTATCATCTCAGTTAAGACAAATTCTGTTGAAATAAAGTGGCAATAGACCCAATACGCTCCTTGATATCTTTCATCTCGAACTAACCCGCTTTTTGTGGAACAAAATTTCTTGGTAGGACCAAATTGAAGATTGTCATAATATCCTTTTTTATCAGACTGATAACCTAAATGGGTCGTTATACATAATCAGAATAATGACTGTCATTTTACCGCATAAGGGAAATTTGTGTTTGAGGAAAGTCAGGTTATGGATAAAGCCAAGATGTCAATGGAATTTTTCGGTAAATTCCTTATTGGCCAGCTGATTCGGAAATGGGCCCGCGCTCTTCCTCAGAACTTATTCTCGGGGATGAACGAAGAACGAACTCGAGAGAGTGGCGAAATTCCAGCTGGTAGATTACATAAGTTTGCTTTTGTTGGTCATCACATCCATGGTTTTCGGAGGGGTGTATAAGCTCTGCCCGGTGTACAAGAGTTAAACTTGGGGAGAAACAGCTCAACGAGCGAACGTACTTCGAACTTGTTCCTCTCTTTAAGAATCAGTGTTCTTGTCCTCCCTAGCCGCTTCTTCAAGTACAGTCACTTTTCAATTTTACTGTGTCCTAAGATTCCCTAACCTGTTAAGCATTCTTTTTATCTAGTTTATAGCACATTATCTCTTGTCGCATTTTTTTTTTCGGCTCAGTATCCAAAAAGGTACTGCAAAAGCTCACGCTGTGGACCTTTTAAGTCTGAACACCCTACAGAGGTACCAAAACTGCATTTTCAACCCCTGAAAGGTATGATGAGCACCCCCCGCGACTATGCCTCAGTCGAGAAGCTACAAGAACATTGGTACTTCAAATTTATAATCAATCAGCACTACTATTACCTTTGAAATAATGTTTGACATATTTCATAATCGTAGAAGTTTCTTGCTGTAACTTTAAAAGCTCATTTTGTCGTTTTGTACATACTGAATCATCTTGTGACAGGAAAATACTCTAGTCTTATTTTGGTTTCTGCTATGCTTGGTTTAGGAATCGCCGGAGATGTGTCTCGGTCAAGTAGCCACAGAAGTGTTGTTTTTAATGTAATTTTTTTTAAAAATTTATAATGAATTAGCACTATGTTGTCTTTGTAGTAATGTTTGACACATTTCATAATTATAGAAGTTTCTAGAAAGTTATGGCACTAATCGGCGTAACGTTAAAAGCTCATTTTCTCATTTTGTAAATAATTATAATAAGCTGACTGAAATCATCTTGTCACGTTGGAATACTTCATCTTATTTTGGTTTCTGCTCTGCTTGGTTTAGGAACTGCTGGGGATAGGCTGGCTTATCATAAGGGCCGTAAATTCTCCACTAAAGATAACGATAACGACGTTTCCTCAGCTAACTGTGCAGTAGGTATGAAAGGAGCCTGGTGGTACGGTGATTGTAGAGATAGTAACCTGAATGGTGTCTATCGGAACGGAGCGGACAGTGGTTCTGTTTCGTGGGGTTTAATGCGCCCAATTAAAAGATCTGAAATGAAGATCAGACCGATGGATTTTTAGAATCAGCAGTTTAGGTAAACCACTTCTTCTTAATCGCTTGTTCTTAATCTTAGCAAGAATCATTGTCCCTGGCCGTCTTTATCTGGAAAGCCCTATAGTGCCTCGTTTCATATGTTCTCGACAAACATGCGGAAACTCGGCCAAAACTATTTTGTCTGGGAAGAAGAATTTTATTCTCGCTACCAGCTAAGTTAGTTCCGAGAGCCAATAACTAAAATCAATCAATCATTTCGCGTGATTTTAATTTCTCTCCCTAACTGGTTCAATTTGCTGAAGGTGTAAATAGCTCCTTGTCAAGTTTTAAATGTGTCAGCCCTCTTCACCCCCGCCGGCACTATAGAAATCTGCACATTTCTAAAATATGTCGACTGTTTTTGGATGATTCTTTCTAACTCATTGTAAGATAAAGGAGATTCTGCTATTAAGGGATTTGAAACCTTCCTTAAACGATAATGTTAGCAGTGAAGAGCTTTATCTTTATTAGTTTGCATGCCTGTTTCACCGTGAAGCTGAACAAGTTTTCATATTAAGTTAATATGAAAACTTGTTTAGCTTCTGCCATGAATTTGATTTTTTTCTTTCGCCATGGCAACTACTTATTAGAAATATAGAGTAATTCTTCAATCTCGGGTATATATTTATTTTCAAGCTTTGCTTAGTAATTTTGAAGTATCGTTTCATTTAGTATTCCATTTGAATTGTTTTGGGTTGCTCAAGTCGCAAGTAATGTAAGTATTGTTCTGTAAGAGGAGTATTGTAATGTTAGTGGTGTAAGATAACTGTATCGTAAGTAATATAAGTAATTAAACAATTATTGGATGAGGTTGAGCATGATATCATGAATTATCAAAACCGAGGTCTGTGTGATCTGCCGAAGCCGAAGGCTGAGGCAGATAACACAGACACGAGGTTTTGATAATTCATATATCATGCGAAAACCGAATTCAATAATTGTTTTACTTTACATTTTTCATAAATTCATACTCAGAAACAGAAGCGAAGCGTTCAGCCATTTTGTTTCTGAGGAGAACACTCCAAAGGGCTTAGTAACCAGGCAGACGTTGAACTTGACATGATAAATGCAATATCTGCAGCAGATAATACATTTATCATGTCAAGTTCACAAGCTATTGTGAATTGATTGAATGCTCTCGACCAATCAGATTTTTCATAGTGAGTCTGATGTATAATAATGTGTATTGTCAGTAAGTAATAAGACCAAGTGGAGCATAATTCTGGCAGTAATCTCGCTAGTAATTTCAAAATCGGACGAGCGCTTGATTTGAAATTACGAGCACAATTACTCCCTGAATTGTACGATACGAGGTCCAATTACTAATTTATCGTGTCTATAGCGAATTTCGCTATCAAAAATGTCTTTTGGGAACTTCGTTTGAGCGAAAACGTATGTAGCGCTTTTCATAAGTTTTGCCGAAAACTGTAGTAAACATTGTGAAGAAACCATTATAGCGCGCGTAATTGACGTGCGAATCACGTGGGTATCCAAAAACAGGTATCACAAAAAGTTCAAATTGGATATGCCGATTACGTAGCAAATAGGAGCGAGGAGAACGAATCACGATGGCGAACCTTGTTATAGATGCGATTTTGTAAGTAATATTTGTAAGAAGAAAAAAAAGAAGAAAGAAAGCTCAGATAAGATAAATACGAATACCAGAAAGGAGTCCTATAAATTTTCACTCCTCTTTGAAAGGCCGTAGGCCTGATATTGGTTGTAAGAATTGATTCCATGATTTGTAGTTTAATCGGTCAGTTCAATCAGTACGTCAACCAGTACGTGACCAGGACAAATAACTTTTAGTAAATACCTTGATCAAATAGGTATTCAAACAGCTTTAATGCTCTAAAATATTAGAAGCGTTTTACGGTAAGTGTAGTGTACATCCAAGCATATAATGCGTTTGGTTGAAGTATGTTAGTATGGTGTTCCCAATTAGCAACCATTCTGGTAATTGGGTTTTAATAGTAGGGATATATATGATCAAGATTACATACAATAGAGCAACAACGTCACATTCAAAGCTGGTACATGTAGTTATTTTTAAAGTAATATCTAAAAAAAAAAGGCAATAATAACAGTCATTGTCGTTAGGTTTAAGCTACAATCAGTTACAGCTGAGTCGCGATAACCTTATAAAGCTACTAAACAAATTGAGAAATGTTCGAGTTGAAGAGGAACAGATGACCATTAAAACGGTTTAGGTTTCAATCAAGAGGAGTAACACTGAAATGATACGGTGCTAACAAAACAAATCACAAAACACGAGAGAACAAACTAAACAAAGACAATCCGGTCAGTTCCAACGAGTCACTTTCTCAGTTCTTTTTTTCTTAGAAATAGTCTGTTCATATAGTATCAATCAGAAAACGCCTCGCATGCATTAATTTTCAACAGATATTCACGTAATATATGCAACTGTTTAACACGTTTCGTCCGTAACCTCTTGAGATTCAAGTCTAGGATGACCTCGTGTAACCATGCACTAGAAATGAACCTAGATGCCAGGTTTTTCACTGTTTTTTTTTTTTTGGTTACGGTTTTCGTTGGTATTCTGGTATCTGCTAGATTTATTGAAAGGACATAAGAGGAAAACACCAGAGGTTCGAGTTATAACTAGTTTTAAGGCATACCCCTACAAAAGAAAGCATATATTACAAACAAAATGTTAATAATATGAAGTGTCATTTCCTGAACAAATACAGAAAAGGGTTACGAAAGCAGCTAACTTATTAAATATGCGGACGTCATCCTTAGCATGACCTAACATGACTTCTCAATAGAGGTTATGTCGTAAAGCTCATACCAAAGTCATCACTCTAGCCAATCAAAAAGGACACAGACAATCCAATAAATACATACAGCTGACGCGAAGCGCGGGAAAACGTCATGTGCAAGTGTGTCACGATTGGTTTTGGTTTTACATCTGATTGACCTGATTGGATGACAAAGTGGCGCGATTTTTCTCTTTACGCCCATTGCTTAGCATGGCAGTGGTAATGTAATTACTTACGACCCTCAGGTAAAAACTGTATTACGAAACGACATAATTACTTTATTATCGCATTCGCTCGGGTTTTACAAGGCTTCAGCCATTTTGCAATAAATCAAATCTAAATCTAAACTCTCTTTGCCGATTTTAATAAAGCCAATTTATTAGTAATATAAATTTAAGTTACTGCGCGAAAGGGAGGTCACAGAAGTTATACAACCCATCTATTCTTGATATACATTTCTGTCACGCAATATCCCGGTGAGACAGAAAGGTCCAATAGATCGTTTTCACTGTCACGCAATAAAAAATAAATCGAAAGCTATCCAGTGGAAGAAGCTAAGACATTGTGAATGGGGGATGTTATAGAAGATACAAAAATAAGACACTTCTCCAAGTTTTAGCACTGTGCGTTTCACCAAACGTCAGATATTCGTCGAAATGTTTCGCAGAAATTCACAGAGCCCATGTTGGTGTACCTCCATGGTACACCAATAATGGCGACCGGAAAATAGTGTGAACATCTGGAACTTACTTTGGCTTTCTAGGCGAATGATTATCAGTACTGAAAAAACAAGTATTTACATAAGCACTTTTCCTAATGCTCTAGCTTCTAACAGGGCTCAAAATCATGAGATAAGTATATATTTTTCAACAAATTTGATCGTAGCCTTGTGTCACGCACCTCCATAACCCGGAACTTCAAAATGCTCTGGTTTCCAAACGAAGTACGCTATTGAGCTGTAGAGTTGTAAACAGATATAAATATGTCACCTCTTATACCTGATGAAGATGAAAACTTTGGCGGATCTTTAGTTTTAGATTTTAGAAAAGTGATGACGTCACGTGAAAACGATCTATTCACCTTTCGCGCCATTATGGCATGTTATTCCTTGGCCAATCAAATTGATGCTTTCCCGTTATGTCATTCAAGACCATGCGGTCTTATGATCACATCTGTAGTTCACTTCAAGTTCTCTGACCTCCAAGAGTGTTGTGAAAAATTCCCGCCCACCTAACCCTAGTTGGCTCCCCTTGAGCATAATGTTATCAATTAAGAATAGTTTTATCAACTGTTTTGCGACACGGAATCATGCTGCTGTGTAGTAGTTGTAGTTGTCCAGCTTAGTGCTGTTGGACTTGAGCAGCATACTAACTCATTGAGACATTGTTATAATTGTTACTGTTAATGTCACGATTTATTGCAACTGTTTTGCCACACGGAATCATACTACTGTGTAGTTGTTGTAGTTGTGCACCTTAGTGCTGTTGGACTTGAGCAGCATACTAGCTCATTGAGACAATGTTATAATTGTTAACGTTAATGTCACGCCACAAGCTGTTTTGGACATATGAACTATGCTAGATCATTGAGCTGTATTTACAAATGTTCTAACATTAACTGGAAGCTGCCATCAGCTACCCTTAGTAGTTTTGTTCTCTGCTTCTGGTCAGATCATGACTACTGATTTGTTAGCTGTGCAGGCTTAGAACAACATTTCTTATTGTTTGATTTCTTTGAATAAATAAACTGGGAGGGGATGAAGTGCTCCATATAGGTCGCCCCTTTGCCCCATATACTCACATGGCCAGCTATGGGGACACAAAGGGCCCCCAGGATAGCCTTGTTACCAAGGAACCAAACCTCTGTTGTTTGTTGTTCAGATTCTTCCCATGAGGAATTAGGCCCCCAGAGAGAGGATTAGGACCTCCCCATAGCCTAGGAGGGAGAGGATTAGGACCTCTCTGCAACCTGGTGGTTATTGCTTAATAACGTTGTTATTGTTTATGTCCTCTCGTTGCCAACCACCTAACACGTGTCACCCTGTATGATTCCTATTGCACCTCGAGCACTTCGTCCCTTACCCCTTTTTCTCCCATGAAGTTGTTGTTTTCTTGTTTGATTTCATGGGTTTGGAACATTAAATTCCTAAATATAATATCTCTTTTAACCCGAAAAGAGCGACTAGAGCACCACCATTATCAATCCAACAGAAATTCGAGCGTTACTGAGTGTGTTAGAGAAAGATGAAAGTCTCAAATGAGGTAAGTTTTACCAAGATTTGAGTTCCCATAGCAACGTTATGACATCATACCCCATTTTACATGGGACCTAGTAACTTATTATCAAGGGATAATTTTGGAAATACGACGTCATGATCTAAGACCTGACATAGTTGTCTAAACGGTGGCAAAGTTAAAAAAAGTGTATACGAGCGTTTTCGAGAAAATTGCGGGTCAATGTGTCAAGCCACAGCAAAAACAAAGCCGTTTAGATGTTATTGCAAACAAACAAGACCGATCGTTGCTGCAGAGATTGTAGCGTTCCATGCTGCGATCAAAATTATACCAGATTGCATTGAGACCCTGTTTGATACAGGTCTTCTTGAGAATTTGTTTTTATTCCACAGCTATCGTGACAATCTTCTGCAAACAACCAGCCTAATCAATTTTAGAGGGTTTTTTGACGCCAATTTTATGACGCCATTTTTCGCTCTAGAAATTGCAAAACTTGCAACATACTGCTTTATTTAAGCAATAGACCACAAGTTTCTATGGGTTATAATAGGCTGATAAACCACGCGTTGGTAGAACACGAGAGGAATTTGTAATTCAGGAACCGCAGGCGAGTGGTTTACGAATTCTTCGAGTGTTCTACCAACATCCCAAGTGGTTTATCAGCCTATAACCCATAGAAACTTGTGGTCTATTGCTTTTATATAATAATTCAGAAGACGCGCGATTTTCCCATGGGTTTACCGGCACAATAACCAATAGCTGATTGACCAATCAGAGCGCGCGCATTGATTTGGTTATTATATAAAACAAATTGCCAAATAGACTTCCTCGTGTCACTCTCATCTTGGAATGTGTTCTTAGTATGTCCTCATAATCTTGGTTGTTCTCAGCTTCAAAGTTCCTAAAGAAGATGTTTCTTGAAAAAACGTTCTAATAGAAAAAGGTTCTTACCTCCTCTTCCCTAAATAAGAATATGCTACCATAAAACACTGGGGTTGACAAACGTAGCAAACACAAGTAACAGTTACGATTAAGTTTGTAATGCTCCAGATGACTTTAATTGTTACTTTTATTTTTCCTCATCACAGCTATACTTTAGTGCATCCATGTAATACATCCATCTATCCGTGAATTACACTTCATTTCTACAATACTGCATGTTTTTATCACATAATATGCCCCAATCACCAGAAACAAAGATTCGATTAAAGCTTCTCACTAGCTGAGAATCAAATTCAAGAGGAGAAAACACGGGAACGCCTAATGCAAATCCGTTTTATCCCAATCGCAAACAAGAAATCAAACTGTTCATTTTTGTGCTACAACAGATGTATTCTATTGTTATTAAACAAGCTTAATTAAACTTAATGCAAACGCAAAAGGATGTAGTAAACCTCTATTTCTTTGATGCTATTTGTTACATCCTTAAAAAAATACCCCTCAAAGCAGGTCTTTCATGAGATCACATATATTTCAACCCTCACACAAGGCCACGTGGAATGACCGGTAGGGTTAAGCCGTACATATCTTGCTTCCTCGTAAGTACTCAGTGAATGTTGCACAATGCTGTTCAAGTCTTCATTTGCCTCAAAATCCTGTAGACATACATAGGAAATGTATCAACAAACTTCACAACAATAACTACAAAATTTGTCCCCGCACGGGGTTTCACTGTAGTTTGATTACGTGCGTCACATGCAAAGTAGGAACAAAATGACCTCAATTGCCAGTGTGCGTCGAGTGCAGTGCTCTTGCAAACTGTCTTCGCTACGCCATAGAAATGAACCAATAGCCGCTTCGTGTGCACAATAACAATAATAATAAAATTATTATTTATTATTTATATTGCACCTTTTCTATACAACATTCAAAAGCGCATCAAACAGTATATAACTTAATAACTAAACTAACACTTCTATTATAAATCTTATTTCAAAATCAACATCGAGTAATAACCACTGTAGAAGAACTTCTAAAATACTAATGGATAAAAGAAAAAATGTTCCTTGTATAAAAATGTTTTAATTATAGTCTTAAGAGGTTCTAAGTTCCTTGCTTCCCGTGCAGACCTAGGTAACTTGTTCCATAAAAGGGGAGCAGCTATCTGAAATGCTCTGCCACCCATTGTTTTCTTTGTTTTTAATAAGAAATAACACACAAACTGCGGTGACAAACATGACAATAAAACGCATTTTAAGGAGACTCTACTTATCAGGGAATTAAAACCTACCCTAAACGATAAGGTTAGCAGCGAAAAGCTTTATCTTTATTAGTTTGCAGCTTCGGATATGCAAATTTGTTTCTCAGTTTCTGTCATCGTTATTGTTAATTAGTTACTTATCTATTATTTTAATTTAGTTGCTACTTCTGTTACAAACGGTCACTAGTACTTCTGAAGATGTATGTTGAAACATACGAAACGTCAAGTTAATGAATTTTGTTTTCCAAAATGCGTTTTATTGTCATGTTTGTCACCGCAGTTTGTGTGTTATTTCTTATTAAGCTACGATGGCCAAAGAAAAAGAGTCTTTCTTTGTTTTTGCAATTGGTCTTTCAAGCAAGGGATCATTGTTATTAAGTCTTAAACTATAGCACGAGGGCTGTTGAATGCTAAGCTTCATTACTGTCCCTGCATCAGTCACGCACAGTCATCGGTCACGCATCAGTCATCAGTCACGCATCAGTCGCGTTCACGTCCCCACAGCATGTCCCCTAGTGTGTGCCGACTTAAAGAGTTTTGGAAAATAGTTTGTATACCTTGTCCTGTCCATCCTCTTGGTAGGTACTCCAGGTTTCACCATCAGTTGAAAACGACAGTTGGTAGCTCGTCAGATATGATCCTGACGACTTTCCTTGTGTTGCAACAGCGCAGACCGAATACTCGGCTCCCATATCGATTTGGAGGTAGTCATCTGCGTAGTTATCTCTGCTACCCGCACACCAGCCTGATGTTCCATTTAGTCGGCCATTATATGAATAATAAGCGAGATAATGTGAAGTCGCGTTCATTTGATCATCTGGTATGTTGTTTATATCTGCTGATACGCCTATTGCTGTGCAGGGACCTGGACCCAAAACAAAACAAATAGCCCAATTATTCAGCCTAAAACAATAGACCTCAGCACGAGGCTCGTGGGAATAACTACAGAGTTTGTGGGGTTTATTCCCACGAGCCTCGTTCTGAGGTCTATTGTTTTAGGCTGAATTTTAATATATCGAAATTGGCCTATTGTTACATCTTCAACCATTTCCTTACAAAGTATTTTCGCATGACGTCACGGCATGGCGGCCATGTTGCTGTCTCAAATTAATCCCGCGAGAGTTGAACTCTTTTTTTTATGAAAATCCTTCTTTTGTTCCTGACCAATAAAATTGCATGGCTACTCGCAACGCGAGTGAAAACGCTCTATAATGGAACAGTATGATGAGCACATTATTACCCGAAAAAGGTGTTTACTGGATGTGCATGCGTAAATGGTTTAAGGTCATTCCACTGAAATAGAACCTACACTGAGATTTTCGTCAAACTTTTCCTATTGATTGTTTATATTGTAGGAACTTAAATTTGGAAATAAAAATGAGAGGTCCCCAGGCTCGTTTTGGAGCAACAGCACGTTGTTCATACCATATAAATCCTTATAATATTACCATGAATGCTTGCAATATTCACGTTTCTGACGATTACTTCTTGCTCAACACTGAGAATTAATTTTGGCCCATATTTATTTTACACTGATGTTTTAATGCGCGCGCGCTAATCACGCGTAAAATATGCGCAGTAGGGATGCGCAGTGCAATACTGGGGAATGATCTTAAGGCCTAACTTTAACACCGTTTCTCTCTTACGGAGAGAAACGTCGAAGACAAGTACTTTTAGTTTGTTGCTGTTTTTAATGCCATTGTTATTGTCGTTGTTGTTGTTGTTTCTTGTTATTACTTTTGTTGTTACCGCTGTTGTAGTTGTTTTTCTTTAGCTTAGGAGAAGTTCTTCTGATTCTGTTCATGCTTTTTTAAGGAATGATAACTTTTTGCTTTTTTTAGCACTGTACACTGATTTTTTGACAGGCTAAAAGCTACCTGCTGGTATAGGTGTCTTTTCGAAAACTTGTCTCCAAGGCTTATATATAAAAAATTACGCTTTCTGTGAGTGAATATATGAAAGATCATAAGAGAAAAGTAAAGACATGAATAGACCTCTTTAGCTTGGGCAGTTTGTTTTCCCATTTCAGACCATGTGATATTCTCCAGAGAATAGTTCTTTTATCCATCTAAAAGTTATCCATTCATATGCACATGACTATTTAAAAATTTGAAAGCAAGAATTCTCAGGAGTATCATCACATGGTCTGAAATGGGACAACAAACTGCCCAAGCTAAAGAGCACGGTCTATTGTTATCGCAGTTCGAATATATGATCTTTCATATATTCACTTGCATTCCTTACCGTCCACGGTTCAGTACACCAGTTGGTTTGATAGCTCAGTTGATAGAGTACTGCGCCAGTGACGCAGAAGTCAGAGGTTTGATCCTGTTTGTTTTTCTTCTTATTATTTCTTATTATTACATTGCTGCGATATCTTTGCAATGAAGGCTTTCTGTCGAGGAGCTCTTGGCTAATAGTTGCGCGTTGAAATGCTGTCTTCTAGAAAGCCCGAGAACGAAGCTTGTATGCACTTTTATGTAACATAAATTTTCTAAGAGTAACTTTCCGTCCATAGGTCCGAGACATTCACTCTCTATTGCCTTTCTTCTCCAACACTAGATTTTCCCGTAGCGAAATGCCCAAAACTGTTATTTATGGCCATTTTCAATAATATGGAGTACTTGGAGCTTTAAGGCTGGGGTAAACATGAATAGGTGTGAAATTTGAAGTGATATAAAAAAGGAAATTGTTAGGTTTAAGATGGGTTGGAAACACTACCAGACAGAGAGCCCCAGGTTGCTAGGGGACTGTTTGGTATCCGTCTACTAATTCTTCACTTCAAATTTCAATTTTCCAAATCCATCAAATCTTCAACATTTCATATTTTCCTCAATTTAACCTATCCTTTGAGAAAAAAACATCTCTTTCCCAAAATGCCCAAAAATCACCCAAAAATTTACACAAAACCGCCAAACAGTGGTTAATGAGATAAGCAGAGAGATTTAGTGTCGCTTGAAACGTGACTGAGATATTGGCAGAAAGGCCGTGTTAAGCAACCTCAAAACAGCCTTCACGTTTACCCCCGCCTTAAGTATTCTTGCCATGTTATCCTTCTTTGCGTGAAATTAAATTTTACGTCTAGAAATATATAATTTTGTATGTCATATTTTGACCCTTAAAAGACGTCCCAAACGAGAAATTTAGACCTAGCTTTTCTTAACAATCTCGGGATTCTGCTCGCTCAATTGCTGTCAATTAGTTTTATCGTAACGTAGTTTACCGCCGTTGTTAAACTACTTCTAAAAAGACTACTTTTTCGTGCCATCTTTAACTAAAATCCACGTTGAAGATTCTTTTTATCCTCATCTCAAAAACTGTAGAAGAAAGCTCAGAAAGCTGCGTTTAATGAGCCACTTCGCAGAGCGGGGATTATTATACTTACAAACCGAGTTTCGAGGGCCGTACTGTAAGTTACCGACCGAGTTTTATACCCCATCGATTGATGGACCAAGCTGGAAGCGCGCGGGGCCATAAATTGAAGGGGAAAAAAGCGAGGATCCGTAACTTACAGTACGGACCGAGAAAACGAGGCTAGTAAGATATTAATTACATATCTTCTGCGTGTCTGCGGTTTCGGGAACGATTTCTATTCACGAGGAACGGCTTCAAATTTATGGCGCACATTAAAAGCAAAACGAGTCAATTTCAAATCGTTGTTAAATGACTCCGAAGTCGTTTGCAGGATTGATACACACTTTTAGAAGTAAAAGAAAGTTTTAAACTTTTACTTGCAATAAAAGTTAAGAACACTTGGCGATAAATCACGAAACAATTGGCAATGAAACAGCTTTAATTTCAGCGGGCCGTACAGTAAAATACGGCCCGCTAAATTGACCAATCACAGCACGCGTGCTAACTGAGAGATATAATAACGTCTGATAATCGCCCGTGGGTAAACTATATTTAGTCGCGTCCACACGTATCCGGATATTTTTGAATCCGCGACGTTTTCTTTCCAGATAGGGCCTCCGTCCACACACATCCGGCGAATTCGGCAGCGAACACGAATATTTTTTTAATGCGCTCTCCAGAGTACAAAAAAATAAATCTGCAACGAATCCGATAACGTGTGGACGGTGAATCCGGATACTTTCGAATCCGATGACGTGACAGAATCTTGTCTAGTCTCTTACCGAACAATAAACCAATATGGCGGTACAACGTGTAGGCCTAGTTTCTCTAGAGTGAATCCGGATACCATCGAATTAAAGAGTAATTCCTCACCTCAGCGCAAATCTATGTTCTTTTATATAATAACCAAATCAATGCGCGCGCTCTGAATTGTCAATCAGCTATGGTTATTGTGCCGGTAAACCCATGAGAAAATCGCGCGTCTTCTGAATTATTATATAAAAGCAATAGACCACAAGTTTCTATGGGTTATAGGCTGATAAACCACTTGGGATGTTGGTAGAACACTCGACGGCGGCTCGTGATTTACAAATTCTTCTCGTGTTCTACCAACATCCCGCGTTGTTTATCAGCCTATAACCCATAGAAACTTGTGGTCTATTGCTCAAATAAGGTGATAAAAAATTCGTTTTGTTGGTTATCTTTTCCTTGAAAGTTATAAAATCTTCAGAACGTCAATCACTCAGCTCTAAAATTATTGGGCATTGAACTTTCATCTTTTCCCATACATGTACTGTAATTTTTGCCGTCATTGCCCTCAAACAAGATGGCGTCAGAAATCGTGAAAAGGTCTACTAACTTTCAGTTGTTGGAGCAACGGTTGACGTTGAAGCAAAAGTTGTTGTTACAGCTGTTGTTTGAGGTTTTTTGTACTCTTTAATCTCCTTTTCAATCTCTGTCACTCGAGCTTCGAGCTCTTTAATCAATCCGTACACTGCAATGAAATCAAAGCAATATTTTAAGTTCCAAGGAATGTGGAGAAATTTGAAAATGGTGTTTTCACTCTGAAAACGCATCCAATGTTTTCCGTCCTCACTAGGCCCGGGAAATTTGAAACGCAACAATCACCGATCATTGATTTTAGGTTTGTGTTTAAAAAAACTCGGGCAGGGAAATCACATCATTATCGTGACGTCATCGTTCTCGAAAACGGAGCTTTTCTAAAACGCTCTTCAAACTGGAGGAACTTGAAAACGCCGGCTTTTCGTTTTTCAACATCAGACACGGTGGTCCTCCAGATTGGGGCTTGGGCATAGGGTTGACACCTCATCACTATCCCGTAAAAAGCTGAATGTTACATAAATCTATGGCCTGAGGGCACGAAGAGGATTGAGTGAGTAATAATTCACTGTGTTGGTAATTATGGTTTACACTGTACTTACGTTTGCATTCTTCCTCCAGGCCCAATTCCACCGATTTCTTCTCTCTGGCTGCCAGCTTCTTTAAGATCCCTTCATAATTTTCTTTTCCCATAACAGGAATGGGGCTGGCCTCTTCCATCAGGGTAAACAGCAGCATACATGTCACAAAAGCAGTCCTCGGTTGAAAGATCATTTCTGCAAGACCTGTAATTTATATTTTCTTTTAATGTTTATATCAAGTGACTGTCTGGCACAGCTAGCCCCTATCCTTGTTATTCCGGCAGGGCGTTGCAATACTCTAACTCCATTCCTGCTTTACCAATTATAATATATAATTCAAAGGCAGGGAAGTTTGCAAATTATGATTGTTGTTATTCTTAAACAATAAATAGCGGAATTAAGATTTGAGTACGAGAACAATTTTTCTTTTCTAGCCTGCAGGCTCCATATTAATACAGGGGGCAGGTTTCTAAAGAAACTGTGGTGCTACGTCAGTGGGAGTATTACAAGATAATTTGGTTTTATCAACTGGGTTGATAATGTGAATTGTCCACCGTAAAGAGATTCGGAAGCTGACGTTTCGAGCGTTAGCCCTTTGTCGGAGCGGAGCGTCAGCTTCCGAATCTCTTTACGGTGGACAATTCACATTATCAACCCAGTTGATAAAACCAAATTATCCATATTAATACGTCACACACCCAGCTTTCCTCCAGGCTCTCGGTCAGTGGGGACGATCGCGGGAAGACTCGGGCGACGAACGGGATCTTCTCTACCAGGCTCAGCTCCTCGCCCCTCCATGACCGAGAGCCTGGAGCAGACTACCCTGACTCTTTCCTCTTTACCCAAAACCGACATGAAGAACGAGGGCTCTGACTGGTTTGAAATTCGTAGCGGAGGGTCTCTAGTAATGCAACCTGTAAGCATTACACTACTTTTCCTATCACTTGACACTCCAGTTTGATCTGAATTTTATTCCGAATACGAAAACATCTGAACAATTTCATCAGTTGTGTCATTTGAGAAATAATTCTTCTTTAGGAGATCTATTAATTGTTGTTTTTGTTGTTGAATGGAATGGACATGGAATGTTCAACGACACCGAGTTGTGCAAAGTAAACGAAAAATATTAACCACTTATTAACCGAGAGTGAGGTCTTTACGGGAAAATCTCGGACCGAGACCTTGCCGTATTGACCGAGCGATAGCGAGGTCAATACGGCAAGGCCGAGGTTTGGGATTTTCCCATAAAGACCGAACGTTCGAGGTTAATAAGTTGTTTATTGTATATGCCTTTTTGCTTGGCTTTTGCAGGCCCGTGATCGGCCCGTGGGCATTACGGGAGAATAATGCCCTAGTATTAGCCAATCAGAGCACGCGTTAGATCGGCTACAAACCCAAGTCACGTAATAAGGTAAAATAATAAATTAATAAATACGTACAAAAACATGTTTCTAGCAGGTACAAAACATATATTCTGAAGACATGATTGATAATCGCAGTTATATACACAAGTTTTAAAGCAGTTGTAAAATTAAAACCTGAAAAAATCCCTTTCAAGCCTTAACTTTAATTTCACAACTGCTTAAGTTGTGTGTATAACTGCGATGATCAATCATGTCTTCATATGTTTCTCCGCACTGAGTTCAGATATATATAAGATCTTTCGTATATTGACTTATATATTCTGTTTCATTTTCTTGTAGAACGATGTAAATCGTTTCAACTAAAAACTATTTCCACTAAAAACTATTTATGAAACGATCAGGAGTTAATTGAATGTGACTGATGACGTGTGAAAATTCTGAATCATGGCTGATTGTGGGCGCTT
The DNA here is from genome assembly GCA_964020085.1 of Micromussa lordhowensis. Classification (NCBI taxonomy): domain Eukaryota; kingdom Metazoa; phylum Cnidaria; class Anthozoa; order Scleractinia; family Lobophylliidae; genus Micromussa; species Micromussa lordhowensis. The sequence continues at coordinate 21,846,519 of OZ026604.1, forward strand.
TTTATGCCACGAAAAGTTTCCGAAACTTATAAAATTTCCTTGGACAGTTCCCTGAAAACGGAAAGTTGTTGAATCTCCGAATTATGAAGCATTCAACCGAAACTCCGATAAGAAATTTCCCAACTGATTCGGGTATACTGGAAATTTCTGGAAATTTAAACCGGAATTTAGTGTCAAGTGTAAAGAGGCCCCAGCTGTCCAAACAGCTTTCGACAGATCAAACTCTGACTAAATTTAAAAATTAAAGTTTACTCAGTTTACTGTTAATCTTTTGAAACACAATATTTTGTGATGAAATTTGAATTTGTTCTTTGACGTCTAAAAACAAAGTATGTGATTTACATGTAACCGATAGGTGAGAATTGGTCAAAATGTTAACCATGAATGGCGCCCAGTTTTCTTTTTAACTCGTAGCTGAAATTTGGGATCTCCAAGATTTCCTGCTAGCTTAGAAATGGACGGAATTTGTAACCAAAAACTGAGAGGTTGCCGCAGCTGCTAAAAAAAGTCTGCATGCGAGCCTAATGGCTCATCAGGCCGGAGCTTATCCCGGTTTCAGTAGCATGAAGCGACTAGGAGTATTTCTACTCCCCCTGGATGGGATGCTAGTCCATCGCAGGGTTACCCCCAGCATAAATTCGCCGGTACCCATTTATACACCTAGGTGGAGAGAGGCACTGTGAGAGTGAAGTGTCTTGCCCAAAAACACAACACAATGTCCCCGGCCAGGGCTCGAACGCGGAGCGCTCGCTCCGGAGTCGAGCGCACTAACCATGAGGCCACCGCGCCCCCACGCCTCAACCTCACCTGATAACGAGGTTACAAAACACCCTTTGAAGTACGAGCAAAAAGCCATGTCACTGGATAGAAACACAGAAGCAAGAGCTGTTGAACAGATGTAACGGTGACGAAAGCACAGAATTCACATTTTTATTTACGCACGTCAGTAAGAAAGTAGGCTACAAATTAAATGGCTATTAAGTTTACATCAGCAGCTTACGTTATACTACAGTTTCGACAAAAAAGAAAACTAGACAAGAAAAAACAACAACACACAACACACCTTTATTCGCCTAGTACACACGCTGACGCTGATAAAGTTAAAAAAAATAAATAAATAACTTTTCTGTTAGTACTCAATTAAGCCTGGAGCTGAAATAATCCTGGGATTTTCTAGCCAGTTCTCCAGATTTTTAAGTTTAAAAAGACAACAAGAACACAGGACAAACCAAACAAAAAGAGTGAATAACTCCGTGATTACAAAGAGCGAATCAAGCTAAATTATTTCTTTGGTTACTTACGTATTTAATCTATCTACATGTTGATTTATTTTCTGGCCAGGGCTAAATATCCATTGCTTTTGAAAATGATCCTTCTTATTTATTATCCTTTATTATCCTTCTTATTTATTATCTTATTTACGTTCAGTTTCATATTTTTTAAAGCTATTTTGTTAAGGTAACCTTTAATTTTAGGATGTATTTGGTTTCTTTGCAGTCCTACAAAAACAGCTTTCCAACAATAATAAAGTAATTTAGCATTTAGTTGAAGGGCATTTCTTAGATAGTATATCAAATATAACATTCTGTAAAGAAAGACGAACCTTTTGATTTGATTAAGATTCAAAATCGTTCCAAAATTGCCTTGAGTAAGGGCAATGGTAAAGGATACGGTACAAAGTTTCTGGTTCGGCCTCACAAAAGCTACATACATCGTCTGTTCTGTAACTAATTTTGAATAATTTTTTATTTGTATAGAGTACATTGTTAAGCACTTTATACTAGACAAATTTCGATTCTGGTAGCCTATAATTCATAATCTCAATTTAATTTTTCCGAACAACAATGTAAACTTGATCAGTTGAGAAATTGATATTTACTTAATGATCAGCGCGTTATGAAATTGAAGAGGCATGTGAATTCTGAATCAATGTCGATTTTTTTCAATATCACACGAATTGAAAACCATAATCTGAATAAAACCTGGATTTATAGGGCATGGGCTTATATCATTTCAAGTCAGAATCATGACATTCAACCATACAACCGAACATTTTCTACATGAGATGAAAATGAACACATCGTTTATGTTCAACATTGACCATAAAAGCTGTAATTTCAAAATGGATGTAATAAAAGCCTAAAGTCACTGGACTGCATTGACTCCAGTTTAGAAACTACCAGAGCTCACACTATTCTCTTAAAAGGTTTTCAAAGTAATTAAACATAACCCCGACGATAGAATATGAAGGCTTCTTACAGAGAAAGAGTAGACTCACTTGAAAAAACATGGCAAGGATCGTGTAATCTCATTGATCATTAAGAAATTCTTAGAAATTCCTACCTTTTCTCGATATAAGTGAAGATCTCCGGCAACAAATGCTGAAGTGCTTTGCGTGGGAAATGACAGGTGATTACGATGAAGTGAGTAATGAGATAATTATGGCATTGGACGTGCGCGAATAATTACAATTGATCAGCTGTTTAAACAAGAGATGACCGATCTCTGATATTCTGATTGAAAACTAGATTTAGTTTGATTTTTGCTTTACAATGGATATTCAGAATAAACAATGCATTAGGAATCTTAAAGACAAAAGGGAAAACATAAATGTCTCGGCCTAATTTGGACAGAATCCCAGTCATCTATTGCAGGCTCTGTTTTATCAATCGCACTATTTAACTTATTTCATGGATAGTTTTTGTAAGTTTTAAATGTTAATATTTTGAGTGAAATTTGAGTTGTTCCATACTCTGACGTATAAGTAACCCTCGGAAAGTGCCGTTTGAAAAGTAAGCAATAAATATCAAATGCCAAAAAAAAAAAACAGTTCGCCCACGAACTACGTGTGAGATGGCGAGTTGCAGTCTTACTACAAGTCTTACTACAAGGCCTAGAAAAATGCTCTAACGACGTTCCCAATAATTGCAGTGAAATTTGAATTTCGTTCTTTGGAATATAAAAAAAAAACAAGTTGGGGTTTAATTGATTGCGAGAATTGGTTAAAATTGCAACTATCAGCTTAAGAATTAAATGGCTCTTTTTCAAACTCAAGTTGAAATTTGAGATCTGCAAAATTTACTGATAGTTTAGAAGTGGGCTGAATTTGTAATTATTGTAACCAATACTGGGAACTGAGATATCGCCCAGTACTCAGCTGAAAATTATCCGTAAGAAAGTGCATGCAAAAAGCCTTATAACTGGATAGAACCACAGACTTAGCGAGTTTAGAGTTGTTGACGTAATAGTGAAGCGAGCAAAGAGAATTTACATTTTTGATAATCGAAAAACAAAGCATGAGTGATGTTCCTTTCTTTTTCTTGCACTGCATGGAGTCTATACGGTCCACTAAATAAAACTATGGACATAACTGAACATAGACGATGAGCTTTTTGTATTGCTGACTCATCGTAGAAAATATTGGGTTGCACTGTTGAATGTATTTTTTCATTGTTACGTAACGACTAAAAACTTAAACACTGAACTGTGATGAAGACCCAGATAAATAGAATAGATGTAACTGAAAGAGCCACTTTTATAATTTATATAGCTCTTAATACACGCTCTAAAGATGTTCTTAAGTTACCATTTCAAGCCGTTGACGTTTTTAGTAGCTACGTAACAATGAACAAACATTCTACGAAACAACCCTATATTTTCTACGTGAAATAACAAGCTCATCGTTTACAATTATGTCCATAATAGTACTTGGTCATGGGCCTCTGTAGATTCTTTTAAAAAGTTTTCAAAATAATTGAAGCTTTTCCAGCGTCTCTCCGCGACGAGCACGTTTTCAGCATGTTCTTATCAATTGGTTCACCTCGGCCCCAACGTTAGAATCAAAATGGGTCTTATGAGAAGAAATAGTAGATTTACTCGAAGGATCGTGCAAATTGTATTGATCAAGAGAAATTTTTGGAAATTGTTACCTTTCCTGGATATAATCGAAGATCCTTGAAAACACCGACAAGCGTTCTTGGTGATAGTTGATTGTATTGAAGTGAATAATAAGATAAGGGGTTATTATGGATTGATGGCATTAGAGGTGGGTGAATAATCAACAGCTAGTGATCAGCTGTCCAATCAAACAAGAACTAATGCTAATGTTGTGATAGAAAAGTTTGCTTCTCGCTTTACAATGGATAAACGTACAAGAAAATTCACTGATGAATTTGAAAAGCGAGTGGAATTTTTTTCGCATTCCTCGTGCAATGCGTGAAGTTAAGTTAGTTAAGTTTCGTGACTGCTTATATGAACAGATTGACGGAATCTAATATGGCTTACTACTGATGAGGCTAATCCATGTTTTAGCGAAATATATTTTTGTTGTGCCAATCTTACAGTTTTTAAAAAATTTTAAGAGCTATTTACAGTGTGTGGAAACAATATCGAGGACAAGATGTTGTTTTTATAATTCGCACGTAGGCATGTATTAATAAAATAAGCAATAAGGTCAGCCTTCTTCATTGCAATACGTTTTTTTTCAGAACGTTTCACTGATAGCACCCTAATAGCATGTTAAAAACTCAGAATAGCAACAAGCAAATTGTTTATGTTCAATATGTCCATAATAGTATCATAGTCATTGGACTGTAATGAAGAATCTTTGCTGACGTCAATTTTTTTTACATTTTTCCTCATTTACATACGAATTGTCGCAGAGAAGGCATCACGCTAGACACGAATTAACTACAAATATTTCAAGTGCATATGACCCGAAAAAAGGCTTTCCAAAGTAGAGTAAAATGGCGTTTATCCTTTTGTGATATCTTCTTTCGTTCCAGAGATGAAGCAATGCGATTGAAACTTGGCAGGGATGTTGCACCCTACAAAATGTACCAGATGGTACACGTTTTGATGTTTCTATGGCAACATGCTCAGTTCCAGTCTCCTTCCCCTTCAAAATCAAATATTACCATTTGTGACTCAACAGGGCAAAATACCTGGTCGTATCTAACACATATGCCAGACCCACCTTCCACTGGGTCTCCTCTTGAACATTTTTAACTGTATATTTTGCCCGGTGTAGCTACAAATGGTAATATTTGATTTTGAAGACTGAACTGAACCAATCTATGTTTCGTGACCATTCTCTATTAATCCTGGCTCACTCTTCTTCGCGGCGTTCCTCGCTCATATTTTAATTTTCCTCCATTCTCTATTCCCGTCAAGTTCGGCTTCGTGTCCTCCAGAAAAACGCGGGCTGCCCAAAATCGCGCGCAGTATAATGTGCGAACGAGTTCCCGCCAAAAAGTGGCATGTTTCCTCCGTTACCGCAAAATATTGTGATTTGTTAGTGTCTCGCAGACCAATTGTTTGCCTCAGCCTTCGGCTTCGGCAAATAATTGATCTACTCGCCACTGACAAATGACAATATTTTGCTCAGCCTCGTTCAATAATAATTATTGTAACTATCATCAACTTTAATGTATCGTTTGATCAGGGCTGTAACTGAAATTTTGGTTGGTGCAACTATGAGAGGAGGAGGGGAGGCGTCTCGAGGTAACCCGAACGGTTCCAATGTCAAATGTATTTAGCACTGTTGTACTAATTCGGGACATTGTAAATAAATAACAAATAGTTCAAATGGAACACAACTACTACGAATCCAAACTGGTGGGAGGTTGACCAGTTGGCTATTTATTGTTAGGCTTAAAGGTGCCCAAAATTGTAGGTTTTGTGCAGTAATCCTCACTAAAAAAAAATTAGACTACTCGCCCTCGTTTTCTATGAGCGATAGTCAGCGAGGCATGGCCGAGTTGACTATTCACTCAGTGAAAACTTGGGCTGATGAGATACACCTGGAAAGTATCTGGGATTTGGAATGCGCATCGTCTTGTAGCTGACACGTTAGGGGAATCACGTGGTATTGGACTTTTTCTGTGAAGAATCCCTCAAGATCACGTGACTCTAGTAATAAACCGACCATACAAACACCATCGATACCAACGTGGTGTCAACTAACGTTGACATAACAATCAATACTATAGACCCCGCGTTAAGCTTATTTATTAATTTTTGAACATGCACTCATAAGAGGCGTGGCATTTGAACAAAACAAACAGCTTTCCGAGAGCTCTTACGCAGTGGCTATAATTTGTAGTGTCTTTCGTTTTTGCTTCAAGTTTCTTAAATGTCAAATCATTTCCTGTCTTGTTACCAAAGTGTCATTAAAGCGCATCGACTCATTCACGAGCGAGTGGAATACATGTCTTTGTCTTCGGGGTTTGACTGCCCGATGTCTCCCTCAGGCTCCACATCTCGACTGGGAGAATATTCTTGCACAATCACTTGATCCTTGCTACTCTCCGCCTCAGTGACAATCTTATCATCGCTAACTACTTGCACAGCTGGACTCACATCATCGCTTGTACTTGTCTTTCCGCCAGTTAACTTATCAACAAATGGAATCTTACTCCAGAATGATGACTGGGGCTTCACTTCTGCGGTCATCTCTGGTTCTGTGGTTTGCTGTTGCGCATCACTCGCTTCAATCTGGCTTTCCACAACTTCTTCTTTAATAACTTCAACTGTAGGACTTCCCTGATCTTCTAAAACTGTTTCCTCTGCACGAAGCTTAAGTTCCTCTTTAGCAGCCTTTTCTGCTTGTTTCTGGTTATACTTGCTTCTCTGCTCATTCAAAAAGACCTTTAGTCTCTGATAGTTGGTCTGCGTTATATCAACCGCCTGTTTTGGATAGCAGATGGCTGCTGCGGTTGTTCCCAAAACGGATGCAAAGAAAATTCTTCTGATTGGCCGACCTGGGATATAAAATCAATTGTCAGCTATACAAGCTACACTGTATACTACGAATTAAGCCATTCAATGAAAAGGTTTGTTTTGAGCCGGAGTGGGTTACATGTACCATCAATTTTCAATGTTAAAGTGATGTCCGATTCCATACCTAATTGTGTATACGTAGGTAAGGTTAAGTCTGCATTGGACTGAAGTATCCCACCTTACCAGCTTATTCTATCTTGTTAGCGTTAAATGACGAGGATTTTTTTATACTCGCCCTTCAATGGGATGGTTGGTGTACCATGCATGTGCTTGATTATCGATCTAGCGATCACGGTTCGACCCCTGGCTGGGGACATTGTGTTGTGTTCTTGGACATGACACTTAACTCTCACAGTGCCTGTCTACACCCAAGTGTATAAATGGCTACTTACAAATATAATCCCTGCGATGGACTAGCATTGCATCCAGGGGGTAATAAAAATACTGCTAGTCGCTTCAAGCTACAGAAATCAAAGATCAATCACTGGCCTGATGGGCCACTTGACTTGTATGCATTGGACTGGTTGCTAGATAAGTCCATCGCAGGGTTACCCCCACCCCCCCCCCCCCCAGTGTGGCGTACTCACAGACACAATTGATATGAAGACATGATTGATCATCGCAGCTTAAGCAGTTGCGAAATTAAAGCTAAGCCTGAAAAAAATTCAGGCCTGAACAGGATTGTAACCCATGACCTCTGCGATACTGGTGCAGTGCTCTACCAACTGAGCTATAATTAGCCATCTGGAAGTTGGTCACATTGTGAGTTCGTAATATACCCAGAGAAGGTGACGAATGCAAATGAATATATGAAGATCATATATTTGAACTGCAGAGAAAGATGATCGATCACGTCTCCATATCTTTTTCCACAGTACAAATATGTGATCTTTCGTATAATTATTCATTAATTTTGCAGACACAATGAAGTGACCCTGACCATTGCTCAAACTAATCATGCTTGATCCTTAGAATGACCTGCTTACCATTAGGCACTATGTCTCTTTTAAAAGTACATGATACATGTATTTCGCTGACCCAATAAACCTGGCAAATAATTTCTTTCTGTTGGTAAGCTTTCCATATTACTTCTAAAGGATAATCAATGTTTTGGATAATTTACTGTTATTCAGTACTTACGGCCTTTCCCTGCTAACAGAACACCACTCAAAACAGCAGCTGTTATTCCTCCAACTTTGATCTGAAATTGCCTGTCTGTACGAATCAGTTCGACAAATTCTATAGGCAAGTAAAAGAAAAGAATTTGGACTCGTGAACATCACAACAAATTACCCTCTGGAAAGGTTGAATGGCCCATTTTGATATAAGAAGTTTATATATTTAGTATAATTTTAATTACCTAATGATTTATCTTCAACTGTAGAAAGGGTGTTCTTCACCTTTGCTACACCTTCCTGCCAAAGACAAAGAAAAACAATAAACATTACCTCACAAGCATTAAAGCAAGTAATAATATGAAGAAGTTCAGAGATTTTCTATTGTAGCACAGCTTTGAAATGCATAACACATAGTTTCTTATGTTTATAACATTTTGGTCTATCTTGGGAAGGTAGGGACTATCTGGACTCAAGAGTGCCTGCCTAATTTTGTGCATGTTGACAGACTTGTAGGTTATAAAGTTTTTTATTCCAAAAGGGTTTGTTTACAGTCAAACCAAGTGAAGCATACCCCTCAAGATTGCATTAATGAATTGATTATTTGAATATTGAACCAGGTACATGTAGTCGTTTCAAGAATGCAATAATGAACCGATTATTGAAACATCGAATTCACTAGTCGTTCCAAGAGTATGGCTATCTAATAGGTTTAATGCTGAAAAAAAAAAACAATTTAACATTGATTTTTGAAATGACTAGTGAGTTCAATTTTCAAATAATCAATTCATTATTGCATTCTTGAAACGACTAGCGGGTTCAATATTCAAATAATCAATTTATTAATTTAAGTAATCTTGAGGGGTACGCTTCACTTGGTTTGGCTGTAACTACATGTACCACTAACTAGCAATTTGCAAAGCATACATGTACAGTAGATAGCCTAGTCTTGAAAAACATCACCTTGGTTAAATTACATACTTGTCCAATACTCCAACAAATTTATGCATAGCATTGTATTGTATTCTATTGTATTGCGTCGTTCTCAATTGTATTGTATTGTTAATCTATTGTTATGTGGATATAATACAATACAATGGTGTGCATAAATTTGTCGGAGTATTGGACAACCCTCTTAAATTATGCTGTTTGACTTTTGCTCAATACTTGGTTACAAAGCTTACAAAGTTTCAGTAGTTTCTGTTTGAGAGATCGAGAGATTAATGGTGGAAAAGCTGGAATCCAAGAATAGTCAAAACTTCTGTAAATGCCCTCAGGACCAGAAAAAGTGTCTGCTTAAGAGTGGTATCTGATTATATATGGGCTATTGACAAAGAGCAAAGTGAAGATGGATATTGGTCAAGTCCTTTTTGTGTGTGTTTATGGGTCAAGAGAGAGTCCATGTCTATAAACTTATAAAAAAAGAATGAGGCCAATATCCAGCCATCTTGGCCAAACAAGCTTGGTCAATAAAGGATGTATTACAGTACAACTGTATATGGAAAAAGAAAACTGTTTCCTCGTGGGACACACCGGGTAATCCTGAGTGGGCAAGACAATGCAATCAGAGCCCAGGATTTGGTTCATCTGGCTCACTCATGAAGCTACATGTACACGTACAACGGGTGACAAAAGTGTTGATTTTCGAGCATCTTGGAAACATTCCCCCCCCCCCCCCTTCCCCTCCAAACAATGCTGATTTTTCTATTTCCTAGACTGCAAAGACCACAGCACCTACACAATTACATTGAATTGGGGGGTATCAGAAAATTAATGCGAGATGCAAATAAAATAGAATAAGTGCTTAAATATCGAAAAGCATCATTTTCTACAAGTGTCTTTACTACTTTTGTCGGCCATTGTAGTCATTTAATGTAAAAATGGTATTGGAGGTTAAAAATGCAGGGCCATTGCTTAAACGGATGACAGTCCACTCTCACTCCAATGAGTAATGAGAGGTCCATCAGTGTAACAGGTGTCACACAAACCGTCATGTAACATTTCTCGTCCTTCTCACCTTCACACTAGAGGTCCATCCCCAGACATATCTCCTTGCTACTGACACTTTCTCCTCTAACAGTGAGATTTCCCCTTTATTTGGCTGGTACTGTGATTCTTCAACTGGGGCATCATAAATCTCTAACTGAAATGAGATATCCAAAATGTGAAAAGTTATGTACATGTAGATTGGCTGGGATGTGTGCAGTTGCATTTTCTGCGGAGGCAGACCCGAGATATTCAGAAACAGAGGACATAAGCGGCTTAAGGGGGAGTGAGGATACATAATCTGTATTCAGTTGTAAAGTCAAACGTATGCTGTGCCTGATCTTTTAATAAAGAATTTTTATTCATTCATTCCCCCTTCTCCCTCCCTGATCGGGGTGGGGGGAGGAGGAGGAGGGGAGGAGGGGCTAGAAGTTCTCCTCATTCCCACTAATTAATTATAAAAACAAAAACTGCTGATGAAACAGTTTTGAACAATGTTAAGAACACTGCTGCATGTATGTAATTATGAATTACAAGAAACAATAGCAGACCAAAACTCCAAGTAATCGCATGCATAGAGCAGTGCGTAGTGCATCCACTCAATCCCCTGCTCCCGCAGAATTCATGTAATGTAAACAGGTTCTTAATAACAGTAGATCCAGTGAGCTGAGATGCATTGATTTCTGCATGCCAGCAACATTTATTGAAAGTGTGGCTCTTTGCATGAATTTATTATTTCATACAATGTACCTCTCTGGGATGGACCTTCATGGAACTGGCTTTGACAGTTTGCAAAAATGGCACACCAAGGGCAGGGACTGAGACAGCTACCAAAAATCGGCTCCTCTGTAGTTTGGAAGAGAATAAATTATTGATTACCCCACCAGACATTATACAAAGACTCAAAACTCTTTTAAATATGCAGTCCTTCTCTTTGAATAATTAACTGCTGATTACATGTACATGAAGCTTAATTTTCTTTTTGTAAACATTGTCCTGAAGTTGCACAATAAACAACAAATTTTAGTAGTTTCGAATTAATTCCACACCTGCAGTAAACTCAAGATGGGAAACTACTGTCCTGTAATTTTTAGATACTGTAGAGAGACACACGAAACACAGTCCAAGAAAACTATCAATCAGCTAAAACTTGATCAATCTTTTCAGTGAAAATTTTAGAAAAATCCTCTACAATCCTCTACCTTGCAATTGCTAAAAAACTCAATTCATCCTCAGATTACACTATTTTTAAATTTTAACTGTTGTTATCGATTTTCATCAATAAAACAATATAATCGATCGGTAAATAACATGGCTGCCGTAGTAAAGTTTCGCGTCAATATCAGAAGTCTGCAATAAACTTATCTGCGAAGAGTAAATTTTTTTTTCACCGAGTTTTGGTGATTACCGTAGCTAAAAAACGCTAGCTCTAAAAGCTTCCTTACTTTTCCATTATAAAGCTTATTCACGGACTAGAAACCTGCTACAAAATTTAATTAAGTACATAGTTACCCAGCGAAGTTCTCCTCTGACCGCCATTTTGGCCGCCATCTTCAATTACTGTCTCTTCGTGTAACACGAAACGAACCTTCTCCATTATTTCGACGCTGCTCGAAATGCCTTATGGGTATTTGTTCTTCTAAAAACTAAAAATGGCGGCGACTGTTTAGTTGAGAAAAATTTAACTATAATCAAAGGTAGATGAAGGAAATTCAGCATCTTTGCTCTGTCTTAAAAGAAAATTTATAAGCCATGTTTATATACCTAAGCAAAAAGGTACGTTTTCCGCGTTTTACGACTCAGTAATTTCAAAATGCCCTTTTGTTTACGTCGCGAATGTTGTCAAGGTGAATTTTTTTCTGAACCTTCGCTTTTTTTTCCTGACATTTGGTCCAAAATGATGTTTAATTTGTAGATTGCCATACCCAATAACATCAAACTGAGATGTCTGGCTTGGAATCGAGAACAGGGCTATATAGCTTGTGGCGGAGAGGATGGGATGCTCAAAGTCCTCAAGTTGGAGACTCAGCAAGGTAATATAAGCTTGTTAGTGTTAATTATGCTTATTTTTAAGATGTAATAGGCTTAACTCTGTGAAAAGATCATTTGAGTTTGCAAGCCGCACATGTAGATCACTTGACAGAAGCTAACTCAGGCCGTTTAAATTAAGAAATAAAATGATTGATTGATTTCAAGACCGTTTGATATTGAAGGCACTAAATCAGCCATTAGAGGAGGGGTTGATGCACTGTTTACATGTCATACATGAAGTGTCCAGCTTGCCAGCATTAGAACGTAGGCATGCTGAGCTTTAAAGTGCCACTATGACGAAAATCGCATCCTTCAAATCCGAGCCATTTTAAGACATAAACAAGTAGTCTACACAAGAGTAAAAATGCTGTTTACTGTTTTCAAATATCTCTTTTCGTTACAGAGATATTCAAGTTTTTAAAATATGCAAATTAGCCAAGTGATGATGTCATACACTCAACCGCATTTTGATCAAATATGATAAAAAACGAGGAAATCTCAGTCAATTTGTTCAATAAATGTTTGAATTTTTACAGTAAGATTCTACTAGAGGTGCTCTGCAATATGAGCTTAACAATTTTGTTACCATGGCAACATACTAAGTTCCAGACCTCCACAAAATTTAAGACTTTTCTGACCACTTTTAGGGTTCTATAGTGATATTTGCCAATGGTGCCTCATCTGCATAATCCAGCAAGCATATAAACACAATAGGTCAGGCCTTCTGATAGGGTGCGATTAAAAAGTCGAAATTATGCGAAATTTTCAGAGCAGATTATGCGATAAGAACGGGCTATTATGCGATAAATTGTGCCCATTGCGTGATTTTTTCCTGAGCTATTTTAACCCATTGACTCCCAGAACTTTTTGCCAAAAATGCGATTTTTGGACATTTTGGTGGTTTTGAGGCTGGATCTTGGCCAAATTAGCTTTAATCTGGTGGAAATTGCATTTGCAACACGGCAGCTAGTTTGTCTTGCCACTAGAATCGCGTTTTACCACATTTTGGCTCGGGCATGCGCACAAATCAAAATTTTGAGATAGTTTTTGGACGAGAAGGTGACCTACGTCTTTAGGCTTTCCGATTTTTGCCTTTTTTTTTTCCTCTTTCCTTTTTCTTCTTTTCTTTTCTTTTTGCTGCAGTGATTAAGCGTCTACTGGGCTTGCTTTTGGTTAAAAAAACTTCTAAGAAAGAGTCATCGAGGCGGCCAATTTTCACCATGGAGCAGCTAGGTGTAGTGGCAGGAAATTTTGCTCCGAGTTTTTCACTCATCTTTTTGAGCATTTTTGTGCATATCTCGGGCGCCACTAGGCCGATCACTTTCATCTAGGCGTCATTGGAAAGATCTTTTCCTGCTGCAGAAGTTGAGTATAAACGATGCCAATTTCGGCCAAAAGTGATGACGTCAGCAGTGGAAGAAAGGCCGAGCCTCGTCACGGCCGGTTACGGGCGGCACGGGAGTCAATGGGTTAACAAAATAACCCAAAATCCAAATTCTGCGGGATTTCTGGCGTTTTTGGGCTTGGTTTGGATAGGTTTCCCAAATTTATCCCAAAAGGACCCATCTTTTGGAAAATTGGGTCTCGTGATTAACCCATTGACTCCCAGAACTTTTTGCCAAAAATGCGATTTTTGGACATTTTGGTGGTTTTGAGGCTGGATCTTGGCCAAATTAGCTTTAATCTGGTGGAAATTGCATTTGCAACACGGCAGCTAGTTTGTCTTGCCACTAGAATCGCGTTTTACCACATTTTGGCTCGGGCATGCGCACAAATCAAAATTTTGAGATAGTTTTTGGACGAGAAGGTGACCTACGTCTTTAGGCTTTCCGATTTTTGCCTTTTTTTTTTCCTCTTTCCTTTTTCTTCTTTTCTTTTCTTTTTGCTGCAGTGATTAAGCGTCTACTGGGCTTGCTTTTGGTTAAAAAACTTCTAAGAAAGAGTCATCGAGGCGGCCAATTTTCACCATGGAGCAGCTAGGTGTAGTGGCAGGAAATTTTGCTCCGAGTTTTTCACTCATCTTTTTGAGCATTTTTGTGCATATCTCGGGCGCCACTAGGCCGATCACTTTCATCTAGGCGTCATTGGAAAGATCTTTTCCTGCTGCAGAAGTTGAGTATAAACGATGCCAATTTCGGCCAAAAGTGATGACGTCAGCAGTGGAAGAAAGGCCGAGCCTCGTCACGGCCGGTTACGGGCGGCACGGGAGTCAATGGGTTAACAAAATAACCCAAAATCCAAATTCTGCGGGATTTCTGGCGTTTTTGGGCTTGGTTTGGATAGGTTTCCCAAATTTATCCCAAAAGGACCCATCTTTTGGAAAATTGGGTCTCGTGATTAACCCATTGACTCCCAGAACTTTTTGCCAAAAATGCGATTTTTGGACATTTTGGTGGTTTTGAGGCTGGATCTTGGCCAAATTAGCTTTAATCTGGTGGAAATTGCATTTGCAACACGGCAGCTAGTTTGTCTTGCCACTAGAATCGCGTTTTACCACATTTTGGCTCGGGCATGCGCACAAATCAAAATTTTGAGATAGTTTTTGGACGAGAAGGTGACCTACGTCTTTAGGCTTTCCGATTTTTGCCTTTTTTTTTTCCTCTTTCCTTTTTCTTCTTTTCTTTTCTTTTTGCTGCAGTGATTAAGCGTCTACTGGGCTTGCTTTTGGTTAAAAAACTTCTAAGAAAGAGTCATCGAGGCGGCCAATTTTCACCATGGAGCAGCTAGGTGTAGTGGCAGGAAATTTTGCTCCGAGTTTTTCACTCATCTTTTTGAGCATTTTTGTGCATATCTCGGGCGCCACTAGGCCGATCACTTTCATCTAGGCGTCATTGGAAAGATCTTTTCCTGCTGCAGAAGTTGAGTATAAACGATGCCAATTTCGGCCAAAAGTGATGACGTCAGCAGTGGAAGAAAGGCCGAGCCTCGTCACGGCCGGTTACGGGCGGCACGGGAGTCAATGGGTTAAGCATATTTTACTAGGTTTCATAACCAGGCCCCAGTTGTTCAAAGGCTGGATAACGCTATCCGCCGGATAAATCACTATCCACCGGATAAGTGTTGACAAAACAAACCACCCTATCCACTGGATAGTGATTTATCCGGTGGATAGCGTTATCCAGTCTTTGAACAACTGGGGCCAGAAAACCATTTTTGGGCTTCTCCAAAGACAAATTGAACATAAGGAACACAACTTAAACATCTATACATTATTGTGATGAAAAGAGAAGAGTTTGATGTCCTTGTCCACCACGGACTTCCGACGATGATCAGTCATGACATTGCATCTTCAGCCTATCATCCACGTGGAAGGGATGTTTTCTTGCTTTATCTTTCTTTAATAGTTAAATTTGCACAAAGTGTGAGTTAGTCTTTTCATTCGAAAAAAACACCAGGCATTTTCACTACAAACTTATCCACGACAGAGTTTATTTGGAATTCTACGAAAAGAAGCTACATTTTGCGTCGAAATAAACCTCGCTTGAACCATATGTTGTCAGTATATAACTGCAGTTCTGATTGGCCTAAGCAAAGAAAGGTATTGTTTGCATTACACCAATGGGAAGCCTTTGAAATTGAAAACTAGTGCCAGTTCCCGGACGTCCAAGAAACGCCTTGAGCTTCGATCATTTACGAAATAGAAGGTTGTTGAAGGTTTTCAAAGGCAAATCATCTTGAAATTACGTGTAGATGCAGAATTGTTC
The DNA here is from genome assembly GCA_964020085.1 of Micromussa lordhowensis. Taxonomy (NCBI): domain Eukaryota; kingdom Metazoa; phylum Cnidaria; class Anthozoa; order Scleractinia; family Lobophylliidae; genus Micromussa; species Micromussa lordhowensis. Next base: position 21,862,135 of record OZ026604.1, read on the forward strand.
TAGATAAAGCGTTAAATAATGGCTTCTTTTGTGAAAATTGTGTGTTTTGTTGTGAATTATGCGATTTTTCATGAATTGTGCGATCGGATGGGATTTGCGGTCTATTGTGCGAAATCGCACCATCGTGTAATATCAGAAGGCCTGATAGGTTGAGTTCATAGCCTTGTGTAATGTTTTCCAAGCTTAAAATCACTAAAATATAGATATCAGGCTAGAGGGACTGGAAAAGAGTGGGTTGCCATGGGAACAGAAATTGTTATAGCTGTGGATGTGTTGCATTTAGAACTATTAGGCTACCAAGTTTCAATGGTTTCTGCTGCAAATTGACCGAGATAGCGCTATTGATATACTTCATGTAATATTTGGTTGAGTGTATGACGTCATCAGTAATCTCATTTGCATATTTTACTCATTTTTCAAACTTAAATATCTCCTGAACCAATGCAGATATTTGTAAACGGTAAACGGTAAACGGCGTTATTAAACTTTCGTATAATTCTATGTGATTAACCAAAAAAATCAAGGGGTAAAAATTTGATCATAGTGGCACTTTAATGGGGCCTGGGTAGCCCTGGGTAAGTAAACTATAAAAGAGTGAATCTTTGAGTACAATGTACATGCACATAATAATTTGTTTAACAGTATTAAGGAGGTAGCTGGCTGAGTCGTTAGGTTGCCGGACTTGGAATCCGGAGGTCGCGGATTCAAGTCCTGCTCTGACCACTACGGATTTGTTTCACAGTACCCGCGATAATTTCAAAAGTAGACGACAAAGATGATCACAATTTCCATTAGGCCAGCACACCTGTCACATTTGCGGACCATGACTGTACATAAACAGGACCCAAATATTTTCTCACAAAGTCTGATCTTTAAGTTGCTCAGCAAAAAATCTGGGCCTGATTTGGTTGGTTAGTCGACTCAAGGTATCTTGTTACAAGATATTGTAATGTTGCCCTCAGGTTAGATAAAATGGGTAGTGTGATTTTTACAACATTTGTATTACCTGTCAACATGCTTTCAATTGATATGAAAACTGTGTTTTTACAAAAACAGGAAAAGATGCAAAGGTAAGAGGACTTGCTGCTCCAAGCAACCTGTCGATGAACCAAACCCTTGAGGGACACACTGGTAAGTTTTAGAATAATTATACATTATGTACTAATTATTTAATATATACTTTGGAATACGCATGCGGAATGTGCATGTTTATCTAGTTGAAACTCTGGTTCCTTTGCTTACACTGTATATTAAAAACGGCATAATTTATTTAATACTATTCCCAGCGTAAGAAGTTTAAAAACAAGTGTAAACGTACATTTTCAATGTACATGTAGGTGAATTTAGAATTTTATTTCTTGTACAATGTACAATAGCTCATCATGCCACCTGTATTATCCATCTTCATGAATGTACTGTAAGAGTGGATATAAAGGGCCTGCATGGAATTACTAAAATCAGCCCAATAGATTATACTTAATTTACAGCCCAATAGTTTCTGAGACTAATAGACTAGGTACTGTTCTCCAGGTGCTGTTCAAGTAGTAACATGGAATGAACACTTTCAAAAGTTGACCACTAGTGACCAGTATGGTCTTATCATTGTCTGGATTCTCTACAAAGGTTTGTGATGATAATTATTTTGGTTCACAGAAGTACAGTAATACTTAGAATCATATCTATAACAAAATTCTCGATCGTGATTGGTTCTCCGCGTGCCTATTTGTCACGTACTGTAATCGGTGCGCAATCACGTGGGTATCCAATTACAGGTGTCCAATTTGAACTTTTTATAATCGGACACCTGTAATTGGATACCCATGTGATTTTCACGTCAATTACACGCGCTTTAATGCTTTCCTTAGCAAAGTTTTCTACAGTTTTCAAAACTTAGGAAAAGCGCTACAGACGTTTTCGCTCAAACAAAGTTCTCACAAGACATTTTTTCTTTCGAAATTGGTTATAGATATGATTAATTAGTAATTGGACCTCAAGTCGTACAATTCAGGGAGTAATCATGCTCATAATTTCAAATTGGCCTCACGCTTCGTGCTCGTCCGATTTTGAAATTACTCGCTCAATTACTCCCTGAATTGTACTCCACTCAGTCCAATTACTATTACTAATTAGAAAAATTAAATTACTTTATTTACTTCATGTATGGCTGAACTGGTCTGTAAATGAAAAGGAGAATTCTGATTGGTTCCCTTTTAATTTTGCCAAATTACTTTTTCAATTCATTACTCAAAATAAACAGTTTTTTGGTATGGTAAGAAGAGGTCGTTTTAACAAGTTAGTGTTTGCGGGACAATTTCAGTAAAATGTTTACATGAGACAAGAGAAACACAAATACATGTACCTAAATGCTTACCTTGTATGCATGCATTTACCAAGAATGGATCACGGAGACACATAGATTTAGCTGCAGATTATTTCAGAGAGCTATTTACTGGTATAATATTATTATGATCAATACTTTACTGAACTAGGTTGTTCGGTTCATGTTTTTTATATAATTATGTTGTACATGTAGGTCAAAATGAAATTCAGGCTAAAATGATTTTCCTTTGTCTCTTAACCCTAATTATTCATGGATCATGACTAATTACGGTTAGAAGACAAAGGAAAGTGAGAATCAAACTAGGTTAAAATCATTTTAACCTGAATTTCATTTTGACCTACAACATATACACAAATATAGGGGCTTGGTATGAAGAAATGATTAACAACAGAAACAGAAGTGTGGTGCGTGACATGAAATGGAATGCTGATGGCCAGAGGATCTGTATTGTTTATGAAGATGGTAGGTGTATTGTACATGTACCTGTTAGACACGATATCATGATGGCTGAACTAATTACTAGTAGTATACTGTACCCTGTAACTGGTAGGCAATTACATGTAAGTAAAAATAGAATTTGAGGCAGCAACTCTTTAATTTGTGTCAGATACTATTCATTGGATTTAATGCCAAAAGCAGATGAAATAATAAGAAATGATTGTGGTACATGTACATGTACAGTATTGTTCAAAAGTACAGTATTAGTTACCACCTCTGAGAGACAAGACTCTCGTCTTGCGAGAACCAGTGAAGCATACATTTGCATAAGTGAAGCTGTAACTCCATGTGAAAAATTTGTACAATTCTCAATGTTAGCCCTTAACTAACTTTATAAGTCTTGTCTCCTTTTATTGTGTATGACCTGCAACATGTACATCTGAGCTGAAATTATGCCATTTAAGTTGTAACTGTAGATATAGATTTTTTTGTGGGAGGGGGAAGGTAGGATTATAGATTCACCCCCCTCCTCCCCTGTCAGGAATGCAGGTTAATGTACATATGTATATGTACATTATAATCAAATACAGTACCGCTCAAAAGTAAGTTACCACCGTCTCGCGAGACGCGTCTCGTTTCTCTCGAGATTCGTCTCGAGAGAAACGAGACGAGTCTCGAGAGAAACGAGACGAGTCCCGTTTCTCGCGAGTGCACTGGAAGTGCCAATACTTCGCATTCGTCGTATTCGAAACCTGTTTTGTTTATTTCATGTAAGATGTCAGTATCGTATCATATCGGTTAGCGCAGTAGATATGATTTTCATTCTCATCGGCAATGGGTGTGTACCATGTGTGTATTATAAATTCTCAAGCGTATAGTATTGCCTCATATGTACATCGGCCAAACCTTTTTTATCCCAGCCAGACGTGCTTAACGTTTTTGTAAGTACATGTACGTTGAAAGTTGAAGGTATCTGAATCATCGGCGACGGTTACTCGTGTTTAAAAATATGTTCAAGGTTTGTTTGCAACCCTAAATGTGATTCAAACGGTTGATAATCAAAATGTAGTGTTCATGAAACAACATTTAGAGTTTTGACATCCGATCTACAAATTGTTAAAGCCGCAATCGTGATCAGTAAGTCAATACAGCAGCGCCTCGTATGTTTTGCCAACTATCACTCCCGGCTGATCGATTTGTCGGGAAACTCGACTGACTTTTTATCTGAAGTGAACATGCGAAACGATGCTAAGTGATCTGTCGAATAACTTATATTCAAAATTGTGAACACACACTTTGGACATGAAGTCTCGATTATCCTTTTATTCAAAGGTTGCGAACACGTGAAACCAAGCTTTGATAAATCACGGCTTCGCCAGGCTGCCGCTGAATAATTAATTAAACTTGTGTTGCAAATGAAATCTCGCGAATGAAACCTTTTATTCATACTTGTGTATGCTTGGAAACATACGCTTTATGAACATGCAGAATCTTGACTACAGTTGTACCTTTACACTTAGATCACTGAGCGTGATATTTGTGAACACAAGCTTTCTCCACTTCAAACTTTCCCGACTAGCATTTTATTCAAAATTGTGAACATGCGACACCACGCTTTGATCATGAAACCTCGATTAATATTTTATTCAAACTTTTGAATATGCTAACTTTTTATTCAAACCACGCTTTGATCATGAAACCTTGACAGGCCGGTACACACGAGGGAGCTTACTCCCGCAGCACGCTCCTGCAACACGCTCCCGGGGCAAAGCTCCCTCGTCTGCACCAACGATTTCTAGCGAAAAAATATGTTGCGCAACAAAACTTTTGCTCCCGAGTTTTGCTCCCTGATATCAAACTGGTTTGATATGAGCGAGCAAGCTCCAGGGGCAAAACTGTTGCACGATTCTGTTTCAGGAGCAAGCTCCCTCGTGTGTACTGGAATTTGCTTTGCGGGAGCGTGTTTCAGGGGCAAGCTCCCTTGTGTATACTGAAATTTGCTTTGCGGGAGTGTGTGTCAGGAGCAAGCTCCATCATGTGTACTGGTTGAGGTACTTACCCGGGAGCATGTTTCGGGAGCGTGTTTCAGGAGCAAGCTTCTTCGTGTGTACTGGTTGGAGTACTTACCCGGGAGCGAGTTTCGGGAGCGTGTTTCAGGAGCAAGCTCCCTCGTGTAAGTAAGTAAGTAAAACCTTTATTCCAGTGTCGATGTATTTAGCCTAGATAGACTAATTGGGGACACACACACACACAAAAAAAATATATGCTACTTATGAAATTAAAATATTTACAAGAAAATGATTAAAATTAAGGAATATGGGAGATCCTATATAGCTTATGTACGAGATAAAATTTAAAATTTAAAGAATAAAATAATTCTATTGACTACAAAGATTACAGCAATTGCTGTTATTAGTTAAAAGGTCGGCCAGGTTCAGTTTTCTTATTTTGTTTATAAAAACATGTAAACTGGGCGAATCTCTTTGATTGTCAGTAAGTTTTGACCGTAAGAATGGCCCGAGATATCTAACAGAATGCTTGCCATAACGTATAGTTTCAAAACGTGGTAATACAAAGTCACTATTTCGTAGCGAGTGTGTCTACAGAGACTTTGCGGACAACTAGTTCAGACACGCAGTAAGGTACAAGACCATGTTTGACTTTGTACATAAGTGCTGTAATATCCTGAAGCCGTCTATTATATAAAGAGGGTATATCAGCACGCCTTAGAAGTTCTTCATATGTAGCAGAGTGGGATTTATATATTACCCTTAGGGCTCGTTCTTGTATTCGTTCTAACTTTCTTTTGTCCGATGACTTGCAAAAATGCCAGATTAGATGGCAGTAAGTTAGATAAGGCAGTATAAAAGATTTATACAGTAGTAGCTTGGCCTTGCAAGGTACATGTATCAAGTTTCGAAGACGCGAGAGTACTCCAACTTTCTGGCTTGCCTTGGTACATAGTTTGCTAATAATTATGCTCAGTGAAGTTGAGGTTTTCATCTATATGAACTCCTAATAATTTGATTAGTTCTGTGTTCGCAATATCTAGATCGTTTATACTCAGCGTTTTGTCGCTCTTGTCCTTATCGAGTTTTCGTGGATTGATGTTTAGGGACTGAAACTTGTCTGGGTTGGCCAGTAGAAAGTTATTCAAATACCATGACAATGCTTGCTGGCCCTGTGTTTTCATTCTGCGTCGTACTGTTTCATGTTCCCATCCTTTGACATACATTTGGTGATCATCAGCATACATGGTTAAGTTTACGTCTTTGACGTGAGCTGACATATCGTTCTGGTAAATGTTCCATAGTAAGGGACCGAAAGACGATCCTTGAGGGCATCCCCGTTCCATCTTTGTCCAGTCACTAGTAGCATCACACATTTTTACTCTGTTCAATCTTTCATCAAAAAATGATCGCATAAGGTTAAGTGATCGCTCTCCAAATCCATAAGCTTCCAGTTTCTTTACCGTCAGAGAATGGCTGAGCGAATCAAAGGCCTTACTCATATCTGTAGATAACACTGATACCAGTTGCTTACTATCAACAGCTTGTTTCCAATCCTCAATCAGCGTAAGTAAGGTTGTTTCGCAACTATGTCTTTTTCTGTAAGCTGTCATTCTGTAGTACAGAGTTTCATCATAATGGCTTGTCACCTGATTGCTCAACAAGAATTCAAATATCTTATCAACAGCTATAAGGGAGGTGATAGGGCGATAGTTTCTAGCATCCTGTCTATCACCCTTCTTAAATACGGGTGTCCACTCACCCATCTTCCATGCGCTGGGCCAAGTACTCTGCTCTATACAGTTGTTATAGAGGCTGGTTAACGATGCTGCTGTTCCTTTAGCCACATTCTTAAGTAATTTAGGTGGTAGTCTTGTCTCCCATCCACTGGACTTCTTTGGATTAATCTTTTCCAGTGCCTGCTCTACTTCAGCCACTGTGAAGAGCTTGAATTCAAAATCGGTGTCTTTGTGTGTTTCTCGTATGGTCTTAACACTGCTGTGGTCACTGTGGTCCTCTTCCTTGATATTATTCACGTGGTCTCCACCAATACTCAGTGCCGCATTAGTGAAATATTTGGCTAGTATCTCTGCCACTTCCGTTTGATCCTTAACAGCATTATCACCCTCCGTTTTAAGGTGTATTGCTTCTGATTCTTTGACCTTGTTGCTGATAAAAGGTTTGAACATGTCATAGAATTTCGATGGTCTTGATTTGTGTTTGTCTGCCTTAGTATACCAATATGCTCGAATTGCTTTTCTACGCTCTCGTGTAGCTATATTTCGATACTTCCTTTTCAATTCCATGTTCTCTGAGGTGCGGTCTTCAGCAAACTTTTTGGCGTACTTCCTTTTGTTTCTCAGAGCTCTCTTCCATTCCTGTGTCATGTAAGGAATATCCTTTTCCCTTACTCTTTTCTTTTTGATTGGCGCGTGCTGATTAGCAACACTTTCAAAAAGTCCTCTCCAATAATCGTATTTGTCATCTACAGAGGTGAAGATGTCACTGACATGCCAAGGTGCATTAATTAGATCTTCATTAAACAGTTCGAAGTCAGTATTCTTAGTTTGCCTAAATATTATGGTCTTGGGCTTGTGCTTACAAACTTTATCGGTCATTTCTCCGTAGATCAAATAGTGGTCGCTTATTTCGGGATTATACACTCCGCATCTTGTAAACATCTCCGGGGTGTTAGTGAGAAGCACGTCCAAGAGCGTTTGTGAGTGCATTGTAACTCTGGTAGGCTCAGTTATTAGGCATGTCAAGTTATATACTTGCTCCAGATCTCTAAGCATCTTCCCCTCACCTTGATTGGGAATAAGCCGGTCCATGTTCAAGTCACCCAGAATAACTACGCACTGCTTTTGAAGACACGCCCATTGACAAATATCATTTATTTCGTCCTCAACATTTTGTTGATATTTTGATCCCCTGGGGTCTTTTTTCTTTCTGGATTGTTTAGGCGGCCTGTAAAGCGCTAAGAACAGTATTTCTCTCCTTCCAATACTGCTTTCTACCGCTAAAGCTTCCAGTGTCTTGTAGGCTTTTGGAAGTTTCAGTTTCTTAGAGAGTATGGCTGTAGAAAAATAAGCGATGAGACCATCTCCTCCTTTGCCTCTGTCTTTGCGATAAAGCCGGTATCCTTGTAGACTAAACTGATCGTCCGGATACGAGCGATCAATTTTAGTTTCCGACACGATAAATATGTGAGCTTTCAGTTCATCGTTCAGTAACTTTAGTTCCTCGAACTTGTTTTGTATGCTATTAATATTCAGATGTGCAACAAGAGCGCCACTCGAATTGTTTCTCCTTTCTTCCAGAATCGAGCTCACCTGGGAATTCGGAAGGTCCTCATTAGCATAGTCATTTTCAAATTTGCTCGCTTCCATCGTGATGTCAGTTGCAGTTGTATTTACTTGTATATTAGCATCTGTTTCAGACGGGTAATCCATGGTTGCGAAGGGGAGACTACATGATAAGCATATCCAGTCGATATCAGGATTATCCAAGTAGTACTTGAAGGCAGCCTTGGTTAAACCTAGGCATTTGGCATGCATCCACGAATTACAATCGGCACACAGCAGGGCATCTTGATTTGAACGAACGTTCTTGCCGCACTCCTTGCAGGGATATTTCGGTTGTTTCATTCTGTTGCTCGGTCCCGGATTTGTTTGAACATCTCCCGCGTTAATAATGCGATGAAGCTGAAAAGTACTATTCCCGTTCGCAGTGTAGTGAACCCTCGAATTTAAGAATGCATTTCCGAGGCCACGGCCTCACTGCCTGATATTTTTCAAAGTTTCGGCTACTTGTCTCGCCGCTCTCGCCTCCCATCTCACAGCAGAACACAGCCCGTAAGATAAAGATGTATCTTCTTCGTAAGAGAAGTTCAACAGACCGGTGACGAGCATACAAGTGAGAATTAGTCGCAGCATCAGTGATCTGCTTCCAGTCGCCATTAGGATTGCGTAATGGAGAGAGTTATGTTGGTAGGGAAAAATCTCAAACCGAGACCTTGTGTGTACCGGCCTTGACTAACTTTTCATTCATACTTTTGTAAACATGCGACACCACGCTTTCATCATGAAACCTTTAATAACTTTTTATTCCAACTTATAAAAAACTTAACGATTCACAATTTACAGCCAAACGTTTCGTCTCTGTACTCTAATGAAAACTTATTACGAGTTTCAAGGGTCGCGATCGTAATTGCGAATGCCATCAACGACAAAACTGGCGCTGGAAGAAAAATTTAAAAGTACTTGTAAACAGCGCATCTCAGAAACTTTGATACATACTCCTGCCTTCAAAGATATAGTATTTTAGCGTTTGAATGATCTATGTATGCCAAATGGAACTGGAAATATTTTTAGTGCATGTTTGCCTCGACGTTTTGGAAGACAATGAAAGTTCATTAATGTTGCCGACTTGTCGACGAGTGCCACCAGACAAAACTCGCGCTGGGAAAAAAATTAAAACTACTTGTAATATAAACGGCGCATCTTACAAACTTTGATAAAAACGCCTACCTTCAAAGATTGAGTATTTTAGCGTTTGAATGAACGATTTACATGTATGCCAAATAGAACCTGAGATATAATTTTTTTGAACAATTTCCGTGACGCTTTTTTTATAAACAATTGACTCGCCGGCGCATGCCGAAGGCTGGAACATTTTATTCCTACACAAGAGTAGATGTTTGTTTGAGTTAGCGGTTATTGCAGACTGAGCAATTGTAGGTAGCTGTTCTGATCATTCGGAGTGAGCAAGACTCGCAAAATCAACTGTTTGCCCGGAGTGAGCAAGACTCGCAAAATGAACTGTTTGCCCCCTTGATTGCGTGAATTGAAACGCATGGAACTCTGCTTCTGGTTACGTTCGATGTTCGATATTACCTTTGTTCTACATGAATCGAACAAACGATCGATGCATATTTTGGCCCCATCGATTTGACATCGAATCGTTTACACGTAACCGGTTTCTTACGTGTAATATATCATAATGCCATACTAAACGCATCAGTTATTCTCAAGAGAAACGAGACGAGGCTCGTGAGTAACGAGAAATGTCTCGAGAAAAACGAGACTCGTCTCGTGAGAAACGAGACGAGAAGTGGTAACTTACTTTTGAGCGGTACTGTAGCTACTGACATACATGTACATGTACCAGTAATTATAAGCTACAGTATATTCATGAGCATGTTATGTAGATGTTATTGACCAAAATGAATGTAAGATTGGCCAATTTTTGTGATTCTTATATCAAAGAAAAAGGTACATCTACCTAACGGGTGTTAGGTGAAATAACACACACGTCTGGACCTTTTGTTAACCATGTACACAGTAGATTGCAAGCACAATCCAGTTCATCTAAACTGCATGCTGTCTGAAAATAGTAATATTATAATGTAATTAATATTAACATTTTTTACATAAATTTGTGTTTTTGTATAGGTGCCGTAATTGTTGGTTCAGTGGATGGAAACAGGATCTGGGGAAAAGAACTGAAAGGCTTGCAACTCACAAATGTTGAGTGGTCTCCAGATGGAAAGAACATTGTGTTTGGAATCAGCAATGGAGAAGTTCAGATTTTTGATAACATAGGAAACTTTTGTGTAAGTTTAAGAGAAAGTGAAGTTACTTGAAAATGTAAAAAGTTAAAGTTCTCACTATTTACATATTGCTTATTTTAATTTACGTAACTACGTGTATTTCCAGACTAAGATGACCTTGTTCTGCCTTGCTAATGTAACAGGCGCTGTTAAGATCTCTGGAATTGAGTGGTAAGATATTTTTCAGTTAGTCAATTCTGATTAATAGAAATACAAATGGTACGCAATGCACAGTACCACTCAAATGTAAGTTACCACCGTCTTGCGAGACACGTCTCGTTTCTCTCGAGACTCGTCTTGAGAGAAACGAGACGAGTCTCGAGAGAAACAATACGCGAAAGGATTGACCATCAAACCTTGACTCGTTTTTTATTCACTGTACATGTATGTTCAGAAACACTGAAAATTTTAAATACGTATAAAAGTACACTGTTTCTGCATTTACAGTTTGAGGAATTTCGATTAAGTTATCTACATGTACATCATAAACCTTTAAGACAAACAATTTCCTGTATCTCTGCAATGATGAGAATAAAAATGCAATGTACTGTATTTAATGGTGTCATTGGTTATACACATGTAGTTCTGTAGTGTCAAAAAGTAATTTAGATTGAAACAATTACTGTACATGTCATCATGTACATTACATTTTATTTACATGTGCATGAAATAACAGGATAAGAGAGGAACTGGCATGGAAAATTATAATTTATGCAAGCAGCTGTCAACAGAACTTTTTCTTCACATGAAATTGTAAAATGTTATATACTTGGGCCTGGTTGTTCAAAGCCTAGTTAAGCTAATCCAGGGTTAGCGAGAATTTTGAGTTTAAATTTGCAACTGTTTAGTGAGTTTTTCTATTTACATTGTTTATCCTTGAGTTTTGAGTTTGAATAATCTCAAACTACCCAAAACATAAGCAGTGAAGGACATATTTAAACAAGAAAAATTAATACTTCGTTTAACTTTTAATCCTGGGTTAGTGTTAGTCGGCTTTCGAACATCCCGGCCCTGATGTTTGGAAAACCAGGTTCACACATCTAGAATACTCAGCTGAATAACATCCACTAAAAATGTATTTTAATTCACATGTGTTCAACATTTTTAAAAACACTCTTGCTAGGTATGATGGAGGAGAGGGATTTGTTGAGCCTAACTGTCCATGCCTGGCAGTGTGCTTCGACATGGGACGTATGCAGATTATGAGACATGAACTGGATGAGAGTAAGTAACAATGCCGCTGATCTTCTCTTGTCTAATGGTTACATGTAATTAGTTTAGTTTTATTTTGGTTTGATTTTTGTTCACTTTTGACTCTGTTGTTGCAGATTGTTGAATTTGCATGTCATTAATTTTTGTTTGTTGTACATAAAGGACAGTAAAAATCAAAATAAATTGAAACTACAACATTTTTATATCTGAAGGCTAGGCTAAGTGAATTTGTTTTTTTAAGTACATGTACAATTTACTCACTCTGCCCTAATAGAAAATATAGCTTGGCTAAGTGTATTTTTTCTCACAACCCCACCCTACAAATTCCTTGTATTCAGGTTAGTTGTTTAATCTGGCAGATCAGAGGATCTGGTCAAGCGGAAAGGCAAATTCATGAATAAATACACCTGGAGTGTATGCATAGAGAATATTACACAGTGGTGTAAGGACATGAATTTTATTTTTTAGTGAGGGTAAAAACAATATTTTACATGTACAAAGGAGCTCAGCGAGTAAGTAAAATGTTGATTTAAAAATTAGAAAATATTATAATTCATTTCTTCCAGCGACCTTGTCATTTTCTTTTTATTACATATGACAGATGGACTGTTGGCACTTTTAAATTTGCGGTGAAAAAGTGGGACATGACATCATCAATAATTATCCTCGCTAGTGAGGATATGAATACACATAATGCATATATGCATATATGCATATAGTTTCGTATGAATTCCACAAGTGGTCTAAGTCTGCATACGAGCCTAATGGCTCATCAGGCCGGAGCTTATCCCAGTTTCAGTAGCATGAAGCAACTAGGAGTATTTCTACTCCCCCCTGGATGGGATGCTAGTCCATTGCAGGGTACAAATTCGCCGGTACCCATTTATACACCTGGGTGGAGAAAGGCACTGTGAGAGTGAAGTGTCTTGCCCAAGGACACAACACAATGTCCCCGGCCAGGGCTCGAACCCGGAGCACTCGCTCCGGAGTCAAGCGCACTAACCATGAGGCCACCACGCCCCCACCCACGAATGGTGTATTTTCCAGTAAAACGCTTTGTATAAAATTAAAAGCAAGCTCAATAACAGTAATCTCTTTCTACTGTAGATCCTGTTTTGATTGACACCTCGATGGCTGTAATGAACATTCAGTGGAATAACTGTGGCTCAGTGCTGGCTGTTGCTGGTATGCAAAGAGCTGCTGGCCAGGTGAATGAGCGAGAAATGACAATAACAATAAAATTATTGTAATATTCACAGCAATGCTTCAAATTATGTACTGAAGTCATAAGCCTTGGCCAAACGATTGCAACTTTACAGCGCAACGTTGTTAGATGCAACATGTTGCACGCATTTGTCTAGCCTCTTGTGACATGTTGGGTGTTGTCGGCTCAAGTTTGAAAATGGTCAAAATCGAGCCAACAACACCCAACAAATTAAAATGTTTGTTGTTGCTGACCAAAAAAGGGTTGATTTGGACGTTTCCATTAACATACTGTAACCTTCTTCAGCATAAAAAAAATTATGCATTATAAACGGCTTCAAGATGTGAATGAGGCCTTTAAAAATAAACGAGAGTCCCTGGCTAATAAAATAGTGTACTTGTCTGGAATTAGCAAAATTAATAGAATTCTGGTCACGCATTGAATGCTACACTTCTAGAAACAATCTTCACAACCAGCGAACAGCGGTCCACTATCACTGCGAACAGTTTTCCACTATCTGTTAATTATTAAGATCAAATTAATTTTGTGACTGTTTTGTGCACAATCGTCAACGTTGTGCCAAAAAAAGAGTTTTTATCACCCGTAATGACGGCTCTTTTGTGCTCTTTTGTTTTTAAAGTGCACTAGGTTTGTCCAGTGTTTGTCCAAGTACACTTTCTTAACTCCCACCATCCTTTGCAACACATTAATTTTTGTCAAGTACATGTAGTTGGTAGCTAGACCCCTCCTCGACAGAGCACAAAAGATCTGTTCAAGTGAGACCGACAAGCTATCAGAAGTATAATGCATAGTTGACACTGACACCCTTAAAGTGCCCATGTCATCAAAAGTTTTATTTTCCCATCTGATTCTATGTTTCATGCAATGAACTTCTGCGAAAAATTTTTTCGATTTGGATAAAAAGCGATCTTTTAATGAAGTTTTAAAAACCTAAAAATCCTATTTTTTTGCGGTCGACCCGTGCCGCTGATCACAGCATCGACATGCTCAGAATTGTGACGTAGATTCAGGAACGTGTGAGTTCAGGCTTGACTTATCCCACTTGTTTTACCTCTGTAAATTTACATGTAGCTTCGTAGTCCATGCAAAATGTTTCTTTCCAGCATTTTGTATGAGCTACTAACTTACATTTACAGAGGTAAAACAAGCGAGACGAGTCAAGCCTGAAGTCACGTGTTCCTTAATCTACGTCATCAACTGGTGCGAATGGTGGACCAAAATGGCGGCAAATTTGAACGATTTTAAAACTCCTAAAAAATATTGCATTTTATCCAAATCGAATTTTTCTTTCGCAGAAGTTCATAGGGTGATATATAGAATAAGATAAGAAAATAAAAAATTTGATGACATGGGCACTTTAAGGTCAACAGTTACTCAGGTCAACTCATAAAAAGCTGTCAAAATACCATAACACCTGCCAGCCAGCCTGAAGAACGTGCTAGAGGTTTCGTCACTTTACCATACATGTACATGCAAGGAATTTCGGAGAAAATGGTGAAAACCTTGAATCAGTTTCAAGTCAATGTGGCCCATAAGCCATGATAGTACTGTTGTTCATTTGATCATGAATGTATTATCTGTTTTCAAGAATACAAATAAGTAATAGTAATTGGACCGAGTGGAGTACAATTCAGGGAGTAATCAAGCGAGTAATTTCAAAATCGGACGAGCGCGAAGCGCAAGGCCGATTTGAAATTACGAGCACAATTACTCCCTGAATTGTACGAGACGAGGTCCAATTACTACTTAATCGTATCTATAACAAATTTCGAAATTAAAAATGTCTTTTGAGAACTCCTTTTGAGCGAAAACGCCTGTAGCGCTCATCCTAACTTTAGAAAACTGTAGAAAACTTAGCTAAGGAAACCATTAAAGCACATGTAATTGACGTGAAAATCATGCGGGTATCCAATTACAGGTGTCCAATTACAAAAAGTTCAAATCGGACACCTGTAATTGGATACCCATGTGATCGCTTACGTGACAAATAGGAGCGCAGAGAACCAATCACGATCGAGAATGTTGTTATAGATATGATTATAGTTACTATTGTAGTCTCATTTTCTCATTAATGCTGTACATCTATAGTGATGTACGCCTGATATCTTTTACATATTCCTTCACAACAAACTGAAGTAGGTCTGCAGCCTTATGATCAGTTTGGTTTCTTTTGTATAAATCACTTACCGGTATTTCTCCCAAGCCTTAAACACTTCATTTATGGTAATTCTAATTGAGGAATGTTTTATTTAATAAATTATGTGGATGTTATTTCCAAATTCTCTTGAATGAGTTAGGAAAGTTTGAAAATCAAATATTACATGCAGCCATAAAGTTTTGGGAGTTTTTTTCTTTTTAATAACAGTTGCTAGAAATGAATTGCCTATAAAGTTTCTAGAAATAATATTTTTTCCCCAACAAGTTGATAGCTTGGCTTGTACACTACATGTGAGGACATGTAGCAGCATATTTTATTTGTTACCAATTTTGCTAATTCAATTCAACTGAAGTTTTAATTTCTTTTTTTCAGGACAAGGACGTCAATGTTGTGCAGTTTTATACGCCATTTGGTGAGGTAGGCCTTAATCCAAACAAACAACTTTATTTATTATTTTCTTTATTTATCTCTTAAAGTTAGTTAAATGTTATTACTAAGGCTGGCTTGCATATAGCGAAGAGCTAATCACGGCAAGCCAGACAGTTAACAAATAATTTTACATAATTTTTTTCTACTTACATGTACAATTACAACATGTAGACCTAAATCTTCGTGCTTTCAAACAATTAGGTAAAAGAATAATATGAAAAGAGGAAAACTAAAACAGCTAGTAATTTAATCATCATGGTTGATTCATCTTATTTATTATAGTATCTATGTCGACATAGGAGTTTTCAGTCTCTAGAATTTCAATTGGTTTTGTTCTGATAGATTTTTTAAAAGAATTAAAAAGAATTTAAAAGGATACATGTAGGTCTCAGTTCTAAATGCTTGCAAAAATAATAATACAGTATATGTATATTTATAATATGCATTTCATATCTAGGCTACATGTACATGTATTTGAAAAATGCAAGGTGACAAATGTTTTGTTTTTGTTATTCTAAAGTTCTAGTTACGCTAATCTAAAGTTCTGAAGTACATGTACATATCGGTTTCTGTGGGGGCACGATCGATGTTGCTCATTCATTTTGCCTGTTTGGGCTTCCCAGGTCTTTTTACAAATGATAATGAATTTTTCATGAGACTAAGATTGCAACTTTTACTAATGTTGCTATAAGGTTTACACTTCTTTAAAACTTTCCATTTTATCTGAAATGGTTTCTTCGCCTCCTGTAAAGTCCAAAAATGTTTTGAAAGTTGAATGTTCTGTTTCATTTCTTTTGCTCGCATGTCAAAAGGATGTCTGGTGGTTTCTGAAACATTCCTTGAAGCTCGTTGCCAATCCGACATAAGTTTCAGTTGAAGTCTCAGTGGTTACTGTGGCTTGATAGATGACATTTGACTGAAGGCATTTCCCTTCGAGTGGACAATCTGGTTGTTTTTTTCTGCAATTGCAGTTGTCAGGTTGTTGCATATTTCAGATCAAAGAACGAGTTTGTTGTGTGACAAGATAATAGATTTCATGTTAGGCATGGATGAGTTGCTCAGTTTAAGTGTGCTGTTGAAGTTCTTGTGGAATAGATATACACGTACATACAGTATATTGGTTTCCCATATTTATTGTTAGTAACTGATTTTTAGGTGCCACCTGTAATAATGTATCTTTCTTGAATTGTTTCGTTTGTGTAGCATCTGCGAACTCTAAAAGTCCCTGGAAAGCAGATAATGCAAGCCTGTTTTGAAGGTGGAGGACTGCGTATTGCCTTGGCTGTTGATTCCTTTATTTACTTTGCTAACATCAGGCCAAACTATAAGGTTTGTGGAGGGCATAAATTTGTCACCAGTTTCCACAGTAGTTAGGTGGTAATTTAATTTATTTAACAAGACTATTAGTTAGGAAACAACAATACATGTAATATCAATGATGGGGGGGTTAGATCTTAAATAAGCATAATTTTTTATAGGCTAATAATTTTCTGTTCGCTCTTTAGTTTTTGTTTTTATTCAGTTGCGAAGATAATCAAACTGTCCAATGGACCATGTTCTGTGCCTTGCGTTTTGTCAAAATAAGCTGCTATACATGTACTCATTGTACATGTATGTTACTTTGTCAACTCTCTTCTTGGTGTAAGGTAAAGTCTGCATACGAGCCAAGTGGCTCATCAGGCCGGAGCTTATCCCAGTTTCCGTGGCATGAAGCGACTAGGAATATTTCTTTTCCCCCCTGGATGGGATGCTAGTCCATCACAGGGTTACCCCCAGCATTAAATTCGCCGGTACCCATTTATACACCTGGGTGGAGAGAGGCACCATGGGAGTAAAGTGTCTTGCCTAAGAACACAACACAGTGTCCCTGGCCAGGGCTCGAACCCGGAGCGCTCGCTTCGGAGTCGAGCGCACTAACCATGAGGCCACCGCACCTCCACACTGGTGTACCACTGTGTTTATTACATGGACATGGTCACTACGTGAAATATTTTAAAATTTGACTGACTCCCTGCAAATTGCATGCACATGTTGCTTTTAATTTTTGATTTTGTTGTTCAACTATGTATACATGTATGTAGTTTGTTTTGTTCTACATGTAGCTATAGTTATTTGGTTTTTGTACTGTGATTACACCCTCTTATGTGACTTAAGCCATGTTCACACTAAATGTTAATTATATTCAACTGAATTACGATTCAATCTATCATACTCCATTCGATTTTATTCAATTATGGTTCTATTCACATCTGCGAAAATTCAAATAAACTAGGCAGGGCAACCTCGCAATCTAAAGTTGAAAACAAAATGGCGCCCTATCGAACAGCTGCCATGATATTCACCGCAATACTTGATTTGGAGGCCAGGAGAAAGGCAAAGGAAGCTTTGAAGGCTAAAAGAAGAAAAATATGCCGTCTGAAACAGCAACAACGGATGAGACAAACCACCACGTGTCCGCCAGTTTGTTCAATCACGCACTGTAATTACTTCAAACAACTCCCTTTTGGTTGTTTGAAGTAATTGTAATCCAATTATAATCAGGGACTGTAATTAGTTGACGTGAACCCATTTCATATCGATCATAATCGAGGCCTAATGTGAACACGGCTTTAGACTGATACAATAATACACTGTAATTGCTTTTTTTCAGTGGGGATATTTCTCTAACACAGTGGTGTACGCATTCAACAAGCCTGATCGACAAGAGCATTGTGTCATATTCTGGGACACAAAGAATGGAGAGGTACTGTACGTGCTAGTAGTTATCTACATTTATACCATGCCAAATAGAAAATACACATGTACAGGCAATCAGAATACAGGAAAGCTGTTGTACATGTACACAATGTATTCATCAGTATTAATGCAACCTTCTCATCATGTGCATATGTTGCATTGATTGTGTTGGCCACTGCATTTTCTACCGTATAGTTCTTAAAAGCTTGTGTGTATACCAAGAAAATAAGAGGGGCTCGTGTGATATTTTTCAGATATTTTCCACAATAGAAGTCAACTGTTTAACTGAAAGTTTTTAAAATTATTTTAAAGCATTTTTTCTCAATAGGGTTTTCAATAAGTTATTGCCATTTTTTTAACTATTCATGTAGTGATAGACAGTTCATTTACTAGTACTATTACCAGACAAAAAGACAAACAGGAAGCTTGCTTACATGTAGGTCATCATTACTGTAACTACTTGATTGTCTCTTTAGGAGATTGCCATTGTTTATTAATTACTATTTTCTTCTTACTAGAAATATGTGAAGTATGTGCGCAATCTGTTATCAATCACAGCATCTGGAGAGCATTGTGTATTGGCTACCAGGGCTGATGACAGCAGTGGACAGGTAGCTGATCAAGATACACATGCTTTAGTTCTTTTTACTAATTAGCATACATATTTGAGGATTTGGTGAAGCGTCAATTTTTTTATCCTCTTCCTGATAATGGTCTTTTTCTTGTTGTTCCCAGCATGTGCTTGTGCTTTGTAATGCCATTGGTACTCCGTTAGACTCCAAGTATATTGAAATAGGTAAGCTACACTGTACAGTTAAGAGCACGGTTTTATTTTGTTTTATATGTTTAAAAACGTGTTTTGTCCTTTAGAGGTAAAAATGGTATCTATAATGTTTTCTTTTTGCTGAATTTATAAGCTAGTAGTTCGAAAGGGCTATGGGTCAATAGCCCATGAGGGCGAAGGGTCTAATTGTTTTAGTATCACCCAACTGTAGTCGGACAGAAATGGCAATAAGAAAGTTAGCAAATGTAAGTTGAAGAAATATTTATTTGGGACTAAAACGAAAGAAAGTGTCACGCTCGATGGCGCTCGAGGACTATTGCCAATAGTCCTCGAGTAGCGTAGCCAATTAAAATGCAGGATTTGCCTTAGTCCACTAGTTGGGTGATACTAAATCTATTAAGAAAATAACCCAAAGTAAATACGCACGCTGATTGGTTTAAAACCTTGTTTCTATAACTCGATAGAAACACAGAACTAGCATGAGCTGTTGAAGTAATGATGGCGCGAACAAAGAGAATTTACATTTTGACGATCGAAGTAAACAAGTTGTTTTTCTTTTTCTTTGTCGCGGTATTTTCTAAAAGAAATAGAAAACATGTTCTCCGTGTTCCTATCGAGTTATAGCGGAGCTCCGGCGGCCCGAAGGGCCGCCAAGCGGAGCCCCATAACCATATAGGAAAAAGAAACCCATGTATGGATTTTCTCATGGTTAATCATGGACAGCGGTATTGCTCGTGGGCGCGTACGCACGACGGCGACGACGACGGTGGAGTCGCGCAAGATGGCGGCCATAAGGGGATCATAAGGGGACGTCTAAACCAAAAGGAGGCTTAATTTTTCGCGGGCTTTCTGGAGCTCAAGGCGGCTACACAATATGCTAGGTCAGCTAAAGGAGTAACGTTTGTCGTGTTTACGTGGAAACAGTGGAACAGTGGAAGCAGTTTTTTTGTGTGTATCAGGTTTTGTGATTATTAACTCATTTCCGACATCGCGGTGGAATTTTTCGCGGGAAAAATATACAGCAAATATCGAAAAAAACAAAATCATCTCAAAACATAACAAATTTACATTCGTTTGACCTTTTCAGGGCTATTTTTGCCGTCAAAATAAACATATGACCCGATTACGAAAAAACCCGGAAATTTCGCTATGCAAAGAATTTTGTCCAAAAATACGACTTCAAAGCGATATAACTCGTTCGCGTTAACAGCTAGCACACATCGATAAAGACAAAATTTGTTCCTTAACAATTCAGCTACATCATGTTAAAATTTCCGCGAAATCGAACGAAACCAAACTTTTAAATTAGATTTATCTTTTGGCACATCGCCCACCGCTTGCGTAGCCAAAGGAAGAGATAGTTGCCCGTAGCAACGGCAAAACATGACTGTAAGAGCAAGCAGCGTTTTGGTAAAAAAAACGCTGAATTATTGTCCGAGAGCTGAAAGTTGGATGGGCAAGTCTTTTTCGAACTAATCTCAAGTGATTTAGACGAAAAAATGACCTCCGCGGGCTACAAACGATCAAAAAAACACTTTGTAATTCAAGCCGTAATTTATTCAAAAACATGGCGTGTTGGATTTGCACACGCAAAACTAAAATACAGCTGAATACAGCTTACCCTTGCCTGAAAAGCCAGCAACTGGTCCCAAATTACTTTCTTTATCCTTAGGAATGTCCTGACTTCCATCTCCGAAAGATTTAGACCGAATTTTTGGGCAAAAAAACATTTCGCCGACGACAACCGACATCGCCGTGGTTTGCATACTAATGAGCGCACTTGACAAAACTCTCCCGAGGGGGGGATATGTATCAGGTTTTGTGATTATTAAACACAACACAGAAAACCTTGCAGCAAAGTTACAAAACTGAACTCAAAATTCAACCTTATCCTGGATAAGCCTAATCGGGCTACAGGAGCTCCGCTTTTAGGTTGACCTAAATCTATATATTAGAAACACTCGTGAAAGTTTGGGAGAACTCGAAAAAGCTGTGGAAACACTCGCCTGTGGCTCGTGTTCCCACAGCATTTCTCGTTCTCCCAAACTTTTCACTCGTGTTTCTATAACTCGATAGAAACACGGCACATGTTTTCTATTTCTTAAATATTACCAAACCTTTGTTTATGCTAGAGCCTCTGTTTGTGGCCATGACCAGAAGCCACGTGATAGCTTCATCCAAGGAGGCCTTTTATTCCTGGCAGTATCGCAGCCCAAAGAAACTCACTGCTCTGGAGCTTCAGACACATTCCAAGAGAAAAGATGTCCGAGAAAGGTTAGTTTGCTCCTGTGGTACTAGAAGTTAATCCACGTTTTTACCAAATCTTTTGTTTTGTACTCATTTGTAGCAGAGCAAAAACTTGTCAACCTAATCTTTGGGGTTTTGGATGAGACAACCTACAAGGACAATAGCTCTCAAGTTTAGTTCTATCGACGGTTGGAACTAAAACCTTGACCTTTGTTCAGAAGACTAGGTAGTGTACATGTAGGTTAACAATTCCTTGGAATGATGAGTACAAGAGGCAATACCGCGGTTGCCATCTAGGCGTATAAGTCCAGAGGAAACTTTCGAAAACTTCAAACTTGAATTTTCTTGGTCAATGAGGGAACTCCTGGTTTGATGTTGCGTTGATACTTGTTGAAAACATTTTCACCACTCGATAAAACAAGACCCATTGAGTTGGGCTTTGGCTGCGAAGTCTGGTAAACTAATATGTTAAACTTCAATTTATTTCTCAGTTGCAGTCCTTCGCAGGCTACCCCAAAGTATTTTTCTCCAGATTTCTTGACATTCCGTCACAATCCGTCTATACTCTTACATGTAGGTAATCCCACCCAACGCTTGAACGTGGACCATAAGATCCAGTCCAACAGGCTAACCACTTGACCAATGCTTCTTAAACTCATTTAATTTATGAAGTCTAAACAAAGGAATTCACAATTTAATTGATCACGTCTTATATTTTAACGAATACTATTTAATTTCTTCTTTTTGCTTTGTGTCAGTTTCGATCGAGGAGATAAATCAAACACAAGAGACGGTGTTTTACCAAACTTCCAAGCACCTCAGTGGTTGTCAAAAATACTCCAAATTTCTTGTTGTTTAGAAATGTGGTAGAACATGGTCTCTCGTGCTTGATGTATTTCTTCTCCTATAATCTTTGAACAGTGCACCGGGAAACTTTACAGTAGATTAATTTTCCGATTCATTTGACGTCTTTTGCAATGAATTTCTTTGTCGATTTTTAGATTAAAGCTGTTGATACTATATATTTTTTAGTTAAAATTAATCGATGAAAAAAGTTAAGAGGGTAGTGGTTAGTTGAAATTAATCAAGAACTTAATAACTACTAAACATTGATAAATTATTTCAGCTCTCAATTGCATGCAGTTAATTCTGTAAATTAATCTTAAAAAAAGTGGCGAATTCAAGAAACGTAATAAATACATTGCAAAGAAATATTATTTTTGTTAATAACTCTGATAAAATATGCTCTTTTAAATTATTTTTATAAATATTTAACCCTTGAAGTGATGCTGGAACGGCTTATTATCCAGAGTACTCCAATCTGCGGTAAGATATCAATGAAGTATTTTACTTACTAATTAATTTATAAACATAACAAACAAACTAGAACAAACTAGTTACAAAATAAATTTATAAACGTTATCAAACATCTTACAATCTGTTCTAATAAATCTTGACCAACTACATTTAGTAAATTCTCAG
Organism: Micromussa lordhowensis; assembly: GCA_964020085.1. NCBI lineage: Eukaryota > Metazoa > Cnidaria > Anthozoa > Scleractinia > Lobophylliidae > Micromussa > Micromussa lordhowensis. The sequence continues at coordinate 21,884,807 of OZ026604.1, forward strand.
CTCCGACTATTGCATTTCTAGCTTTTTGATTGGCTAAAAAACTCCGACTATGAGCCAATAGTCGGAGTTTTACGTCATATGGAAAATAGTGCGCCAAGTTTAAAAATTTTCCACACGAAGTTTTCAACTTCAGCCCTCTATAATGGCCGAAATGAAAATCGGCGGCAAAACCCGGTTTGAGAATTTACTAAAACAATTATTCCATTCGCCCTTGTTGGATATGAAGTGATTATAACCAACTCGCGCTACGCGCTCTTTGGTTATTTTACCACTTCGTATCCAACTCGGGCTCATGGAATAATTGTTATTTATTAAAAACTGGATCATTGGATAATGCAATTCGAGACTTTTCATTGGCTTAGCCATCATGGTATATGAGCCATTATACCATGATCTACAAAAATGGCGTGCGTATGCGTGATTTTTTGGGCCTTTTTGTTTTCATTGTAGTCTAGTTCTTTATTTTTTGGAGTGAAATGCACGTCACAAAATTGGCAACTTCTAGACGCTGCTGATATTTCTGAATTCGGGACTGAACAGAAAATAACTTAAGAAGGATTACCTTGGGAATGAGTCCTGTAACTCTCTTCCTCTCCATCGACTCTCGTATTAAACCAATCTTTTGAGGAAAAAGAGTGCTATTCACGATGAAGGAAACGAGAAAGACAGCCAAATGTAGCGTTGATTTACCGGCTTTGAGCACAGCATTAAATCAATGGTAATTTTTTGTAATTTGTTGATAAACAGGATGTTTCATATTGATGATGTGCCATCAGGAGCCGGAGAAGGCATCAAGGACATAAGCAAAGCTCTTGCGGTGTGTACATACAGTTTATTTGTCCATACTAGAAAATGTCCATACTGAAAAAAACAGCAGTCTTAATGAACTTGGGTGGATTAAGATTGGTTAGGCCAGCTTTAACGAGATATGCCATCACAATTTGTTGGACGGACGAATTTTCTTTCGGGGGGTGGGGGATTGTTATGGTAGAGCGTGGCGTGGATCTCTCGTGATTCGATTTCATGGAAAACTGATTGTCCTAAAGACTATTTATTGTTTTACACATCAAGGTAACTTTCTTCAGGAAAAATTAATTAATAATTAATAATTAATAATTAATAATTAGTTACCCAAGAACATTTAGCAGAATTAAATGAATTTGCATATATAAAGAAACATACATGAGAATGGCAGTTTCAATATCTGAAACTTTGGTGATCTTGCTTAAAGCTTCTGTGTTAAGTTAACGTTCGCTTGACCAAGTTACAGAACTTGATAAGTATGACTAGTGACATATTTTATACGACTGTTTCTTTCGACCTACATGTACTCTTGTCATTTATTGTACTAACTGCTTTATCTTGACTTGTCTTGCTTACAGCCAACGCATGATCCGGTGTGTTGTATTTGTGCATCGGATAAACTTTTGATTTTGGTAAGTGACTTACTGACTGTTGGATGGATTGACTGACTGACGAACAGACTCGCGGACTGGCTGATTGACTGACTGACGAACAGACTGACAGACTGACTGACGAACGGACTGACTGACTGACGAACTAACTGAGGAACGGACTGACTGACTGACTGACTGACTGATTGAACGGACTGACTGACCGACTGACTGACTGATTGACTGATTGACGGACTGACTGACTCACTGACGGACTGATTGACGAACGCACTGACTGACCGACTGACTGACTGATTGACTGATTGACGGACTGGCTGACTGACCGACTGACTGACTGACTGACTGACTGACTGACTGACGGACTGATTGACTGATTGACGGACTGGCTGACTGATTGACTGACTGACGGACTGATTGACGAACGCACTGACTGACTGACTGATTGATAGATAATTTGGTTTTATCAACTGGGTTGATAATGTGAATTGTCCACCGTAAAGAGATTCGGAAGCTGACGTTTCGAGCGTTACCCCTTCGTGGAACGATTCGAGCGATTATCGGGAGCGATTATCTTGTAATACTCCCACCGACGCAGCACCACAGTTTCTTTAGAAACTTGCCCCCTTTATTCGTTTGACTGATTGATTGACGGACTGACTCACGGACGGACTGACGTGGACTGGCTGGCGGATGGACCGACAGACGGACGGGACTGGCTGACGGAATGCCTGAAGGTCTGACTGACCTACTGAGAGATAAAATAAATACTTATTGATACCCAGACAGGCGAACGGTCAGAAAGACAGACTCAAGGGCTTTTGGTTTTATTTTTAAGGGCCGTGAATCAGGAACCATTCATCGCTACTTATTACCCAAGCTTGCATTGGAAATGAAGAATGTGCTCAACTGCCGTCCACACCAACTTTCACTAAACTGTATCTCCTCGTAAGAACTGAACTCTAGCTGTATAGTATTGTGGCATGTTTTGGTCAAAATATCATCGTGACTGCTCGTCCCTTTGCTAAGCAGCATGTAGAGTCCCACTTCTGAGCAGTCTTATGCCTTTTGTAACAAACCGTGTTGCTCTGACCAGCTGTCGTGACACGGGCCTGTGACAAGCTGTCGTGACATATTTTTTTGTCACGAGATCTTGTCTTGAGAAGTCGTCATGACAAGTTGTCATTAGGGGTAGACCGTTATATTATTGTGAGCGTACTAGGCAATTTTTCGAGTAATAAATTTCTTCAGGGCTAGGGCATTCACTTTTTTTTTAATTTGCTTTATGTGTTTTTTGGCGTGGTCCGCTTTGCATGAATGTTTTGGTCTCTATCTTGTGTAGGAATGTTTTTTTTTATAATTTCCTCCTTCTCCCATCAAAATTAAAATGGTTCATTCTTTTTTCGTTAGAATTGTCAAACTATGGAATGAATTACCGGGTGATATAGTGGAAGCTGATAGCTCTCAACTTTTTAAATCGAAGCTCAAATTGTATTTAAACATTTGATTGTAAAAATCTTAATTTATATATATACATTATACTTATCCTTTTCCTATTTTTTTTAAGGGAGTTTTTGCATAGGGCTAACCTCCTAACTTCCTTTTCTAGAAGTACTTTTATTCGAAGTTTTTATTTGTATATATAATTCTGCATCTAGAATACTGTAAATAAAGTATGTACATGTATGTATGTCTGTATGTCTGTCTGTCTGCAAAATGTTCAAATAGAATAGGTCATTTCCGAGTTTGCTTGTGCCTCTGTTTCAAAACGTCAGTCCTCGTGCAAAACCTTTCATCTGAAAATAAGTTTGATTTGCATGAAAATGAACCTGTAGGCGGAGCACAATTTTTCATATGAATGGCTTTGCCCAAGGCAGCTTGGAAATGCCCTATTAAACCTATACATGTACATAATGTATAAATAAGGCAAAAGTGAATAAAGGCAAACCTATAATAGTGTTTTCTCTCTCTTTGCACAGACGCTTGGCTATCATCGACATTTCCGGAGTTCTATCATTCTTTGAGCTAGTAAGTTATTTGAAGACTGGTTATTTAGCTTGTAAAGGTGCGGTGGACTCATGGTTAGTGCACTCAACGCCGGATCGAGTGGTCCGAGTTCACTACCTGGCCAGGGTCATTGTATTGTGTTCTTGGGCAAGACACTTTACTCTCACAATGCCTCTCTCCACCCAGGGCCTGGTTGTTCAAAGCCCGATTAAGCTAACCCAGGATTAGCGATAATTTTGATTTTACTTTTGTAACTTTTCCGTGAGTTTTTCTGTTTATATTGTTTGTCCCTCTGTTTAAAGTTTTAATAATCTCAAACTACACAAAACATAAGCAGTGAAAGACATTTTTAAACAAGACAAATTAATGTTGCCGTTAACTTTTTAATCCTGGGTTAGTGTTAACCGGCTTTCGAACAACCCAGCCCAGGTGTATAGATGGTTACTGGGAAATTTAATGCTGGGGGTAGACCTGCGATGGCCAACATCCCATCCAGGGGGAGGGGGGAGATTAGAAATACTCCTAGTCGCTTCATACTACAAGAATCATAGATAAGCGCCGGCCTGATGGGCGAATAAATTGTTACAGAGCCAGCCAATATTCTTTTTTTTTTTCAAACAACTTGACTCGTGTTCTTGAATTTAACAGGATGTGAGAAAAGCCGATCCTGCAAGAAACGAAACAGTGGTTGGTGAACATCTGAAGTTTGAGAGAAAAGATGTGTGGGACATGAAGTGGGCAGACGTGAGTTTTACGAAAAGTCCGTAACTCATATTACCATGGTTTCTTTACGAAATAGAAGACAGTTTCCTATGTTCTTTAAGAAAATAACTCCAGGCTTGAACTCTAGGAAAAACTGCTAGAGAAAGCAGAAGCGCGATGCAAGCTCGCTCAGCAGTTTTTCGTGACCTCAAAAGTGCATCATCTTTTTAGAAAGTATAGGAACACCATCTTCCATTTGGTTCAGAATAAAGCATAAAAAAAGAAAAAGTATAGTGAGTTTATATCTTAGAAGGGGCGTTGGTTTCACTGTAACACAACAACCGGGACAAACGTATTCTATATTTCCCAGCCGTGCACATATAAATATATGTTATTGGCCGGCTGGGAGGTCCGTATAGGGAAAAACTGTGACCGAGGTCTTGAAAATGCTGCCTGAGGTCGCAGGCCGAGGGCAGCATTTTCAAGCCCGAGGTCACAGTTTTCCCTATACGGACCGACCCTGAGCCGGCCAATAACATTTTTATCTTTTTCTTCTTGCCTTGAACTGGCTTACAAGTGGGTTTGTTTACGCAACTTTGCCATTGAATCGGCTTACGCGCCGTCTACAAACCATTCGCAAAAAATCTAACGAGCGAACGAGGGAGTAAATCGCGGAGCTAGCCATTTAATAAAACGAACATAATGCATACTCAGCTCTAGTAATGTCATAAAACGAAGAGGAATAACTTTGCCCGTAACTTGCAGTGGGTACCGAAAAGACGTTAGGAAGATAATTAATTTTTTTTTCAAGCATCTGAGCGGGCTGGAATCCTGAATCCTCGAATTTGATTGGCTAACCACGCGCGCGTGACCGGTCCAGCTTTTAAAATCTTAATGTTACAAAGTTTGTTGTAAACATCCCCGCGTAGTGACGAATATGCACCCAAAATATAACTGTCAAGTGGATTCGGATGAGAGCGGACACAGTGAAAGCGAATTTTACTACCCTGAGTAAGAAACTTTGAACCAAACGACGCCTATAAATCGTGACGAAGTTGAACAAGACAGTCACTTAAACAACATTCAAGAAAAAAAATATGTTATTTAACGGGCTAGGTCGGTCCGTACTCAAGACCTCGGGCATAGTTTTTTCCCATACTGACCTCCCGCCCGGTAAATAACATATACATCTCCACTGTGATCCAGATGGGTTTGGGCAACCATGCCAATGAGCTAAGCAGAACGGTTTCAAACACTTTCAGCGCGCCCTTCAGTAGAATATGGCCCGCTTAATCGACCAAGCACAGCGCGCATTGTTACTGAGAGACATACACGTAATAAATGTAATTAATAACGGATTTTTAGCGAAGATTTGTTTATCGCTCAATTTGTCGATGTCCTGTGCTTTATTCCACAGGATAACGCGGAGCTGTTTGCCATGATGGAGAAGACAAGAATGTATATATTCCGTAATCTCGACCCTGAGGTATATGCATACCACAATGAAGAGAGAGAAAACAAAAAAAATCGTTTTAACCTAGTTGTCTTTAAAAGCAGCGATGCATTGGCTGTTGAAGTGATATGTTACACAATATCCTACTACCACTACTGCAAGTTATTTTTTTTAGTCATAGAGGCATTCAGGTTTGGCTTCATTTATTTTTTCATTTTGTCATACATCTGCTTGTATTTGTCGCTGGGATTAGTGTGTTACGTACAAGTGAGAAATGATTCGTCCAGACTTAAGCAGACGCTTAGTTTGCCCATATTTTTACTCTTCATCCCTACCGTCACTTCCTAATGGTCTCATAGCTTCATTTCTCGGGCACTGTTCCACAAAATAAAATCATTCTCATTTTTGTATACTGAGCTCGAGATTTCTATCGCGTGATAGTCGACGATAGCGCAGCGCGAGTCAACGCGTACACGTTTAAATCCTCTTCACAGACTCTTCGAAAACCTAAAGAAGCGACCGTTGTTTTGTTAACAACCGTACAACGTGACTGCTAGGCTACTCGCCATCTACAACAGAATAGATAGTGAGCAGTGTAGCTTGTAAGAGAACGGCGTTCGTGATAGAGTGCTAGTAGATCTTGATTGATACAAAAAAGGGGTATGCTTATTCAGCCTCCTAAAAACATACCAACAGAATGAGTTAAGAGTTTGGTATTCTGTTTCAGCGTAGGCGCTCAGATCACTCCTCGCTCAATATTTTCCTAAGTTGATGGTAATTCTGAAGATACTAATGGAAAGCAACTTTTCTATCGTATTGCACTCTTGTATTACGGTTGGGGACGGACAATACAGTCTGCCAGACTGACCTCACTTTCCCTTGTCTTTTGTCAAATTAATGTTCAAACTTTTGCTGTAGGAGCCAATCTTGAGCTTGGGTTGATATCTGTCAGACTTCACCTTCCCTTGTCTTTTGTCAAAGTAATGTTCAAACTTTACGTTGTGTTTTTGCCGTAGGAGCCAATCTTGAGCTCGGGCTATATCTGTCAGTTCAATGACCTGGAGGTCAGGGCTGTGCTGCTGGATGAGATCATGAAGGTTAGCTGAAAAACTACAATTCAGATCCCAAACATTGAATGGTTCCATCCCGGTTAAGCTAACCCAGGGTTAGCGAGAATTTTGATTTTAAATTTGCAAATGTTTGGTGAGTTTTTCTGTTTACATTGTTTACTCCTGAGTTTTGAGTTTGAATAATCTCAACCTACCCAAAACATAAGCTGTGAAAAACATTTTTAAACAAGAAAAATTAGTACCCTACGTTGGTGAACTTTTAATCCTGGGTTAGCGTTAACCGGCGTTAACAACCCGGCCCTGGTGACTAAGGACTAGTCTCCAATCTTGGTCATTTCTTTGAAACGCTGTAGTGGAGGATGTGTTTTTTTTATAGATCGCCTTCATTATAGGGACATGACGCCTATACGGCAACGACGGCGATGACCACGCCTATTAGAAAATGTATATATATTTTACTTCAGCATTTTGTAGTTATCAAGATTTGTTCAGTGTGTCTGTTGGTATAAAAACGTGCCCTGCTGAAGATGCTACGAATTCGCTCAGTTCCAAAGAGAAATACGAAAAATTAGCCGTGATGGTATATGTTCGTCAACAAACTTGGAAGTTGGTCATTTTGTGTTGTGGATTTGCAAAGGACGGCTACGAAATGTATCAAGGTGCACAGTATACGTGGAGGCGCGGTGGCCTCATGGTTAGTGCGCTCAACTCCGGAGCGAGCGCTCCGGGTTCGAGCCCTGGCCAGGCACATTGTGCTGTGTTCTTAGGCAAGACACTTTACTCTCACGGTGCCTCTCTGCTCCCAGGTGTATAAATGGGTGCCGGCGAATTTAATGCTGGGGTTAACCCTGCAATGGACTAGCATCCCATCCAGGGGGGAGTAGAAATATTCCTAGTCGCTTCATGCCACCGTAACCGGGATAAGCTCCGGCCTTATGAGCCACTTGGCTCGTATGCAGACTTTACCTCCCTTTCCCACAGTATACATGTACAGATCCATTGTTTTTTTGTTTGGCGTGTTTTGTGTTAAGTCCGTCAGTTGGCAGAATTCACATGTCACGGGACCTCGGGTGTGGAAGAGTTCAAAGATGCAATTTAAACCTTGTTTTTCTTTACAAACAGGATCCGGACCATCCAAGCAAAGAAAACTTGATGGACTTGGAGGTTAAGGTAGGATATAGTGGCGATACGTGCCTTTGTACGATTTTAAAGTCTGGTTTGACAACTCGCCAACACTCAGTCTTTCCGAGACAAGTTGCTAATCAACGTGACGTCATGGCTAATGAGATGTTTAATAAATAGATTCCATGGTGCCTTGCGTCTGTTCAGTAATAGATCACAGATGACGTCAAAATGTGGTAAGAGCTAAAACGTGACACACGAGGCGATAGCCGAGTGTGTCACTGATATTCTTACTACATTTCAATTATTGATCAGACGCGGCATGGAGTCTATTTGTATGGTAGAGAAACAAAGAAATCGTTATGACTTCATGAAATGTCTGCTATCCAATAAATCATAAGTAGGTACAATCAAAATACCTTGCTACCCCTTGCTATTTTCCTCAACAGTATAATACTTTCTTTTTTTCTGCAGTCTCTGCGCGATGCTGGTGACCTGTTGGAAAAAGTTGGCATTCCTGATGCGTACCAGTTTATCGAAGATAATCCTCACCCGAGATTGTGGTATGAATTTAAATCATTTGGTAAAACGCAGCCGTTAGAGTTCACTTCCCTTACATACATTGACATATTCCCCTTGGTTATTGAAACACACTAATGAAAAACCAACAATCACTTGTGAAAAATTTCTCCGCATGTGACCAAATGGCCCAATTCAGCCTACCAGACAAAAAGCAAAAAGCTGTAAAAAAAAAGGCGTCAAAATGAACCACATTGGCGCTTGGCTGATTTTAATCCGACTTTTTCAAAAGACACGAAAATCTTTCAAAACAGAAACTTTGTCTACAGTAAACCTTGGAATTGGCAGTTTTTAGCTTTTAGGCGGTAAGAATGAAGCGTTGAAACAGACGTTCACAGCGTTTGCACACTGCAGTTCTTCATTCTGGTAATACATATCAACAGGTGTTTATCCGAGCAATTTATTTTTAGTGATTTTTTTAATTTCACTGTTTACTCGTGTTACCTCTGATATTGCAGGCGCCTGTTGGCCGAGTCTTCCCTTGAGAGACTGGAGCTAGAAGTAGCGGAGAAGGCGTTTGTTCGTTGTCAGGATTATCAAGGAATCAAGTTTGTCAAGAGGCTCGCTAAGTTAGACGTGAGTCTAGTTTGGTTCAAGCCTTTGTAACCTGAAGAACCAGACCTCTTTCTGTATTCAGCAACATGGATCTCATTTGAGCCACGTCATCATTTGGAATTTTTCGGCTCCAGTCCCAGACGCGTGACGATCGGGAAAGGAATAGCCCTTTTCACGGTTAATTTTTCTCATTTGCATTACATTGTAATCCAACGTGCGTGCGAGGCAATTTCCGGCTAAACTACAAAATAGCCCGAAATTGCCTCACATACATGCTAGTTTATATTGTGATGCAAATGAGAAAAGTTTACCGTGAAAAGGGCTATTCCTTTCCCGCTTCACGCGTCTGGGACTGGAGCCGAAAAAATTCCAAAGTGAAATGAGATCCATGTTTTTGATTGGCTATTGCATGCAACGACCAATTAAGGACGTTCGCGCCCATTGCTACTGCGCATCTCTAGTGCGCACGCTATTCATTGGTCACGCGCGTGCCACGTCATTTTCAAGCGCGCGCACCGAGTCGAAAACTTAACAAAATAGAGAGCTGATGACCTTTGCGTTAACTTGGTGTGCGAATATTTTTGTTGGAAGCTCGGTGACCCCCACTTTTTTTTCGGCAGATCACTTCCTTTTTTAACTCTCTACATTATACTAAAAAAACAAAAAAATCTGTGTGTGGGAAGTTGTAATTATTTGTCATATACTATTAAAAAAGGGTCGAATTGGTACATGGAGACAGGTGTGCGTGACTTAGAAGTTGTCTTTTTAAAGGCTAATTCTAGCAGATTTAATGACATACGTAGCAAAGATCTATCAATTAGGCCTATATAAGCCGTGTTAAACACTCATAGCTTAGAGATGATTCTTCAACTTAAATATATGCCGATAGTAATGAATCCGGCCAGAATCGCCTCGAATGACTGAGAATCGTAGAAATGCTATGGTCTGAGCTACGCTTTATCTTGAAAACGAGTTCGGTGACCCCCGATTTTTTTTACGTTTTTTATCTAATCTTATCATTTTCTACCGTCAGTCAAAGTTTTAAAAAAATCTGTGTGTGGGAAGTTTTTGGGCGCGAACGTCCTTAAAGAACAGTTGAAGTCCATGTTCCCGCTGGTTTATGTAGTCGGTACAAAGTCAACTTCGATGTTTTTCGAACCCTTGATTTTTCACTCGATTATTCGAAGCAAAGTTTGCTCCCTTGGCAAAATTTATTAGAAGAAATGTACGCTCGATTTTGCCAACCTCCTGATTTCTCGAACCAATTTCCGTTTTCCTGGATGGTTTAAAAAATCACGGTTCCACTGCGGTAACAAAGACCCGAATGCCGCTTATAAAAAGGTAGAAGTTGGGGGTAAAATTTTACTATTCCACTCCTGCAGCCATACAAATTATCTTAAATTAGGAACTGCAAATGGTCCAGATTCCCCAACCTTCAACTTACTTTGCTGTGACTTTAATAAACTCTTCTGCTGACCTGCTGTGATAATTTCATTTTAAGGTGACTCGAAACAGTTTCTAGCACTTTCCAAGACTTGATTGGTCATTATAACCACTACATCTATTTATCAGTTGATGCCAAACTCGTGGTATCAAAACACTGCCCAATCATTGGTGAACATGTTGCTGTCAATTTTGTAGTTCAATAGGTTACCATAGCAACACTGTGACCTGCTAAAAACACCCTTAATTTTAGCTTTAAGCTCTTATAACTCATGAACGAGCTTGGTGACCCCTATTCTTTATTAGGGACCTTTAGATCGGAGGACGAGGACGACTGCGAGTACGAGTTTTCCATACTGAGCATGCGCATAGGGTTTGGAGGCCGACATTTTTCGAAGTGCGCGTGCTCAGAACAGAAAACTCGTACTCGTAGTCGTAGTCGTCCTCGTCCTCCGATCTAAAGGTCCCTATTATAGAATTCTGATAAACATGACAAGATGCAACTTTTTGTAAAGTTTAAAAACTTCTGTGGTGTAAGTTCAGAGCCACCTTAATTTACCTGAACAGAAAGAAATACTAATTGTTTAGCATTCTCAGACGTTCGTGTTCATTAACAGAATGAAACCAAGAAGAGAGCCGAAGTCGCTGCATATTTCAAGCGATTCGAGGAGGCAGAAAGACTCTACTTGGAAATGGACAGAAGGTATTGCTTACTTATTGCGATGGCGTTAAACCCAGACGCGATTAATTTCATTCAATGTCATCCATTTTCACTGCACAAATTATAAGCCATAAGAAAATATACAAGCAATAAATTATATATTACGAAATGAAAAGAAGAATAGCAGCCAGGAAGGACTAGAAAGGAGCATTAGAACCATACGTGCTAGGCAACCCAATTGCGTTGTCGATTAATTCCACAACGCAAAGAAGCGGCCGCCATTTCACTAAAAAAACTACACACTATTAGGCTACTCACTCTCCACAACAGAATAGATAGCGAGTAGTGTAGCCAATCAGAGAACGGCATTCGTTATAGAACTCTAGCAGATTTATGCTAATAAAAGTTAGACCCTGTGTTAGATATTGAAATAGAACTATGAACACTTAAAATTCTGGTATTAGACTTTGTACATTTAAATTTTTCAGAGACCTTGCTGTTGACTTGAGATTGAAGCTGGGAGACTGGTTCAGAGTTGTTCAACTCCTTAAAACCGGAGGGGGAGGAGGTAAGTACACTGGGCGGGAGGGGGGGGGGGTATAGAACCCGCACACTTTTTCTGTAGTGCTGCAATGCCAGAAGCTCAGTGATTGGGAGAACTAAACATCCCAAAGAAAAAGACAGCAAGAAAAGGAAAACGAAGAAGAAAAGGAATTCCGGTTTCCATTCTTTATTCGTCCATAGAAGCTGCTATAACAACAGCTTAATAATAATAATACAAAAGCAGGACGAACACGAAGACATGACTAACCTAGAATGACCTAAATCTCCCGCCAAATGCCTAAATAATCCTTAAACGTCCCGTGACATCCCGCGAACCTCTCCATCGACCCGTCAGAATAATAATTTCTGACTAATTCGTCCCTCAATCGCCAAAAATTACATTTGTCACGAGTTATGAAGCAAATTTGGCGATGTACAAAGTCATCTCTAAATTGAAAAACCATTAAAATAATACTTTGCTTATGTAGAAAAAACCAACGATGTAATAATAATCCAAAAGGGAACTAGCTTGCTTAAGGATGGCGAACATTAACATGCATTGCAAACGAAGAACTTGAAAACGCTAGGCTAAACTTTTCTAGATTGTAGCTCCTCTAAAATTAGCACCGTACTGTGGACATGTGATGTATGCCAAAGACGGGATTAAGAGTCGAATGTATTACGAAGCAGAAGCATTGACGTCATATACCGTGACACGTGATCTAGCTCGTTTAACTGTATGTTTCAGGTGATGATCAACTTTTGGAGCAGGCCTGGAACGCAATTGGTGATTACTACGCTGACCGGCAAAAGTGGCAGAACGCGGTCACATATTACGTCCAAGGAAGGAACCAGGCGCGGCTCGCCGAGTGCTATTACATGCTGGAGGATTATAATGGGCTGGAGAAAATGGTCAATACTTTACCAGAAAATCATGTCCTGCTATCGGTCAGTATACATAGAAATCAATAGACCTTTTAAGCTTGTGCGGTTTGTTGTCCCATTTCAGACCATGTGATGGTATTCTTGAGAATTCTTGCTTTCAAAATTTTCCAATAGTCGCAGATACATGAATGAATAATTTTAGATAGATAAAAGAACGATTCTCAGCTCTGGAGAACATCACGTGGTCTAAAACATTGTGTTATTGTGTTAGTAGCAGACTCAGAGTCTCCCAGTGATGTAGTGTGCCAATAAAATCCACATTGCTGTGTCTGTAGAAGAAATTAGTTTTGTTTTTGTTTGTTTGTTTGTTTTGTTAATGAGCATTGTCTGTTTTGCAGGAAATTGCTGTTATGTTTTCTACAGTTGGTATGTGTGAACAGGCAGTGGCTGCTTTTACCAAGGTACATGGGTTATTGACCAAGTGTGAGGTCAAGATGGCTGGATATTGGCCGAGTGCTTTTTTATTATATGGCTTTTGGGGAAATTTTTCTTGCGGGACAAGGCGGGTTGTCCCGAGAGGGCAAGATGGCTCCATCTTGCCCGCTCGGGTAGCCAATCACAACGCAGGATTTGATTCATCTTGCCCGCTCGCGGAGCTAGCCATTTAATAAAAGGACTTATTTTTTCATCCAATCAGAAGAAAAACCAGAACCAATCGTGACTCGCGCGCACACGTTTTTCCGCGCCTCGCGTCAGCTGCACATGTTTACTTCGAGTTTTGATTGGTTCACTGAATTGTCTGTGTTCTTTGTGATTGGCTTAAGTGATTACTTTGGTTTTGGTTTCACGAAACTCAACTGAAAACCCCTCTATATGCACTCTTTTCATTTCTCACTTATTTTCCAATACACTGTGCCTTTAGACAGGGAAAGTGAAAGAAGCTATTGACTGCTGTGTTCATCTTAACCAATGGGACCAAGCCATTGAATTGGCCAAGCAGCATAACATCAAAGAGATCGACACGCTACTTGCCAAATACGCTTCTTACCTCCTAGACAAGAAAAAGACGCTAGACGCTATCGAACTGTATCCTTTCAATCTACGTTCTTCATTTGAAATCCAACTCACTCTGCGTTAAATATAACCATCCTTATTAAAAACTGGATCATTGGATAATGCAATTCGAGAGTTTTCATTGGCTAAGCCATCATGGTATATGAGCCATTATACGATGATCTACAAAAATGGCGAGCGTATGCGTTATTTTTTTGGGCCTTTTTGTTTTTATTGTAGTCTAGTTTTCTATATTTTGGGGGCGTTTTTAATAAAACAATTATTCCACTCGCGCTTGTTGGATATGAGATGATTATAGCCAACTCGGCGCTACCCGCCTCGTTGGCTATCTATCAGCTCGTATCCAACGCGCGCTCGTGGAATAATTGTTAAATATTTCCTTTGTGCATATACTTGCCTTTCTGTTGTTATTCTGCCTTAGTGAACTATTATTTCAAGGTTGCCAGTGATTTGAAGGTAATATTGTATTAAGGGTTGACAAACAACTTAATTAACTTGCTACAGTGGCTTTCATTTGAGTGTCGAAAAGTAACTGGCTTTGCATCACTACACTACATGATTGGCTTGAAAAACTCGCGCCACTTTCTCATCCAGTCAGAAGTAAAACCAAAACCAATCGTGACTCGCTTGCCAACGTTTTCCCGCGCTTCCCGTCAGCCACACGCAGTTCGAGTTTTGATTGGTTTACTGGCTTTTCTGTGTCCCTTGTGATTGGCTACAGTGATTTGGTTTTGGTTTTGGTTTTTCAACACTTAATTCAAAACCGCTCCAGGCGTGACTAACACAAAGAGTAACTAATCAGATTCGTGTTCAGGTTGCTTTTAAGATTTCTCGGCAACCGTAAGAAAACCGCTTCACTGGCTGGCATGATAACTTAACAGGCCATGAGCTACAACTTCTGCGATGTTGAAACAGCAGAAACACGTATGCAATCGATATCAGTTGAAACACCAAAGGTTGTGTGTCAGTTTTGTTATGATGCCTTAACGATGTTTAGCTATCGTAAAGCAAATCACTTTATTGATGCTGCGAAACTCCTTTTCAAAGTAAGTGTCTTCCTGTCTTCCTTTATACACATATCAAAACTGCGGGGAAAAGAATCCTGAATATCGACTTGAGCAATTATCATCTCATAGTGAATCGCATCACACCTTTTCTCGTTTTATTTATTTTATTTTATTTTTTGCCACACACAATAGAATAAATGAAAATACATGGATTAAATGACAATACCAAGAAATTACAATGATTATAGTAAATTACAGATATAGTACACAAATAGATATATAAAAGTACAAATATAAGGTTTAATACAGAAGTAAAAAAATATATATATATTTGAATAAAGAAAACAAAATGGCGACGGAACCTAAAAAGAAACCACAGGACTTGTAGGCTTAGGTTCCCTCTCGAAAAGCAAAAGGTGATTGAATTAAATTTATTACGACAAGTATGACAACCCTTATTCAGTATGAGAACAGAGTTAATAGTTGTAGATTGAAGATGCCTTTAGGTTTTTTTTAAAAGACGCCAGTGAGGAAGAGCCCGAAATTTCAGGAGAAAGAGGGGTGATTTCGTTCGCTGAGGGGTGTGATTTGTTCAACTTTGTGATGATTTCCCACCCCCCACCCCCATCCAAAGAAACTAGAGCACCCGTGTCCCGCACACGTATCCCGCACCGCTGGTGCTTGTCTCCGGTTTCTGTAGCATGAAACGACAAGGAGTACTCCCTACTGGATGGGATGTTAGTCCATTACAGGGGTACCCATTCCGGTTCCCATTTATATATACCTGGGTGGAAACAGGCACTGCGAGAGTTCCACTGCTTAATTCTGGGATGAACGAAGGTATTAGTTTCTAAAGAAACTGTACGGTGTGCAGGGGCGTAGCTAGGGGGCGGGTCCTGGGGTGCTCGCGACCCTTCTTCTGTGAACCTTTTTTTAGCAAACAACCTACAGCAGGTGACAAAAACGACGTGACAATCTGGTGAGTACCCTCACTTTGACACAGTGTGACCCCCCTTTGAAAAATCCTGGCTACGCCCCCGGTGTGTTAGAAGGCCCTAATACGGGATATTTCAGTGGGGAAAATGTAATGGGATATGGGATATTTAGATCAGATAAAACCCCGGATATAGAGTAAGCAATTCGTTCATTTTTGCCATTGTATCAAAGGGACACGGGATATTTAGCCCAAAAATGAACGGGATGTGGGATACTAAGACCCCGTCTTTGAAGGGGCCTCACTTAGCTGTGCATCATCTTGAAGTTGCGTAAGGTAAATGAACCACCGTAGCGCGTTGGTGAAGCTGACTTTTCGAGCGTTAGCCACCGTGGTTTACTCAGTCCAGCGTCCAACCCATTGACCATCAAACCACTGTTCCTGTTAAGTAGAGCACAGAATGTGCCGTAACTATGATAGCAATATATGTATATTTTTTTTTTCCTTCTTTTATTGATTTTTAATTCATCTTATCGCAGGTCGCCGGTGAAGTGGCAGACGCCAAGACTAACCCACTTCGTGCCAAAAAATTGTACGTCCTAGCAGCTTTACTGGTAAGTTTGAATGTCTGGTTTTAATTCTCACCGGCGTTGTTTAATATATTGTGGTACGTCGCTCAGCTGATTAAGCTATAAGAATACTAACTTCAGTGAGATTCTCCACGAGCCATAGTCTGCGTGGCAGATGTTTCCTTCCATTTTCCAGATGGAGCAAGCGAGCGAGCAAGCAAACCAGCGCAGCTTGGGTGAGCAAAAAATGGGGAGAAGGGAGGAGGGGGTTCATTTTTTGTCCCCTCCCCATCCCCCTGCTCCTTATTTTTTCGCACTCGCTCGCAGTTTCGTATGCTTTTGGAAATGAACGCTTACTACACAGGCTACACGAGTCAGTGAACGTCTACTTACCCTTTCCACTGTTCGTTTGATACCGATATTTTGCGTTACCCTTGTCTGTTACCGATATTTTGAGTTACCCTTGTCTGTTACCGATATTTTGCGTTACCGTTGTCGTGCGTTAACTCTGTGTTACCGTTTTACTTTAAGGTGGAAAATTATCATGAGCACGTGAAGATGACGAAGATGAAAACAGCTTCTGGAAGAGAGAAGAAGAGCACGAGAGAGGTTGGTAGTGAGTTAAGGAGAATTTGTTTTCCGTGATACCTCGGTCCCACTGTCTCTCGCTCCAGGTGCCAGGAAGAAGAGAGACACTGGGAAGGAGGTTGCTTTCCGTATTAGAAGTGACTTGTTAGATTCACAAGCTTAACCACCTTGAACACTTGACATTTTATTCGACATTTTCCTTTTGTGGTAGTTGTAGTATCAGGGTTTTTGTACAATCAAAAACCTGTACAGTAGGCAGAGGTCAACTTAAAAAAAAAAATAGAACTCAATGAGCTCCAGGAGAGCTCTAAGATATGGTTTGGTGGTACTGGTCAGCGGATACCTTGTTTTGACAGACGGATTTAGGGCCAATTATGTGACAACCAGCAGCAATGGGGCTTCCGCTTAAGCGCCTTCGGCGCGCAGGTGCTCCGGTATAAGAACCTTCATTCCAATCTATATTCACTCAAAAACAGTATGCAAAAACTGTTAAGTGTTGATGAGTGTTCTCACTGTAAATCTCGACTCTTTCTGTTTTTAATCGTTTTCGTTTTATGTTTTGTCTTACAGGTGATATATTCAGAGGTAATGTCAGTCGAGTGGCAGGTAGAACTGTAGATTTACGAAGCTAGTTTCCGCTTAGTTGATAAGAATGCGCAGATGCAAATATGCGAAAGTAGTAGAACTAGGTAGAATGTTTTAGGTACATGACAGCAGTTGATTTCAACACCTTGTAGTTATATAAGTATCTTGAGACTGAAAAAAGAATCCTTGTAATAGCAAATTGGAGCATCAACATGTTCACCGCTCTCGGCACTTGACTCCGGTTTCTGTAGCATTCAGTGATTAGGAGTAGTTTCACTCCTCCTGGATGGGATCGTCACGCAACCTTCCTTCCCCACGAACGTAAGGACGATTGCGTGACGAGCTTAAGAACCTATATCTTACAAGGCCAAGGATGGAAAGAGGCAGCTACAGCAACTGAAACAGTATAACGGAACAACAAAACAACTCCTATTCCTTGCAAGTTTCCATCGCTTAGTTAATTACGACGTGTTAATCATTAAACAGGCGACATCTGCCTTAGCTGGCTTGCTGGAAGAGGACGCCATTGCTACTGATGAGAGTAAAATCATCGATAATGCCTGGAGAGGAGCTGAGGTAAATTAAATCGTTTTTGTAACGTACCAAAATTTTCGATCAGATCACAGAGAACTGCTCAATTTCAAGTTTAGGAAAGTAGAAAAACTTCAAAGAAGTACTATTGAACCAAAACTAAACATGGATGGGTAAGATTGGGAAAGATTGACGCGGATTACGAAATGGCAAAACTTGAAATGTCTAAAGTTGCACTATCCAAGTCCTAACTTTTAATTCCCTGTAGTACAAAACGTCTTTACTCAGTTTCATTAAATTCGGTATTTTAATAGTTTGTCTTCCATTTGCAGGCATATCATTTCTTTCTCTTGGCGCAAAGACAAATGTACGAGGGAGCCATAGATGCTGCAATGAAAACGGTGAGAATCGAAGCATCATCTAACCTGGCTTTTGCAAACGGGGGAAAGGGATGTTTTATCTCTGAAAAAAGCTATGTAGCATTAGATTTCTAATTCTAGCGTGCTATTAAGTGGTGGGCTTTCGAAAGTAAATTTGGTGGAGGGGGTGGGATCTTCTGGACTCGCTGGACTTGTAATCCGGGCGCCGGTTGTTCGAAAGCCGATTAAAATAACCCGAGGTTAGCGGTTATTCCGCGATTAAATTTCTTATTCCCGGGATAGCTAATCGGGGGATAAAATGGTGTTCCTGAAAACAGATTTAATCTTTGATTAACTATTCTTCGATTAAACTCAGATTAAGCCAGTAAAACCGGTCTGTGGTGGGAGAAAATGGTGTAGCACTAGGGGAGGGAAAGGATAATTTTGACGGCTCCTACAATATTGATACGAACTTGCTGTTGAATGAAATGAAAAAGAAAGCCCAATTCTTATATCTCAGCTCAATTTGCTTTCTATAAGGACCAATAAAAATGCTTACAGTAAAATTAGAGTTGTTATAAAGCTTACTGAATCGTGCATCAGTGAGCTCTTGAAAACGCTTACCGATTTAATTTTCAGCCTTACGTCTTTCAGGTCTTTGTAAACTTGTGTAGAAATTTAGAATAGCCTCTGTTCGCATTGACTAATAAATTTAGTTTGGCTAAGGGAATATACTAAAAATTAGGAATGCCATAAACTAAGCAATGAAGCAAAAGCGAGGATTTATGATCTTAATTTTGCCGACTGAGATAAACAACTTTTTGAAGAACAAGCAAGGTCGACAACAAACTTAACACAAATAACAATATTTTGTCCATAAAACACTCGCCTTTATCAAGGAGCCTTTAATTCCACCACTGATCTTTCCTTTTGCATTACAGCGGCTAGTAAGCGACGGTTTGTATCTCTGAGAGCGGAAATGTTGAAAATTCTTGCGTCGTTCTCGTCATGTAAAACAGTTTGCGGATCGCCGAACAGCGATCTGTCTGTGTTGTAAAAACATGAAAAAGCGCGGGAAAACCAGACGCGGAATGACTCGTCCATTAGAGAATAGTAAAACCCAATTCGGAAAAGTCGTCAGGTAGGCTGAATATTGCTTTTCGTTCCTTGCCGGGCTTGGCATTAAAGCAAAATGAAAAAACCGTAAGTCCGCCATTTTGATTTGTTTGTCCACTTTTTCATCCGATTAGCGAGTTAATCCACCTCGCTAGGTGTGTTAAATTTAACCCTTAGTTTAATCCTTGGATAGTGTTAATCGAGCTTCGAGGAACAGAATTTAATAGAAGGATAAAGTTACTCCGTGGATTAGGATGATTTAATCGTGGGTTAGCGCTAATCGTCTTTCGAACAACCGGGGCCGGAGGTCCCGGGTTCAATTCCTCCTCCCTTCCACTGGATGGATTTGTCTTCGGTGGCCCCGAATTCAACTCCTCCATGCAGTGTAAATATCCAACTGGTCAGCCTCCCACCAGTTGGGATTCTTAACTTGTTATGTTTAATATTTGTTTGTTACGCGCATTTGATATAAATGTTAATTATTATTATTGTTGTTTTGAAAGTCCCAATGTGTAACTCGCGTCCCAGCATAATTTACTCCGTACCATGTGACCGGATCGTGCAAAGGGCCTATTCTACCGGTAGCCACTGTAGAAGAAATGATTGATCACGGCAGTTGCATACACAACTTAAGCAATTGTGAAATCAAAGCCTGGAAAAAAATTCAGGCCTGAACGGGATTCGAACCCATGACCTCTGCGATACAGGTGTAGTGCTCTACCGACTGAGGTATCAAGCCGACTGGGAGCTGGTCACTTTGTGAGATCGTAATATACCCGTAGATGATGAAGAATACAAATGCAATGTGTGAAAGATCGTATTTGTGAACTGAAGAGAAAGATATGAAGAAATGATTGATCATCGCAGTCACATACACAACTTGGTGAAAAAAACATTCAGGCCAGAACGGGATTCGAACCCATGACCTCTGCGATACCGGTGCAGTGGTCTACCAACTGATAATAAATAAATCGGGAAACATGTTAAGTCCACAATCTTCTTCATTCGTTTGACGTCACTATTTATCATGTATTTGTCATTTGGTCCGCTAATAACCGGAAACATTGCCAGTTTCAAGGTTAAACGGTCTTTCAGCCGTTTACATGGCGTGTCGAAAGATGGCATGTCGAAAGATGGTCGAAAGATGTCACCTATGCGCGTAACCTATACGGGTGTGACTGGATCGGATTTGTTCTTTTTCCCCAGGCCTTGCGCTTGTGTGATTACGAAGACGTCCTGGATCCAGAGTGCATTCACTCTCTTCTCGCGCTAGTAAGCTGCGCAAACAGGGCTTTTGGAACTTGCTCCAAGGTGACTGTTTGAATGTTTTCTCTATCAGTAATATTGCGAAAAACTTGACCTCAAAACGTCTTGTTTTGTTTGGGTTTTTGTTGTTGTTGTTTTTAAGTCCATCGACAAATATTTGAGCTTGTTTTCTTTGTTCTTGTAGGCTTTTATAAAGCTGGAGTCAATTGAAAGCCTTAGCCAAGAACAAAAGACTGCTTACGAAGAACTGGCCTTGGAAATATTTACAAAGCAAGTCAATTGTTTCAACTAATTTTAGTTATTACTCAACGAATTGTCCGCGTCTGGTTGACAAATTTTGACCCTGATATTTTACGTTGGTTTTGCTTTTTCTTATCTTATTTCAACAAACCTTCATTTATAAGTTAGAGAAGTGAAAATCACGTCGCACTGTTGTGGAGTCTTGAATTGTCTTGGAACTTTGGTAGAACTAACAGAAAGATGTCAAGTGATGTTTCATGACTGAGTATTTTGAAAACAACTTGTAAAGCGTTTGACCCTTTATGCAGGCTATCGCATTAAAATTTCATCTCCCTCCTAGCTACTTCTTTGTGGTAATCCTTGCTCTGTTTGATATCATTGTTTGTAGGCATTCTCCTAAAGATTCTCGCGGCAACAAGACGGAGTGCACAACTTGTGAGACTATGATTCCCGATTGGTATGTTTTTGTTTTATTTTATTCATTTTATTCGTTGCTCAGGTCGAACCTCCGGTAAGCGACTGCAACGAGAGGTTTACAACTGAAAGGAACTAGGACTTAAAAAAGTTTTTTTACCCTGTCCAAACACTTTGAAAATGTGGTAAGACATCGTCCAAGAATGCTATAGTCATGCGCTTATATTTCATTTTATGAGATAGAAAACATGATACTTACAGTAAATGTTACTCCGAAGTGAAAACATGTTGCGTTCAAAAGACATAAATGATCATTGTACAAACTTGCGCACAATTTTTGTGCCGTTTTGAAGGAGAAAAACGCCTTGGGTGGAGTGGGGTGGATTCAGAGCCACCTTAAATTTTCGAAAATTTAAGGTTTCGAAAACTTAGAGTGTTGTCAGCAGGTCATATTGTTGTTATGGTAACCTGTTCTGTAAAATGGATGATTGCAACTTGTTTACCAGTGACTGGGAATTTGTATGATACCACTATTGTAGTATCACTTGTTAAACAATGGCAGTATTCATCCTTCAAAGTATAACTGTTAGAAAAGTGCTGGAAACTGTTGCCAGCCTCCTTAATCCTATAACGTTTCACTGCAGAAAATATTTCCAAGATATTGGCAATTTGGTTCAACGTGGGAGATTTCCGTTATAAATCTAAGAATTTGATTTCTCTGCACCCTCCTAGGAGTCAAGCTTGCCCAAACTGTGACACCAAGTTCCCGACATGCATTGTGACCGGTCGTCCTCTGATGGAGTATCAGTTCTGGATGTGTGGCACGTGCAAGCATCGAGCCTATGAGCGGGAGATCAACACACTCAACCACTGCCCGCTTTGCCATGCGCCCGTCTGATCTCCCATAAAAAATGTTGTACTAACACTTTCACTAACACAGCAAGACTCGGTGATTTTAAAATATATCATTTCAACTAATTATGCCATTTCATAGTCCAGGTTACAGTTCATGAGGATTGGAATGGTGATTACCAATTGAAAATTGCCTTGACCGAAAAACAAATTCAGTCAGTCAACTATTAGTGTAAGAAATGTATGTAGGTCCTTATGACAATCTGTTGAGCTTGGGCCTCTAAGGATAAAACCGTAACACTTATTTATTCTTTCACGTTCTGCGCGGTTTACTGCTTTGAAAATTGTCTTTCCGGCATATTCTATCGCCCTGACTTGTTCTAAACAAGGTCTATAAAGGAAGTTCTACAGTTGGTCGCGCCAAATGTAAATAAACATTTAATTCACAAGTTAAATAAAGGAAGAAATTTACCATCCGAGATCCCAGTGCCTCGATGATTATGGTGTTAGCTCAAAAAGTATTTTAAATACGGCGGAACAAGAGTCTTCGGTTGCTTCTTGATCAAACAGAAAATAGCGCCAGCGCTCGCAAGTTCTCCGGGAGTTTACGCATCAATATGGCGCCACCGGAGACGTCAAATGGTTAGCAACGTCTCTGGTCAAGCGCGGGCTCGGCTGAAGACACTACTTGTTCTTGTCTTTGAGCATTGACTGGTGACGTAAACTTGGTGACGTCATTATGCCCCAGTGCCCATACCGTGACACAGCGATTAGGATGTGAATTTCTTTCAGCACTGTAGTTGAACGATATGCCTTCTTGTAAAGAACTTCTCTCTCTTGTATTCAAAGAGTTGTACGATACCAGTTGCAAACTAAAATCATTGTAAAATGTATTATTTAAGTAGTGGTTGTTATATTTTTTGTGTGTGTGTTCATTCATGGTCTCTTTTCGCTTCTAAAACATCGAATATCAATAACTTTGTTTTTACGTGATTGACAACAAAGAATACCTACTTTTACTTGTAGTGGGTCCACGTCAGGTTTCAGCTGCCATTTTTGTAACAACCTACTTATCAAATAAAGTATATTTATGTACTCTCATCTACCGAAGCTCTTTAGATGCCCTGCTTACGAAGCAAAGCATAAACAACCTACATCGATTGAAATACCAGTGCAAAAAGGCCAAATGTATTTACGACATTGAAGTACAAAGACGCTGTGTTGCATCGCCAGTGTGTAAATGAATGCCCTTGTTACATACTGTTTCATATCTGTATCTTGCCTCGAGCATAAAATTCATTTACATTGTCATCAGTGCACTGGAGCCAGCTGTCGCTCTGCACGTTTTAAGCCCACCAAACGCATGAACACCAAAAGAAGCAACAGATGAAAAAATCCACAGATAGCTCCCCTCTTCGTGCTCTGTAAATCATGTTTCCATCATCTTGCGAGTTGCCCTCGATGGGAACAATTTCTTCGCTGCTGCTATTCTTTTGTCTTGGCATGAAATACCGATTGTTCAGCAACCAACACTTTGGTGTTTTGCTTCTTGTGTTCACAGAACCTATCTGATAAAGGCTTTTTTTGCGGAGATCGATGCTCAGCTGCCTGAAGGATTTTTGCTTTTCACTCCAGCGGAGACAAGCTTAGTAAAAATGAATCGATACCCAGGCAACGTAACATAAGATTGGCGTCTCCAGTAACCTTGCATTATATATGAGATGACAAACATTTGGCTGGAACAAGTGACTGTACTGTTTTGTCATGGTAATCATATGCCACTTTGTAATAAACTCATTTAATTATACATATATCCGGCGACCTAAACACAAACAGGGACAAACCTTTAACATTTGACGATTGAGAGACGAATAACTTCTTTGTGAGAATGTTGTTCGTAATAAATCATTAATATTGAAGAATATAGAAATCATCTAGCAGCATTCTCTTGACATGATAAATCATTAAAGTGGAAACTACAAAGAGATGCTGTCGACGGTGAGGCCCCTAGAATAAGTTTTGGCACGGCGATATTGTTAGTGATTGGCACCTTCAAGCAGAGGATGGTAAACAAAGTAGCGTCTGAGGCAACTCGAGTCTCAAGGGGCCCTAGCCCGTCCTCCCTTGACTAAAAACCTCCCTTCAAATGAAAAATTGCGTTTTTTTCTTAGGAAACGCATCGTAAAACAGAACAAAGCAAAAATGAAATAATAGTTGAAATTGGCACTTCATACTATAAGAATTATGAAGCTTTCAAATTTGGATTCTGGAAAAATCAACAGCCGCCGTGAAACAGTGAAAATTTCACACGGCATTTATGGTTCTCCCAAAAACTTCCTCTCGTCTTTCCAGTTAACAATTAGATAATGAGCTCCAGATTTCTTCTTGATGAGGTGGAAGGCCGAATCAACTATAGCCTCTAAGAAGTCGAGAATGAATAATCTTATTTTTTAGTAGGATTCTAAGTGAAATTTCCTTCAATGGCGATTTCCAATCTTTTTAAGCTTCACACTTGAGAAAAATCGCGCGGACTGAATTGTCATTTTAAATTTGCATTTGTGTACGCGCGCACATCAGTTGTTTAAACAATTTTCGAATTTTTAAAGTGAAGCAACCATGAACATTCCGGCCTCTCTGGAACTTTATCGTCCATTTGCTTCTAAATATTCCTCCGACACTTCGGTAAGACGAGACGAAACGTCGCCATTTTTCGTAGCCACCCTACAGCTACTACACACTCAGCTGATGGTATACGATAGCTTTGCCAATCAGATTTCAGCTTTAGTATTAGTGTAACAGCAGACTTCTATTAAAACTCTGTCGATAGAAACGTCGACTGATGTTTGGTATTTCTTAACCATAATTGAAAAATTCTTTCTTCATTCCGGTTTAGTCAAGGGACAATGGTTATACCACATTCTGGAACTTAGTCTGCTCGTTTCTTTCATGTTTGCGGGCTTCTCGTTTCTTTAGTGTTTGGGCCCATAGACTATAAGAATCGTGAGGTTCTGGGAATGCAAGCTCGTACCCAGTCGCTATTTGCGTATTTTGGGGAGAGAGAAAATTGCACACGAGCGCATTTAGGCGCGCCTCCACTCGTTCCAGACTGCTTTCTCTCTCAGTTGAAACAATCGTAATGGCGACTGGGTGCGAGTCTGAGTTGTATGTGTTCCGTTATATTTGTGATGTAAAAGACTTTCAAAAGCGTAAAAAACACTTATGTGAAAGGTATCATGTCCGTATAACCATTACTGCTAATTTTTTTACAATAAAATTAAAAGGCAGAAAGAAATAAAGCAAAGCGCTGTGCCATCACGTCATTTATTGAAGTACAATTTGCTTCAAACAGGTAAAACCCTAAACAAATTAATGGAGACGGCTCATACACCATGCAACATTAAACAACATGTATGATAAAAAGTTTACTTTGTACAACAAAGAAGTGGTAAAAAAACAGCTTCACAAGCTTCAAAATTACTGCACAATATCTATATACCAGTTCATGCAAAAGGGCTTCATCCAAAGGTTAGACACATGGGCTATCTTGTAAAGAATAATGCACAAAACTGCATAAAAATGCTATTCTGTAGCTTACATTTGGAAGGTCACACACTAGGGCTTAACCAAACACTTCAAAGTTTCGACCCACCTGGTACAGGTAGTTCACCATTACCAGGAGAAACTACTGCTCAATAGCTTTCTTTTCAATTAATATTCAGACACTCAGTTGGATTTCACTGATTCACGAACGTTCATGTACAGTTTAGAGCTACAATCTTAATAATGACTAACTTGCATGAATGAAAAGGTGATTCTTATTTTCTTAATATCTCTGGATGTTCACGAAAGGACGTTCAAATTATTTTCATTGTTCCTGGATTTTTGTAGCTCAAGCTTCCTCGACTGGAAAAATGAGCTCCTTTATTGCCGTGAGTCATCTAGATTTGTTTTTTTTTAAATACAAACGAGAGTTTATGAAAACTTCAGCTTCATCTTCACGTACCCGGCTGAAGATCGTTATTGTCGATACGGATGGCTCTTTATCGTAGTAGTTTAAAAACAAATTTCAAGATTTTATGTCACGTATGCTTTACACAATATTGTTAAGGCAGAGAAGTTTTTGCTCGTCTATTTTAAAACGTTGACTTACAAGAGACTAACGCCGTTGGCATAAGGGTGAGAAGCAATATAGTGTGTCTTCAGTGCATTCTTTTGATAAAATGCCTTGCTACAAAACTGACATTGAAAAGGCTTCTTGGGCGCATGCGTTCTCTTGTGCGTGTTTAGCGTGGAAGCCAGAGTAAATCCTTTCCCACAAATCTGACACTTGAACGGTCGCTCCCCCGTGTGGCCATAGATG
Organism: Micromussa lordhowensis; assembly: GCA_964020085.1. NCBI lineage: Eukaryota > Metazoa > Cnidaria > Anthozoa > Scleractinia > Lobophylliidae > Micromussa > Micromussa lordhowensis. The sequence continues at coordinate 21,911,134 of OZ026604.1, forward strand.
TGAGCCTGTAAGTTTCCTTTTTGATTGAAGCCCTTGCCGCAATACTCGCATTGATACAATCGCATCTCTGAATGGGTTCTCAGGTGATACGTCAAATGTGTCAACTGCTTGAAGCCCCGCCCACATTTGTCGCACTTATGTGGCTTCTCTCCGGTGTGCGTGTAACGATGAATCTTCATGTCGATCTTCTGGTGGAATCCCTTTCCGCAGAAGTCACAAATGAACGGCTTGTAGTTGGTGTGCGTGCGCATATGAGTGTGCAAGTTAGACGCACGGTTGAAGGCCTTGTTGCACTGCCGGCACACGTAGGGTTTCACAGTGGTGTGCGTCAGGCGATGACGTGTCAAGTTACCCGGCTGTCGGAAGGCGCGGCCACACTGCTCGCAGATGAATGGCTTGTCACCAGTGTGGATCCGTTTGTGTGTCGTCAAAGTGTTCGAGCGGCTGAAAGATTTGTCGCACACATCACACGTGTAACGATACCTCTTGCTCGAGGAGCCACTCGTCTTGGAAGATTTCTGCGACATACCGGTAGTCGTCGGTGCTTTGTTTCCGTCGCAACTATTCTGCAAAAACCTGTTAAAATCTTCTTCCGAGCTAGAGGGAGAAAGCTTTGGAAAACTGGGGAAATCTGCTGCTGTTTTTTCTTGCTTTACAATGCTTTCAACCTCGCTTGCTTTCAGAAGATCAGAAACTTCAAAATTTACTTTTCTGTTCCCTTCGTAGTGAAGGGTTGGGGTAGATTCGTAATTGGTAATGCTGTTCTTTGCCCCTGAATATTTACCTACAGGCTGCTTGTTGAAGCGTTCAGGGAGAATTTCAGCGCTGGAATGACTTTGCCAACCGCTGCTTTCCAGTACAACGTTGTACACGCAATGTTCTTCGTCGCTTGCCTCTTGTTTGATGAACGCCGGAGTGAAAGAACTTTCCATCTTGACCTGGTTTGCATCATAAGTGCACCCAGGTGTAAAACTACTCATGCCAGACTCACGAACATCAATCATTGGAGCAGAGTGATACTGGGAATCGCGCTGAATGGCTGCATGAATTCTTCCGTCTGATTGGCCGAAATCAAGGCTCAGGGACGATCGGAAGGGATTTGATTCCAAGTCTGGTTTTTTCATGCATGGCAACTGCAATCGACTTAGTTTGACCGGAACTGTGTCTTCGCGGCCGCTGATTGACTTCTCAAGGTGTACTCCCTCTGTTAAAACGGGTAAAAAAAAAAAACAATTCGTCATTAAGGATCGTTAGATATATTACAGCTAGTGCTTTTATGATTGAAGCCACTGAGGACGAATCAGAACGAACGCAGACTTGAATAAATGACCAATCAGAATTGAACGCCGGCGCGAAACGCTTGTAAAACTTGATGCACGATGCAAAATTGCGTTAACGACATTTTGCCTGACTTGTTCGGAGCAGCAGACAAAGAGGGCTTATTAAACAGGAACGATTTCGGGACACGTTTTCATGATGACATTTATTTCTTTTTGTGAACGAACAGAAAGTTTTCACGATCAAGTTTTCCAAGTTTTATACTTCAGAAATACTAACGTGGCTGTGACAAGTTCTTCTTACAAGACTGAATACTCTTTATATAGCTGAATTCGACGAAACGTGATGGATTTCTTTGCAAGCCTTTTTTTCATCGAGCCATGTTCACGAACAAGTTTTGCTACTTGAGAAGTTCTCCACGAAAATTCGCCTTGCTTAAAACCCGGCACATCGTTCAGTTTAAACAAGTAGACTTGAGAAAAGAAAACACTCGCCTTATATTGTGCTGTGCACGTGCAAATCAAACTTACCATGTCCGACTGAAAACGTGTCAAGAAAGGCTTGAAACGCCGCTTTACTTCTACGGATTTGGCCTAATGTATAGTCCACACTAATCCTTCTCGAAAACGGAGCTTTTCGAAAGCATTCTTCTCCCGGAGGAATTTGAAAACGCTGGTTTTTCGTTTTCGTGCGGACGGATAACATTTTGAAGAAGGAGATTTTCGAAAACGGGGCCTTTGTTTATAAGGACGAAACTGACCAATATGTATAAAGGGGGCAAGTTTCTAAAGAAACTGTGGTGCTGCGTCGGTGGGAATATTACAAGATAATCTGGGTTTATCAACTGTGTTGATAATGTGAATTGGCCACCGAATCTCTTTACGGTGGCCGATTCACATTATCAACACAGTTGATAAAACCAAATTATCTTGACCGATATGTAGTCTAGCACGTGCAAGATTAAACATAATTAATTAAACATGCATTGACTTTAGACCACGTGATTGACTTTGATAACTCCACAATCATTGACAAAGGAAACCATCACACCAGAAAGACACTGGAATCATGGCACACGACAAAAACTGTTAAGGCTGATAATAACTCATGCCCACTCCCGAGACAACGCAACATTCTTTTACACAAACGTTAATTTTAGCACTTTCAGCATTCTTTTGAACATTCTTCATATGTGCAGTATTTAAATTCATTCAAATTTTTGACGTTTCATTTTATCACAAAAATGTTTATCCGTCGAAGACAGGAGACTGCCTGTCCAAAGCTTATGTTTTTAATATATTCTTTTTTTTTTTTTACCAGAGAAAGCTACATTCTATATTATCATGATAAATCCTGGTAACGGATCCACGATATTTTTACATAATTAATTAAGCAAAATTAAAGACCAAGCGTGAAGAATAACGGGGTGAAAAACTAGAACCAGAAGACAGAGAAAAAAATACATAATGTGGAAACAACACGTGTATCGATTCAGTGTAAACGCCAACGAATTCGAATACCGTAACATTGATGAATCCGAAAACGTTTACAAATCCGGAAAAATCTCGTCTAGTGTAAACCTAGTCTCAGTCATGCAATAAATCTCTTATTAACCAACCTTGCTCGGGACTGCACTGGGAGAATATTAGTCCTTGCTCGTTTTTGTACGAGCCTCGCTGCGCTCGTTGAAGACCTCGGGCCGATATTCTCCAAGTACGGCCCTCGCGCTAGGTTAATAAGATGTAAAAATACACTCTGCTCGTAATTAATAAGCTTCGTTGAACAAAGTGCATGGTTGTTGCTCTGCGCATAACTCTTTTGAAACAAAACCTTTAATTTGTGTCTGATTTCTCTTCACAATATCGCTATATTGTTCAACGGACAAGTGGGAAATTTTTAAACCACCCTCTTGAATCACCAAATTCTCAAAGAAGACATTAGCTAAAAGAACGAAAAGTATTTTCGATTTACTTATGGCAACTCAGGCTGGCCTTGTTATAAAACCAAAAGCTATGTACAAAACGCGATTACACGTATACCTTTAGAGTTGTTTGGCGAAGGTGTCACCAGTGGGCTTGGAATCTCGCTTTTCCTCTTTTTTACGTCGGTATTTTGCTTTTTCTTGATGAGGAAAGACCTTGGCATCTTGACGAAACTTTCTTGATCTGCAAAAGAGCAAAGCAAAGGCTATTAACTAAAAACAACGTTGAATGTTTGATTTTGGCACGGATTTGCACTAAAATCTATAATCCCTTCAAAAAAGGTTCCATTTTGCTTGGTCTTGGGTATTGTTATGTTGCGTTATAGTAAAAAAATTGTGAACATCGCCACTTACCTACTATTGTGACTTATTACTTACTGCAAGATCTGTGCTCGCAAAGGAGTTCAAAAGGTTATGAGTAGTCCACAGTGAATGATTTCGGTTTGATCAAGCTTTATTTATATATCCAACACAGCTGGCTCTGTATCAATTTCCCAAACGCTGCGATTGGCGGACGAGTTTAAACACATTTTCTTCAATTTGTGGACAATAAAGAAACCTCTTTCATTTATAGGAAAAGTCGTTAATTCATGTAACTTATTGCAAGGTTATCCTTAATTAGCAATTTTCTTTTATTACCACAGACGGATAAGACATAACATAATTACATGACTTTTCGTAAAACTGAATGAAAGAACATTTTTCTGGCGTACGAGCCGGTTACTAAGAAATAGCTTTCGGTCATTTGTGATTATACTTCTCGTAGTTTGCGCTTTGTGCTTTGTAGCAGTATATTTACTTAGCTATTTATGTACCTATAGCAAAAGATGTTCGGCTTTTCCTGTTTCGTTTGCTTTCCTCATATGAAACGAAATGAAGACGCCGAGAAAACTTCACACTTTCAGCTCTTTTTTATTCTACGCTATTAAACTGAAGAAAACTTTAAGTTCGAAGGTAGCCATTTCCTCTCCAAAAACATTAAAGGTTCGCTTGCTTAAGTTTATTTGATTTTGCTGAAATCAAAATTGAATTTATAAGTCATAAAGGACCTTTATTAAGAATCACAAACGTTGGTTGTAATTAAGTTAAATCCAATGCACCATGCCTTGGTGCTATCGGAGGTTTCACTTAAACAAAGAGTTGAACAGTTTTGATGTAGCTATTACTTGTGAAAACACTGAAATTCTAATTCTTCCTGACAAAGAAAATTTCTAAAGCGCATCAATATGTGATCTTCCCCCTATAAAAATCACTAGTATCTTTACTTACCGCGCGCTTGTAGCCGAGCTGTTCGAGGTCTTGCTAATTCTCGATATCAGATTTAAAGCGGTAAGGAGCACAACCTTTCCAGAGGATCAAGTATACGATTGTGATTTGTCTTTCTTTGGTTACATGAAAGTAATACATGCAAAGGACTCCTGTGTTTGCTCAGCTTTGGTGAAATTCAAATCCAGACGTTGTCATCGTCCCGTGAATGCTCGACTGAACCGATTTTCTTTTCAAAAGCGAACACGATATTTCAGGCTTAACAGCTAAAAAATTATTAACGCTTGTTCAAACGATAATGATTTTCACAGAAAGACGAATTTAAATACGCAATATGACAAGTCTATTGGCTTAAATGTAACATTTGTTCATGTGCATTTCTAGTTAAGGTCATTTACGGGTAGAAAATATGCATGAAAACTATATTAAATGGAAATGAATCGAACATGTTCATTGCCACGACTTTTTTTTTTAAAAAATAATACTTTAATTCTATGTTTCAAACCATTAAATCGCTTTATTGTAATTCATTACTCTAACACATTGTTTTTGATATTTTTGAACAAAGAACTAATTTTTTTCCTGATCAAACCAATTTTAATTTGTATGAATTATTGTAGGGTTTACAGAAGCGGCAAGATACCTAGGCTTGGAGGCCAGGCGCGTTAGAGTTTCCGTCAAATGCCTTTCTTTCCGCTGAGCCTGATGAAAACTCTGTTTTTTGTTGACTAGTTTCATGCATTTAATTGTATAAGGAGCTTTCGCTCGTCAAACGAAAGCGCTAGCTTAATGCAAACATTAAGCGACTTATTGATTTTTCTTAACCAAGCTAATTGTGTCTTGCTGTTCCCACATGCAAAGCTTATGCATGGTGGTATTAAAAAAGCTGAATTTTAAATTAACCATTAATTTCAAAACGCTATATTTCTTCTTAAATTTGGAAATATCATCTTTCACTGAAGCCCTATGTGATTTTCAGACTAAATACACGTTTTAATAGTATCATGAGTGAAGTTTACGAAAGAATTTACTTGTAATAACCTTTTTTCCTTTATCGATAAAAGCGGCTGGAAAAGCTAATTATATGCTAAGACATTGCCTAGGAGTGGACCAATATCTGCACAATTTTCTCGTTTCCATAATCAAGACACTTTTAAGAAGGCAGGTAATGAGAATAAAGGAAATCATCAAACACGTTGTAAAACCGATTTGTTTTTAGGACTGAGTTTATAGGGTGGACTATTTTATAACGCGCTGGACTGCAGGGTTCGAGCCCTGGCCGAGGACATTGCGTAGCCAGTTTTCATGGGTAAGACACATAACTCTCTCAGTGCCTCTCTCCGCCCAGGTGTATCAATGAACGCCAACGAATTTCATGCTGGGGGAGGGTGTGGGGAGGGTAACTCTGCGATGGACTAGCATCCCATCCAGGGGGGAGTAGAAATACTCCTAGTCGCTTCATGCTACAGAAACCGGGATACGCGCCGGCTGTGTGGACCACTTTGTTCAACGCAGACTTAAGTTTTACTTTACACATGAAACTAAAAGATTGAATAACAGAGGAAAACCGGATTTATCAAATGAGATGATGGGAATTAGTATTAGAAATATAAGTAACACATTGCAGTAACCCAGCAACCAACCGCTAAAAAAGAAGCCAGAATCGACTCAGAGCACGTAATTTCTTGAAGTAGGAGACAGTTGTTTTCGTTTCTTTAATATACCAAGGTGGCCGAATTTAGGACTCCGGAGAAGACATGTTGGGGGAGCAGAGCAACATTTCGGCGACACAACACGTGTACACTGAGGATCATCAGTATTTTTCTTGTCTAATGCCTAGGTTATATAGAGCACTCTAGCAGCTTCAAAATGTTCCAACCTCGTTTTATTCAACTTTTTCGACGACGAAATCGCTTTCCAAGCTGATCAGAATTTGATCCACTTCTGTAGGCCTTACGCTGGAGATCAACTCATTGCATTTATCCTTTTCATTAATAAGAACAAATACAACAACTGAATTATTCCATCTGCTCAATAAACAAGAAGGATATTTTCAAAATAACAAATGCGATGCAAGCTTCAAGCTCTTCGGTGTAAACAAATAAAGAGCACTATGTGAACAAAGATAACAATTTCAAAGTAAAGTATCTCATGACGATGAAAAAAGAAAAAGCTCTTTTATGATCATCCGTTTTGTTTTTTATTGGTTTTCCACTTCGACTTACTAACTTAGCGTTTCAATCGTATCTCTCCGACAGAACAAAAGGACTGGGGTTTTCTACTTAAATGTATGAAGATGTCAGTATCAGATACTGATTTTCGTTTTCGTCTGAAGTGGAAACTTGGAATAGATTGTTAAGAAAAAAGTATCAAATTCTCTTCGGATATTCCCTGCTTCGCGGTCCATTTCATAATAGTTTGCGGCATCCTTAAGCTCGGCTTTTCACGAACAATATTTTCAAATAGGGCACGCGAATTTGTTATTTACATGGCAGAGTATTTACTGAGCAGGTGTGATATCATGGAACTGTAACTAATTTGATATCTTTCCCTGTATAATTTAACGTTTCCTTTTGCTCTTGTGATCAATTGAAAACTCCTGAACTTCAATGTTAAGAAAAGTGGACGACAAAGATTGAACAATCCATCGATATCATTTCTCGAGTGTGTTTAAATATGACTGTTAGATAACATAGCCTACCTGACGCTCCAGGCGGAATCATTATTCATGCCACCTTGAATATATATTTTAGGAATATACATATTTCTTTTTTTCTTGCCTAACGAAAGTTGAGTGTTTTATACAACGAAGAGCATTTCTTACAAAGAGCAATCAGACATAAGAAGCCTTACCTCTCAGGAAAATACAGTTGAAATGGTGGCGCTGCCGAAGAGCTCTTTCAATATGGTATTCAATATTTCAAACTCTGTGTTAATAATGATCGGTAAAGGCCTGTTTTGTAAAGAGAAAATACGCACGATAAAAGGCTAAGATAACAATAGCACGTGGTTAAAAATATATCGCTATGGCAACGCATCGCTTTCAAAGCTAATTTTTACATCGAAGTTGCGTTTAGACCCATACGACGAGAGAAAAATGATATTTCTAAGATTTTTCTTAAAAGTGCAATCTGCCTTGCCTTAGATGTCTAGTTATTTTATAGCCACTTATTTCATCAATTAACTGTTTATGACACGTTCAATGTCGACGTTAGTAGTGCCTTTGTTTATGCAGCTCAGCTCATTCGCTAAAGAAAATGCCTCTCACTGGTTTGTCTATTTATGTAAATTGTATCTCAGAGATTCTTGAATTATTGAAAACCCCGAAAAAGTCACGAACTAATTTAACTCGAGAGCTCTTTTGTGGATAAGAAATGCAACGACTGGGACCCTCTTCACCTTTACAGCGATAAATACGGCCGAAGTGTCGTGGTAGAGTTCAAACCTTCAAGGTGATTTGACGTTTTCTTTTGAAAGTACAAGCACCTGCGCTCGCCAAACAGCTGAATCACCGCTGGCAGCCAATTGAAACTCGACAACAACGCGTCTTCCATGTCATTTCCCGCCAAAATATCCCGCTTTTGCGAATTCAGCTGTGTTACGTTGTAAGGCCACTTTATCCTATCTTGATAGGTTCTTTCTTGTTGAACGTCCAAAAAGAAACCTGAACATAGAACTTGTTGTCAAAGTAATTTTATATTTGCTCTATAATTTGTTTATTCTTCTGTTGCTCTCTCAGTAGGAATAATAATTGCCTTTGTGTCAAGGAACAGTATTTTTCAAATATCCAAGCTTTATCTAATAGGCGATGATATGAAAAGATCAAAAAAGGCCCCTGTTTCAGTTTTAGCGGCGATTTTGTGTTCTCGAGATCAGCGACTGTTTTAAATATTTAGTGGCCGTTTCTTCGATCGGAAAATTAGTATTAGTGATTTCAACCGAAGTTGCTAAGTAACTTTGAATAATGCTAGAACTTATGTCAACTTAAGAGTGATTCTCGTGAAATTGTTCATTCGCTACATTCACAGTTGTGGCGAGGAATATCTGCGTTATAGTTTCATGTTGTGTTTGCTGTTGATTCAAAATTATTATCACTTTGTCGGGCATTGTGGCGCATTTTGCGGGCTAAAATGGAGATTTTGGCGGGCTAAAAATGTATTTTAGCTCGCGTGATTGTTCAGACTGTTTTGTTGTCATTTTTTTCAGTTTTTATTTTCTCAATGCCCTCCAAAACGATAATAATAGTAATAGAGTTTATGTTCTTGGGCATAAATATGGTTTGGGCCCTTCTCAGACTCATTTTAGCCCTCGCCTAGCGGCTCGGGCTAAAATGAGTCTAAGTCGGGCCCAAACCATATTTATGCCCGCGAACATAAACTCTATTGTTATATTATCATCACATCGGTGAAATTCAAATTTTTGGTAACATGCTCTTTGTTCTGACAAAGTTCGATGTTATTCATCCAGGAACCTTTCCGAAGATGAAAGATCCGTTTCAGACACACTGGTAAAACCACTTTTTGTAATCAACACGACTTTTAGAAAGTGAACCTCAGTGTATCTTTGTTTGGAAAGAAACTTGATATTTTTTTTATTCTAGCTGCGAAAATAGATTTAACGATCACTTGCAACGAGTAGGGACTCAAAAGAAAGTTGGAACTGATTTTGCTTTTGCTATTAGTACATGTTGACTTTTTTATAATTAACATTGGGGCTGGAGGTTCGATCAAATTCATTGGAAATTTTCTAAAAGATTTACGGAGTTATGGTAACCAGTTGATTCCATCAATCGCGAGTACAATGCTGTAGATTTTTTTAACTCGTTGTAAAGTAAAGTTTTCGGCAAAAAGAAGTTATAAAAAATAGCAAAAATCATAAACATATAAGAAATAGATAAAGAAGAAAGTTGAGGTGAAATGAATCAAGGGAGCAAAGATGTTATAAAGTTGTAAGCTTTGGCATTTTGGCGGGAAATTCCATGTAAGACGCTCAATGCCGAACGGTGATTGGCTGATGGAGTGACTCAGCTGCTTTCCCAAACGCATGTGGTCAGCTCATGTGGTCAAAACATTGTCAAAGAAAGCTCGCTTGGAGATAGATTTTAATAGTTTTGTTAGCATATATATTTTTTTAAATACATATTTTGTACTTTAGTCGTTTCTATGTAGGTCTCGAAGTAAAACTAGCCGGGACAAAGAATAAGATTTTTGCAGGATATCGCACAATAAAAAAAAAAACGCTTTCATTAAAATTCTTGGCTTTATTAGCATTTTCAATTATTCGCGAGAAAGCCATTAAATTTGCATAAGTAAACTAAACAAGGAGAATGTTCTTTTCCAATAAATCAGTTGAGCTGAAAAAACAAAGGAACCCTTAATGTCCACAGTGCCTGTACATAATAAACAGCACTGAATTGGTGGAAGGGTCAGCCAAAGAATTGGCCAAAGAATTGATCTTTGAAACGAGATTAGTGGCCATAAATTCACATAATGACAGGCCGATATTTGATTTGGTTTTGCTGTTTCTTTGCCTAAAACGTAAATTCTTAACATGAAAGAGAAGATCATCTCTACAGCAACAATTTTTACCATAACTCATTGTGGGAGCATTGTGTTCTTAGTTTTTATTCATCGAGCGCTGTTTCTCTACAAAACAGAATTTTCCCAGTTACTGAAGCTTATCAACCCTAGAGTGAATAATTGAATTCGCCCGCGCACAAAATCAGAGCATTTCACTTGCGAGTTTTCTTGAGTTTCTCTCTTACAAGGAAAGCTTGATCCGCCAACTGTTTGTTTTTTTACATTAAATTGTACTTTTTGTTACAAAGATAAACTCTCTTTTTATTTTAAATGTCTCGGGAAACACTGATAACTTTATAAGTTTAAGAAAAACGATGATCGACAGATCGTCTGCCTTTAATATCAAAGGTTAGGTAAAGTCTGCATACGAGCCAAGTGGCTCATCAGGCCGGAACTTATCCCGGTTTCTGTAGCATGAAGTGACTAGGAGTATTTCTACTCACCCACCCTCCCCCCCCCCCCTGGATGGGATGCTAGTCCAGCGCAGGATAACTCCCAGCATTAATTCACTGGCGTTCATACACTTGTGTGGAGAGAGGCGCTGTTAAAGTGTCTTGCCCAAGAACACAACACAACGTTTCCACCCAGACCGCTCGATCCGGAGTCGAGCGCACGAACCATATGAGACCAGTGTGTTGCAACGTTGATACGGACATTCGTTTCTTCAAAGCTAACCATATGTCTTTACTGTAGTTTTTACTTCTTTTGAGGATCTGGGAGTCTCTCGAGGCCACCAAATCTCCAGGATGCGGGGCGAAGCGCATAAAATACATTTTGATACATATTTGGCCGATTTTGGCGTTTTTTGGGGGAAAACTTTTGATATTTGATTTACGTTTCTGGTTAAATTGCCGGAGCTCTACTTAAATTTGAACAACTTTTGTTAGGGTCGAAAAAATAAAATACAAATCTCCTGGATTTCGCTTTTTTAGGTGACATCACTGAATAGTGAAAATACCCTGTTTAAATATTTTGAATTAGAGCGACTGAAAAGAAATGTAACAATAAGTATATGTAACAGTTTTATTTCGTGGATAGTAGATTTGCTTGTAAATTATATGCAAAACTATATTAGAGCTTTTCGCTACAAGGCATAGCTTCTCAAAAGAGGATCAATTATGGTTTTTTAATCCAAAATATGAGATGATGTTTTTTTACTACGGGAAATTTGAGTCGCCGAGGCCAGGACGAGAAGAATAAGATGAAGACGCCACGTCTTCTATTCATATTCGACGCACTTGATGTTTCAAAAATAAAAAGTAAATAAAAACTGTATAAAAGCTGTAAAACGCGGTAGTTCGAAATATATTCCCATCTTCGAGCCTCGTCAGTCGTCAGCCATATTTAAAATATCAATTTGACGAGCCTCAAACGTGGCTCGAGCAAACTGAGTGACGAGGTTCGGAGAGCGAATTTCGAGCTGCTGTGTCTTACAGCTTTTATACAGCTTGTATGTATTTACTTTTTATTTTTTGAAATATTAAGCGATGAAAAACTAAGGGCAGCCAAAAGCAAGGTATAACGGGAAGATGATGGGCAACTTATTAATTAATTTGACGTTCTATTGGAGGAAAGGACCCATTTCTTAGAGCTTCAATTGAATTTATATATGTATATATTGGCTTAAAATAAACTCAGATTATATTTTTATAACTAAGAGATATCTTTGCTTCCTAAGCTGTAAAACGTTTAACTTAAGATCAATAATTGTCTAATTACCTAGTGAGGCATAGGCTGAAAAAAAAAACACTGCTATCGAGCGAAGCAATCTTAGCGTTCTCGCAGACCGTGTTTTTCGCTCTTTGAAGAAGCCAGTTGACAGGTGACAGTGGTCGGTTTATTTCCTTAGAGTCTGGATTGGGGAAATTTTAAATCAGAGCTACGAATAAAACTAGAATATTTATCACTTGTTGTCAGTTACTTTTAAAGCGCTTCCTATCACCAGATGTGGTATATAATAATTAAGAATTACGCTACAAGCCCGAGTTTTCTCTGAGCGAATAGCGAACGAGGTGAGGCCTGACCGAGTTGTAATCACGCTCCCCATAATTCTCTGACGCCGGAAAGAACGACACACTGATGAGGCAATCTGACTTGTTCTGATTAAGGCGGGGGTAAACCCGAAAGCCGTATTTTGGCTGGGTATTATGTTTTTAATGCAAATATCTCGTTTACGTTTCAAGCAATCAAGAATCTCTATGCTCATCTCACATATCTATGTTTTGGGTTGTTTTGTAAATTTTTTGGTGATTTTTTGGTATATTTGGAGAGAAAGGATTAGTAAAATTGATGGAAATAGGAAATTTTGAAGATTTGTTGTTGTTTTAAAATTAGAGTTTGAAATTAAAAATTGGTACATACACTCCAAACAGTTGCCCAACAACCTGGGGTGCCATTGTGCGGTCGGGCAACTGTCTGGTGGTGTTCCATAACCCTTTTTTCCCTTTCAACCTCTCTTTAAACTTACCAAAATTTCACTTCAATTCACCTTTACCCCCGCCTTAAGGCCAATATTTCGCCCTACAACTGGCTTCAATAAACCAGCCCGTTTGCCCCAATGCCAGCCTTGCATTCAGTTTTTGACCTTATGTAGCACTTCTAGTGACATCTAGCAAAAGCATCCTACAGAAAGAGATTCGGCAGCCTAGCCAGTACGTTTGTTTCTTGCGTCGTGTGGAAGATTTTAACCGCGTACTTTTTTTTGCATGCTTTGCAAGCGAAGGGACTGAAACGAATTCAACCCCAGGGCTTCCGCGATTTTTACAAAATGGCGGGAGAAGTGTTACAGTGTGTCTTTTCCTTACATTGTAGCAATGTGCTTTAGCAAATTACGCTTGTCCTTGAAATAATTACGAAGATCTACATTTTTCCAATGGCGACCTCTAGCTCTATGAACGAGAAACTGGCGCCTATTATGGCTACGCTGATAGCAAGACGAAATCCAGAAAGGTAAGCCACTGGCGAACTGAGCTGTCAGTGTGCATGTACAATTGCAATGTAAGCTAGCTAGGAGATTGGATGAAGAGCTAGGTCAAATAACCTTGTCACTTATTTATTTTATGTTAGTTAAACTTGTCCAAAGACGTTTAAGGCGCATAGTTAAACTTAGAGGTAATTAATTAAGCTTAGCTTATTTTGATTTAATGAGAACTTGTCCTTTCATAAAAGCTTAGGTCCGGTTCAGGCGTTGAACCTTAGATATTCCGAACCTAATACTCATTTGGGTCGACTCAAATAATTAAGTTCGACAGTTGAATCAGAAATCGAAGCTAATGATATTGTACTTAATTGATCATCGGACGCCTATATGGAGGTAAAATATGTGCAATATATGTTAGGTATCCGTGATGTACAGTAAGCTTACATGTATATTCATTAGGTTTGGCACATGTGATTAAGTTGTCACCCGAGTCGACGTTCTATTTGTCTGTTGTAATTGAATAGAATATCAAGATCAATGTAACAGATTCAGATGTCAAACTTTACATATACTTAATGGCTGGTAATGTTAGGTTCAGCCCATGTTTAAGCTTGACACTTGAACCAGGCCTTACCAAGCTTAAAATGAAGCCTAATAATTATGTTACAGGTCTGCTAGTGATCACTACAGGTAAGCTAACATCTGGCCGATCTGATTGAAATGCAACAAAGTGGGGTGTTCTATTTGCTGCCATGCATTAGCCCCGGGAGGGGGGGGGGGGGGGGGGGGGACTCTCATATAAAAAGGATGGTGTGCTCGACCGAGATTTAGGTAGCAAGATCATGTTTTTATGGGTTTTCTTGTCATATTTTTTCCGGCTCAATACCCTTAAAGGTACCGCAAAAGCTCCTGCTGTGGACCTCTTTAGGTTGAACAGGTACCAAGCTCTAAAAGGTATGACAAGCATCCACAGCCTTTTTATATGGGATTTAGCCTCATATACCCCCCCCCCCCCCTACCCGTGAGTCTTAGCTTTTGGTAAACAGACCAATTTTGATATGTTAAATACAGTCGATCACAATAGACCTCAGCACAAGGCTAGTTAACTCTAGTTATTCCCCAGAGCCTTGTACTGAGGTCTATTGTTTTTGCCTGAATTTTAATATATTGAAATTGGTCTATTGGCCGCGATTATAGTTTAGGCTTAAATTTTGCTCATAATTTGACATTTTTAGTATGCAACATACATTTGTAACATTGTTGTAATAATTATTATTATACAGTCTTAGCACTCAAGAACACCACACATCAGCAAACCAAATGAAGAAACTTCTGTGTGAGTTTATCAATAGCATATTGACTGATCTTGATGTAGGTAAGCAGCTGGACCTTAACCTTTACAGTACTTGTTTTGTTTTTAGTGAAGTTGGTCATATTCATATGACCTTCCTAACCTTACTGCGCCTTTCAATCACATGAGAACTCTGAAGCCTAGTAACCTAACTTACACAGACATGACCATCGAACCTTGCTGAAGTACAGTAAATATCTGTTTGGACACGAAAGGTCTGCTAAGATCATAGATGCCAGTGAAATGCAAAACCATTGATTGAACAGAGTTCACATGTTATTGAGAGACAGAGTAACTTAGGCAGGAAAATTAAAGTGACAAACTCTAAGTTGATACACAAATTATATAACAAGCAACATTGCTGTATTGCTTGTAAAATCAGATAGCTGAAATACCAAACCAAGAACATGTACAGTACTAGGGTTCAATCTGCTAACTTCTTTATCCCCTTTAAAGATATTAAAATTTAGAAGTGAAAATTCCCTTTTGTTTGCAAGTGCATGTAGGGTTCCAGATAAGTTTTCAAGGAACGGTGTCAAAAAGGAATTCCAATGGGCCAATTCCCACTACCTCCACCAAATATTTTTAAGTTTCTTACTAATTTTTTAAGGTCATGCAGCCGATCTTGTCGCATTTTTGACCTGAGACCCCTCACTTTTCTGAAACACTGTACACGTAGCTGTAAATGTCCACGTTTTTAGAATAGCTGTTTGAAGGTACAGTATCTTCTTGTGTATTTACAGTTGCTGCCCAGTTGTCAAGAAAGACTGGCGGCACACCCCATTCCGAGATCTTTTGGCAATTCCTTCATCACTGCCTTGATGCCTTCCCAGAGTGCTTTGTAAGTTTAGAGCCTCAAATTGCTCATGATGCCATGCCTATCACAAGCACTTCCCACAGTGCAGTGCATGTACAGGGAAACAAGATCTGCAAATCTGGAAAAGGTAAACAGCTTTTAAAAAAAAAATCAGTTAAAATTTTTTATCTGTTATTGCCATTAGATTTTTTCTAGTATGAAAGTAAATGCAAATGTTGTTTCTCATGATCAAAATTTCTTTAATTTCACAACTGCTTAAGTTGTGTGCATAACTGCGATGATCAGTCATGTCTTCATATCGTTCTCCGCAGTTCAAATATACATGTATGATCTTTCATATGTTCACTTAAAATTATTCTTCACCATCGACGGGTATATTACAAACTCACAATGTGACCAGTTCCCAGATGGCTTGATAGCTCAGTTGGTAGAGCACTGCTCCGGTATCGCAGAGGTCATGGGTTCGGATCCCGTTCAGGGCCAGGTTGTTCGAAAGCCGGTTAACACTAACCCAGGATTAAAAGTTAACCGAAGCATTGATTTTTCTTGTATAAAAATGTTTTTCGCTTCCAATTTTTTGTTTAGTTGGAGATTATTCAAATTAAAAAGAGAACGCCAAGCAATGCAAACAGAAAACTTTTCCGTAAACTGTAAAACTGAAATCAAATTTGTCGCTAACCCTGGGTTAGCTTAATTGGGCTTTGAACAACCCAGCCCAGGCCTGAAAATATTTTTCAGGCTTCAATTTCACAACTGCTTAAGTTGTGTGCATAACTGCAATGATCAATTATGTGTTCATATCTTTCTCTGCAGTTCAAATAATTGCATTCATCTTTCATATTATTCACTTGTATTCTTCACCATCTATGGGTATAATTATTACAAACTCACAATGCGACAAGCTCCCAGATGGCTTGATACATGTATCTCAGTTGATAGAGCACTGCACTGGGTTAGAATCCTGTTCAGGCCTGAAATTTTTTCAGGCTTTAATTTCACAACTGCCTAAGTTGTGTGCATATTGCAATGACCGTGTATGTCTTCACAAAATGATGTTTAGTAATACACTCAAGATTGTCTTTGACAAGCACATTTTTGCAGGCTTATTTATCATGATTTCTGTTTTTGTGGCAGTATTCACATCATGGATCCTCTCTAGGATTCTCTGCGTTCTTGCTGAGGCAGACTGTTCTCTTTTACATGACAAGTCTATTTCAGCAATTCTATCATTATTGCAGGTGAGAGGCTGTGGTTTACGTCATGAATTCCTCACAACCTTTTTATAAGGATTCTTCTCATTAATCACCATACTGTACATAGCATTCTTGAATCATGTGTACTAAAGGCATCCATGGTTGAGTGTTGATCGATGTCCTTGATTGACATCTTGATTGACACTCGCTTAATATTCATCAACACTTGATCGACATCTCAGTCGACAGTCAGCCGAGAGTCAAATAATTTTTGCAGACACCCCATTGTTGATCAACATGTATGAGTTGGTCAACACTCGAGTGTAGATTGAATAGGCTGATTCATTGTTGCGGTCTAGTGTCAACCGAATATCGATTGAGATGTCCATCAAATATCGATCAAAGTTGAGTGTTGATCGGTGTCCTTGATTGACACTCGCTTAATATTCGTCAACACTTGATCAACATCTCAGTCGACAGTCAGCCGAGAGTCAAATAATTTTTGCAGACACCCCATTGTTGATCAACATGTATGAGTTGGTCAACACTCGAGTGTAGATTGAATAGGCTGATTCATTGTTGCGGTCTAGTGTCAACCGAATATCGATTGAGATGTCCATCAAATATCGATCAAAGTTGAGTGTTGATCGGTGTCCTTGATTGACACTCGCTCAATATTCATCAACACTTGATCGACATCTCAGTCGACAGTCAGCCGAGAGTCAAATAATTTTATCGATTGAGATGTCAATCAAATATCGATCAAGTGTCAATCAAGGGTCAATCTAGGGTATTGATTGAGGGTATCAATCGACAGATGATCACACGTGCCTTTAGTACACGTGATCCACATTGTTGCATGCACTGTACACATATTTGAACCTGTGCTTTCTTAGGACAACTGAAAACTGAAATCAATTCTTTATTGATAATATATCATTACATGTAGCATCCAAAGTCAAAAGCTAGTCGCTCGTGGCACCCAGGCACCTCTAGAGCACAGCCCTGGGAGCAGTAAATCTTATAAATATTCTCTATCTGTCAAAGTCATCTCTGATTTATGAGCATGCAAAATTTACTTGTACATGTACATATAAGAGATGGTGGAGCCAGATGAGATTAGCCTGTTCCAGGCTCTCGGTAGTTGGGGATGAGCGAAATCGAGCGAAAAAAAACGAGGGAGGACTAAGGCGAGGAGCGACGGGAGAGCCTGTAAGACTTTCTTTAACGACCCTCTTCTGGTATAGCAGGAGCTGCTATACCCCCTGATTGGTCAATTTTGACAGTACTGTCAACACTCCGGCGGTTACCTCATATCTTGTCAATCCAAGTTTACCATCTCGCAATTCCATTCTCTAAGAGCTTGATAGCCAGGTCTCTGGACTCAAAATTGACCAATCAGAGGGTATAGCAGCTCTTGCTATACCAGAAGAGGGTCGTTAAAGAAAGTCTTACAGGCTCTCCTGCCGCTCCTCGCCTTAGTCCTCCCTCATTTTTTTCTCGCTCATCTTCGCTCTTCCCCAACTACCAAGAGCCTGGAACAGGCTAGGTGGGATATGTGCCTGGAGCAGAACAAGCGGGCAACCCTGAGAGTGGCAATCATGAGGCACCGTCACACTCTCAGAATTATTGGAAATACTTATTTATAAATACAGTACATATGTACCAGCCCATATACCTGAAAAATAAATTTACCGGTAGCAAAGTGGTTGTTAAATTTATATTTCTTTTTTTTCACTTTTCACTAATACAAGTGTATGCAATGTATCTTATTAACAGCTAGTTAAAGGAAAAGACCTAGTGTTCTACAACCAGTGTCTCACTGAATTTGTTTCACTCCTGGAGGGTAAGCTTATACCTGTATAGTATAGTGTACATGGCACAGTTATTTATATGTAGTGAAACCTCTATTAAGTGGCCACCTATAGGGGAATCCTTGTTTATAATATTAGTCTCATTAGCAGAAGCAATTCAGTTTTTGATGGAGCTACAAATAAATCAGTTCCGAATATTGAAGGGTCATAGTACAATTAACTCTGCCAATGAATCTATGAGCCTGATGTAGTGAATACTTTTTGTGCATTGAAGGTTTTTCATTGATTAAAGAAAAAAAAAAGTCAGTGTTCCACATGCTGACAAGTTGGTCACATCTTGACTAATGTCTCCAGATATACATGTACATGGATTCGGTAGAGCCAGATGTTCATGAGCTGTTTTTCAGTTAAAACTACATAAAAGTGGAAATACTTCAAAAGTGTGTCAAAAGTTGATGTTTAGAAACGAGGATAAAACTGTTAAATAGGTCTGGGATCCTAAGGAAGCATCTCGTAATGGACCAGACCAAGAAAGTTCAACGTGAAATGGCAAGTTGTACTTCTGTGAGATGCTGTGAATCATTACAGAGATTATTTTTGGAGAGGGAAGGCATCTTTTGTGCGAGTGAAATACAACCAGGCTAGTATATTTTGAGAGTGACTTGCACAAATGGCGAGTGCTGCCAAATTTAGTTTCCAACACTTACTTGACCTTTTGTATGTGTGAAACCAAGATCTTTTCTGATTACTAAGCTTCTGGTAGAAATTAGACTTGCTACTAATAGACCTTTGCTTAATCTAGGAATTTTAGTAAGTCTAGGCAGAAATGTCTGAATACAATAGCCTCCGACTATTTTTACCAACAGTATAGTAATGTACAGCAATGTAATCAATGTTGTTGTTGTAGTTCAACTTTACCCTTGGTACAATCTGGCATTTTTCTTTGTTCTGGTGTATGGTAATATAATTTATGATAATGAATATAAAACAAAGGAAAACACCAAGTTGTACCAAGGGTAACATTGAACCACAACTGTACACATACATGTATATACTGTACATTGTACCAGTACTAACCCTTTTCATGGTTTACGTTTCTTGTTACATGTGTGACAATTTTTCTTTCCTCTATCTTGCAACAAGGGTTTTCCCTGAGATGAAGATAATTTGCACGACTGTATACAATGAACTATCTTCAATTCATTTATTTTTCAGATCTACTAACTATTGATGAAAAGTTATTTTCTTCAAACTGTCCTACTTTGGATGCCTTGCCACTCTATCTTAGCCATTTTCAGTTTGCAGAAAGAAGCGAGGATGAGGTAAAGCTACTGACTATCATTAGAATATGGCATGGTAAAGGTTAAGTCTGGATGTGAGCCAAGTTCCAAGAGGTTACCGTACCTCCACAGGTTATGGCATAAATGGAAGGGGGAACAGGAAGTCTGTAGTATTCCCCGTAGCTTGCAACTGATGCTGATGTGGGGAGTCTTTTCAAATACAAATTACAAATACACATGTACAAATTACATTTTATCTCTTTTTTAATGTTACTCCCCTGCATGAGCCTCCATAGCAAGGTAATTCCAGAGGGCAGGGCTTAACCTGAATTCCCAAGGTGGTGGGTACCATGCCAGTCAGGAGACAAATGTGTGGAATAAAATTTTGTTAGTAATATTGCATAATGCACATTTTGTGCAAAGAGACGCTGGAGTCAAGGAGGAAGGGGGAGTGATAGTTTAGATAGGTACATGTAGTGAGTGCAAACCTTTCTGTGCCCTCATAAACTACAATAATTGTAGGTGGCTTTATTGTAAAGTGCGGTTCCAGTGCTGTTAATCTTGTCACAGTGTTGTCTATTTATTGATTTCCATATTTTGTTTCAGGAGGAGCTGAACATGGTGAAGAAATTCATGTGTGTAAAGAATGCAGAAGATTGCTATGCTTTACAAGAAGCAGTGAGGTTTGTTGCATTCTTTGACACATGTACATGCATGTACACCTACATGTAGATTGTTTTCACATGACATCATCAAATGCCAAAATTCAAAATTACAGAGCCACAAAAGCTTTTATCTTCATCAGGCATAAGGGATCTAAATTTACATCTGTTTACAGCTTTTCAGCCCATGAGTGTGTTTGGTAAACTTGGAAACGAGCACATTTTGAACTTCGGAGTTACAATAGGGTGGTGCATGACACAAACCTACATGTATGATCTTGTTTATTGAGAAATAAACACTTTTCTCATGATTTATTATTCACTTTTCTCATGAAGTATTAGGAAAAGTGCTTGTGTAAATGTTTGTTGGCTCAGTTCAATGCTAGGTAGTTTGTAGGGTCGATTTGTTATATAGATTTTGAGTTAAGGGGGTGTTTCTGATGTTGCTGTAAATCTCACATGAAATCAAGGCTAACAAGCTGATGGGCACTGCAGCTCAATATCATACTGATCAAAAGGTCTCAGGCAGCAAAGGAAATGAAGTTCAATCAAGAGCATTCCGTTCAAGTGGTAACACCACTGACTGGTCGAAATGTTGTAATAAGACACAAAAAAAGTAGCAGCAATGTACGGTGTACAATGTCTGCACTTTTGAAGCTAGTGAAAGTATCACGAAAGCTGCCGAGATGATAGGCGATGAGTGAAAGTTGCATGGTCTCCTTAGTGTAAACAATGATTTAATCGCCGCATAAGTGGCTAATTTTGTCACTTAAAAGTGAAAATCTCAAAGAACAATTTAGCTCCTGGCATTGTCAGTGAAAAATACCTAATTATGCAAAAATGGATACCTCATGCCACACAGTTGGGAGGGGGAGGGTTGTAAAAGGGGTTTTGTTTTGGTTGCATCGATTTTAACAATTTTCTATTTAGACCTGGCTGGCTTCTATCTGTCCGGGTATCATGACAATAATCTAAATATAATTATGTTTCATTATGCAACATTATTAATACAACATTAATTCAGAACAGTATAAATAATATTATTACTGTTTACATGTACATATGTCACATGCAGTTTTGCATATTAAGTTATATTCTATTTTGCAGTAAAATCATTGGCCGTGTGATTAGTGATGTCTATCAGTTTGCACAGAGCAGTGTAGCCAGTTTATGGACAATCTGCTGCCAACTTCTTCAGACTGGTCTCCTGCGTATCAAACAGGTAAAGTGTATTTTTCTGAGAGGCTAAGTAAAATAAAACAGAATTAAAATAAGTATCTTAATTGACCACTCCCCAATGGGGCTTTTCAGGGCCAATGAAACTAAAATACATGTAATGGTGTAACGGATAATGCAAATGAATAAAACATGGTTAAAAATCCTAAGGGGCAGGAGGCAGACCAAGTGTGGCTGAACAGTTGAACTAGGGTCTACCAAAAAACAACTCCAGTTTAGTGGTCAGAACAGGACTTGAACCTGCAACTTCCAGATTTGAAGTCTGACATCTTAACTACTTGGCTATGTTGTCTCAATGGATGGCTAATCCATGGCTACTCCCAATTTTCTTTCTGGATTCCCTTGGCTACAATCGACATTTTCAACATGGTCGTAATATGGCAAAAAGACCTTTGTACAGTTAATTGAACCTCACCACAACAGCTACTGTACCTTGGGGACAAATGGTAAGTGGCAGTTGTAGAGAGGTGGCGGTTATGGGGAGGTAGTGTTGTAAACAAGAAGCCTGTTTTTTCGGAGGTGCAAAGTTTCTTTAAAAAAAAAATGCTTATTTCACATATAGATCTACATGTATTGTATGTAACACAGTCAAAATATTAACCCTTTCACCACCAAGGGTCTCCCTTTGACGAAAAAAATCGTCTGGCGTTAGACAGAGTAAAATCTATAAGTGGCCACTGGTGGTTAAAGGGTTAAGGGAGATCAAGGTTTTTTAACCCTTTCACCACCAAGGGTCTCCCTTTGACGAGTAAAATCGTCTGGCGTTAGACAGAGTAAAATCTGTAAGTGGCCACTGGTGGTTAAAGGGTTAATAGTATTTTTAGAGAGCAACCAAGCGTGGTTCGGATCAAGTTTGATGACTTTTTACAATACGAAATGGGGTTTTGTATACACTGTTCATCAGACACTGGTTAACTGGCCCTTGTCAAAAGGTTATTTTAACAGTCGGGACACATTTTAGTGGCCATTGCCATTGTAGAGACTTGCACAGAGAGGTAGAGAGGTAAAATAAGAGTGAATGTATGTATGGACTGTCTGCCGGGACCAAAATAAGTGTAGAGTGGTGGTGGTTAGTGGTGGTTCAACTGTATTTAGTTGGCACCGTTGTTAAATCCTGTTCAGCTTTTAAGCGTATTTTCTAGGCTTTTATAACAACTGCCTCGGTCCTTTCAAGTTATTCATTGGTGCATAGATTGCTTTAGTTTGTGTACATGCACTCAACAACCTACAATGCATACAATGTGTGACGCCTGTACTGCTTTTGTTATGCAGGCAGCACTCGATATATTAACTGGCTTGTTACCTTGGAGTGGACTACCCAGTGTGCCGGTCCTGGACAAGTTTGTCAAATGTCTTTGTGGTTTATTGGAGTTATTGGTGTCTGGAGTTGTTGGTAAAATACTAGTTAATGGAAGGTAAATAATTAATAATATTTATACAATATTTTGTCTTGGAGTATTTAAAACTACACTGTACCTCCCCCCCTCCCTCCACTGAGATTAGATCCTAGTCCATCGCAGGGTACCCCAAGCATTAAATTTGCCTGTACACCTGGGTGTAGAGAGGCACTGGAGAGTAAAGTGTCTTGCCCAAGAATACAGTCAACACAGTGTCCCCAGCCAGGACTCAAACCTGGACCTGATAGACATGTACAGTACAACATGTACATGTACCCAGCTGCAGATGCCTTGTATGGATTACTGACTATTCTCCGGCAGTAACACATTCCTGCAGTAGAAGCTTTCTGTTTTAGATGCATTGCAGGTTTTTTCTGGGTGGAGTTGACAGTGTTGGAAATTATTTTCACTCGCCAAAAAATATGCCACCCCTCCTAAAAAAATCTCCAATGATTTGCAAACCCTACTTTTTTCGGTAACCTCATAATCCAGAAACCCATCTCGCCACTTCATCATGGTGGGGCTAAGTTCTTGTCCTTGTCAATTTTACGAGACGCCTCCTTAAGAAAGTGAAAACCACCACTAATGCTTTACTGTTTAATGGAACAAACCGTTCAGTATCCGTTTAGTATCTGTTTAACGGATCATGTTTACAAAAATCTTGTATCCATTTAACGATTTGAGCAAACTGTTTAAAGACATTTTCCTCATCCGTTTACAAAATAAAAGTATCCGTTTAACGTTTTCGACAAACCGTTTACTGATTCAATGATTCAATGGAACCGTTTAACAGTTTCAGCTTTCCGTTTAACGATTTGGTTCAACTGTTTAACGTTTTCAGCTTTCCATTTAAATTTTTTTACAGCCATTTAACGTTTCATTCAATCCGTTTTTGGACTTTGCCCAACTGTTTAATGTTTTCAGCTATCCGTTTCAATGGATAGCCAAACCGTTTTAAACTGTTTACAGTCCGTTTAAAACCATTTACAATCCTTTTTTTAGCCGTTAAACAGTAAAGCATTGCGTTACTGGTGGTTTTCCCTTTCCAGGTCACAATTTGTCTGTTATATTCTCGTTTTTATCATGAACTTTTGACATTCCTTGGAAATTTTTTCACATTTCGGTAGTTTTAACTAAAAACAGCTTAACAAGGAGCTAGCACTACCGAATTTCCATATATCCGTAAAATCGAGGCATTGAATTCTCAATTGATAATTATTTAGGCTTAAATTCCCCCAAAAGAAAAAAAATCATACTCGCCAAACGGGTGAGTCATCAATGATTTGTACTTGCCCACTTGTACTTTTACACTTGCATTGGCGAGCAGGCGAGTGCTATTTTCCAACACTGAGTTGATTGCCGTAGCCAATGTACAGCTTTAAGGGCAAAGGTGTACGTTGTCAGCCAATCCAGCATACATGTAGTTAAAATCAATGTTCTATTCTTGAAATGATTGTACCCACATACAACAAAAAGGAAAGACATCAAGTCTGTTCAATTGTTTTTCTTTACCCAGAGAGAAGGTCACTGCTCTGGAGGTCAGTATTGCCAAGTGTTTGGAAGTCCTTTCCACACGCCTTTCACCTGGAAGAGGCGATCATCCTCAACAGCCAGGTTCAACATCAGAAGGAGACTTATATCTCTTTCCTGCATGGCACATCAATCATTTCTTGTTGAAGCTCAGGACTACACTTCATCAAGGTGGCCTACACAAATTTCTTACCAAAGAACTGAAGGTACTGTACATGTACATGGCTTCACTATTAGAAATAGTAATTGGACCAAGTGGAGTACAATTCAGGGAGTGATCATGCGAGTAAAAATTATTTCAAAATCAGATAAGTGCAAATCAGATTGTATGAAACAAGGTCCAATCACTTATTAATCCTATCTATAACACTAACAGAAAATTGAAAAGTCTTTTGAGAACTTCTTTTGAGCAAAAAAGTCAGCAGTGCTTTCCATAAGTTTCAAAAACTGTAGGAAGTACATGTATTGAAAAGGAAGCCATTGAAATGTGTGTAATTAACGTGTGAATGGCGTACACTGTAGGTGTCCAATTACAGGTATTCAATTACAAAAATTTTAAATTGGATACCTGTAATTAGACACCCATGTGATCACACACTGATTATGTGACAAATAGGCACATGGAGAACCAATAATGATCAGGAATTTTGTTGTAGATACAATAATTAATGATGCAAAAAGATGATTTTCCCTTTTGGCCTTGCGCATGGTGTTGGTGATCACAAACGTAACAGTTTGCGTGACATCAAAAAACATTTGGTTTTTTCTTATTAACAAGGCTCATTACTGTATGATATTGGCAGACTTCTTCTACAAATAATGTGCATTTCAAAAATGTAAACATTTTTTCATGATGCTCAGACAAAAAATAATTAAAGTTTAAAAAAGCAAGATAGCAAATACGAGCATCTACATGTACATGTATAACAAGTGCACACAAACTGTTTTAACTTTTTGAATTCACTATTAATTTTGCTGATATGTTTTTCAGTAAAAGAATTATCAATACAAATGTAATGTCACTTGGCTTACCCCAGAAGAAAACTTCGCTTTACTGTCCATTTCGTGCCCATTCCTAACGTTCCTTACATCACTCCCACCATTCCATCAATTGTGCCTTATCGTTCCTATCATGCCTTGTCGTTCGTACCGTTCATATCGTTCTCAAAACCGTTCCTTCCAAGTATTGTTCCAACCCGGTAGTGTGTAGACATCGTTTCCGACACGTATGCCTGTAGATGACCACATTCTGTTGTTCCTTGCATGTCCTTCCTGGTTGGAGATGGTTGTCCCATTTTGGGTTACAACTTTGTGTTAACACTCAGCACAATAATTGGAATTGGCTGGATATGCTTGAAATATTACGGAGCCAGCTAAAAAGATGTTCTATTTATTTCCAAACTTGAGGAGAGGGAGAGGAAGGTTCATTCGTTTCATGTGCCTCCACTTTCTGGTCTGATCTGTTTCTTCTTGGATACATCCAAGAGTTGAAGTACTTAGATATAAATGATCAACTTGTAGAAAGTCAAGGGAAAGCGAAATGTGCCACGCGAGACATCAGCGACACAAAATGCATGTAAATAAACAACAAAAAACAGTAACTTTTGTTTGTCAATGAAAGGTAAACTTATGTAAAATTATCTTAAGTACAGCCAAATAAACCTTTGAAATATTAAAGTAATTTGCAGATCCCATAATAAATAAGAAAATAAGAAATCTTCTGAGTAACATTTTATAGTCTTCTTCGTTGCATGACATTCTAATAATTTTGGCTCAAAATGACATTAATTTTGATCCATTGGCAGAGCTTGTTGCCTAGCACATGACAGAAAATCTTCCCACCTCAAACGTCATTAGCAGCCGTGAAATCTTCCTGGGGGTAGGGGGACTCACATATGAAAAGGGGCGAGGATGCTCATACATGTAGTCTTGCTTAGGCAAATTTCGGATTTTGGCCTTGCTTAGTGTGTTCTGGGCAAAACGCCATGATATTTAGCCGTGAAGGTCTCGTGTAGGGTTGCATGCTAAGAAATATAAAAATATTTAATATGTGTATTTTTATTTTTATTTTTAATTCCTTTTATTTATTTATACATGTATAATCAAAGTTGTCTGTGTTTTAACATAGTCTCTTTTAGGGGTCAAAAAAAGCTTGGGCCACACCCAAATCAGTCACCTTTAGGGGTTTAATTCAAAATTTCTGATGAGCATTCCCTCCCCTTTCAAATGCGAGACCCCCCTGGGCAATCTTCGAGGGCACAATGGGCATGACCGTGTTTGTTACGCCAGAAGTGCAGATTTTCAAGCATAATTATTTTAAAATACATTTAGCTGTTTCTACTCACACATTAGCTTAATTGTTTTCTAGCATACAAAATAAAATAAAATTATCATATGAGCAAACATTGTACAAGAAGTTGTAAGATTTTTCCATTTTTCTAAACAGTAAATTAGAATCAATTAGACAATCGCTTGGGCCACAAATTGAGTGTTAGGCAACACCATGCACAAGTCCTTTTTTACGCGCAACTCATCAGCTACTCTTGTAGCTTACCTGCTGCTAGTTGATTCATAGCTCAGTCTGTCATGAATTTGGCTTAATGGTATGATGGAGTCATGTTGAAGTGAATTTTGGCAAAGCCTTGAGGTACTTTTTAACTACAGCTTTCAATAACACATTCAAAATATGCACTTCAACTAACTTACATTTTCCTGTTAGCAGGTATCATATATCACAAGCTAAACTGGAGGAAAAGTCACCAAATTTTACACTTTTCTTACATCTTGTAAAATCAAGATGGAAGCCTGAGACAAAAGCGGGTGATACCAAAAAATGGATTCCCTGTCTCCCCTGACTGCCAAAATAATAGCCAATAATTTTCGTAAAGATATGTTTGTAATCCCCTAAAATGTTGTAAATATCATAACTTTAAGTACAAATGTATATTGTTTGGCCCCAAACTTTCTTTAACTTTTTGTGTATAATTTTTATTTGTTGTACTTTTTTGTTACTTTTTAATGGACTCTACATGTAGTAGTTATTATAGTAGTAGTAATAAGTAGTATAATGAACTTGTAATTTGCTTTGTTTGTACTACATGTACTCAATGAAAATTTAAAAATTAAAAACTTTCATTAACACGTGAACTCTGCTCATTCAATGTTTTATGTTTTCACTGCCGTCAGTCATGTTAGCGGACCTCTTAGGAAACAGAAGTTTTCCTCAACAGGTTCCAAAGTTCCTGTCTGTGGGTTGTGATTGGTAGACTTTGTTCCATTATAGATGACTTTGTTTCCAATTTGTTTCTCTCTTCAAGGATTGTTCATTGTCATTATTATTATAATTATTGATAGCAGCTAAAAATGTAAATTCAGAGGTTTTGTGCTATTGAAAGGTAAAAGTAAAATACTGTTAGTAGATTATTTTTACATTCAAATTGGATCATGTGTACTAAAGGCATCCGAGGTCAAGTGTTAATCAATACCCTCGACTGATATCCATAATTGATACGCAATCAACTCTCCATTGACACCTTGGTTGACAATCAACCGACACTCCATCAACATCTCAGTCAAATGTCAGTTGAGAGTCAACTCGTTTTCGATCAATTCATACGAGTTGGTCAACACTCAGCCAACTATTGACTGTCTGTTGATCAAGTGTCGATAGGGTGTCAACCACGTATGGATCGGAATGCCGATTTAGTATTGATCAAGAGTGTCAATCAACACTTGACAGGGGATGCCTTAAGTACACATGATCCTTCAAATTAAATTAAACATGTTCAATTCTGCCTCTACTAATCAGGAGCTATTTCAAATTAAGCTGTTTGATTTATGACCTGGTGAAGTTTCAACAAACTTTGGACCGCTGTGAAGGCTTACATGTATTTTTAATTTCCCATT
This sequence comes from Micromussa lordhowensis, assembly GCA_964020085.1. Taxonomy (NCBI): domain Eukaryota; kingdom Metazoa; phylum Cnidaria; class Anthozoa; order Scleractinia; family Lobophylliidae; genus Micromussa; species Micromussa lordhowensis. Next base: position 21,939,344 of record OZ026604.1, read on the forward strand.
AAGCTTGTCCAAATACTTAATTTTGTTAGCTGTGTACACTTAACTGTCTGTACATATATATCTAATTTTATTATTTCTAGAGGGCTGTCTGCCAGTTTGTTGCCCATATGTATAGGAATGTACCATTCAATACTGGACGTACAGTTCTTTTATCACAATGCCTTGTTAGAGACGAGATAAATGAATGGCTGATTGGTTACATCGGCAGTGAACAAGAGCAACAGGTATTTGGCTTGGTTGCTATTGGGATGTACTCAATTGAGGGTTTGCTGCTAAAAATAGAAGCACCTGGATTACTACAGTGTATAGCACCTACATGTAATATTCTGATGTGACTGTCAAAGTACATGTAATGGACACATCCTCTAACCCTATTGCCAAGGGTGTCCACTTATGCCGCACTGGCCTTGGCTTCATCTACATGTATGGGAACTTCTCAAACTCATTATACGTACTAATTAGCATAGATTTTGACGATTTTACTTCTCTGTTTACTCCTTAGTTTTTGTTTAGATTGAGAAGATTATTACTTTTATATCAAACACTCAAAACAGTTTCATCAGTGATCCAAACACCACAAATTTTTCCAAACATACTCTGTGCTTCCTATTTTCAACTCTCTTCTCTGTGTTTGGATGTCCAGATGAAACACTGTTTCTCGTGTTTGATATATTTCATACAGTATACTTGTCTGATTGGTGCATTGCAGAGTAGTGCACACTCATTTGATGTTGAATAGTCACCTTACTGGGTAGCAATCTCTCTGTTTTTATGTCTGATTGGTACATGTAGGTTACTGATGTTGTCTTTAATATTCAGGGCTTTCATTACATGTAAGTTTTGATTCACCTTTAGCCTTGATCATTCTGCCTGTAACAAACATTTTATTTTTTGGGTGAATTGTATAAACAACAGGCAAATTCACCAGTAACATCAAGGGCCAATCAAACATATCCAGCTGTAGGGAACTTTGGTCACACTATCCCTTGTGTAATGCTTTGTTACATGTGTGCAGCACTGTAGTGGTTGTAATTTGGAACACATTTTTCACTTTGTAGCTGCAGGGTTGTAGGCTCCCCTTCGATAATCTCTTTACTGCTGGGCCCTATGGTAACATCATAATATTGTTATCTATTTTGTAGTTCTTGGTTAGCTGTTTATATGAGGCAGTAAATGCAGAGGGATTTAACAGGAAAGCTACAGTTGGCATCAAGGTAAATAGCAACGAAACTTTTATTTTCAAACACATTTGCGTGACTACAATTTTTTTGGTTAAAGACAGATGACAAAGGATGATTCTGAGTACAAATGTACTATACACTTTAGTCACATTTTGAAACAGATACATGTACGTTTAATAGCGAAGTGCATGAGGCTTAAAAATAGAATGCAAATGATTATATCCCCCACAAGGCTCGTACAACATCAGTGTGTTCTGAGAGAACTAGAGGGAATCTAGGCGAAGTTTTTGTTTCAAGAATGTGTTTTAGAAACGCCAGCTGTTTTAGAAAGTGTTTTACATGTAGGAAAATCACTTGCCATTCCCGTTTGTTTGTCTGAGTAATGAGGCCGCTGGTGCGCCTACACTGTAGCTATTTCTTTCCTGCCACATAAAAATTCAAGTGTTAGTTTTATGAAATTCAATTTTTGCTGTTAAGTTGGTTTAGACAGTAGAATCACTAGAAACAGTGATGCAGCCCATGGGAATATATTCTGTGATTTTTAGCTATCTAAGAGTTTAGCAGGATTTAAACCATGCATCTTCTTGATGTGGCACGTTGGATGCTAATGTTTCAAGCACATGTTGGGAGAAATGCTGAAATGTCTACTTCCAGAAAATATCCATACCTCCCCCATGTAAGGGAAAGACGCCCCACCCCTCTGGAAATTTCAATTAAGCCTCATACATGTACATATACATTTCTTCAAAGTTTTTGGTCACACAGAACCCCCCAACCTCCACCCCTGGGAAATTCCAGTCCCTTATGTGGGGGAAGTAGGGATATTTTTTAAACTGCATAATGTGAATCTATTTTGTTCAAATAGTACTAGTCTGATGTGTTACATACCTTGCAGTGTTATTTCCCTTCATGGAAACAGCTGCAGAGGATTATTCCTAGTTTTTTTTTTTGTACTTCTCAGTGTGGCACAATAGGAATGGAAGGACACTCGAGTGAAGGGATGATTGAAAGGTGACTGTCAATATCTTGGATTAAACTCACTTTTAACCAACATTCACATCACCAGTGATATATCTGTTATGTACTAGAATGATGATAAAAAGGGATAATGTCTTTATTGTTTCTCTCATAATCTGGTATGAAATTTCACATATTTGTTTTTCTCGCTCCCTTTATTGACTATTGTTTCTGTAATATTTCCAAAATGCGAAAATCTCTAAATTTAGAACATGCAAAAATTACTTAGAATAAGGTAGGTCTCTCTACTGACTGAGGTAGGTCCTTAAAAATAAACCTTTCATTGAAGATTGTGGTATTGACACGTAAAATTTTCATGGATCTCAATGTTCCTCTTCGAACGGGGTAATTAAAATCTCTAAAGTGAGTAGTATAAAAAATATTCTATCATCTTCAACTTCAACTTCACTTTATTTGCACTTACATTTTGAAATTACGATATTTGCTTAGAAAAGAAATAAAGATACATATCTAACAATTAAAGGTGACAGTGATATATAGTTTTACATGGAGGCTAGTAGAACTGCAAGGTTATTGAGTTAGCGTCCACCTCGTTTGAGTGAATATAAAAAAACATAGGACTAGAAGGACGGATTACTAAAGGGAAGAGCTAGAGAATTGTTGAAATTATGTTTGATATTACTGAGATAGAACATAGTTTTTAACACTTTTGGAGTTGTGGAAACCTACATGTACGCTTGATATTGCTGAGATAGAACATAGTTTTTAACACATTTGTAGAAAGCAAATTGATTTAGATCTTTAAACTTTACGGTGTTTCTTGCCAAAGATCAATGGCCATAAATGAGATCATTTGTTCGCCAGTATTTGTTTTTTTTCCCGGAATTTTTGAAGATTTTGATTGGCCGCATACCTGATATGATAATAATGTTATGTATGTTGCTGGCATACTGGAAAAAAGTGGTTTACATCATAATTAAAGACTTAAAAAACAGTAAGACAATGTTGAAAATGTGCCTGACCAAGCATAGTGGTTATCACTTAAACAAATCCAGAGCTTACATGTACCTCCCTGAGGCTATAGGAAGAAAATCAATCTTGCAGCATTATTTATTGAATTTGTAATTCAAATATCAAACTATTTTTATTTATTGAAAACAGAAAGAAAAGCACTCCAAAGAAAAGAAAAGTGCTCACCTTACAGCCATCAGATCAAGACAAAGGGGAAAGAAAAACTGCATTTTCAACGACAATGACCAAATTGTTGGAGAGGTTCAAAGCCCTTGATGGATGTGTAGTTGATAGAGCAAATGAAACTCTGCCAAATCTGGTGAGTCTTAAGTCAGATGTTTGTGTTTTCCATTTGGTTGAGGAGAATTTTTGGAGTGCAGGGAATTTAAATTAGGATTAGTTTGTGGGGGGAATGTGTTTAAACTTGCACGTAAGTTTATGATGAATTTTAGGCTAGCTGAGCAGTTCAGAAATCAACAGACAGACAGATACCAAAATGTAAAACTTGATCTCGATGAGTAACAATAGTACAGTACAATTTGTGGCAAACTTGTCATTAAGAATGATGTCAGTATCGAATTACATTTTGTTGTCTGCATCATTTGAACTGTTACCTGTTACCTATCCTCCTCTTGCCTTGTGGCACATAGGGCCTTTACAGAGGCCTTCCACTGTTCTCTGTTTGCTTCAATGATCCTTGTGTCCTCCTATGATCTCCACCCTGCCTCTTTACGTTTCTTTTTAACTGTTCATCGCCATGTTGTCATGGGTATTCCTCCTCTCCTTTTTCCCTCTGGAGCCCAGCTTATTGCAATTTTACAATCATTGTTGCGATCTTGCCTCAGGATGTGACCAATCATATTCCATCTACGATGCTTCACTTCCTCGCTCAGCGGTGCCATACCCACTCCCGCTCTTTCCAACAGCTCCTTAGTAGTGACATGATCTTGCCATTTAATTTGTAGGATCTTTCGTAGGCACTTATTGTGGAATACATCTATATAGCTTTCTCATCTCCTTTGTTTCATTTTCCATACCGGCACCACCAGTGTCTTATACAGTCTCAACTTTGTTTCCTTGAGATGCTTTTGGAATGCCACATGTTCTTCAATCTGACGAATGCACTGGATCGTCTGTTCTTCAGGTCTTTCATACCACCTCCTTCCTTACACACTTTCGCTCCCAAGTATGTGAACTCATCAATGCAACGTCCTCGATAATTACTTATTTCACTGACTACAATCTTGTCTTGGTTTCTTGCATTAATCCTCATCGCTTTTGTCTTTTCGTACTGACCTTGATCCCTACTCCTCTGGCTTCTTCCTCCAGCTTTGTTGTTTTATCCTGAATCTGCTCTTTGGTAGAGGAAATTAGAGCTATATCATCTGCAAAGTCACAAATTATCAACTTTGGATGTAAACCTCCATCGTATGCCATTCTCACCATATCCAACTGTTCTTCTCATTACCCAATCCATTATGATCAAGAACAAGAATCCTGACATATTGCATCCTTGCTTGACGCCAATTTTATGTCAAACCATTTGTCTATCTTCCCCCCTGTCCACCACTACACAGTTGAAGCAATCGAAAAATACTTTGACCATTATTTTAACTCTTTTCTCCGGAATTCCATACCTCCCTGGCACAATCTCCTATAAACTTTCTATATGGATGGAATCGAAAGCTTTTTCCAAATCTATAAAGTTCAAATACCTGGTAGCTTGCTGCTCGTTTGTCTGCTCAATGATGTTTCGTAGAATGAAAACCTGGTCTGTTGTTCCCCTGCCTTTCCTATAACTGGGTTGTTCCTTCCTTAATCGTCTGTCAACACCCTTCCTTATTCAGTCTATAATAATCCTGCCTAGTATTTTCCCTACTTCAGACAGCAACGTTATCCCTCTTGAGTTCTTGCATTCCTTAAGATTACCTTTCTTTGGCAATTCAACAATAAGTCTCTGCTTCCAAGCCTCAGGAATCATTTCATGGTTCCATATTTTTATTATCAATTGATGTACAGTATTTTCTCTGCTGAAAATTCTACATTGGCTTTCAACAGCTCAGCTGTAATAGAGTCTATCCCTGAGGCTTTGCCATTTTAAGTTCCTTTATGGCTTCCTTAACGTCACCTAACATTGACTCACTGACTGAACTTGAACTTGAATCCACAGTCTTCAGGTTTTCTGATTCATCTCTATTAAGCGCTCATTTAAAGTGCTCTGACCATCTTGACTGCACTTCATCTTTTCCACATAGGAGGTTTCCATTCTTATCCAACACTGCTGTGCTTAGCCTTGATCTTCCATTGCTTAGTTTCGTAGTGAGCCCATAAAGTGTCTTCATGTGTTGGTTGCTTGCGGCCTTCTCTGCCCGACCTGTAATACTGTCTATCCATTTCCTTTTATCTGCCTTTATGCTCCTTTTATCGTCCTCACTTCTCTGTCCTTCCTTACATATTCTGCCCTAAGCTATCTCTTAACCCTTTCAGAGCATGTACTCAAGATCGTCTTATTGACGCCCTCTCTTTGATCTGTGAGGTCCATGACTCCCTGCTGATCCATGGCTTTTTCTTCTTTTGAAGTCTTACCAATACTGTTTCTGCCGCCAATATGTCTGCCTTTGTCATCACCCGAAAGTCTCTCTCCACTTCTTCCTCTTCTTCAAGTTCTGGTTCTTCATTCTCTAGAGCCTGATACTTATTTCTTAGGGTTATGTTAAATGCCTTTAGCACCTGCTCATTTTCTAACTTAGACGTGTTATACTTCAATCTACATTCAACCTTTTCTTTTGGTGCCTTTCTCAACCTCAATTTTTGTACACACAAGATAATGATCACTTACAGTATCTGCAGACCTGTAAACTCTTGTGTCATTCACTGAATTCCTGAACCGCTTGTTGATGAGGATATGATTGATCTGATTTGTGGTCTGTCTATCAGACGACACCCATTTAATATCATCAATATACCTACTCCCTGTCAGTGGTTGTCATCATCTCTTCCAGAGTAACTTAAGCTGTCTCCTTCTGCAAGTTAAACTTTTCCTTGGCCCGTCCAGTGTGTTTCTCTGATGCCCAGGATGTCTATACCATTCCTCTCTTGCTACCTGTGTGATGTTGCCACTTGTGTAACGCATTCATATATTCCAGTTACCAACCTTCAGGGTGTGTTTAGGGTCATCAGTGGCCTAGTTGGCCTGGGGGCATCCTGTTCGATTTGGCTCCCGTGCGTCATTGAATCCCTTTTACGAGGGTCACAGCGCCTCCATGATACAGTGAATTATCTCTGTTTCTGGTTTCTGTAATATTTTTTTTTTACGAGAGAGGGTTATTAGCCTTCAGCCTAACGCCCAACCTGGAGGACCAGGGGATCACTCTTTGTCTGGTTCATACCCTTTGACCTGTGTGGCAAGGGTGGCCCTAACAGGAGTACATGACCCCGCCAACTTAGCTCTAGGGGTCATTGGAACATGCAAGCCACCCCACCCTGACAAGGCTTTGATCCCGATCAAGATGGGATGTGAACTGTAGGATTGCCAAAACAATTTTGTAAAGGACATTCATGTATTTCCACCAAATTGCTATTTAAGTTTAATTTGGTTTTGTTAATGAAATATATGTAAACATAGTTTGCATCAAGTCTTCACATCTGAGATTCTTAGCCCAATGTAATACAAAATCCCCCCAAGTTTGTCCACAGGGATTAACTAACTCAATCCAACTCTAGCGTAACAGGACCATTTAAATAGCATTTATTTGGAATATTAAAATGTATATATAGAGAGAGAAATGGAGAAATTTAGATTAGCCATTTTCTCTTCTAGTGATCCCCTTTCATTTCCATTGTGTACAGCTCCTTTGCAATAAGTGTTCGTGACAGACTTTATGTATTGTACCATTTATTTTCATATTAGGATGGATTTGCCCGTGAACTGGAAGGCATAAGAGTGATAACAGAGCTCATGGTTCACCTTTGTAGTGAGCAGATGAAAACCTCCACTGCTGGGAACACAAGTGAAATTAAAGGTAATCATGTATGATACTTGCAAGGAGAGAATAAGTTGTACATTAATTTAATTAATTGCTGTTGGATTTATTGCAGAATTTTTCACAAGCTTGGACTCCTCCCACCTCTTCTCTGTACTCAAATCATCTCTTCAGATCTTGGTTCAAATTGCTGAGCTGTCTCCACGAACAACAGACACACTCACCGGCCTTGATTCATCCTTCAGAAAACTTGTTCAAATAACAGGTGCACTCTATTGCATGTCAGATTTCATTCATTTGCCACTAGATTTATACCAGGTCTTGATATTTGTGGTGTCCATTCCCTGGTTGGCAAGGTGTGATCCTCCCTGGATTGATCTACCTCATGGGTTTGGTCTGTCACTTGACGGCATGGCCAGGGTTGGAAGGTCACTTGGTCCTGTCATCAACACTGAAAGCAAGGTTTTGTGTCTGCATTTGTTGGCAGCACTGGATGCAGCACCAACATGGAGAACACAAGTTTTCCTGTTAGTTTTGGTAAGAGTTTAGTCTGGTAAGAATTGTGGATTTTACATCAAGTTCATGCAGTCAGAAATGTTTACAAAACTTGCTAAAGTGAGAAAGCAGAATTGATCTTTGAATCGGCCTAGGCTAAAACCGCAGCAAATTGGTAAATACTTTCAGGAGACATTATGTGCCTTGTTCAGACAATTTGAAAACCAGTCAAATGTCTGGGAAACCTGACATGATATAAATGCGCTCTCTTACATGTATGTATTGGAAAACGGTGATGGATTCTGTATGCCACTTTCAAAACGTCAAGAAAAATACAGCCATGTTTTCAGTATTGTAAAAGAATGCATTTCAACAACAGAAGTACATGTACAAGTAAACGTTTATGCACATCAGGGTAATTTCCGCCCCGGTCTGTGGTGATTCATCAGTGACTTGTAATCTTGTTTTGTTTTTGTCCTTTTTTCCAGCAGAAGGATGCTGACATCGACTCAAACATAGCAGCCATAAAGCAGCTGCCTCTCTTGTTGTGTTCTCTTGGCTCATTCTCATTCCACTTGATCTCAGATGTTCTTCCTGGGTTTCTCTCCTGTGGTGAAGCAGTTCAGGTGGAAATTGGCAAAGTTATTGGCTCATTGGCTTGTATACTTACAGAGAATACAGTGATAAGGAAGTTGAAAGAGGAATTGTCTTTTGATGATCCTGTTTGTAGCAGTATCACATTTCACTGCCCCGACTGTGATCCTGATTTTCAAAACAAAACAGGTAACATTAATTTTTTTTCAGAGTTTTGAAAAAGCACTGAAACTAAAAATCAACCGAAAATTATAATGAGAGTGACTTTAAAAAGTCTCGTTCTCGAGATTGCGATGAAGAAAATCGACAAAACTTTCATTGCTTCAAAACATAACTAAAAGATTTGGTAGTTTGGCATTTTGGTATTATTTGAAACAATGCCATCAAAATAGTGTATAATTTAAATGGTTTTTGCGTTTTACTCAAGATCAAATGTACAGATTTTTTTTATATTCTTGTATATTCTCTACTTGCCATAAGGCATTGGTATCAGCTTTTTCATATCACACCTGGTTCACGCAAAATCCATGTTTTACTGATTTTCATTTTTTGTTTAATCATTCCCGTGGTATATCGACTGCCATTGTACCAAAGCTCAATCCATTTCCAGTGACTGCTGTAATTTTCTTATCGATCTTATAGTAGATTTGTACGTTGTAGTCATTTTACTACAACTACATGTACTAGAATTCATTTCGTTTTTTCGTTAAATTAGTGAAATTTTGAAGCCCCAATTAACGTAATTCTGGTAGTTATAGTCGAATGACGCAATCATGTAAATCTCCTATTAAGGGAAGACTGTAAAAAAGGTATTTGAAAATGCTTCAATCCTGGACAAAATTAGTTGGGACACTTTAGCTGGATCACGTATCCCCCATCCCCCCCCCCCCCCTAATCAATGTTCGAGAATGTCGTGTTTTTTTTTCTACAAAAAAGGAAAAAATCACCTGATTATCAACATTGTAACTGGGGAGAGGGGAGAACTTGCTTGGTGTACCAAGTTTTTGTCCGGGATTTCTGGTATGGTCCAGAAAAAACTGAGACGCCTTTTAGTTAATTGTTTCTGGTTTCTCCAACATTTTTTTTTAAATTGCTGTTTATAACTGTAATAAGACTATCTATGAACACCATTGGACTGAACAGATATTCAGTGTATTGAATGGTGAAGTCAGGTGATTATTCTGTTTTCTTTTCTCTTTAAGGTGATAACGAGGAAAGTAAACTCAGTGCCATTGTCAATGCTGCAATATTCACTCAATACCTACAACTTCTATCTCCTGATACAAACGCTACCATTAAATGCGCCTTTATCAAAAGTATGAAGAGAATGTTTACTCACATGGCATTTACAGCCGACTATGCAGCTCATAGTTCTATTGTCAGTGCAACATGTTTTGATCTTATTGAGGACCCAGACTTTGATGCGAGAATGGCTTTCAGGTAAGTTTAAGTTATCACAATTAGAGACATTTAGCACCAAGGTTTTCATGTTAACGACAAACCACAAACAGCAGTTTCAGGTTAGGCGTTTGGAGTTAGACGTTTGTGACCTCTATCGGTTTAGCTACAAAAACATGAAAGAATTTTTTCACTTGTAGAGGTCGCCATATTGAATTTCCAGACAACAGCAGTGTTGGGTGATTTTCAAATGGAAACAAAAAGTCTTATTTTCACTCGTTGGCTAAAAATCATCTAAATATGTAGAAAGAAGACTGGTTTACTAATTTTCTTACTTAGCACGTGGCATAAACAGAAATTCAGGATTAAAAACGTTCAGGTAAATCACTTACGTGAAAACCTACTTCTCTGCGGTAAAACCCCGCGTTGAGAACTCCAAACGTGACCGCGGAGCTTTGTCACGTGACTTCTAGAGGTTTGCCGTTCGAGGTTTCCACTGAAAACCTTGGTGCTAAATGTCACTAATAATTATAATTGACACTTCAGATTACCACAGATTCAAAGTCGGAAAAAATTCAAATGCAATTTCAAGAGATACCTTCCCTTTTCATGGGTGGCTTCGAATTCTGACTACACTCACACGAGGCATTCAGTGTGAAAAGTTTTTGACGATGCGTCGTCAGTCATCTGTTGCCAATAAATCCTTATAACATATTCTGGATCCTCACAAGTTACAACGGTGACTATTGGTCCTGTGCCTCACCTAATAAATCCACCCATATAGTCATGGCCAAAAAATATTTGGAAACGTATCCCTCATCTAATGCCAGAGCACGAGACCTATAGGAAGGGTACAGAATAGATAAGCTTCAAGATTTTGCATCATTTTAAGCGAAAACTTATTGAAAAAAAGTGGGCGAACAAGAAGACTGAGCAACTACAATGGCTTAAATCTCCTGCCAAATACCCATATAATCCATAAGATTCCTATCACTTTCTATGAGCTTCTTCATCGTGCCATCAGAGTATGTCCCACTAATTCGTAGTAAGCCGCGAGAAATGGCATTTTTTTTTTCAGAATTGGCAGCTCAGCTGCCCATTGCAGAACCAGCCACTTTGGTTTGCTATCTGCCATATTGCTTTCCACCAGAAGCAGTCACTCCTGATCCAGGGTGCGATGTCAGATCATTACTGATAATTTCCTGAATAGGTCTCCCATGTTTGCCTCTTCCAGATCAACCTATGACCAACTATTGAACCAATCTCAACCATCTCAAGAAGTGTCTTTAATTTGTGCAACTGTCTCAAGGAATTTCATGTACGGGGTTACCTGCCATGCCAGGAATTAGCATCTATTTGCGTTCCTTGCGTAAAACATGGATGGGAAGAATATGTCAATTCCCATCCTTACGCCCTTCACGTGGGCCCCAAGTCCCCACTGCAGTGTTTGTGCGACCTTAAAGACTTCTGTGCACCAGCACGATTGTGCTCTAAATTTTTCATCACTGTTGTTCTCATCTGAAGGAACCAAGCGTTAAAGTTGTTTGTTTTGGTTTTGTTCAGCAATGTCGTTCCCTACATTGTGAAACCTGGAAGAGCTGATTCAAATGACAACATGCAGCACACTGTCATTTCCAAGTTGAAGAAAGTGTTCGTTGAAGCTTCCTCGCAAGGCAACTGCAAACTACAGGAAACTGTGGTTTTAACAATTGGACAGCTTGGAAGAATTGCTGAAGGGGAACTGCTGCTGGTGGTGATTGTCAGTTTGTTGGAAAGTCTCACTGCGCACTCTCAGCTAATAAGAGCTGTTGCTTTCAAACAGGTAGAACAGTCTACGATATTTATCCACTCTCTTTTATGCTGTGTTTCAAGCAATATTGGGACAAAATGGTTTCCAAAGATTTGCACCAACAATAACTAGATTGGTTCATGACTGAAATGCTGGATTTCGTTGTCGTTTTTCAACATAGGACCGCATAGGATAGTTTCCTGACTATTCTCAGTAGAAATAGTTGATTAACATTCAACAATCCCGTCAACCCAGTATTTCATTGGAACATGTTGTCTAAAGCCACCGAATACTGGGTTACTTGTGGAGATCTAAAAGATAAAGGTCTGAGACAAAAATGCACATTGTAATCGTTGTAGTACTCACTGCTGATTGGTAATTGTAGGCGTTGCATTATCAAGCTCAAAAGATTCGTAACTTGCTGCTGTGTTGGCCTATCCCTGTTGTAGGTTCAAGAAGTGGCTAAGTTCCAAGGCAAGCAGTTGAAGGATTTATTTGCTGCGTTTAAGCAGTCAATTTGTAAATTTGTAGTGGATGCAATTGATAAGATTCAGAGCCACAACCCTGCCGCTAAAGTGTCTCTGGATGTCGTCTCAGAAGTGGCTAGTGTGTTTGAATTCAGAGATGTGCACTCCTTTTTGAAGGTACACATAGAACGTTCAATGTAGGTGTTCTTTTATCCTTCAGGGGTCTTAAGTCAAACTGTTGAATTGTTCTTATACGTTTGTTGGGGTCCATGTTAAACGTACACGCATGAATTATCAAACAATGAGCATGTAATTCGTCATTGATCTCACTGGTGAATGAACTTTGTCCCACTTTTGATACATCATGGCTTGTCCTTCCTGACTGGTTCTCTTTCCTACATCTGTTGCTATGTTAAAAGTTTTACAATGACCACAAGAGGTTTTGGTTAAGCTAAGAATCAAAGAGGAGGACGTGGCTTAAGGATTTACCTGCACTCATGATCTCTCTCATGTTAGAAGGCCAAACAGGGCTCTAAAAAAAGTGCCATCCCACTGACCCAGCCAAGTAGATTTTCCTTAGGGGCAAGTAACTTTTCATTCTCACTTGCCCAATGGGCAATCCACCAATGGGCAATCCACCAACTATATCATTAAAAGAGTACACTAAGACTTTGCCAGGGCAAGCAAAATTTGAGAGCTACTTGTCCAAAGGGCAATGGAATTTCATTTTTTTTTCAAGCCCTGTCTTAGTGCGCAACATGCCACAAAATTAGACAACAACTTATCGTTCGAAGTTGACATTGGCTAAAATTGCTTGTACATGTACAGTTCATGTAAGCAAATTTCAATTAACATTTATATACTTGACAGTGGACATGCTGGCTTACCTTGGCTGAATGAAATTCTTTTGCAACAAATCTGTAACAGTTGTCTGCTGTTCGAGTGTTAGTGGCTGTGTGTAAATTCAATAACTTGACATAATGGAATGCAGTTATCAAGAGTTATGCACTTGTAACGTTCCTTTTTTTGTTCACAATGACATCATTAAAAAAACTAATAGTACCTGTGTATCTACCTTTTGCAGAGTACATTGCGTTTTGTCATCCCTTACCTTGTCAAGAAAGCATCACCTTCGTCGTCAGCCATCTTACGACATATTGCAAAAGAGCTGAAGATGAACAGGCGAGAGATGTTACTAGAGAACTTCAAGTTCATCTTTTCTTTCCTTGTGAGATCATGTTCTCCATCCGAGCTAGAGAAAGCTCTTAGTTATGTACAGGTAAAGTTCAATGTAGTATACTTTTCTGGAAGCGTAAGGAGGAGGACAGGATAGAGAGTTTGAAGGGAAGAGTTAAAGACAGTGTATTTCAGATTGAGTGGTTGGAAGGTTAAGAGATCTCATTGGTGCTGGTGTTAACTCCACTTTCCGTTGCTTGAAAGGGCTAAGAGTATTGCTAGTCCCCTTGGATGGTTTGGGTGTCGCAGGTCCAGTAACAAAGTATGTCAAGTTGCCCCATTTATAACTGGGCAGGAAAGTAATATTTTTAGAGTGGAGTGTTTTGCCTCAGGACACACCACCACGACCCCTTCTGGAACAGACTCCAGTCCGTTAACTTTTATGCCACCCTGCCTCCCATACTTAAGAGATAAATAAATATCATAGCTTTTTCTCATCTACTGGAATCCTTTACACCCTTCTGTGGTAGTGTTACAAACTCCTGTTTATATAATTGTGCCTTTCAGAAAGAGACAGACGTAGAGCTTGGCAGTCTTTTAAGATCCGAGGCCCAGAGTGTTTACAATCAGCTATTGTTGTATTTGAGTGTCAGTTACAACAAAGTGTTCAGCGGACTGGCAATGCTAGCTTCAAAGGATGACACATACACTGGGCCAAAGGATCTACAAACCATGCAACATCTGGTGAGGCAATTTCACTGATGTTGAGTAATTCTTATCAGTAAGGGTTTCTTAAAACTTTTGACGATAAAAATCAACGGTAAAATACGACGTTTCGACCGCGCTTCGGTCATTATCAAGTGAAGCTAAAATATGTAATGGTAGAATTATATATAGATATGCACGTAAGAAGTATTAAGAATTTAAAAAAATTTTGCAGGTGTAAAAAAAAAATAAAAATTCGTAAAAAGCTAATTAAAAACTTTTGCACGAATTGAGTCAGATTGTACATTGAGAGTAGGTTTCAGTTTTTACAAATTTAAATGTGACCTGTGCGATGCGGGTTATGTTGGTTTCACACGCCGTCACCTTCACCAACATGCTGACGAACACAAAAGCTGTTCATCATCAATTGGCAAGCATTTTCGCGACAAACATTCTTTCGTTCCAAAGGATCTCACAAAGAACTTCAGCGTTTTAATGAAGTGCGCGAACAAATTTGATTGCCTCGTTTATAAGATGTTTTTCATTAACGAACTGAAACCTACTCTCAATGTACAATCAGACTCAATTCGTGCAAAAGTTTTTAATTAGCTTTTTACGAATTTTTATTCTTTTTTTACACCTGCAAAAATTTTTTAAATTCTTAATACTTCTTATGTGCATATCTATATATAATTCTACCATTACATTTTTTAGCTTCACTTGATAATGACCGAAGCGCGGTCGAAACGTCGTATTTTACTGTTGATTTTTATCGTCAAAAGTTGAGTAATTCATAGGAGAATAGGGCATCCACTACTGCCTTCCATTTCTGTGCTCATTTTATCACTCCCTCACAGTACCTTGGCATGGGTGGAGAAATGAGAAGGTGGTTTAACGTTATGGCTTTGATATATTTTGGTGGACAGAAATTACATCGTGTATCTGTTATCAGTGAGAAGTGTCCAGACTGGAATTCTCAGTTTTCTGATCTCAGTCCAGTTCATCAACTGCTAGACTAACAAGACTTCTTGTGCATTTTGTTAATCAAGAGAAGTCCTCAAAAGGCCAGTGGTCAAAAGGCTAGCTCTGGTTTATGTTGCGCGGATAAACTAGGAGTGTCGGCACTTTTCCTTGGGGGGGGGGGGGGGGTTGTAGTCCATCATAGGTGTCCTACCCAAAGTAGTCTGGGAGGTTGCTCCTTGGGTTTGCCACCAATACTGTAAAATGCTGTTTTTGTATCTACAGGCAAATTTTCTGCAATCCAGGCTGCTTGGCATTCTTGCTTTCTACAACACTGTTCTCCTTACGAACAGTGATTTGGAAGAAAAGAGATTAGCTCTAGAGAGCCTCACCAAGCTGATGCAAGTGATGGGACGCAAGTTCATTACCACTGTACGAGTAAAAGTTATGGGAATCCTGCGATTGTGTTTGAGATTCCAGGACAAAGGGTTCCCCGAGCTGTCGTGTGATGCATGGGAAAGTTTTGTGCGAAATGTTGAACTGTCCAGTCTTGGTCCAATGCTGAGCCAGATTGTGGTTACCCTTTTGCCATACCTGAATAAACTTCCAGCCAGAGTCACACAGATTTTCCACTTTCTGATTGTAGAGAATAAGTCTCTCCAGGATTACTTCCATGAGATCTATTTTCTTCCTGACATCCCAGAACTCCGCAGAGTCAGTGCTGTTCTCAGATCTTGCAGTGGAAAAGCTTCCAAGAAAATGGACTTGCAAGCTCAGCTGCGGCAGTCTCTGAAGGGAATTTCTCATGAAAGTGCCGATGTGCAAAGACATGCTTTATCAAAGCTCAAGCAGCTACTTCATGATAACCAGGTAACTTTGTAAAGAATATTTCAATGACTACGGCACTGTCACCTTCCTAGATATGTTGTGAGTCCATCTTAGGCTACCCTTTCCCTATCAAGTATTTGTTGTCAACCGAATATACTACGAAGTAAAGACAGGTAACGACGTTAAAGTTTTCTGCTGAAGAACACAACACAGTTATTGTGGCTAGAGCTTCAACCTGGACCATTTGCTATCCCTGCATTAAAAGCACTATTCGTTAGGCCACAGCATCTAAACGATGCTGTTCGTACAAAAGCTACAGCGTCTTTACAGCAGTATATGCAATTAAGTGTCGTAAAACCAAAACCAAAGTAATTACCCTAGCCAATCACAGAGAACACAGACAATACGGTGAACCAATCAAAACTTGAATTACATTGAACTGACACAAAGCGCGGGAAAACGAGTGCAAGCGAGGCATGATTAAATTTGGTTTTAGTTATGACTGGATGAAAAAGTGGCGTGAGTTTGTTAGGCCAGTCATGATGCAAAACCAATTACTTTTTGACGCTCAAATGAAAACTGCTGTAATTTAATTTGTGCATACATCATAGAGTAGTTTTCTGTTTTCAGGCTACTCTGCATGGTTATGTCCTCAGTAATGAGACAGTTGATCCTATTATCCCACAGCTTATCAATGCGGTAAGAAATCACAGTTTATTAAAATTATTTACTTTGTAATTTATTTGTAAATTTACTTTGTAAATTATTTACTTTGTAATGTTAATAACATGGATCATAGGTAATTTGTGCGAAAAAGCGACGAGTTTTGAGAAGCACTGTCTTGGGTACCTATTGTGAGCTAATAGCGTTATACTGACTTCTAATGCAGTAGCTAATCATTATCTCGTATTCCATAGTTAAACCTGTCATAACTTTTAGAGTTGAATCTCTCTTTACGAACACTTCAATAATGCGGAAACTCCTTTACTGCGGACAGTTCACATACTGTAGTCGGAGAGAAACTAGAATCGATATTATTTCTACGTCATCCACATGTATAACACAGATACCTCTGTAGTATGAACTCTCTGCTCGACTCCAGTAGTGTACGTAGAAGTCAAGAGATTGACTTGTGCATTAATAGACACTTAATGTATGGTCCCGAGGGAAACAGTTAGTTTTGTTTTCCCTAGAGTCCTGATGTTTCCCAAGACGAAGTCGAGGGAAACATCAGAACTCGAGGAATAACAGAACTAACTAGTTTCCCGAGGGACCATACATTAAGTGCTTTTTTATATATTTAGACTTTCCCTTAAACAATCATATAGCATAAACAAACAAACAAAGACGGAGCGCGGGCAACAACTGCGTAATTGTATCCCGATTGGGATACATTTGAATTTGATCAGGGGCACGTGACCAAGAATCAACCAATCACAGTGCTCGTTTTGTTGGTTGAAAGTCTAGGTATATAAGAATAAGATTTGTTGATGCCCTTTTTTATGTTTGCCCTGCATTTGTTGTGGTAGACAGCATAGAGATTTTCGATTTGCTTATTTGTATTTCAAGCTAGATATCTTATGTGGCACAGGCCTCATATGCACATGGAAGGTTACGGAGCTGCAGCCTTCGAACGCATTGTAGGCCTATGGTTTCTCTCATTTTACTTCTATTGATAATATCAGTCAATTCAATTATAGTTACATTGTGTCATTAACCAATTATGGTCTCTAGCTTATGTCCAGCTGTCGTGTGACTGATTCTGAAGCCAAAATACTCGTGGCGGAATGTCTTGGCGAGCTCGGTGCAGTGGATCCTGGCAGGCCAGTTAGCCATTCATCTACTTTTTTTCTTTGTTCGGTGAATTTTCTGTTCAATTGATAATTATAATAATGAAATTGTAATCATTTATTTATAGACTGGATAAGTTGACTAATAAACCCGTGGATGAGCAGACAGCATTTGAGGTAATAAAAAACGATTAAGATGTTTTCCCCACTACTGCCGTGGATCATAATTATGCCATTTCTTTAGGGAATCTCAGGGAATCAATAAACCTTATTTGCTTTATATAAGCCTTTTTGGCTTCCCCGGGTTTCCTTCTCTTACATGTTGATATTTTGTAAATATATTTATAATGGCCAAAAAATGAATGAATGAAACAAGGAAACAAAAATATAGTGTCCAAAGGAAATATATATTTTGTGTTCGCTCAGTGATTTGTCTAACCAAACAACTCTACGTTGTGGAAATTGTCATTAGTAAAAACTGGATCATTGGATAGTGCAATTCGAGAGTTTTCACTAGCTTAGCCATCATGCATGGGTACGGTTGTGAGCCACTATACCATACTCCACGAATATGGTACGCGTGCGCATGATTTTTTGGGGGATTTTTTTTTAGTTTCTCACACACCACTGGTAGCCATGTTAAGTTGACCACTGCCGCCTGACCTTTATTGCAAAATCAAAGCTAATACAAATAGTATCACACTAAAGACCGGAAATATCGAAAAAAGTTCAAGACTTGTACATTGGTATACTGGTATTGTATAAAGCTTAAAATCTTTGGATGGGTGGGCGGGAAAAGTCGGCAATGGCGGACGCAAGAAAAACAACTGCCTGTCCGATAGGTCACATGACCTACACCCAAGCCCCAGCGGTGTGTGAGAAAAATATTTTTCACTTATTTCATTTCACTCAACCAGTGAAAAATTACTCTTAGTTTTCTGTATTTTGGGGGCATTTTTAATAAAACAATTATTCCACTCACGTTTGTTGGATATGGATACCGCCGCCTGGTTAGCTCAGTTGGTAGGGCGTCAGTCTGCTGTGCGGGAGGTCGAAGGTTCGAGCCCTAGACCGGACCAACACCCAGGGTCTTAAAATAGCTGAGGAGAATGTGCTGCCTTTGTAATTATATCTTCAAACGGTTAGACATTCAAGTCTTCTCGGATAAGGACTATAAACCGTAGGCCCCGTCTCCTGCATCTTCAGTGTTGCATGGTTAGCAGGGGACGTTAAAGAACTCACGCACTTGTCGAAAAGAGTAGGGGACGTAGTTCCCGGTGTTGTGGTCTATCTCTACATGTATGGGTCGGGCGGGTGAGATCAAATGGACTGATAGCGGCAGCCTGAGGCGCCTTATATAAGCTGACGTCCGATCTCACCCAATAGCCCGAGGAAATATTGTAAAATTGGTCCTGAAAAGCCCCAAGGGGAGTGTCCAATTCGTGAAATTACAAATTACAAATTACAAATGAGATGATTATAGCCAACTCCGCGCTATGCGCCTCGTTGGCTATCTACCATCTCATATCCAACGTGCGCTTGTGGAATTATTGTTAAGTATTATTTGCAGTCTCCATGGTCCTTTTGTAGCTAGAAGATGACGCTTTTCAATACCCAAAATTTACTCCCTTATGGATCACAACTACTGGTATAACGAACGAACTCATTCATTTTGTTTGGAAACAAACTGCTTACTTTACCAACTGTACGGCTTTCGGACCTTCAATTTGTATAACGACAAAGATACTGAGTTGTTTTAAGTGGATTTACCTTGACTCGTCAACTGTATTAAATTTGTAAGACTTCTCCTGTGTGCACAAACATTACATTCTATTTCGAGTAGGTTATAAAATGTGTTTTTTGAAGCTGTGGCATTGTTTTCAGAGTGGTTGTGATGACACGCAGTTTGCTGTTGAGCTTATTAATCAACTGGTACAAGCATTTCTTGCTGCTCATGATACAAGAGCACAGGTAACATTGCTTACTTTGAAATAACATTTATGTAATATATCAAACACGAGAGACAGTGGTTGTTTACCATTTACCCAAAAAATCGGGAATTTTTCGATGGAATGTAAATGGAAGGTTGATTTTGTCTCCCCGAATGGAACTTTTCTCGGGAAAACGGGATTTCTTGAAAGATAGACCAAAATTCCAAACGGAATTTCCAAATGGAAAATGTGCGTTCCATTTCCAATTTTTTACTAGTTTCAGAGTATTTGATATATCTTCCTAAACAAAAACAAAAACTAAGGAGTAAATGGAGTAAAATCGTCAAAATCTATAAGACCGGGTATCCAAACCTCCTTCACGGTTGTGATTTTCTCTGTTTTAACTTGATGAATTATTAATGAGTTGAGAAGTAACATGGGTAGCATCTGAAGCTAACAGGTGCTAACAGATGATTTAGGGCCAAAAAATGTGATAGCGTTTGACATGTTGATGCTATCAAAGACATGAAAAAATTGATCTCATTCTTCAGGATATTGGATTGATTCACATTCTGCATGCATTCTGGGGAAATTTCTTTTAATTTGGAAGTGTGGTGATGAATTGTGGCTAGAACTTGTAGAAATTTGATGTATAGCTACTAATCCTTCGTAGAAGCTTCAACTAAAATAAGTATCGTGCAACATGTAATAAGTACTTGAAATGAATTAACTAATCCTCGCAGTGTGTTGAAATTGTTATTGCTTAAATTGCTTACACGCTGCAGAGGTGACTATCATTTTTCAATCATTCTATGTTTTCACCATACATGTAGTTCTGATGACGATGTATGAGTTATCAATTGTCGGTAATTGATTGCTTATGATAGATTTTTGAAGGAATGTGTAAAGGAGGAGGAATGGTTGTTTAGCTGTTTGTGATTTTGAATGCCATTCTTACAGGATTGCTCTGCCTATGCTATCCAGGAAGTCTTGTTAACTTATGAATGCAGCGAATCTAAGAAGGATGGGTTAGTAATTATGTTTCAAATCTTGATCTTCGTACACCTACCCGTTGTGATACAAAATGTTGTGTTGACACGACGTAACAGTTGTACATGTATGTCTATAACTTTATAAAAGATTGTGGAAGAATTAAATTACAGCTATTAAAACACGCCAAAAAGCATTATTCATGCCTGGATTGCATTTAGCCTAAGCATCTATGAGGAACACGTTTGTGTTACCTTACAACGTTTCCGTGGTGTGACGTTTTTAAGGGATTATATGACCTATTCAATAATTATTATTGTTTATAACTGTCTTGTGTAGGACTGGCTATAACCTATGGCAGAGATTTCCAGAGCATATCCAAGAAGTACTCAGACCACACTTGTATTCCAAGTAAGTTTTCAGTATTTCATTTGTTGTACCTAAAGACAACCTGGACTGTAAAGCTTTAAAAATGCGTAGTAAAGACGCCTTAGTTTAATGGTAGGACATCTCAATATCGATCAGATAACAGTGGAGAAGCAAAGATGACATGTTAAAACAATGGCTCGGTTTGTTGCTTCTTAAGCTGTGTTCACATAAAAGCCTTTACATGATTAGAGTAAACATGTTTCAAAGAAACATTTTGTTATTACTTAGTTCACATCAGATGTCGGTTTCAAACACGTTTCATGCATGGTTGTGTATTTTGGTATTGCATTGCGATGCTGTACGCTTGTAACCGTTGTCAATATTTTTTGCGGTAGTGCTCTCCCAAATATTCTGCTTTCTATCCATCGCCGATAATTGCCGTTGTATTTCTTCATCGGACCACATTTCAACTAGCCATTTGGCCTCATAATAGCCCCAATTTTGGTTCTTTGGGCACTTGCCTCCTCTGCGCATCTATCCGCCATTTTGAACGTGTGTGGTCTTAACATGACTGAACCTAACTCGCGGTTGTTTCAATGATGCTCAGAATAATCATGTTTCAAACATGATTCGCGCAATGCACTGTCTTGATGTAAACACTTCATGTTTCGGCCTAGTGTGAACACAGCTTTAGTCATTTCAAAAACCAATAGATCCATTCTTACAAAAGTTCTTATCTCTGATGTTCAGATACCTTAGTTCTACCACTCCTAACTGGTCTCGCCTTCCCAAGCCTATATACAGAAGTGCGAAGGGCAGAGTCTTCAATGAATGGGTCAGCACATGGACTTCGTACATGATCACCAAGGTACTTTTACCGCCAGACACGTATGTCCAGGTTTGACCCTAATTAGATGCACGGCGAATTTTGACATCTAACACAAAGTGTCCCTTGAAGTCTAAGCCTTTGCTACCTATTTCTAACAATAAGGTTAGGGTAAAGGTTAGTGTTATTTTTATCTTAGGCTAAATGCAGCTGTTAATCCTTACTTGAGGAGCAGCATTTGGGGGACACTTTGTGACATTAATTGTCCGTATTCTGAGAAACGAGTGATGTTAAAGTTGGGGAGAAGAGCAAGGGGACACTTCATGACGCTTATTGAAATTCGCGTGCATCTAATTAGGGTCAAACCTGGACATATCTCCCGCCAGAAGGTCATTTTGATTAAATTTCCGCCAAGCACTTTTAAATTACGCTAAAAGTACCTTGGGTCTTGCTCAACTTGAAAATGTTTCTCTTTTTTTTCCCCCAGGTTAAGAGCCAGAAACCATCTCACATGTTTCAGGCCTGCAGTAAAATCTTTAAGGTAAATTCATTTGTTGTGCAAAAGTGATGAGGCCCGTTTGTTCATACTGATCATATAGGAATTTGAAAGAGCTGGTTTTGGATTTTGGTTTGTTTTTGGTTTGTTTTTGCATTTTTATTGAGTACACTTTGAACATGTTATTTTTTAGCATGACGTCAAGACTGCCTTATTCCTGCTTCCTCATGTACTTCTTTATTTGCTGCTTGATGGATCACAAGAAGATGTCGAGGAGGTAAGAGGCCTTCCACACTACACCGGAGGAATTTGAAAACGGCACTTTCTAGCTGAACACTTATCAAATGTTTTCCGCCCACACTACTCCGGAGGAACTTAAAAGCGCAACAATCACCGGCCATTTTGGATTTGTGTTTGAGGA
>OZ026604.1:21969231-22004231 GCA_964020085.1 Micromussa lordhowensis
CCCAGAATGAAGGTGAATTTAGACATCAACTTAGGATAGTTCGCAGTCAACAGATGGGATTCCTGTCTGCAGCCAGCATGGAGTCTGGTTCCTACCAACGTGGATATGAACATATTGTCAGGTAAACAACGACGATCAAAGAATTTCAAATTGTTAACATAATGTATTTTAAATTTTGTAGACGACAAGCTAAGGCGGTTTTTTGCCTTTTACTCCTATTACAAATGTCTTTCTGTCTCTATAAGTGGTATGTTATAGTCTTCTTCTATTGACATCTTTTAGAAAAGCAAACACATCTTTAGTTAAGGATAGCTCGTTAACGCTCAGTTGTATTTGCAGCTAGCGGTGTTAAATAAAATTGAGACAATTTATTATATTCTCGATGTGTTTTGAAAGTGGTTTATCTATTCTTTTTTTTTGGTTTCATGTTTGGTGTGCTCTTAAAATGGGTTAGATTACTGGGTGCAATGCACCTCATCAGGGCCGGGTTGTTCAAAGCCCGATTAAGTTAACCCAGGATTAGCGATAATTTTGATTCCGGTTTTGTAACTTTGCGGTGACCTTTTCTGTTTATGTTGTTTGTCCTGCAGTCTTGAGTTTGAATAATCTCAAACTTCACTAAACATAAGCAGCGAAAAACATTTTTATACTAGAAAAATTAACACGTTGGTTAACTTTTAATCCTGGGTTAGCGTTAAGTCGATTGAAGTCTAACGCCGACCCCTGGATTGTAAGACCAACGCCCTATCTGTAGGAGCCCTGGGCCGGGTTGTTCGAAAGCCGATTAACGCTAATCCAGGATTAAAAGTTAACCGAAGTAATAATTTTTCTTGTATAAAAATGTCTTTCACTGCTCATGTTTTGTGTAGTTTGAGATTATTCAAACTCAAAACTGAAGGACAAACAATACAAACAGAAAAACGCACCAAAAAGTTGAAAATTCACAATCAAAATTCGCGCTACCCCTAAGTTAGCTTAACCGGGCTTTGAACAACCCGGCCCCGATTGTCAAGCTTTGATTTCCGTGTTTTTCAGTTGTGAACTGCTGAATGACAATGCAAGTTGTGGCACCATGCTAACTCCTTTACTGTATCGTTTTTTTTTTTACCACAAGGCTTCACATGCTACGTGAACTGGAGGAAGCTGTGCAAAGGAAGTTTCACGTACCATCTGATGTTTCTGATACCACGTGTGTGGCTAATGGGTGGGAGTCGCGTTTACACATCTCACAGGTTTGGAACAACATTGGGTCCACATTGATTTGAATTATGTTCAACTTTGATTTTTTCCCTTCTCAAACCTGTATATTGTGAAAGTAATACATTCAAACACACGAAACAGTTTTTTGCCACATTTCCAATGACTAAGAAGAGAGTTGAAAACACGACGCGTAGCGGAGCATTTTTGTGTAACCTGGAGGTGTTGAAACAATGTTTCGGGTGTTTGGTATATTTTTCGAATTAAGACTGAAACTAAGCAGAAAATGGAGAAATAAAATTAAAATTAAGATCTCGTATCCAAACCCCGTTCAAATTTTCTTCGCGTAAATTTGATGAACTACAATAAGTCAATGAATTTGAGAATTGTCCTTCAAGACCTTCAGTATAGGTGAAACTGATGACTGTCCCCATCTGATTGGTAGACCACTGCACCGGTTAAAATCGCAGAGGTCATGGCTGCGAGTCTCGTTGAGGCCTGAATTTTTTCAGGCTTTAAGTTCACAACTGCTTAAGTTGTGTATGTAACTGTGATGATTAGTCATGTCTTCATATCTTTCTCCGCAGTTCAAATATATGATACCGTTTTTCATATATTCACTTACACTGATTATATTTCTGTTCAACAAATTGTAGCCATCATTCCGCACAAGGGAGCCAATCTTGAACTTAAGACGAGTTGTCCTGAAACTATTACCAAGGTAGAGCTTTCTCAGTTTTTATAGAATGAGACAGAGTTGTCATTTTATGATGTAATGTTGCTCAAAGTCTGTTTGTAGTGAAGCGTTGATATAGATCTCACCCAAACATCAGTGGAAAGTGTTGTCGTTCTTACGTTCAAATATAACATAGTACAAGAACTTGTGACACCCCTTAGTTCAGTTTAGTGACGTACAGGGCTCGAAATTAACGCTCGCAAAATGTGACTGACTTTGATAATATGCGAGTGAGAAAAATATCCACTAGCAAACGTTCGCGAGTTAGAATCATCCATGTTTCCCAAACATTTGGAAAGAATTTACAAGTGGTCTCACCAGTTTGTTATTGGAAAAAAAATCTTACTAGCTAAACTTTGCGAGTGGACTAAAAAGTTAACTTCAAGCCCTGACGTACCTCAGATATTCTGGTTCCTGTTATGCTGGGCTCTCCAAGTCAAGTCGGAAAATTCTAAATTGAAGTATCGTCAAGTTTTGCAAACGTTTGGTTTGAAGGTGCCTGACTCGTGGAACGTCATTAGCTTCTTTGACCACTTTTTGAGCGTTCAGAGATTATAGTTGGAAATTAAGTGGCTCATGTGCAAATTCTTATGTTATTAGTTTTCTCAACATGATTTTGATAATCCTGTGATTCTCGTGCAGTGTATTTTTGTAGATTTTCTCTTCGTCTTGCCCGGTGACCGTTGATGTAGACTAAAGCCGTGTTCACACTAAATGTTAATTATATTCAACTGAATTACGATTCAATATATCATACTCCATTCTATTTTATTCAACTATGGTTCTGTTCACATCTGCGAAAATTGAAATAAACTAGGCAGGGTAACCTCGCAATTTAAAGTTGAAAACAAAATGGCGCCCTATCGAACAGCTGCCATGATATCCACCGCAATACTTGATTTGGAGGCCAGGAGAAAGGCAAAGGAAACTTCGCAGGCTAGAAGAAGAAAAATATGCCGTCTGGAACAGCAACAACGGATGAGACAAACCACCACGTGTCCAACATTTTGTTCAATCACGCACTGTAATTACTTCAAACAACCCCCTTTGGGTTGTTTGAAGTGATTGAAATCCAATTATAATCAGGGACTGTAATTAGTTGATGTGAACCCATTTCATATTTAATTCGATTATAATTCGATCCTAATCGAGGCCTAATGTGAACACGGCTTAAAGTGCACCTAACCCCAAAAAATTTTTTTCGCTAAAACAATGAAGCTTATTTTGTGGAGTAATGTGCCGCAAAAATTTTTCGATTTGGTTAAATCCTCGAATTTCTGTGCCCCTTTGAAACCGAGTTTCGTATGGTTCACGACCGAGCATGGGGAATCTGGGGAGAGTAAGGCCGTGACGTCACTTCGAGAACGAAAGCTTCGGCTGTCCCAGTCGGGCCTTTTACTCTGTGCGAGCGTAGAAGCCTTTTTGCCGCATAAGTTTTTCGCTGGGACTCCACAGTCGACAGATTTCTGTTTTTATCAACAATATCTTCTACTTCGTCGGGTTCTGAAATGAGCTTTGACTCAGAAGACTCCGAAATTTATTATATCGCTGAAGAGAATGACGACTCGCACTTATCAACAACGCAAAGTGAATAGTTAAACGACGACGACCGAGCTGATTTATATGCTGACAACTCTCTGGCCAACGAAGAATGGACAGCCAAATGAGGTGGATGCTGACAAAGAACTCGAACGAGCTCTGATGGACAGACCCGAAGGCAATGATATGTAGAAGTCAAAGAGTGATACTAGTAAGACTGTAGCGTGGCGCGTATTTACTATTTTCGCGCATTCTTCGATCTCGCATTAACATACTTTCGTATAAATAAAAGTCAAGTCCCTTTACTTTCTCAAATTATTTTAACTTCATGCGTTCAAAGTAGATCAAAATGATTATCCCATGACACAATGCTTGTGTTCTTTTCGTGCGAGTGTGGAAATTGTAGCGTCGCTTCCCTTCAAAACATCAGCGAATGTTATTGTTGTTATTATTGTATTAAAGTGAGTTAGAAGGTTGTCAAGATTCAAAGAAGAATGATCTTGTTCTTGAAGATATTGGTGCTGATGTTATCTTAAAGTGTGTTACTGAATATCCAGGAATTAAACCTGTATGGCTTCAGAAATGGAGTTTTAAGATTAGTAGCGGGCAAATACAAAACTATCTGTCAGCTGTGTCGACTGACTGCTGTTGTTTCTCAGATCAGATGCAACAACGGCAGCATGAATCGATGGACAAGCGGTTATTCCAAAGCCACTGAGTCAGCAAAATCCCTTCCTCTCTCTGAAAATCCAGGCATCGAGCGAGATCATCTGGTTTGAATTAAATGCTTTATAGAACAGATCACCGAACACTTACACGGCTATCACTTTTGCACGTTTCGCTTTCACGAAATCGAGCCATCCCTTTGTACGTTTCTTCTCTTCAGGACGATCATCTCCATAAAACCTTAACGGTATGGCATGTAGCGGAGTATCTCCTGTAAGTTTGTTGTGTTGCTACATGACAATACAGCGCACCTGGCTAGCATTTTTTTCGAACAACTTTTCCGGCCTTTCCCACAGAAACAAGTAAATATGCGAATCTCAGAATCATCGTGTTCTCGATTTGACGTCACATCCGGCCCTCGACCCATTTCCCGTTAAACTCGGTCGTGAACCAAAATTGCGGCATTTTGACGTACTTTGACGAGCCATAGAAAATCAAAGATTTAACCGAATCGAAAAATTTTTGCGGCACATTACTCCGCAAAATAAGCTTTATTGCTTTAGCGAAAAAAAGTTTTTGGGGTTAGGTGCACTTTAAGAAATGTTGATGACCATATCTGCATTTTTGTGTATTTCAAAATTACCATTTTCCTTCTTTAAAATGCCTTTAGCTCAGACGATTTGCAGAAAGAACAAGGAAAGAGCTGGCTGCAAAGTGCCAAGGCAGCAAGGGTGTAAGAATTCTTCATTGATATCTGTCTCCACCTACCAGATAACATGTATCGATGACATCATCAAATCCCTAATATTTGTAGCTGAAGTAAATTTTAAAGGAACACATTTGAAGCCTTATACCTAATAACCCCTTTGGCACTTACATGTGCATGTATCCCCTGGTGTCTAAATAGCTAGGAGTATTACTTCCCCGCCTCCACCCCCCTGGCGATGATAAAAGTCCATCACATAGTATTCCTCGGACCTCTGGCATACTAGCTATTCACCGCCGAAGTAGGGCTCGAAAAAAGTGCCATCCACTTGTCCATCCAGTTGTATATTTTCCCACTGGGCAAGTACCTTTTCATTCTCACTTGCCCAATGGGGAAGGGCTCAGTCAAATTTCAGATTTTTTCTCAAATTTTTGTATTGTTGTCAAATCACATACCAACTAAATAAAAAAGGTAAACTAAGACTTGCCCAGGGGCAAGCAAAATTCGAGAGCTACTTGTCCGAAGGGCAAGCTGGAATTCAAGTTTTTTTTTAACCCAGGGGCCCGTTTCTCGAAGGTCCCGAAAAGTTTTCGCACCCGGAAAGCCATAGCAAAATCTTGAAGCTTATGATTAGAGAGCTGTTTTATTCACGTGAACATAAACAGAGGTTCTCTTCACAGAAGAAATTTCAGGCTTATACATTTCTCTGTTTTCAGATACAGATGAACTAAAAATGGCTTTACGGGCCCGAAAAGTTACCGCGCCCCTGTTAGGATAAATAGGCCACGTTTGATATATCAATATTTTCACATGGTCCGAGGCTTTCAGGACAAAATTGTAACTTTTCAAATTTTCGTTTGCCCTCAATTCTCAAAAGAGACTTGGATAAAAAGAGAACACCACCAAAATGAAAAAGAAATTTGTCCTGCAAGCCTTTAGAGCCATGTTAGAATATTGAAATATCGAAAGTGGCCTATTTGGGCTTTTTCAATAGGTTATTGACCATCAAATTCACATTTTCTGTCACATAATTTAAGAAAAATTTGAAATCTAAAGTTCCATTATGATGTTTGATTACCAAAAATATGCGTAAACTGCGACGAAAACTGAGAAACTGCGACGATTCGAACTCATCTTGACTCCATTATCTATTAGAGAAAGTAGCAGTCGACATGTTAATTTATAGTGTGAAAAGTGTAAGAATATATTGAACTGTATCATGTTTAACTCTCTCTACCTAACAAACAGTAATTTCTTTCCTATCATTTTCTGCTACGTAAACAATTCTCCTGAAAACCCTTGTTTATGTCTCAACAGATGGGCATATAATTTAATTCAATGCAATACTTTTATGACATTTGCTGACAAATTCTTCCCTGCTTTCTCCTGTTATCGGATATACCGAACATGTAGGTTATTAGGTGAATGAAACGCTGTCGAGGCCCTCTCGACTGTTACAGTGTAGGCTTAATAGCAGTGTAAACTTTTGATTGATCAGATGTATTTTGCTCACCTTCAGTGCTGGTCACGTGCAAACAGCTGATAGTTCACTTCTTAGTGCCAGTGCCTTCTCTTTACCAAGTTTGTGCATTGAACGTGCCAAATGGATGGCAAGTCAGGTAACACGTCAAATTAGTCCTTTTTACCAACGAGGACATTCTCTGCATATTCCTGGACTGCAAAGCCCTCCCTTGCTCGTGTCCAAAAATAAAAGAGGAGTTCACAATACACTATCAGGTCAAGAGTTCAATCCGATACAGAGACGCTGTGTTGTGGAATTTGGCTTTCAATCGTTTCTGCTATAGATGTTCTTTCTAATATTCGTTTTGCTTTGGTCTGGCATAGGGTGATGTTCACCAGGCGTTGATAAGTTTGCAAAGAGCGGTCAGGTCAGTGCGGTATAGGATGTTCAGTTGTTTTTGCTCAAAAGGTAGTCACTTGTCATTAAAAAGTGAGTGATTTTTTTCCAAGGTCAAAGGAAAAGTAAAAAAAGTCGGAATTGAACCTTTATGTCACCCGTTGTCATATCTTTGCAGTGAACAGTGGCCGGATGGAAGTAGCACCGTATCAGATGGTGAAACAGACAGATTTATTCACGCAAAGGTTAGTGATTTTGTGTCACCACAACCCGCGTATGCAAAGATGACTCCGTAGCGAGTGAAAATTGAAGTGATTTGGACAACGAGTGGTAATCCTCCGAAGATGGCAACTAGTACATTTACCCATAATTATTTACCATAATTATTTACTGGTACATTTACCCATAATTGTTTTAATGATATTTATGTTCTTAATATTTATATTGTAATTGCATTAGGTGATCTGTTGTTTATGAAGCTTCATTACTCTTTTACATATTATCCTTATGGCTTCCCTCTATTTATATATTTATCATTTATTTGTTTGTTTATAGTACGCCATTAAATTGTAAATAAATAAATAAATAAATTCTTAGCGGTCGAAAACTTTAACAGCTCTTACAAAAACGTAGTGAAAAATTCTGAAACCTGCAAATCTATAAACATACAATGTCGTTGACACAGGGACAAATATTGCAAACAAATATGGTTTTCCATGTACTTTATGGGCGGTGTAAGTGTTGCACAGTGTTGTGGTAAAATGTGCAGCCGCCATCTTTTTTTCCTACAGAGGGAGGATTGTGACGCTTTTTGAATGAAAAAAGTTGAAAAACAGTTAAAATACTTTCAATTGTACTCCATGATAAGTTTTTGTGTGTGCTTTGTAAATCAGGCCTTGTTACTTATCGGTCGATGGATGGAGGAGACAGCACATTATGCAGCTAACCGAGCCATTCAACAGTACAAGGTATGAAGTGATATCTTCTTATTTTGTGAAATATACTTTTGATAATTTGAAATCACGAATAACAAAAGTTTGTGACAAACTATCTCTATATCCGACACTGAAGAACACATTTAGCGGTTTCATCAGTGGCTAAGGACTCGTAGAGTCTAAGAAACGCCAGCTTTCTTTCTGAGAAAAAAAAAACAGAAGAATCTAACAGGACATAGATCAGCAACAAACGCGTCACTTCTAGTTCACGGCTAACCCTGATGAAAGGTCCGTTTTTTGGCGTCAACGCTGATACAATGCATATGTTCAAAACTCTTGGAGGGGAGGGGGGTCCGAGGTTTGCTCTGAGGAAAAGGAATGGTTCCAGATCCATGTTCCGTGACTACTAATAAGAATTCAAAGTAACAAAAACAAAAACATATTGATGCGTTGCCAACCGAGGTAGTAGGCCGTCTTAAGGCAGAGGGAGAGAGGAAATGGTGACAGGAGAGGAGAGAAAAAGAGGAAGACCTGATGCAAGGACACTCGTTGGCTCATTTCGAGCTCCAAGTCCTGACCATTTCAGCGATTGAATAAAACAAAAATTATTCTTATTTAAAATACTGGCTAAATTACCAGCTAATGTAAATTTTAGGCTTTTTTAAGCTTAATGTGAATGTTATGCATAGTTGGAAAAAATATAAAATTACAAGCTAAAGAAAGAGAAAAAAGGTGAAGAGAATTGAAAAGCGTTGAAACTAAAACCTAAAAAAGCAACTCCGTTGCAACACACTGTTTTGAGTTTTGGCTTTTTTTAATTTTGCGATGATTTTAAGAATTTCCTTCTACTACTTCAGGCTTGTTCCCAGGGCCTCTCCTCTTCCTGGAGGTTTTACGTAAACATTCGTGGTGCCTGTACAATGTATATCTATTTTTCTCATGATGCCCACTTGGTAGCACGTTCAAAAAAAAGTCCATTCTCGAACGTGTTCTTCGATTTTTAACGATAGGAAGTGACTGCTCTTCATGGAGACTGGGAAAATGGGCATTTCTATTTGGGAAAATACTATGACAAACTGATGGTATCTTGTACAGACGGGGAGGAGAAATCCAACACGCTGTCAATGTAAGTACATGAGGTGTTTGCCTTTTGGGCCAATCGTGTTGTCTATTCCAGAATATCTTTCTTGTCCTCCTACATTTAGCATAGTATAATATAGTCGGCATTTCTTATGTCAACAATCACAAAAAAAGTATTTCTGTTTAATATTATTTTGTGGTGCTCAAGAAATGGTGATCAACACCAAATGTAGTCGCATCATAAATTTGATAAGCACGGATGGAATATTAGATGTTTGTCAGGTTTTTCCTTGTCTTGACTTCATTTTCTTGTCGGCTTTATGATAAGCCGTTTCTAATATTGTTTGATACAATTGTATGTAAACCTAAAAAGTAGATTTTTTTAAATTTAATTAGTTCCCGTGCCATTGCCTGACCTAATCCCATTTAACTCCATGTGCAGATCACACTTGAACCGTAGACACTTAGGCTTTTCCAACAGACAACCCCTTACTCAACCTGTCGTTTCATTACCTTTCCAGGGACTTCATTCCGTTTGTTCTGAAGCATTATGGACAATCTCTTCAATTTGGCAATAAGTTTATTTACCAGTCTATGCCTCGTCTTCTCACTATCTGGCTGGACTTTGGTGCAACGGTCTCTGATCAAGCATGGTTCGCACGGGCCTTGAATAGTCCTTGAAAAAGCATCAACCCCTTGAAAAGTCCTTGAAAATTGAAAAATCTGCTCAAGTCCTTGAAAAGTCCTTGAATTTTCCCCAGTAGTCCTTGAATCTTATAGAAAGGTCCTTGAATAAACAAAACTTCATCAACGCAATGTTTTCTTGCGCACAAAAAACGTTCAAAGCTAACAAGACACAGTTTTCTGCATGAAACATCGCGTGAAACTGTTTACGGTGAGTCTGGTGTACTTCATTGCTGTTATGTGACGTACCTTAGGAACCGTGCCTTCCAGGGATAAGGTATTGCAATTACCTGTACCCCCCTACAATGTAATCGGTCTCGTGCACATGGAATTCGTCATGGAGTCAAAAGGGCGGAAAGGCCAGTGTTTAAACAATAAGAAATGGGAACATGACCCTCAATACAAAGCCTGGGTTAGTGCATATAAAGCGGACAAGCGAAAAGCATTGTGTCATTGGTGTGACCGGACAATTGACGTCTCAAGTATGGGCGAGAGCGCGCTAAAATCGCACTCAAGAAGCGAGAAGCACAAGCAAAACAGTCGATGTCAACAGCGAGTGACACTGTCATCTTTTAGGTTTGGTTCAAGTGCTAGTACTTCGAAATGTTCTAGTGGAAATGTGGAAGAATAGACACAATCAAAACATTTTCTGAGGATTGTTTTAATGTTATTTGATTTCCTGTACTGCATTTATGGAAGTTTCCTGTTTATATTGCATGTTTCCTTGCACAACATCCCATACAAAAAGTCGTTTATATCGATTGGTTTATTACATGTATGTCGAATTGAGTAGAAAATCAAGTCCTTGAAAGAAAAGGATTTGTCCTTGAAAAGTCCTTGAAAAGTCCTTGAAAAGAAAGGTCTCAGGTCTGTATGAACCATGTCAAGGTAATGCGTAGTATTTATCAAACTCGAGAGACTGTGTACATCACATTTTCAAATATTGAGAGGAAAGTTGGAAATTTTTTTGAAGAAATTCGAGTTGTTTTGACATGTGGTTAAACAGTGTCTTGAGTGTTCTATGTATCATTTCAAAAACCGAGATGCAAACGGAGACTCCAAATCGTAAAAATCTATGCTGATTTAAATCCGATTTTCAAATCACCTTCGCGGTTACTTTGTCCATATAATGACTCGATTAATTATGGATGACTTGTAGAATCCCATGGCAAACCCTTGTCTGTCAAGTAAAAACAAATTTCTTGGGTATGCAATGTACACACAATGAAAAATGGCCCTCAAACAACCATGAATGGCTGGTTTGCTTTCCTGTAGCCTCCGTGTTCAAACCGCAAATTATAATCCACGAACATAAATGTAGGTTAGTATTTGCATTTCCACTGATAGCTCCTGCAGAAAATTAGATCGTTGTTTTGTTCGCAATAAGTGACTTTGGATATTGATTGCGAGTCCTCTACAGAGTGCCAACATTTTAGCTTTTTAAAAGACGTTAACTTGCACTTTATCCAAACGAACTTGGTGTATTGCATTGATTGTTGACATCATACAGTAAAAGCCCGGGTATAAGAACCTAGAATTTTGGAGTTCATGCTGAACAGGTTCTTATATTTTGGGGTATTTTTTTCCAATAACAGGCTGATTAGGTTCTTAGTAGGTTCTTATTTGCAAAAGTTATTATAGTGATAGCATTCGGGGAACTGCGATAGTACCAATATGCTATAATTGTAAAGCATTTACAAAAATGTCAAGCCTTGTTGTCGAAACAAGTCCGGCATCATGAGCCTGATGGTCACCTTGCAAATCCTGAATTTGAAAATCAAATCTGGAGTGTTTTTTATATAAGAACCTATTTTTCTTTGTCAGGCTGAATAGGTTCTTATATATTTGGGTATTAAAACGCAAAATTTCAGCCTGTAGGTTCTTAAATCACTAGGTTCTTATACGCGGGTTTTTACTGTATCGTGTACATGATCATTGCTTTCATGCTGAAGGGCCATTGCATTAGGGTTGCATTGCTATTAAGGATTGCGTTTTTCCATACTTATCATAGATTCTACGCC
Source organism: Micromussa lordhowensis (assembly GCA_964020085.1). NCBI lineage: Eukaryota > Metazoa > Cnidaria > Anthozoa > Scleractinia > Lobophylliidae > Micromussa > Micromussa lordhowensis. The sequence continues at coordinate 21,980,654 of OZ026604.1, forward strand.
TGGTTTTAATTTCAGGTCGCCAGACAAAAGCTTCAGACAGAGGAGGAAAAAGACAAAAGTTGGTTGACTTTAATAAGGTTTGATTTTGCATTAATTTTATCTGCATTTGTTATTTATACCTAATGGTACCTTTATGGCACGCTTCGACGGCATCTCAGGCTCGTTTGGTCGAGTCATGTTAGCTGTTATCCATACCCAAATTTGACCACGTGACAATATCGTATCCACATCAGGTCAGTGACTTGATATCGCAGGATATCACGACACTAGACACCGCTTCTGATTGGCTGTTTGCGAACTTAGGTACCGTTATAGTCCATATCGATAGAAAAGAGATATTTTCGAGGTCCACGACCAAACTTCTCGGACAGAAATGCGTGGCAATCAGAAACGCTAATCAACACTGCTATGGACTCGATATAATTGTAGACAAAGTAGCCCACAAAATGATAGGAGTTGGATTTCCTGACATTTCTCAGCACCAGTAACAAGGGGCAGAGTAACACTCTTTACTTGAATATTTTTAAAACGTAATCACTGTTACAGTGTATCATATGCTTGTATCTGTACATTTGAATAGACCATTTCCGAGTTACCTAAAGCCTTTCTTTCAAAGCGAGGCCTGGTGCACACCCATTCATATGAAAATGAGTTTAATTTGCATGTGAATGAAATCTCATTTTCATATGAAAGGATGAGCACCAAGACTCGCTTTGGTGACCTTTTTGTCACGTGGGTTTGTCTAACATACAATGTTACGTCATAGATTATGGCAGAATTGACCAATAAACTGCCAGCATACCAGTTCCTCACGGCCTTCTCTCTGCTAATTTCTCGTATATGTCACGCCAACCAGACTGTCTTTCATCATCTTGAGGTACCGTCGCGCTAGTATGATATACAGACTTCACAGTTCCACGTAACATGTGGACTATAATCTGATCGGTAGGGGTGTTAATGGCCTTGTTCGGCCTTGCCTGCATACCGTTATTTACCAATTCCTGGCTACTGTAGTTCAGTCTGAAAGAGAGTGAATTTATTCTTAGTTGCACCAACACTCTAGGGTCATAAAACAACTTAGGAAGTAGGTACTTACTTGGTTCATTTTCTGGCACTCGTCTATGTAGCTTTTCCGCCAGGTGTCATCGTATAATATTCTAAAGAATGACACCTCTCTTTTGGTAATGAAGTGTTTTGAATGAAAGCTCGTTGCGTTCTGGGAAGGGCTATAAAACGAACATCTACCGCAATGTACTCCTAGAATTGAATACATAAGAACATTGTTCTACTGTTTAGGAAATCATCGCTAAACTCTTGGTGACCTACCAACAACAAGCGATGTGGATGATCATGGCTGTTTCCAAGGTAACTAAGTACTCCGAAGCTAATGTTAAAACTGTTAGGAAACACTACGCAGCGAGACTGGAAGCGCGGTGGCCTCATGGAGCGAGCGCTCCGGGTTCGAGCCCTGGCCGGGGACATTGTGTTGTGTTCTTGGGTAAGACACTTTACTCTCACAGTGCCTCTCTCTACCCAGGTGTATAAATGGGTACCGGCGAATTTAATGCTGGGGGTAACCCTGCGATGGACTAGCATCCCATCCAGGAGGGAGTAGAAATACTCCTAGTCGCTTCATGCTACAGAAACCGGGATAAGCTCCGGCCTGATGAGCCACTAGGCTTGTATGCAGACTTTACCTTACCTTACCTACGCAGCGAGACTAGGAAGGTACTGCCGGCTATCTAACATCAGCGAATGCATCTGATTGGCTAAGGACACAACATATTTACCCTGAATGGTTAGAGCGCATGCGTCTTCACTAGACTACGAGTAGTCCGTCTCGCTTAGTCCCTTGTGTATGACGCACAAAAAAACACTGACCACGCCAAAAAACATGGCCGCGAGAAATTCTTTCGTGCACTTCCCGCGCCCAGCATTTCGCGCGGCTATTTTTTCCACGCGTTTTATTTACAACTCGACGTACCAAGGGAAAGAGGAACTACCCGTTGTCTAGTCTACACAGTCAGTTAAAAAAATAGTATATGAATTATTCTTTAAAGAACTAAGAATATTAGGTCACCGTTTTTTTTTTTCACTTCAACTATCGTAATAAATCTTAAGCCGTCCACACACCACCTGCCTCGATTAGTCTTGCTATTTGCAGGTGGTGTGATATTTGTTTATTTAATGTAAGAAATAAAGATGTTGTTGTTGTTGTTGTTGTTAAGACGATGCGTAATCAATATATAGGTTGACATGTGAGGTTTTCCTCTTTACACAGTCATCATTTGCCATGAGAAAGAATCGTTGCCACCAAATCTTTCAGAAGGCAAGGTTAGTTGAGTATCTGTGTCAGTTACAATCCAGGTTTTGTTGTCCAAAACGGATGTCAACATTTGGCAGTTTGGTGAAGATCGCCTCGACTTAGCTTGCCACGTCCTGTTTGACTTCAATATTGGGAACCTCTGGCCAAGGTGCGAACCTGAACCAAGCGATCCTGAGTTCAGCACACTAACTGTTAGGCCACTTTCATGATGGGGAACTTTAACTTGGCATGGTTTTTACCTGCGTTTTGGGAAAATACTGGGAGAGAGAAGATGACCTACGAATCTACGATTTAACAGCCTTATCAATGTTACCTTTCTTTTTAACTCTTAGCTCGCGAGATGTTAAACTAAAGAAGTTTCTTGAGGTGAGTTTATTACATTGTTGTTTTCTTGGTACATCTTCTATGTGTTCAATTTGTGCTGCGCAGTTTCAGTGTCTGTTATCAGTGAGAGCTACACGTTCCCAAGTAATTCTGAATATTATGGATAGGAGAGAGCGGTCAAATAGCTACATAGGTTTTATTTTTCATGACCAACTGCTTAAGCCTAGTTCACAGTAGCGACATAATTATGTTTACAGTGTGAACATCCTAACATAATAACATAACAGCAACATAACGACATAAACATAAGGGAAAAAAAACACTATCTTTTCCTTGTCTCTATGTTGATGTTCACATCATTACTGGCATACTACGATTATGTCGTTTTGTCGTTATGGCGCTAGTGTGAAGCAGACCTTACTTTCACCACACATTGTATTTTATGGTAATAAATAATTTAAATAAATACAACTATGATAACTGTCAAGCTCAGTCATGCTGTAATAAGTAAGCCTGTTTTCCGTTTTTGACAGCCATGAGGAAAAAATTCGTCCGCTTCCCAACGAGAGTCGAACTTACGAGCATTCGACTTGTGTACTTTTGCGAGAATTTTTTTTCTGTTCTCCTTTCTCCTGACAACCTGATTAAAAGTAATTTACTATAAGTGTGTTTTCTTCTAGTTGCTGTTATGTAAGCAACAAATAATATGAGGATAATCGATTCTTTGGCTGCTGAATGTGACATTTTCTTACACATTATATATTGGAATCGAATACCAACAGTGTCACATCGATTACAAACTAAACAAACAGATCTCCTGGTTGTGGTTACCAGACAGCGCTCTTTAGCAGCGTGCTGTATCCTAGTTATGGTATTAGATACTAGATTATAATACTAGATCTAAGCATCATATTCGGAAATCATCGACTCCGAGAAGATGGGGACATCGGACCACTCTAAATTTTGCTGCAAATATATGGAACCCGTTAGACATTATTACGCTTAGAGAATCGCCAACCAAAGCGGCATTAAGGAGTGGCCTTCCCAAAGCCGCTGAGGGAGGCGCGGTGGCCTCATGGTTAGTGCGCTCGACTCCGGAGCGAGCGCTCCGGGTTCGAGCCCTGGCCGGGGACATTGCGTTGTGTTCTTGGGCAAGACACTTTACTCTCACGGTGCCTCTCTCCACCCAGGTGTATAAATGGGTACCGGCGAATTTAATGCTGGGGGTAACCCTGCGATGGACTAGCATCCCGCCCAGGGGGGAGTAGAAATATTCCTAGTCACTTCATGCTACTGAAACCGGGATAAGCTCCAGCCTGATGAACCGTTTGACTCGTATGCAGACTTTACCTACCTTTCCAAAGCGAACTTAAATTTGTAGTTTAATATAGTGAGCATAATGCATAGTTCTTAATATTGTCTCATTTTGTTCTTATCTATTGATACGTTTATATTTTGGTTCATATAGCTATATATTAGTTGTTTTTTTTTTCAATCCAGCTCATTTTCCTAGATTTGCTTTGTTTAATCTAAATAGAGGACCCTTCGATAAACCACTTTGTGACGGAGGTCTCCTCATTAAAGATCATTATACCCTGGTCTTTCCACTCTAGCAGATATTTGCAAACGTTTGTTCAGTTTGTTGTCTCAGTGGTGCTTACGTTCTGGAGGCAGCGTGACCGAGTGGTTAGGGCACCGGACTTGGAACCCGGAGGTCGCGGGTTCAAGTCCCGTTTTGACCACTAAGCTGGAGTTGTTTCTTGGTAGACCCTAGTTCAACTCCTTAGCCACGTTTGTAAATAGCCAACTGGTCTGCCTCCTGCCAGTTGGGATTTTTAACCATGTTATGTTCATTTGGATTACTTGTTTCATCATTTCATCATTGGCCCTGAAGAGCCCCATTGGGGGAGTGATCAATCAAGATATTATCTTTATCCTTATCCGTTCTGCCTCTTTTCCTTGTCGTAGCACTCCACCAGGCTGACTGACAGATTACTTGAAGTGTGCAACAAGGAAGTACCTAAGGGTGCTTCTAAACACACATTGAGCATGAGCCATGACTTCTCTGTACTCAAGAGACTTGTTTCTGATGAGTAAGTTGTGCACCTCTTTATGTTCAAGTTCAAAATATAAATTCTCCTTACTGATTCCATACGTTTCTTTAGTTGTTACTTCTGAGAATTTAATGGTACATCTAAGCAGTATCACCTAGTTGAGTCAAGGCACAAATTGTGATAAAAACATTTCCCATAAGATTGTAAACTCTAAATTTTCCACTTTTTTTCAACTTAGTTAGGTTTTTGAATTCCAGATAATTTTATCTCTCCGTGGACTTTTGAAAATGAATAGATATGATTGTACAGTTTGTCTGAGCATGGTCCGGAGTCAAAGTAGTTAAGTTAAGTAGTTTCCCTAAAGTTATATACTTAATATGTCTTTTGATGCAAGAGCTCTGCACGGATTACAACATTACATACTTCGGCTCAGTTTTCTGTTTCTTGTAAGAATACTTGTCTACTCCTTGAGTATTTTGGTTTGAAATTGCGAAAACGGAAAGGGATAAAAGCCTCGCCTTTTTCTACTTCTTTCCGTTGACATTTATCAAGTTAAGAATACTCGTCTCACCACTTGTTGCAAATGTCGCTTCCCGTCCCCCGGTAGAGCCGCTGTTTTTAACAACTTTTCATTTCCTGACCCCTCTCTCTACTCAGTGACGAAGATTTTGAATCGCGCGGTCGGAAAACTTACTGCACGCACTTCGGTTCTTTCAAGCCTTTGTTCTAGAAACAAAAGAGAGAAAAGGGTGCTGAAAAAAAGTTTGATGTGCTTAGTGTGAGTGGTTTTGTTTTTTACAGTGATTTCAGTCCTATACTAGTTCCTCTTCAGTCAGCTATGACTGTCACGCTTCCCTCAGGAGCTGGCAGTCATCAGGACCACAATCCATTCCCAGGATCCTTAGCTTTTATAGCAGGATTTGAGGACACGGTTAGTAATAGCAATGATGTCTTGCTTTATACTTGAGAGAGAAATATTACACCACCAGTCAAAGGGTAGAAGATTTGGTGCTGACGCTAATTTCTAGGAGGTAGAGCTCACCCACCCCTGGATACAATATTTAACACTTAATGACTGGTCCCGAGGGGAACAGTGAATTTTGTTTCCCGAGAATCTCAATGTTTCACGAGACGAAGTCGAGGGAAACATTGAGATTCGAGGACACAGCTGAACACAGCTGAAAACATATTTAACACTTAATGACTGGTCCCGAGGGGAACAGTGAATTTTGTTTCCCGAGAATCTCAAAGTTTCACGAGACGAAGTCGAGGGAATCATTGAGATTCGAGGGAAACAAAATTCACTGTTCCCCAAGGGACCAGTCATTAAGTGATTTGTTATATAGCAAAACAAAACAAAACAAAAGCAAATTTTGAAAAACGCGCTGAGATTTCAGCGACAACATCAGGCCACGTGCAACAGCGGCCAACATTTCGCGGGTAATAGTGAACTATTTCCCGTTTGACGTCATAGTTTTTCCAATGTTGCCCGCTCATGGCATTTGGCGGGAAACAGTTTCATTGTTAGATGTCATGTGACCATGAACTAGCCAATAAATGGGCGCGCTGTAGCGGGAAAAACGTCAGCTATAAAATAATATACTCTATCACTGATTACTGCCCTCACCCCATCCGTATTTTCCCTTGATAGATCGCCGATACCCATGTATACATCTTGATATCGGGGGGGGGGGGGGGAGAGGAAGTTAGTGTCTTGCTCGAGAATACAATGTAATTAACCAAGCCATGACTTGAGTGCTGACAGAGTGCTCGCTCTGGAGTTTAGGAGTCCAGTCATTAGCCATTGTCAATGTGCCTCTGTGGGTGTCTGATTATTACCAGCAATTTGTTTTACCAACCCAAGAACATACCATTGACGATAAATACTTACCGTGTGTTACTTGTGTTCTTGGGTGACGATTCTTTTCCAGTTTTCTGCTTAGTTTTTAATTTCTTCTTTAATTGTGTCAATAACAAAATGCTTAAATCTGCTTGGTTCTTTAAAGCCCTCATTTATGGCTTAATTTGGCTGTTGCAACATCAAAACTGTCCGATTTGACCTGTCCGATTACTAACAGTCTGTAATCGGACAGGTCAAATCGGACAGTTCAACAGCCAATAAAAGTTAACTACCAAATCTAAGTAACCAATGAAATTTTACTACCTAGCTAATGCTAGCCAATCAAAACCAGCAGGTTTCCCAGCTCCAGCTAGAGACAAAGATGGACAAAATTAGCTGTTTCAATAACATTTATTCAGATATGTTTTCTTTAGAATTTGACAACCTGTTCAGCACTATTGATTTCAAAAGCTTTGAGAGTAAAGAAAACGAAACAATCAGAAATCAACAATACGAGTAACACGACAAGCACAGCAAGCGAGCGACCTGCCTTGACAGAAACAACAAAGAGTTTCATGCATTTTGTTATTGACACAATTAATTGGTAATAGGACTTCGTGTCGTACAATTCAGGGGTAATCGTGCTCGTAATTTCAAATCGGCCTCGCCCAGCGCGCTCGGTCGATTTGAAAGTAATCGCCCGATTACTCCCTGAATTGTACTCAACTCAGTCTTATTACCATTACTTATTTGTATTATTATAGGTGGATGTGCTGCAATCTTTACAAAAACCGAAGAAAATCACCATCAAAGGCAGTAATGGAGTCTCCTATACCATGATGTGTAAGCCCAAGGTAAGCTCATTGTCTTTGTTAACAGCGTGTAAGTGGGATGTACATAATGGATAAATGTCATGAGTGCACTAAGTCATACAGCGCCTGTTGTTTTTCTTGCTCGACGCACTTGAAAGTTACTTACATTAAGTAAATTTGGGTCAGAAACAGTCTTACATGACTCGTTCAACTCACGCTTGCAATAGATACGGTGTAAGCAAAGACTGTCTTTGCTTACCAGACTCGCGTTTAACCTCGGTTTCGTTGCGTAAAGTGACTTGGAGTAATATATCAAGCACGAAAACCGTGATTGAACACATTTCCAAAAGCCGAGAAGAGAACTGAAAATACGACACGTGGCGGAGTATTTTTGACGAACTTTGAAGTGCTTGGAAATGCGGTCAAACTCAGTCTCGTGTTTGACATAACTTCTCACTAGAGAGAAAACGGCGAAATGAAATCGTAGAATGAACTTTCTTAAACACCGTGACAGTCATGGTTTCCCTTATTTAGCCTTTATGAATTATAAATGAGTTTGCACATTTGGATGGGATGCTAGGCCATCTGCTAGCTACCGTCGGAAGAGCAGCTTGCTCTGATGCTATGCTGGTCCTCAAGTATACACCTAGGTGGATAGAGGCATCGTGAGAACAGTACCTTGTCTTAGACCACAGCTGAAAACATCTGGGAGAGCTTTCAATCCGAATTTAACCAACGAAGTATTGTTCTTTGCACATACTCAGATTTTGGGAATCATCTTGTTTCATTTCCTCATTGCATTTTCTTACAGGATGATCTTCGCAAGGATTGTAGAACAATGGAGTTTAACGCCCTTGTTAACAAGGTTTGATAAATGATTCAGCTTAATAGCAGCAGATGTTGTCTGCCTGGGGCAAAATGTGGGTTTTCTCAAAAACTGTTACGCGTCGAATTCGTTGGTCAGTATTGACATGGAAAGAATTGTTGCTTGAATTTGCTGTGTGTTGAATTCGACCATTTCAGTCGTCACCTTAGCGAGATGGTCTTCTAATAAGTCATTCCAAGCCCTGAAGAACATGTTTGGAGTGATAATATTACTGTTACATGCTTTTAAACGTTTTGTTACCGGAGGTCAAAACCTCAACTGTGCGCCTTCCCTCCCCACCCCCTGAAAGGTCCAGTAGTTACCAGTTAGGACCAGGTGGTCCAAAGCACATGTTTCCACCGCGAAATGCACGTGTTCATCTTTCCATGGTTGGAGAGCTTGACTATGCTTGTAAACTAACTCTAACTCTTGTAAACTAACTCTAGTACCGTCCTGGCTGGCCGTGTAGATAAAATTACTGGTGCCCAACCTTTAGCTTTTCAAAATCATCTTTTTAATTAATTGTATAAAACCTTTAAACGGGTAATAAAGTGTTGTTGTTGTTGTCATTTGGCTTTATGACCATTCAAATAATTGTAATCGTCTAACTGCGAAAAGACGTTTTCTTCCTCACGCATTCTTCATTCTTGTTGGTTTCATGTTTCTTTGCAGTGTTTACGAAAAGATCCAGAATCGCGCCGTCGGCAGCTTCACATTCGTACTTACGTAAGTCATTACTTTAAAAAAATAGAACTCTTCCACTCTACTACATAAAAATGTTTTTCATTTCTGTATGATTAATCAATACCAGTATAAATACACCGGTAACTTTTTCGCATTATAATTGCCTTTTTTCCCTAGGCGGTGATTCCTTTAAATGAAGAATGCGGATTGTTAGAATGGGTACAGAATACACACGGCTTGAGGAACATACTTACTAAAATTTACAAGTATGTCTTATGTTCTTCTTGGTCTGTTTTCGCTTATTCCGACCTTCAAAGCTGTAACAGTCGCCATCTTGAGGAATTTTGTCCTCTTCCCAGACTTCTCACGCCAAATTGTCAACATGACGACTGAACTCGAGGAGCCGACGATTTCAGCATAAACATTACGAGACTGTCTACGGCGTCGTCTATAGCATCGTGCCAATTCCACTTTTGAACTAAGACCAATAGCTAACAGTGATGAGCTGATTTCTCATTTGATAACCATGTCACAAAAGACGAAAGCCTCTACATCTGCAGAATTACTTGTGTCTCGTTCTGGACCCCCACGTCCCTCGCAAGGACACGTGATGTCAAAAATGAGTCAGAGAAAAGGCAACTCTTCTCAGTAGCAACAACACTGTTGCTTTTTCTTTTCACAGAGAGAAAAACATGTATACCCGAGGAACAGAGATTAAGAAATTACTGGATAGAGCAGGAAACAAACTCGAGTAAGTTCACTGTTTATTTCAGACTGGAGGGGTTTTCATGTGAAATATCAAACACGAAAGACCATGTTTGACCACATTTCCAAACACCGAGAAGAGAGCGCAGACGAACTTCGAGGTGTTTGGAAATGTTGTGTATATCTTCTCAATCGAAACTAAAACTAAGGTAAAATACAAATGAAATAATAAAATCGAAAAACACTATGCTAATTAATAAGAGATATTCAAACACTACCGCAGTCATGACTTGCTTTGTTTAAACTTGTTGAAATATTAATGAGTTAGAGAAGTGGGTTTTAAACACGAAGGCGCTATATAAGGGCATAAGCTCCTCCCCCCCCCCCCCCCCCAAATTTTGAATTCGCCCCAAATTCTTTCGTGGTTTTCTCTACACTAACGGTCTCCCCGTTGTTCACGGTAAGCCAGCCGGTAAGCCCTCGATTAGCGATTCGTCCAATAAAATAGTAATCTGTGAAGTATTACTTTATGTTAGATAATGATATTTAATTTTTACGGAAAGCAAAGACGGCAAAGACACTTTAATTCACTTAAAGCTTACCTTTGGTGTATTCAAATCGCCCGCCATTTTGAATTTGACCCGCGCACGTCAACGGTGACTGACAAATGAGCCTCGGTCTTCCCAGGGAAGACTTCCTTATATAGCGCGCCTAACGCCAAAGTAATCACTCTAGCCAATCACAAAGGACACAGACAATGCAGTGAACCAATCAAAACCCGAAGCAATGTCTCCGACGTGAAGTGCGGGAAAACGTGTTTGTGCGAGTCACCAGTGGTTTTGGTCTTATTTCTGATTGGATAACAAAGTGGCGTGAGTTTTGTAAACCAATCGCTCAGCTTGCAAAATGCAAAACGAAGGCAAAAGCGAATCACCGTCGACACTCCAGGGAGCTCTTTAAACTGCTGTAAAGAGATGTTTCTCCTGGGGCACCATTTTCTGAGCACCTAAGGGAGAATCTGAGATTAGACCAGAATAATTCCATTATGACGGAATGCACCTAAGCAGTGTATCTGGTTAACTGTTATTTCACGTCAGATTCCACATTCACCTCAGCTTGGTAGTGCTGCATAATCTGTGCAGTATTTGTTTTCCATTCGAATGTCGGTTATCTCGCACAGAACAGGACACCAGCTCGCCACGTGAGGTGTCTAGTCTCTCAGTCAATCGACTTCTCCTGGCTGTTAATATACGAAATATATTGATGTTAACCAAGTCTTTACATCACTAAAACCTTTAGCCTGATAATTAGCCAGATTTAAAACGGAACGACGTCTACAATTATTAACTGGCCAGTAGAAAAATAAGAACTTATAGACTATGGTATGGGAATAGATGGGGACGGAGTAAACAAACCGATAACTTGCCCGGAATGTAAGTCCCGGTAATCTCGGTCATGATATCTTAGCAATATAAACACGTCTAACATGTTATTTTTTTGTCTTAGGGAGAAAAAACGCGTCTTCTTGAACGAGATTCTTCCACGGTAAATCTCGATGATTTAAGTCTGTTAAAAAATTTCTGTGCAATTTACAACAGTCTATATGACGAGTGAGGGCGCGGTGGCCTAATGGTTAGTGCGCTCGACTCCGGAGCGAGCGCTCCGGGTTCGAGCCCTGGCCGGGGACATTGTGTTGTGTTCTTGGGCAAGACACTTGACTCTCACAGTGCCTCTCTCCACCCAGGTGTATAAATGGGTACCGGCGAATTTAATGCTGGGGGTAATCCTGCGATGGACTAGCATCCCATCAAGGGGGGAGTAGAGATACTCCTAGTCGCTTCATGCTACTGAAACCAGGATAAGCTCCGGGCTGATGGGCCACTTGGCTCGTATGCAGACTTTAATTTTTTATATGACGAGTCGCATGTTAGAAATATTGGCTTTCTGACATTGTTTTGTTGTCTTTTCCTTTACAGGCATCCGTCGGTATTTCACGAGTGGTTCCTTAAGACATTTCCAAACCCAACTTCGTGGTAAGTATCAACTCCTGGAATTCTTGAATCACATTTACCCAAAGCAAATCATGTCTTTAGCCTCCTAAGAAGGAATCTTGGAAGCTAGTAAGCAGGTATTGAGGGTCAAGCTTCTAAGCGTGTTTTACGACAATGTAGGGAATTGAGTGAATTCGGAAATTCTTGTCAAAGTGAGGGAATTTTTTGTACCTTTTACTTGTAATAATGAGTGTTGTTGATAACGACTGCGCAGTGTTCCTGCAATAGCAACTTTAATTTTTTTTCGTCGGTATGATCAGTGTTTTTATTGACAATGAAAATTGTTTTCTGGTCAGTGAAAAGTGAGGGAATCTTTGATTGTTTTTTGAGTGGAAGCAACCATGCTTCGAAGATGAAGTTGATTTAACTTCAAGTTGAAGTAACTGCGTTTGTCTGTTCAGTATGTCTGTTTGTCTCTGTCTGTCTGTCAGTCTGTCTGTCTGTCTGTCTGCCAGTCAGTGTCAGCTCCGTCTTGTAATATTTGTTTGTCATCAGGTACATGAGCCGCCTGGCATACTGCCGCACTTCAGCGGTTATGTGTATGGTGGGTCATATCCTTGGTTTGGGTGATCGTCATGGCGAGAATATCCTGTTTGATGCCACGTGTGGGGACTGCGTCCATGTGGACTTCAACTGCTTATTCAAAAAGGTCAGCTGTTTTGTTGCTAGGCAAGAGAAGGTTTAAGTTCCCCACAAAGGAATCACTTCCTTTTTATAGGACGAGAACTTATCACGCGACACACGTTGTAAATGCCTTAGGGAAATTCAGTTGGACTTTGGACTCGCACGTGATCAGGTCGTGCATCTTAAGACCGAGTCAAGTTAGTTTCCACGTTACGTCGACCGTAAGACTATTGATTAATGGGTGACATCAAGACATCTAGGGCCCTTGCCTCACGGTTTACAAAGAGCCTTGTACCTCACCCACTATCCGTTTTCAACACCGACAAACTCTGGGAATGAAAAACCTGACTATTTCCTTAGTTTGGGGACAACTTGTAACATATTTAGTGACAGCCCTTTGCATGATGATCTGATGGGTCGAAGCGTCGGATTTGATGTATTTGTACAAACCTTACCATGTACGTGCTGTAATTTGTTGTAGGGTGAAACCTTTGACTGTCCAGAGCAAGTACCTTTTAGATTGACACATAACATCGTGAACGCGATGGTGAGTGGTGCATGTGAAAAGACCAACCATTTAGGTAGGGGGGAGGGGTAGGAATCAAGCTAGCAGTTTTTAGGCAATTACTATTCACCCACAGACTGAGAAATTCACATGGTTTGATTCTTCATGTGTCCCGGAAATGACCTGAATTTAGTTTTAACTTTGTTTGCTGAATGCAGCAAGCCGTCCAAAAGCAGATTCACGATGCAAGAAAATATATTTTTTTAAGGAAAGAAAAGCTAATGTTCAATTGCAAACATCAGGATTAGATCTATTAAGATAGGTTACGGCATTCCTTTAATTTTACGACTGGAAGATCGTTGTCCTCCGCGTTAGTTTGTTATTAGCTTGGCTTGCTCACACAAAAATGAACTGGTATGTAGGCAAGAAAACCTGGTGCAATATAAAAACTGCCGAAGTAACACTTCAGTTGACAGTAGTTTTAGAGGTTTATTACTAAAAACTGGGAAACGCACACGCGAGCAATCTTTCAAACAAAAACCAACACAAAAGCTCCCCTCTCCCATGTTATCATATAATAATGTTAATACTTGATGGTTGAGCTGTTTTCAATTCAGTGTCGAAAGTATTCAGGCAGTTACTTAGGTTTTGGTTCTGGTTTTGGTTTTACTTCGTTTTGATTTGGTTTGGTTTTGGTTTTTACGACACTCAATTGAAAATCGCTCTATTACCCTCTATGAACAAGTTAAGACACTTACGTTTAACTCTGTGTTTTCCCCAGGGACCGCTCGGTTGTGAAGGCGTTTTTCGTCGGTCTTGTGAAGTAACATTGAGACTTCTTAGGAACCAACGTGATTCGTTACTAACGTAAGTTGGTAATTTAATAAATTGCCTTTTGTAGGGGGACATTCATTTTCACTCGGTGAAGGTAAAATCTGCGCACGAGGCAAGCCAAGTGCCCCTTCAGGGAGGCTTATCTCCGATTTCTGTAGCATGAAGCGACCAGGAGTATTTTTACTCCCCCCTGGATGGGATGCTAGTCCATCTCAGGGTTAACCCCAGCATTAAATTCGCTGGTCACCTTTTTTTTACCCCTGGGTGGAGAGAGGCACTGTGTCCCCGGCCAGGGCTCGAACCCGGACCGCTCGATCCGGAGTCCAGCGCACTAACCATGAGGCCGCCGCGCCTCGAGTTATGTTAAAACGCATCGCTCGACCAATCAGAGAGTTGATTACGTGTATGTTGTTTTCTTTGGCAGTGTTCTGCGAACGTTCATTTACGATCCTCTGGTGGAATGGCAGAGGACTAAAGGGAGGGAATTACTTGCTGAGGCATCCAAGAACAAGGAAACAGGCGAAGTTACGAACGAAGAGGCGAGTGTTGTTATTGGTTCAGCGCGATTTTTTATGACCTTGGAAAGATTATTACCAAGAAGAGAACTAAAACGAGGCAATTTGATTGGTTCAGCAAAGGGCGCCAGACATGTTGGTTTAGTAGACACGCAATGCATTGCGAGTATGCGCTCTTTATGACGTCACTCGCTTTTCAGCATTTTGATAGGATTTTTTTAGAGGGAATTACAGATACCTTGTTTTGAATCTCTGAACTACTGTCAGTTGAGTGAAGCCTTGGAGCCAAGGCTGGCTCATAGCTGCCGGAGCTTATCCCGGTTTCTGTAGCATGAAGCGGCTAGAAGTATTTCTACTTCCCCTGGACGAGATGCTAGTCCATCGCAGGTCACTTCCCCGCAATTTGGTTAGGTTTCCCCAACAAATAGCAGGTACCCATTTATACACCTGGGTGGAGAGAGGCACTGTGAGAGTAAAGTGTCTTGCCAAAGAACACAACACACTGTCCCCGGCCAGGGCTCGAACCCGGACCGCTCGCTCCGGAGTCGAGCGCACTAACCATGAGGCCACCGCGCCTCCCACTGTCAGTTGAAACAATCGCAAATATTAAGGGAAACACTTTCTGAAGGTCAGGAAAATCGCTTTACTAGTAAATCCGGCGAAAGTGTGATTAGTGTGACATTTCATATAAGGACACAGAATGCAACAGTTCAAAGAGCTGTAAACCACGACATTGAAAGCGCGCAAAATTGACGTGCGAATAGGGTAGGTATCCAATTACAAAAGGTTGTAATTGGATACCTGTAATTAGACACTAACCTAGCTTTTATACAGCAGCAAATAAGTAGTTCTTGTTTTTTTTTTTCAATTTTGTAGGGTGTTAAAATCCTGAAGGACATTGATAAGCGAATCCAAGGTTTCGAAGGCAACAACAGAATCAGGATTCCTCTGTCGATTGAAGGACAGGTCCATTATCTCATCAATGTAAGTTTGGTATTCTCTGAGAAAATGGCGTACCAGAGATATTGGTGTGGAATGGGTCACGTGGTTACGGGTTCAAATCTGAAGATCGTCCGTTATAGAAATGTCTTCCATATTGAGGGTTTTTTTAGCTTCATGGGGTATGTGTCAGACGACCGAATTTTATTTTATCTTCCGCTGGACTTCGGGTCGAGCGATCTGTGTTCGAGCCGTGGCCGGGGACATGTTGTATATTTTTTTGCATCCTCTGCAAAATAAGAACGTGAAATGACCAAGCTCTGCGTCGTCTGAGGAACGCGGAAGATGACGGCTAATTTTTCGTATTTCCATTTGGAAATTTGCTTAAGCTCTCTTCTTAGTGCTGGGGTAACCCTACGAGGAACTAGCATCCCATCCAGGGGAAAGTAGAAATACCCCTAGTCGCTTCATGCTACAGAAACCGGGTTAGCTCCGGCTTGATGGGCCACTGGACTGATTCAGACTTTACATTCTTTTGCAGGAAGCCACAAGTGCTGACAACTTAAGCCGTATGTACATTGGCTGGGCGCCTTATCTATAATGTCAGGCTGACCAGGACAATTAACTTGGCAATCGCATATTTGTTGATTGTGACAGAAGAGTGCGAGAAGTCAGTGCTAAATCGTAGAATAGTGGACTGGGAGCTTTGATATAAAATGCTTCCGATTCTCCGATTTCTCCGATTTTGTTTGAAATCCCCGAAAGTCGGCGAATTGGAAGAGTAGTGTAATAGAAGAATGATCAGTCACAGAATAGCACAATCGTAGACGCGGAAGAACCGTACAATTGGAGACTTGATATTGGAAAGATCTTTTAGTAAAATAGTAGAATTGCAAGCTACAGTCGCGGAATTGAAAGAAACGTACTATCGGAGACCAGTTTGGTAAGTCTACTCAATTGCGGAATAGAAAACTTAAATCATGAAATCTGAGAAAATCTGTAGTGCTTAATCAGAGACTATTCCCTTTAAATCGGTCTACACTATTCTCCGATTTAACTCTCATCTCGCTACTCTCCGTTCGTGCTTGTAGAAGAACTGTAAATACGTGGAAAAGTACAACCCTGGTAGAACGAACGAGCTCGATGTCAAAAGTTTGGTTTTGTTTGGGTATGCGTGACAATAATCGTACAATATTTATAACAGAGAAATGTCGCCTTCTGTAATATTGTTTCATTATGCCAGGAGACAACGCATGTGTACACCAGACAAGTGGTCTTATACGCAATGGACCACTTTCGATATATTAAAATTCAGCTTGGACACAAACAAAGGAAATTGAAGGACCATGTTTACTCATTTCTTTTGTTTGTGTCCTCTGGGCCTCACTATCAAGCTAAATTGTAATATATATAGGGTTTGTTTGTTTGTTTGTTTTTTCATTACCGTTATACTAGGACTGTACTAGCATTCTACAACACCACGATCAATATTCTGGGCTCGGTTGTTCGAAAGGCGATCAAAAACGAATCTAGTCAGTGTTTAATCGTAAATTCTAGGCTGCTGTTTTAGATTACGTTCAAACGTTGCCCGCCAGTCACAGATAACTTCAATTCGACCATGACCAGCTGGTATCAAGTCTTTTTTTATTCACCCATGCCCCTCTTCTTCGTGTTAAGGAGTTTATTGTATTTTTGCTTGCGAAAAATAGAAATATATTCCATAAGGATAATAACGAAACCATCAAGGTATTTGTTAGAAGAATTAAGGATTCGAAAATTTTGCAGAATTGCGTTAAAAGGCTGATACGACAGCCAGGGAAACGAGGTCTTAACATTTTCTAAACACATTTTTAACGACATGCTTGCTGTTGAGTTCTATTAAACTGTTAAAGAAAAGAACGCTATCATTATTTCTAAATCCTCTCATCCTTTTCTGGTACCCGTCATAGATTTCGTTAAAATCGTTTTTTTAATTGTTAAAATTGAGTAGGACCTTCAGCAACAAACCTGTAAATTGCACGAAAAACCTAGAAAAGATTTTTTCATGATAGTCTGCGTAGCTCTTGCTGGTTTCATTTACTTTTTTCCAACGAAAAATGCGATAAAGGAAAACCCAGGACAATGGTAATACACAATGTGAAAAAAAAACTGTTGATGGAATGTAGTCTTCAGGAAATATCTGAAACGAAAGTGTTGTTAATTGTACAAGAAAATAAAGTCAAAAGCTGACAATTTGCGTGAAGCTGTGTACTGCAAAATGTCTTAATAAACCCAATTGTCTCATAAAAGAAATTGTGCAAACTCGCCGCGTGAGATTTTATTATAACTCGTCCTTTATATAACGAGTCATTTCTGGATGGGATGACGTTTACAGTATTATAAATACTAAGTCATAAAAAGTGAAGTGTGAAGTCTGTACATACAGGTTTAAAAAGTCCTGTATTCAAAGCATGCGTGACCTGCCATATGTAGTGGAACCTCGATATAACGGAGGACTAAGGGACTGGAAAAATATCTTCGCTGTAACTAGGTTTTGTTGTATCGAGGTTCTTTTCCACATGTTGCATTACTGGGGCAAGGAATATCGTTCGTTTTAAAGATCGGAGAATTTTATTTATTTTTAACTATTGAGTTCATTCGTTTTTATCAAAATTATTATTATCATTTTTTATTAATTGTAGCTAGTTTTATTAATTGTAATTAATTGTATATTATTAGTACACGACCCCACAAGCTCGTGTATAAATAAAGGTTGTATGTATAGGACGTCGTTATAAAGGTTCGCTAAATCCAGGTTCCACTGTATGTAATGGTAATAGGACTGAGTGGAGTATAATTCGGTCTGTAATCATACGAGTGATAACAAAATCCGACGACCGCACAGCGGAAGTTCGATTTGTTTATCACAAGTATGATTACAGACCGAATTGGACGACACGAAGTCTTATCATCAATTAATCATAAAAATTACAATTTCCGAGAAAAGAAGAATAGTCAAGTTAAAAAAGGGAAAATTAGCATTAAAAAGACTGACAAAGGAGGCGTAAATTGTTTCATGTCGCTCTCAAATTGAGATTGGTCGAGTTAAACTACAACTTTGAATGTGAGTGGCTTATTGAACTGTTGGCTAACAAACTGTCCAATAACAAACTGTCCGATAACAACTTGGCAAGTGAGTTACTAGAAAATAGGAGTTTTTTAAACCAATCACAATCGAGGAGATTGTAATTTTTATGATAAGTAATAGTAATTGGACCGAGTGGAGTACAATTCAGGGAGTAATCGAGTGAGTAATTTCGCAAAGCGCGATTACTCCCTGAATTGTACGACACGAGGTCCAATTACTAATTAATCGTATCTATAACAAATTTCGAAATTAAAAATGTCTTTTGAGAACTTCTTTTGAGCGAAAACGTCTGTAGCGCGTTTCCTAAGTTTTGAAATTTGTAGAAAACTTTTCTAAGGAAACAAGTAAAGCGCGCATAATTGACGTGAAAATCACGTTGGTATCCAATTACAGGTGTCCGATTACAAAAAGTTCAAATCGGACACCTGTAATTGGATACACACGTGATCGCGCGCCGATTACGTGACAAATAGGCGCGCGGAGAACCAATCACGATCGACAATTTTGTTATAGATACGATTAAAAAGGTAATACGGTCTAATTGATGGCATTGTAAGAGAAGTCTAAAAGAGAGCTCGAACTTCATAGAACGTTTTAGGCAAAAACGTTTCCTTGTACAGTCAAACTTTTCTTTGAAAATAATGTTCAAAAAGGTTTCGACTGTTAGGATGCAGCTTTTAGTCGTTAAGATGACTAGCAACAGTTTCCAGCATGTTCCAGCACTTCTACTTTGACAGCTTTATACACTAAAGGAAACGGGCAAACGGTAAAAAAAACCTACTTGCAATGAAGCTACTTGAATAATTTATTAATAAGCGAGGAAAGGCAAATGAAATGGTATCATACCGGTAAACATAACCTTCAAGAGGATAAGCAAGAACGAGGATAGGAAGTGCGCAAGCGAGTGAAGGGGCATTTCCTCCTTAATAGTGTAGGGAGAGCTTTACAAAAAGCATGGATCTGATCTTCATTACAAAATGTAATGCATCTTGAATTCATGACGAAACGTGCGAGGAAAGGCGAAAGCAGGGAGAGTGTAACATTCTGGAAAACACGTCGGATTGAAGGTATCAAGGTTCTAAGGAAATCGAGAGTGGGTAACTCCCGGATATATGGAAAACATGGGGAAAGCCTAGAAGGGAAAAGAAACCCACCTATATTGTGAAATGCAAATGAATTCACTCCTACACTTGCGAGGAAAGGGAAGGAGAAAGGTTAAAAACAGGTGAAATGTAACGTAGAAAACGTGCAAGGACTCGGGTAAAAAGTCAGTAGGGGAATGGAGGGTGAGGGAAGTCCCTGGGAACTTGGCAGAAAACATAGGGAAGTCTCCTACATTGTAACAAGCAATGCGTTTTGAACACTAAACGTGAGGAAACTAGAAACGCATAAGAACAAGGGTATGAAGAAACCCCCGAGGGTAGGCCTTGGGCCTCGCCAACTATCACCTTATTCTCAGATTCATTATCTAATTGTTAAACAGAAGTAACACATTTAGTGAATGCTTTCTTGTAGGGTGTTTCGTTCTCAAAATGATAACTGATAATAACGTGTAACAAGAAATGGAATTTGATCTGCTTAACTGAACTTAAAAGGAGAATGAGTAAACGTTAATTCACCTCTTGATACTTATCGGATTTACATTAAGGCAGTGCAACGTTTTTGTTTTTAGGGCTTGGGGCATTCTATTGTTTCGTTTGGTCAATTATAAAGAAACCCTCTAAATGGGAAAGGTCGCCCATGTGCAGCGGGTACACTTGAACCTTGAACACTGTACTTTTTTGAGAGACTAAAGAAGGAAGGCGCCTCGTATTAACAAAAGTATTTAGCGTTTTTACACCATGAAAAACACCAGCCCATGGTAAATCAACGAAACGACATCCATGTACTGTTGCCGGATGACTTTTGGATTTGTTTCATTTGTCCAGTCTGTAAGAAGGAAGGCGCATCGTATTAACAAAAGTATTTACCGTTTTTACACCATGCGAAAACGCCAGCCCATGGTGGAAATACCAGGAGAGAAAAAAATGGTGACGCAAATGAGT
Organism: Micromussa lordhowensis; assembly: GCA_964020085.1. Lineage (NCBI taxonomy): Eukaryota > Metazoa > Cnidaria > Anthozoa > Scleractinia > Lobophylliidae > Micromussa > Micromussa lordhowensis. The sequence goes on from OZ026604.1 coordinate 22,000,904, forward strand.
AAAAGTAAGTCTCTATATCGTATTTGACAAAACCTGAGCAGAGCGCACAGCAGGTGCTTTGAACAGCGCATCCGAAACGACATCGATGTACTGTTGCCGGATGACTTTTGGATTTGTTTCATTTGTCCAATCTGTGTACTCAAAGATCACTGCATCTATGACCTACTGTGTTTGGTTGTAAGCCCATCGCCCACTTTTGACAAGGCCATTTGGCAAGTCCATTGTTCATGTCAGGTATATCTACAAAACAAATACATTGTTGGATTAGCAGAATGAGAAAAATATATATAATGCTATGGATGTTTAGTGCTTTTCCCATTCAACCAAAAATTCCGAAAATTTCGAAACAGGGACAAAAGGTATTGAATTTTCCTGAGCAAGATTCTGGAAAACTGAAACTAATAGAAATTCTGTGGTGAAAAACAAAGAGAAGGGTAATTCCTGCTAAGCAATTAGGGAAAATTATGGCATACCTTACCAGGTTTTTCATGGAAAGACCATCTCAGGGGTGGACCATTACACTTTTGAGGGGAGTGATTCTCCAAAAAATACCCTACAACCATACTTGCACCAAAAAAATTCATGCACACAACCACTGCCTAAAACAACCACGTACGTTCACTGAGCCAAAAAAGTGCATGTTCCCAGAGAAAAAAATATCACGCATATACACAAGCCCGAGGAAAAAATTCCTGTTCCACTAGCACACCACACACCCCCTTAAAAGTCAATTGGTCCACCCCTTGTTGGTCTTTAATACAAGCATTTGGAACACACAACACAATGACCCTAGCCAGGGCTTCGACCTGGACTGCTCGATCCAGATTCTTGTGCACTTAACAATAGGCCACCACAAGTTGCCACACAAATTTTTGTAATTAGCATACTGTAGTTACAGTATTTATTATCCAACTCTGCTTCGTAGAGTACAAATATCGCGCGAAACGAGTACAAATATCACACGATATTTGTACTCGTCTCATTCCTCCCGGCCGCGTGAAGTTCAAAACCTTGGCAAGTCAGAATTTTGGGAAAAGAAATCGTTGGATAATAAATCTCTTATTAGACGTTTTGGTGTGTAGTATCACTGTATATTTTTACTCGTTGTTCATGTATTTTGACTCGCCCTACGGGCTCGTCAAAATACCGCACAACTCGTAAAAATATACAGCGATACTACACACCAAAACGTCTAATTAACAATTATTCCATGAGCGCACGTTGGATATGAGATGATAGATAGCCAACGAGGCGCGTAGCGCCGAGTTGGCTATAATCATCTCATATCCAACAAGCGCGAGTGGAATAATTGTTTTATTAAAAACGCCTCCCAAAAATAGAAAACTAGGCTACAATAAAAACAAAAAGGCCCAAAAAATCACGCATACGCTCGCCATCTTTGTATATCATGGTATAATGGCTCATATACCATGATGGCTAAGCCAATGAAAACTCTCGAATTGCATTATCCAATAATTTAATAATAAGATATATATATTTAATCTTGCAATTTTGCTGTGCACACTGGTTAGCATAATTAATAATGAAACCTGTCCATTAAAAATAATAAAATACAGTGTGTTAGCGTTTTTCAACTGAGTGTCGTCAAACCAAAACCAAAGTAATCACTCTAGCCAATCACAGAGAACACAGACAAGACAGTGAACCAATCAAAACTCGAAGTAATTGCATGTAGCTGACCAAAAGCGCAGTAAAACGCGTGCGAACGAGTTGCGGAGTGACCCGAAAACACTGACCCCCGGTCCATGGACCCCCACTACGGACCGGGTCCGTGGACTACCTACGGACCGGTCCATGGACTACCACTACGGACCCCTTCTACGGACCACCCCCAAAAAAAACAGAAATAAAGATTTCACTTACTGCTTGTCCCGGCTGCTTGTCCACGGCAATAGGTCACTCGCGTCGAAATTTCGAGCGAAATTTCGAGCGGGAAAATGTAACAGACCTGAGTTCAGTCTCGGGCAAGTCTCGGGCGCAGGTTATATCATTGACATTCCACATTGCCATTTTTTCTTTCCTGTGGCTATAAGTATATATGAAAGACCGGGAAATCTCCGGGAAGTCTTGAAATTTGTGCTGCTTAGAGTGCATTTCCTTCGCCATTTTGTTCCGCGTATTCTCCCGCGGGTTCGTGAACTCGTCCCAGGCTTCACAATTTCAAATATAAACAAAATGGCGAAGGAAAAGAAATCACAAATTTCTTAGGTTTGCCGGTCTTTCATGCAAAGCCACAGCAACAAAAATGGCAAAGATGTAATGATCTGCAATAACCTAACTTGCGCCCGAGACCGAACCCAGGCCTGTCACATTTAACCAGCGTAGACGCCAGCGTAACGCGTGAAATTTCACTGACACGGATGATCTATTGGACAAGCAGTAAGTGAAATCTTTATTTTTGTTTTTTATTTTATTTAGCGGATGGTCCGTAGAGGGGTCCGTAGGGGTAGTCCATGGACCGGTCCGTAGGTAGTCCGCGGACACGGTCCGTAGTGGGGGTCCATACTTGCCACGAACTCACACGTATTTGACAATGTTCTTTATTGCAAAATTATTTTGTAGTCGCTGTATATTTATGACAACAATCATATTTGACCATCTTAGTAAACCTAACTACAACTATATAAAACTAGTAAAAATGTCGAAACTTGATTTACTTGCCATGGCGGCCATTTTCCCTTCAGTCATTTCTTCTTTTTTTACCCTAAATAAGGGGGGGCCCAGGCCCCCCGGGCCCCTCCCCTAGATCCGCCACTGGTGTCAGGCTAGTGCTTGGACAAGGGTCAGATAACACTTATCTGACCTTATCTCTTAAAACTACAATGTTCCTAAACCTATAGTTTAATTTAATTAAATAATGCATTAATTTAAATGTTGGACCTTAACTATGTACTACATGCAGTTTCCTGATCAGGGATGCAACTATTGGCGTGTTCAAAATTTGCAATACTATATAAGCCTGGTAGTTGGACCAGGGTCAGAGAGGGTGTCTTGCAGCTTCCGCCTCATGCGCCATGTCACCACCACAAGAACGAGGACAACAACCGCTAGAATGACAACTACGGCAATCAGGGCATGCTCAGTTTCTGAAAGAAAACAACTCGAGAGATGAGAAAAACATGTCAAGGCAGAGGGAGTATGTTGATACACTTTCTATCCCCCCATTGGGGAAGAAAGGAACTATAAGAATTGCAAACCAACGAGAAAACTCAACTGAATCATTTCTAGCTAGAGCTCTATCACAGAATAGACAACAAGCAATTTACAACTATATTAGGTACAGTTTCTTCATATCTATACAAGCATT
>OZ026604.1:22009231-22014231 GCA_964020085.1 Micromussa lordhowensis
TGATAACCCTTACCTCCACCTTGATTATTCTGATTATGACAAAAACCTCATCCAATAATTGTTTCTAATTAATGTTTCTATCAATGTTAAGCCTCAGGGATGACTCCTGGCATATATATGTGAGTTAACAACTGCATCCCTAAATGGAGGTTGGGTGCCTGAGAGACATCCAGGAGATTCCACTATTGGCAGCCAGCTCCCAGATGGAGACAGCTCCCATGGCTGGCAAATCGTGGAAACCGAGTCATGAGCCCCCACACCGAAGGGGAGACAGGTACCTGTCACACTGAATTAACAGTGGAAAGAGGGAGGGAAGGGGGAATGCTTGAAGACATGCTCCCATGCAAAATCGATGATCATTGAAAATGCCATCTCCACAAAGGCTCAGCAAACATGTCTCCAATCATAAAAACTCAATAAGCTATAGAGGCGCTATTCTTTGGAACGCTGTCTCGAGCCACTATACGGGCCAGTTTACTGAGTTTTATCGTAAAGTGAAGAAGGACATTTATTTTAAGGAACTTGATTTTAGCGCACAGTCGGCCCAGTCATTGCCAAGGCACTACCTAGATTTTAAATGCTTTTAAATATTTAACATTTTATGCCTGTATTTTACATTTTATGCTTGTGTTTTACATTTTATTCTGTAAGTAATGTTATCACTATTTCAATTTAGTTTCATATTGTAATTATTTCCACACGACCCCACAAGCTCTAAGCTTTAAACCCTATCGTGTTTAAATAAAGGATATGATATGATATGATATGACATGCGCGTATCCCCACACCGCTGACCAACTATGAGAATGCCGGTGCTCTTTGTTGTTAAATTGCATTTAACTGCATGTATGTGACTTTTCTGAAGAAATTTTGGTCAAAATCCCCACTACAGGGCCCAAAATATGGGTATTAAATCAGATCAAACATCTATATATACCCACACCTTAGCAGCTAAACACTGTTGCAGTAGCATGTTGCCCTGCCTTTTTACCTCTAAAGAGGCATAATGTTTAGCTGTCAATGGATGGAAAATATTGCAATTCCTGTTGTCCATTGTCTGATGGAAGCAAGACTATAAAATATGAAAAATCCAAGCAATCTCAACCAAGTGAGGTGTTTCTTCAATTTTTTATTACCTGCATATGGAAAGTGAGTAGAGAGAAGTAGTTGTTTTATTTGTTGAAACAAGTGCTTATCTCCAAAACACCCGTGTAGGCGTTCTTCTTCGCAAGAACTATTTCAAGATATCACAGAGATGAGCACATGTGATGATATGACTTGGTCCCATTCCTTCTCACAACAAAATCAAACATCCCCACCCAAGAGGCCAGACTGACTGTTAGTCAATGCCCAAGGATAAGGAAAGGCAATCAAAGTCAAATGCCTGTGTTTTGCCTGGGGTCTGCTCCTTGGGCATAACACTAATGAACACATAAATACAGTGTAAACATTGATCAACATTGAACTGTAAGGTCATAAGAATTTAGAACATTATCACTAAAAGAAAAAGTGCTGATATTCAAAACTATTCAGACTCCAACCTAGGACATGATAAAAAAAATATATGGAGTTAAATATTGAGATGAATTGTTTCATATTGACATGTTCAGGATTTATCTAGTACATGTACCTTTAATAGGAAGAACAAAAAATCCTCCTTCATTCTTGGTGACACCTATCATTGCCGGGACAGTCTGATTAAACTTGCCATTGAGAAGAAGATTAAAAGGATGATCTGCAAAGAATTAATAATATTATAAACACCCCCAAAATATAGAAAGCAAACCATATGCATTGAAACTATATTTATGTGACACGCATGACTGTTTTTTAAAAGATACACTGTGCAGTTATATACCCTTCATGTGTTTTACTAACAGCTAGTGGTCAAATTGTTATGTCCAGTTCTAAGCTGATCTAAGCTTCTTGTTAATATTTTTTATTTTCATCAAACTCACCATGTAGAAAGTTATCATCAACAACAGGCAGAAATGCATATGAGTGACCAGTAACAGCAATGCCTGTGATATTTTCCTGGGCCTTCAGTAAGTCGCTGACACTCTTTTTCATCAGGCATTCTTTTAATCCCGACATGTCACAACCAACACGTTTTGCAAAAGTTCTGTTGAAAGATAAAGGATATTATACCCTAGTTAATTCATTTAAAACCACTTTACCTATTGCTGGTTTTCAGTGTCTGTTGGGCACCAACATGGCAGCCGGAAACAACAAAAACATCTGTCACTGAGTAATTGCTACAAAAGGGGAAATTTATCTCTCGAGGAACTCAAAAACGATTAAAATGTACCTTTTCCAATACAAGAACTGTTCCGATGGCCAAATTTCCCGAAATAGGTCTCGAAATGAGTCACTTTTTAAACGCCTCGGCTTCATGTAAATGCCGCATCACGCAAAAGCTTAGAAATTCAAACTAAGAACCCATTTGGAACAAAAATTTGTATGAATTTTTTCTTTTCAGCTGCTCTTATACATCATTAAAGTAAAATATCAGGAGGATCAATAGTTGTGTAGTTTGAATTTTAGTGACGCCATGCGAAAAACTGGCAATTAAATGTTATCAGAAATATGAAGGATCACACTGTTTCCCAAAGTTTTTTTTTCAATCAATTTTTGACAACTTTTTTATGGTTATTTGTAAACTTCCATTTAATATTATTAATTAAATTGCACAATACGTGGCAGCCAGAGATATCAACTGTGACAGTAATGTGAATTGTAGCTCAATCATTTTGATTGGCCATTCAAAGCAAATTAAAAGCAATCACCAAGCCACAAAAAAGATGTCATAACGCACAAGCACTTATTGTCAAGTGGTAATGATACATGTACAATATGACAATCAACGAGGGGAATAAATAATCATTATTATTTTTTTAATATCATTTAGCAATTATGACATCATGGTAAACAAGGTCCCCAAGATCTGTTCAGGATGCCCTTCATAAACAAAATACTGTACTTGCTTGTTTTTAAGGAAAATACCACAAACTAATGATATCAATAGAAAGGTTAATTGAACTGTAGAATTCAGAAAAAACATCCACTAATTTGGCTAGGAAATATATAAGCAAACTGAGATGCAGGCAATAATAAAAATGGTTTAATTTGTAATTATTGTGACTTAACCTTGTGGAGTTTATGGCTGTCTTGTTGTCCGTGCCAGCAAATGTAGCAGCTGCAGTTCCACTCTGAAGGATAACCTGGCTGTAAAGCCCATAGCTCAGAGGGGACAACATGTGAAGAGCAACACTTGCTCCACCTGCGGAGTCACCAAAGATTGTCACTTTATTTGGATCTCCTCCAAATCTATTGATAAGCAAAAAATTCACATATTATTAATATATCAATATTAATAATAATATTAATATATCACTCTTTCTTGGAACATTTAATTCAAGTGAAATTGGCTCTACTACGTAGAAGGGGAGGGGGGAGGGGGAAGGGAAGGAGGAGGGGGAAGACAGAGTGGGGCAGGTGGATGGCCTGGGGGAGGACTCCCTTGTGAAAAGGTTGAGGATGCTTGTCGTCTTACTTAAGGGTGAAAATCACAGATTTTGGTCTCACTTAGGGTACCGGTGTTCAGGGTGAAATGCCACCATTTTCAGCCGTCTGGGTATTCTTTAGGGGCACAGGTTCTGTGTCGCCTTTATGCCACATGCCTTTTTTCCACCAGACAAGAAAAAATTGGCAGCACATGAAGCAGGAAAAGATGTTAATGAAGATTAATTCATGATGTCACATGACCTTTTAAAGCAATCTCCAATAAGTGCATATCTTCAGATATACATGTATTGTGGCTGATGCAGCAGTTATGGGTGAAGAAAGAAAGTAGGTGTTGACATTTGGAGTGGTTTACTTTAAGTTGAACACTCATCCCTGTCAAATAAGTATTTTCCATACTTGACACTCTAAGAAATTTGGATCACCTGTTGGCTGACTACCAGTCAACACTATCAGACGCGAGGCAGTCCAAATATCAGCCAATACTTGATTTTATTATATGGCTACAAAAGTACGCGCACTCTGATTGGCTGCTGAGTGGGCATTATTTTCTTGTAATGACCGGGCATTATAAAATTTTTTCTCGGCTCGACGGCTCTTTTGAGTTGCGAGTATAAAAGCTATGTGCGCGAGGGCGAAAACAACAGAAAAGATGGACAAAGTACTACTATATTTTCACTAACTGAGAGAAAAACTAGCACACAGATACTTCTTTAGTATGAGCGACGAAGAAAGCCGTAGCGCGTGCAAGCAGATGTGGAAAATTACTTGCGGTGTTCAGTTTATTATATTCTTTTCAAGAATAGCGCATACATACACACAATTTAAAACATCAGTTAAATTACAAGAATAAGGTATAAAAACTGACCAACATATTTGCAGTGTGGGAGTATGAGGAGGACATAAGGTGATTGATCTCATTTTGAAAGTGAAGAAAAGAGCTACTGGCTCTGACATTAGATGGAAAGCTAGCTAGTCTACAAATGTGCCATCTGTGTTCCCCAATGCCCCACATAGATACTAAGGTGCATTGCCTCAGGTATTACATGGCCCCCTTAAACGCTTATGGGCCCGGGCTCGAGTGCTAATCTTGTCACTAGCCCCATTCCCTCAGCAGAACTTTTAGTTCATGTGGCTTCTGTTGCGTTGTGAAGAACGGAAGGTCACATTTGTTGTACTGTATCTCCTTTATGGAGGCTTGAGTTTGTAATTTATACAGTAAAAGTAAAAAAATAAATCCACCTCTCAATGTTCTTCTGTACCCAGCGCATAGCCTGCACTTGATCCAAGAGCCCAAAGTTTCCGGGTATCTCTTTTGTTCCCGTGGACAAGAAACCTAGCACACCAACACGGTAGTTGAATGTAACGACCATCACCCCACCCTCGGTGGCAAGATAACCACCATTATAAATTGCTGCTGCAGATCCTCCCGAGAAAAATCCACCACCATATATCCATAACATGACGGGCAAAAGAGC
>OZ026604.1:22019231-22054231 GCA_964020085.1 Micromussa lordhowensis
TGTTTTACAAATATCAAAAATTAATCGGCAATGATTAAGGTGACTTTTCTTATCCTGCGATTGTCTTGATTATGCAAAATTATTTCATCGTTAAATTGTATTTGAATGCAACTTCTGTTAACGTACTCGAGTCAGAGCTTTTTTATTTTTGTGAGAAAGAAAACTCGGCTTTGCAAATTAATAATATTGTTAAAATCTTGATTTTCCCATTCCTTTCGCTGGTGTTAAGTCTACCAGATAAAGAACGTTGGACAAGACTTTGTTTGAATTATTTTTTCTCAAAAATCTTTGAAATCTTTGTTTAGCTTTCGCAATCTATATTTATCGATATTTCTGATCGAATTACATTGCTTTTTTTGTAATTGGTTATTACCATCTAGTCCAATGCAAATCTCGAAGGAAAGAAATTGTTTATTTTCTTGCATAATTAAAATGTTGTTTCCAGATATGGTGTATACAGTAGTGTCCATTTTCATTTCTTTTCTCGGTTTTGATAAACGTTTTTCATCGAACAAAAGACAGTCAGTTTTTGCTCAAATTGTCTTGCTCAACTAAAGCCATCTTGTCTGTTGTTGATAAGTTGACACATCTTGCTACAAAAAAAAAAACAAGACAAAGAACTTGTTATTTTATGTGAAAACGAAAAACAGCTTCGATCATGGTAGTCTTGTGGACATTTCGTGTTTCAGTCAGCTTTTATTTTCCTTAGCTAACAAGACATTTGTGGCCCCAATTGTCTTGATTGTACAAAATTATCTTGTATGTTATTAAACTCACATTCCGAACAAAAGTCAAATCAAGACAAACAACAAATAAAAATATGACAACGTAAATATTTTTTATTTTTTTACAACAAGAGAGTTTTTTTACTTACCAAAACATGAATTTACTGGAGAACTGATTTAACTGTTAATCAAAATTTAAACAAAGTGGTGCAAGAGAAGCATAAACGAAAATCATTTCACAGCGATTATTTTATTTATTTCGTTATCTTCACTGTGGTCTGTGTAAGCTTCATTTGATTCGGTTAATTTATACTTGACAATAATTGATAAGTAAAGATTCGTGTGACTGGGAGGAGCTTAACTCAGAATAGCGCTTGTTTTCCTCGAGCCAGACACTGGGTTTTAATTAATATTTACATCTATATTGGATAAAGGTATTTTTCTGCCAGCATTCGATGTAGCACAGGACAGAGTAATACAAATTGAATCAAGTACTAAATCGAGTTTTAAATGTGGAAACTATGTCAGGCTAGAGCGTTATACAGAGACGAGGAACTAAGCGATCAAATTGTTTTTCTGCGTCCAAAACAAAAGTGGAATAAGCTCCACAGAATTTTCAAACCTTACCTTTCCTTAGGTCAGGAAATTCAAAAATTGGATATATTTTTCTTAGTTTTCTCGTTCAATTTAAGCGCCACTAACTTATCACAATATTAAACGCCGAACATGGATCCCAGCAATTACATTGTTATACTCTACGGATAAATTAACAAATGAATTTGCTCCATAAACGTTTCATATTTTGATAAGCGCGTTCATTTTGAATGTTCGAGTGACTTCAATTCGTTTTCTCGTTTACTTGTTTTGGCCTCTTATCTTGCTTATCACGAGATTGAATGGAAAACCTGGAGCCCAGCTATTAATTTGTTTGGCTAAAACAACAGATGAATTTGCTCCAGAAAAATTATGTATGCAATTGATTTTTCTATCTTGTCTCTGTCATAGCAATTAATCAAAGAGCTTGAAGCCAAACGTATTAAATTGTTTTATTTTCTGGCTAAATAAACAGCCTAGTTCGCTCGAGAGAGTTTTAGTTCAATTTTGCTTAGGCCACATTTTACAATATCTCGCTTTTTCAATTTGTCCTGTGCTACAAACGAGTGTTGACGGTTAAAAAAGTCTTTTATCCGGGGCAACATGTTAAGTTATAAGAATTTTGAAAACCGGTGGTTGATTAGAAAAAAAACAGCCTGATTAAACAGATGGAGTTTCGCGGCATTACTACCGATTCAGTTCACTACGGTGGACCGGCTGTGGCGCCGTGAAGCTGTATTTGTTTTGTTTTTTTCAGGTTATAATTATTGAAAAGAGAAATTAAAATGCGGGTCGACTTTTCGTAGAGCAGACCATCTCTTACCATGTTGCTTGTCTATATAGTTAACATGCAAACACTATCACGTGCAAAAAGTTGAAAGATCAAACTGCGAAATGGCAAGAAGTTTTAAACTAAAACATCCCATCGGTTTTTTAGAGTTCAGGATAAAATTGACGTTTCATTTTCATTTTTTTGGCACGAGGCTTTGATTGTATGTTTCTGGCGGGAAAATTGTAAGTGTAGCCATCTTGAATTTTTTGCCTAAAATGTTGCCAGGGGAAACGCTGTGCAAAGTTTTTCCAATTTTCCCGCCAAAAGTCTTAGTATATAGAGGGGACATTTTTCGTCACACCTTTTTGATTAATTAATTGAATTGTAATTGAAGAATATTTAAGTGAATAAAGCTGATTGTTACATAAACACTTGTTGTTGTTTATTCATTAAAATGAAATATTTAATAAAGATTACAAAGCAAGATATGATTTTTTTATTAACTCCACTTAATTGCTGCAATAATACAGAAATCTGGACCAGGTAACAATTCTTTTATTTATACATTTACGGTAATATAAGTGAATTACAAAATATTTTTTATAAAAGTCGGCGCATGCGTATTTTGAGCGCCTGTATTTTTCTAAGTCTTTTGGCGGGAAAATAACAATTGTTTAAACCGAATCTAAACTCGAGTGACACGTACACTAAAATTTTGTTTCACTACGTTGACCGATCGATATCCTTGACTTGAAATACTACAAACACTGAGCGAGTGCCTCTCGCCCCACAAAAAACTCAACTGCGATTCTTCTTTCCAAATGACATCTTGAAATAAATCAATTTTAAGTTTGTTTTCTACCTATTTGGTAACTTTCGCTTGGATTTCTGTTCTTCCTGATCCTTGCGTGATCTTTTTTTATTCTGAGTTAACCATCCAGAAACCTGAAACAAGAGAAAATAATCATCTATATCAGCAAATGGAATCGTAAATTATTTACAGTTATCAGTCACCGATAATTATAACAGGGAGGAATAGCTAACATTTTCAAGCCAATAATTATCATGCAAGCACCTTTAACAAAAATTATTTATATAAAATCACCTAAACATCCTGAAGTTTATCCCAGCTCGAAATTTCTGAGAAATTCTACTGAAGACTTCGAGATGGCCGAAGATCCGAAAGCATCACGATTAGTAATGGTAATGTAGGACTGAGTGGAGTCCAATTCGGTCTGTAATATCATACGAGTGAAAACAAAATCCGGTTCGTTTATCATGAGTATAATCACAGACCGAATTGGACGACACGTCTTATTACCATTTAATAATAAAAATTGCAATTTCCGAGAAAAGAAGAATAGCCAAGTTATAAAAGAAAGGGAGATTTGCATTAAAATACTGACGTAAATATAATTGTTTCATGTCGCTCTCAAAATTCAGATTGGCTGATTTAAACTACAACTTTAATTTGAATGTGATTGGCTTATTTAACTGTCCGATAACAACTTGGAAAGTGAATAAGTGGAAAATAGGAGATTTTAAACCAATCACACTCGAGGAAATTGTAATTTTTTATGATTATAGGCGAAAACAGAATTCCAGCAACTAAGAAGGAGCCTAAATTTTCACTGATTACCAATGGAAGTCCCAACATTTGTTTTAATCTGCCTTTAATATCCCCCAATCCCGACCATTATGTAATTTTACGATTCCTTCCTCTTGATGTTGTTTTTTCCGGCTTCTTTGTCTCCAAGTAAGCTCTCTTTCTGTCCTCTTCCACTGAGATCTTTAGCTAAATGTAATGAGAGTAATAGCTAACCTCTTAATTAAATATAATTTGTTGTTGTTCTTCCCTTACCTTTCTTTTCCTTTCTTTTCTTGTTTTCCCATTCAGTACTTTACATCTGCCTGGAGGGGAATAAGTACCGTGTGAATATAATATAGGTCAAGGGTTGATAACCAAAATAAAAACGCTGCAGTAAGTGAAAATAGTTTGTAATTGCGCTTAAGCCGACTATGACTTAGCAATTTCAAATTGGATGTGTCTCTACAGCAGCTGTTCAAAAGTGGATTAGCCACATCTAAAATGAGATAGCACAGGTTGTGGCATATAACTCTTACTAACCGAGTTCGCGGGCCATACCGTAAGTTACGGACCGAGTTTTTTCCCCATCGACCCAAACGCGAAGCGTGCGGGCCATAAATCGAAGGGGAAAAACGAGGATCCGTAACTTACAGTACGGACCGAGAACACGAGGTTAGTAAGATATTTATTATATCTCTACTGTGTGTCTAACGGGTTCGGGAACAATTTCTATTCACGCGGAACGGCTTCAAATTAATGACGCACCTCGAAAGCAAAACGAGTCAATTTAAAAAATCGTTAATTGACTCTTAAGTCGTTAGCAGGTTTTAATACACAATTTCAGAAGTAAAAGGAAGTTTAAAACTTTTACTTGCTAGAAAAGTTAAGAACGCTTGGTGATAAATCAAGAAACATTTTGGCAACAAAAGCAGCTTCAAATTTTAGCGGGCCTTACAGTAGAATACGGCCCGCTAAATTGACCAATCACAGCGCGCGTACTAACTCAGAGATATAATAAGTCAAATTTATCAGACAGCATTTTCATATGAAAACAGATAGCTCAAGTTAGTAAATGGGTTAACGATTCCATGGGAGCCAGTGACGGGTTGTTCAAAGCCCGATTAAGCTAACCCAGGATTAGCCGGAGTTTTGATTACAGTTTAGTGACGTTTCGGTAAGGTTTTCTGTTTATATTGTTTGTCCTTTAGTTTTGAGCTTGAGTAATCTCTAACTACGCAAAACAAACTGAAGCGAAAAACATTTTTACCCAAAAAAAGTATTATTTCGGTTATCTTTTTACGCCTGGGCTAGTATTTATGAAGCGTTATTAGGGTCAAAATTAAAATACAAGTTATGTTATGGTGATTAGCATTTTATTCTGCCACATTGTTGAATTATGTTCGGCTCTTTTCAATTATGTTCAGAAGTTTAGACCGACAATCCAAATTTTATTTGGCTGATAACTACGTTGGAAGATTTCTTGATTTATGATTTTGCTTTTACTATTAATATCGAATTTTGTTCGGCTCTTTGGAATTATGTTCGCCATGTGGTTTCTTCGAATTATGTTCGGCAAGTGGGCTGGAGCCTAGCGAGAAGAAACTCACGACCAGTCCTGGGACGATTACATTTTCCCACGCTTTTCCCATTCTCATTGGCTTAGAAAAAGATGTGATTTAGAGCAAAAGATAGTGCGATTCGTGAATAAATCGCACCGCTGAGAACCAATCACTTTACAAGGATAAACAGTGATTTCAAAATGGATTTAATAAAGAAAATAAACAAGACGGTTACAGAATCTCACAACAGTGATACTGTGAATCACGGTTCCCTAAGAATTGGAAGAGCAAAGGACAAAGTTAATCCCTAGTTCCTCGTTACCGTAATACCCTACCCTTACCTCTGACATACTGCGCTCGTGAAACTTTTACTGTTTTGTAAAAAGACGAGGAGCGCCATGGTCGACAAATCATATTATAAAATAATCGAGCCACTACGCGCGTGCTCATTGGTCGATAGGTGTGTTTAGATGAGAGTATGTAAACACGGTTGTGACGTGTTAGATTCGCGCGTATTTTTTAGAATTATTTTATAACAACAATAGAGTACTTTTTCCGTATTTATATAACCTCATCTAACCACTTGGAGAGTTGGGAGAATTCTCGAAAGTTATGCAAACCCTCGACTGCTTCTCGGGTTTTGCATAACTGTCTCGAATTCTCCCAACCCTCCTCGTGTTTAGACGAGGCTATATAAACACGGAAAAAGTGCTCGTTCTTCATATAACCTTTATCATAAGAGCTATCTGACACCTCTCAATAAGTTGTATAAAGCATTTTACAATTTTTTTGGGATTAACTGTTATCTCATAGATTGCAAAACGATTGTTTTTTTTGCAGACCCACGTAGAGAAGTGATTCAAAAGGTACACTTTATCGAAGTAACACGTTTTATTATATGGCTATTGTAGCTCCGTGAGCGGGCAAGATGACTCAAATCCTGTGCTGTGATTGGCTACCCGAGCGGACAAGATGGAGCTATCTTGCCTGCTCGGGACTACCTGCCTTGTCTCACAATTTTCCCAGAAAGCCATGTAATAAATCCTTTATTGACCAAGCTTGTTCGGTCAAGATGGCTGGATATTGGCTTCGTTCTTTTTTTGCGTGTTTATGGACCGAGACGGAGTCGAGGTCCATAAACACGCAAAAAAAAAGAGCTTGGCCAATATCCAGCCATCTTGACCGAACAAGCTTGGTCAATAACCCATCGTAAAAATTCACACTAACGGGTATTCTCAGTTTCCGTAAAATTACTGAATTACTGAAATATCTTTTGTCGGATATCGCCCATTCATGATAACAAGACCCTTTCCCTAAAATAACCCTGAGCCAAACTTGCACACCTGATTGCAACAACAACAACTGCTAACCCCCTCCGCCCCGCCAAAATAAGTCCATATGTGCAGGCTTTTTCAGACTTCTGGGCCGCTAAAATAGGATTAAAAGTTAACCGAAGGAGGAAGTTTTCTTCCTGGGTTAGCTTAATAGGGCTCGATACTGGAGAAGTTCTTTTTTTTGCGTGTTTATGGACCGAGACGGAGTCGAGGTCCATAAACTCGCAAAAAAAGAACGAGGCCAATACCCAGTTATCTTGACCGAAAAAGCTTGGCCAATAAAGGACTTATTATATGGCTTTCGGGAAAATTTTCCTCACGGGACTCGGCGGGTAGTCCCGAGCGGACAAGATTCAGTGGAATCCCGATTTCTCGAACCCTTATTTTTTCGAACCTCCCGATAACTCCAACCAAAAGTCGTTCCCTCTCCTCAGTCAAACACTGCAATTTTACCCCCGATTTCTCGAACTCTCCGATTTCTCGAACCAAGTTGCGTTTCCCCTGGAGGTTCGAGAAGTCGGGATTGCACTGTAGTTCCATCTGGCCCTCTCAGGAAGCCAATCACAGCGCAGGATTTGCTTCATCTTGCCTGCTTACGGAGCTAGCCATATAATACTGAAATTATCGGTCTCAGAAGTTGCTCAAGCTAAATATGTAACATCAGCGTTCAATTCCAAACAAAAACAAGAGACTGAATTAGCCGATATCGTTCACGTTCTCCAAATACAAGGAACTTGGTCATTTCACATTGTTGTTTTGCAGCGCACGGCAAATAAATGTACAAAGATTGTAACACACGTGCACAGTCATTGTTTTGCTCATTAAACCTCTTGTTTGGCGGCGTTCTCGTTGCCGTTGCCGTCGTGGTTTGTTTAAGGTCCCTCTTGTATAAAAGGAAGGTGGAAGAAAACTTTTTATGTCTTAGAGCTTATTTGCGTTCCACATCAGTCGTTAGTCTTATCGCTTTACCATCTGATATTCTTTGCACCAAAAACGTTCGTGACGCAAAATCCATCTACAAAGAAGTCAAATCATTTTGAAACACAAAATTCCTTGCCCATCGTAAGCGCCAGAACCAAAAATTCCTTCACACCGAGCCAAAATAACCCCAGAATTGTAGGTTTGTTATCGGATTTTTTACTTCAAGCTGCAAAAATGCAAAAGCTAAAAAAACTGTTACAGAATCTGTTTCTATAGCGGAGATGTTCAAACCGATTACCCGTGATCCCTTGCAAGCATGATGTTGTCTGTTTGTTGGCCACAACCAAGAACTAATTTAAATTTTCTACAGCTAAAATTCTGCGTAAAATACATTTTGTTGCACCACCATACGTACCAAGAACAACTATAAATGTCATAAATATAAAGTGTGGCTAATTACCTCACAAGAAGAACCTTCCAAGGAAACAAATCCGCAACGTTTTCGATGTTGACTGTTCGCTCTAGTAATCGCGGCCATCGTTTGAAGACACAGTTCTTGTAAAACAAAGCTAAGCACTGTCTTGCACGTTGTACCAAAAGACATCTGCCAGAATCATTGATTGTAGTTACGGTGATTTGCGAGATTTCTTTTCCTCAGACGAATTACAAGAACGACGCTAAAATTAGTCTAGCCCGACATCTCTTTCCTCGTGCGATGGCAAGGCGGAATACCTGAATATTAATGTGATACATGTATCTGCAATTTTAGTTACAGTGAAACCTGTATTAAGCGGACACCGTTGGGACCCTCACTAGTGTCCGCTTAATACAGGGTGTCCGCTCTAAACAGGTTCAGCAATAATAGTTAATTATTAACCCTTTTGTAACACAGTGTAAGATCAAAGACTGCTCTTAGCATAATGTCCAGACAGTCAATGCATCAATCTGGAATAATCTACTTAGCTTTAAAACGACATCGCTGAACAATTTTAAAGGTGTGCTGAGCTGTGCTTTTAGAAGTAAAAAGTCCTTGAAGTGTCTGCTTATTGCAGGGTGCAACAAAATGGCTTAATTTTGGTGTCCGCGTCCGCTTAACAGAGGTGTCCGCTGAACGCAGGTTTATTTTACAGTAAATTTGGGAAGAAAATTTAGGGACTCAAGCTGGTGTCCACTTAATAGAGGGTGTCCGCTTAATATGGGGTCCGCTTAATACAGGTTTCACTGTAATTATCTTTTGTTCTAAAATGATGGGCAAGGTTCATTGATATACATTCCAGAAGAGACCAATTTATCAAAATTCAGCCTAAGACAATAGACCTCAGCACGAGGCTCTAGAGAATAAACCCCACGAACTCTGTACAGTGAAACCTGTATTAAGCGGACACCGTTGGGACCCTCACTAGTGTCCGCTTAATACAGGGTGTCCGCTCTAAACAGGTTCAGCAATAATAGTTAATTATTAACCCTTTTGTAACACAGTGTAAGATCAAAGACTGCTCTTAGCATAATGTCCAGACAGTCAATGCATCAATCTGGAATAATCTACTTAGCTTTAAAACGACATCGCTGAACAATTTTAAAGGTGTGCTGAGCTGTGCTTTTAGAAGTAAAAAGTCCTTGAAGTGTCTGCTTATTGCAGGGTGCAACAAAATGGCTTAATTTTGGTGTCCGCGTCCGCTTAACAGAGGTGTCCGCTGAACGCAGGTTTATTTTACAGTAAATTTGGGAAGAAAATTTAGGGACTCAAGCTGGTGTCCACTTAATAGAGGGTGTCCGCTTAATATGGGGTCCGCTTAATACAGGTTTCACTGTAGTTATTCCCCAGAGCCTCGTACTGAGGTCTTTTGTTTTAGACTGATCGAATTTTAATATATCGAAATTGGTCCACTTCCAGGTCTTTTCCTCAGCTAAATGTAAATTTACAACTTTGCCATTTACCGGGGGTAAAAAGTTTTATAAAGCGAAAAGAATTATCAGGGCTTTAGTACTTTTTTACTACTCAAATAAAATGTGCAAATCACTAGTTCAATCTTTACCCCCGGCGAGGTAGGTGCTACGTGACAGATTTAGGCTGGGTACGTTACTATCGATATTGCATGCAAAAACTGCTTCTAAGCCTCGCCGCAAAAATTCAGCATAGTATGCCTTTTGTCTTTGCCGAAGGTCTTTCGGCGCGCGCTAATTCTCTGCGAAATTTTGGTGAACTATGCGGTCGTCATAAAAAAAGGCACGCCCCATATAATCTAGGCGGGTCCGTTTGAATGATTGTTTCTGCCAATTTGAAGTTTAGAGCTCGTAACTACCAAAAACAAACAATAATTTAAATACCGTGACCCAACCTCTTGAACCTCAAATTGCTTGCGTGATTCATATTGCGTGACATTTATTGTGATTTCTTAGCACGTGAGTCACGAAGACCAGTCATCGACCTCGTGGTTTTCGCAGTTGAAAACAAAATTAAGCATCGTCATAAAACAAACAAGAAACGCATTTATTCATTTAAAAAGCAATCCGCTACATAAAACGGGTTACAAGATTGATTGCAATTTAGTTTAAGCATTTTTTTTCCGCGCTTAAAACACTTGCTCTTTATATCCCAACCATTCTTTGACAGAATGGCCGTTAACAAGGGATGGACCATTATTTCTTTGAGAGGGTAGGGGGGTTGGGCGATTCCCCCCCCCCCCCCCGCCAAAAAAAATTCCTGCACATCGAAAACGGCTGAAAACAATCCTGCAAGGGGAACCATCGGAAAGAAAATCGAGTAAGTGCTTTCTACTATTCAGGTCCTGTTTTCGGATGTTAAAAAAATTCACGTACAACTTGAAGGTAAGAAATTTCATGTCCCAGGAAATTGCCCAACCCGCACCCCTCCTAAAAAAAATAATGGTCAAAACAAAATAGCCTTTTAGCAAGCAAGGACTAGCTCTTCAGCTGCCCTCTATCTTCTTACTATTCTTCTGACGAGACAAGGCACTTTAGTACACTAATCGAGTATCGATGGCAAAAGTAAAGCATAACCTTCACGGTTAATCATTAAAATAAATTATATAATAGTATATATTTGCAGTTTGCAAAAAAGTCCGCAGAACTTTTGCTGGTTTGTCTTCCTTGATCCTCAAATCTCTGGCAACTATCAGCAACTAATTTCTCCCAACAATTCCAGGCCAAACTGGAGAATAGAACTATGAGAATTGAGAACTGATCTTAAAAGGGTGATTCGTGGAAAGATATCCTATCTAACTGACAAGAGACATACATGTAACTTGCAAGGGACAAGTGAAGAATTTTGCTAAAGTGACTTGGATGTTTCATGACAAAAATGCTCTTCCTCTATAAACAAGAGGTTCCCATATCAACCATCTAAGCCTCAACAATTAAAAAAGACAACCTGTAGGCTAACAATACTATAATTATGAAAAATTACCAAGTTGTTGTCTTGGTTTCATGAGATTTGGCATGGCATGATTACAATTGTTCAACTCTGCATTTTGTGCCCAAATGCAGGTCTTGAATTCTAGCTTGCCCTTAGAACAAGTAGCTCTCAAATTTTGCTTGCCCTGGGCAAGTCTTAGTTGGCTCTTTTAATGACTTAGTTGGTAGATGACTCGCCTGATCCCTGGAGATTCAAGTGAGAATGAAAAGGTACTTGCCCAGATGAGAATCTAATTGTCCCGGACGACAGGACGGCAATATTTTTTGGACCCTGCAATTGGTGTGGCAGCTAGTAAAGAGAAAACTTCTTATTTAAGCCATACAAGCTCTCTTTACAGAAAATGTGGTCTGGGTATAATACAACCCGTCAAAATTCTCCCAACATTCTGTAAGGAATGTGAAGAGAAGGGTGACGAGAATTTGCATGCTGACATTAGGATCTCAAGGGTTTAACAAATATAGCATAAACATTGAGCATAATATTTACTGCTTAGATTTTTTATAATAAAAATGAAAATACAGTTCAACCCAAATTACACAGCCACCCTTAGGGGAAATGGATAGTGGCTGCTTAAACGGGGCTGCCGTTTAAAATATAGGTAATAACACTAGAAAAGCCATCATCGGGACTTTGATTACTGGCAACAAATAGGGGTGGCTGTTTAATGAATGGCCACTTACTCTGTAATAGGGGTTCGACTGTAATACCTAGATCTTACTGGGTTATTGAAAAACAAAACAAAAAACTAACAACATACAGTAGTATAAGCATTTTAAAAGTTATATCAATATGTTCTAGCATACAGTAAGGTGAATATAAAATTTGACACGCAAAATCCTGTCAGGAAATCACGCCTTAGTTCATCATTTTATGTATGTTCCCACGAAAAAACTGGTCAGTAATGAGTTTTGATGAAGTACATCTTCTTTGGCAGAAATTACTCTTCTTTTGATTATTCATCTGAAAAAGAGAAATCATATTAACAATTATTAGGTTACAAAGTCATTCTCCTTTCAAACATTCCTCCTTTAAGCAGTGATCACCTTCCAAGTTCCTTTTAGTTATGGCTTGGTACAAAATTAAAATAATGTATTGATCAGTGTTTTAACTGGGCTTACCCTTCTTCTGTTGCTATGGGTACTTCACGAGGCTCGTCTGGATAAAAAAATATTAATATACATGTAGATAAATACAATGTAAATAAAAAACAGGTAAATAAATGAATAGATGAATTCATAGAAAGGAAGAAAGGAAGGACAGGGAGGGAACAGGGTGGATAATATGGGGGGGATGAGGAAGGAAAGGAGGAGGATAGCGAGGGAGTGCAGGAGGACAGGAGGGAGAAGGGTAGGTAAATAGGGGGGAGGGAGGAAAGAAGAAAGGTAGGGAGGGATAGAGGGAGCAAAGTAGGGAAGGAGAGAAATAGAGAGTAAGGGAAGGGAGGGAATGAAAGGAGAAGGGAGTGAGAGGATAGGGAAGGAGGGTGGGGCACCCAAGGCCACCAAATGCAAGGAAACAAATCATACTGTAATAGAAAGAAAACTGGTCATTTAGTGTTAGTTCCTGTACCTGTCTTTTCTTTTGACTCAACAGGCTTTTCGTCATCCTTCTTTTCTTCGTCTCCCTTTTCTTCTTCCACCTGAGGTACCTCCTGGATCATTTCCGACCTGCGATTACCTACAGTAACAGAGGGAAAAGATGCAATAAACACCAACACACCTCTCGACTATTAACAACTTTGCAAGCTTTTAAAAAAACACAAACCTGTTTACACTGAAAACAAATGCAAGTACCAGTCATTGTGAGAAATTTCAAAACACATGTAAATCAAACGACTTGGTTTTGTGGAAAGAACTCAAACAATGACAACAACTCACAGAAAACTTGTGTGAGACCTTTGACTTACATAACAAAAAACTGCATTTTTCTCAAGTGGAAGATTTAAAAAAAGGGCTGAGGCACAAGCTGGAGCATTTTATTGCTGAGAATGAAACTACATTGTATAGGGGGCAAGTTTCTAAAGAAACTGTGGTGCTGCGTCGGTGGGAGTATTACAAGATAATTTGGTTTTATCAACTGGGTTGATAATGTGAATTGTCCACCGTAAAGAGATTCGGAAGCTGATGTTTCGAGCGTTAGCCCTTCGTCATTCGCTCCGATGAAGGGCTAATGCTCGAAACGTCAGCTTCCAAATCTCTTTACGGTGGACAATTCACATTATCAACCCAGTTGATAAAACCAAATTACATTGTATAGGGTTTGTGAGCCTACATGTAAAGGAGCAATGTAACAACATTTCAAGTTATTTTCAGATTACTTCTAAACTGAAAGAAATCTCAAAATAACAATTTTCTAAGGCAGAATGGCACCAAAATTGTAACGAAAAATCAAAAACAATAATAAGGACGGCCACAAATGATAAAGATTTACACAGATTACAAACAGAAAACTTGAAAAACCTTATGTTTTTGACATAGCTCCTTTAACTTACCATCAAGGACTTTAGATGAAAAGCGCTTGCTTGAAACTCGTTCAAACTCTGGCTGACTGCGTAGAACCTCCTGGCTGTGACGAGCTTGGTGCTGAGTTCGACCACTGTTGAGAAGCATGCAAAATCAACCATTCAAACCGGTTTAATGTACAAGTCGGTCAGTCCATCAATCTTCATCTGCATTTAGTTTACTGGTAAGAACTCTGCTCTAGAGAACTATAATATGTACATGTAAGCTATAGCAAGGAAAAAACCCATGAACACAAAAATTAATAATGGTTAAAACGGACAGTTACTGGTGCAAGAGCCTTTTCTTTTGTCGCACCAAAATTATGGAACTCTATACCAGAAGACGTCAAGAAAGCACATGTTGTGGAAAGTTTTAAAACTAGACTGAAGATCTACTTTTTTAAGGAAGTTTTTACTCAATTATTATAATTAGTTTGTTATTTTTCTTAAGGAATTGTTTCTAAAGTATTTTTGATTAGTTAGTTTTTTGTTCTATTAATATTTAGTTATTTGTTTACTGTTAGGCACATCCAGTTAAGAAAAATGTAAAGAATTACAACAAATTTAAACAGCGTACAACACATAATACACCTGTTAGGGCCGATTTTCACAATACAACTTTGTCCTGCACATCAAGCTTACGACATGACTTAGGACCATTTACAAGCGCCCAACATTTTCACTTATTACAAATTAAATATGCAAAAGTTTGCACCAGAATTTTCGGAGTGAAAGTTCTAACAAATGATAAACAAATGTTTTAGCTGTCCTGCACTTTGAAAAAACTTCCTACAAGGTGTTTTTCGCTTTAATCTGTTCAATACTTTTCGTGAACAAGTTTCATGTCATTTTGACGCAAGAAAACTTCACCTTCGTCCCCTATTCAGAAGAAACTTGTCATAAGATACGTCATTTTCTATTGATTTCAGCTACGTATGTCGTAGTGTTTTAAAACATGTTTTAAAACCCTACGACATTTTTTTTTGACGTACACAACAGTCGTAAGTGAGTCGTAGGTTTGATTTACACCAAACAATTCATGCCATAGGCATCGTTAAGCATATTTCAATTGAGTGTCAAAAGTAATCAGGCAATTCCTTTGGTTTTTGGTTTTACTACGATTTGAGATTGGCTGAACAGTCTAATTGGTAGGTTATTGGTTTGGTTTTGGTTTTCCAAGATTCAATTGAAAACTGCTCTATTTCAAGCCAGTTTTGTTTTTATTTTCCTCTGTTTCAAACTGGCTGCAAAATTTAAACATTAACCCTAAGTATCCAATATGCTCCTTACATGCACCAATGAATTTCAGGGGCATGTGATGTAGGTCAAAATGAAATTTAGGTTAAAATGAAATTCCTCTGTCTCTTAACCCTAATTATACATGGATCATGAATAATTACGGTTAAAAGGAAAAGGAAATTGAGAATCAAACTAGGTTAAAATCATTTGAACCTGAATTTCATTTTGACCTACAACATATACATCTTCATTCTCAAATTACAGACAGGATAACGTGCATTCGGCGAGTTTTATCCACAGCCATTCCTTGTTTACTATAAAGCGGGGCCATTACATGTATCAGAAGCACCATGATTGACGAGAAAGAAAAAGATGTGGTTTCTACATAATTGAAGGATTTTGGAATTTACTTAGATAGTTACTTTCCTGTCAAAGTTACATCAAGGAAACTTCATGGGCACAACAAGATTAAGTGAATCAATAATTGAAGGGTTCGGTGGAAAAAGGGCGTTAGGATTTTTACTCAAAAGTGAACTTTGTCAAAAACGCTCCAAATTTCGTATGCAGTTTTGTTTAGGTGCGTTAAACAATGTTCTGTATGTGTTTTCCCTGAAATTTGCTTCGTTTTCGAGATATTACGTATGCAAAAAAACCTGTATTTGTTGTCACGTCAGCGCGTGACCGCAAAGACGGTAATTTCACTTAAAATCCAGCAAAATATTGATCTTTCGCAACGTGTAACCTTAAAAAATGTTGAATTCAGGTTTTCAAAACCATTAAAATGTTGATTTAACGTTAAGGCATGACAGCGAGCACTTTTGTTTCACTTAAAAGCGAGCAAGCTAGTCATTTCACGCAGCGCGTAAGCTCAAAAACGGCCATTTCAGGCCTAAATAGGTTAAAATGTTGATTCAACGTTAAGGCATAACAGCGAGCACTTTTGTTTCACTTAAAAGCGAGCAAGCTAGTCATTTCACGCAGCGCGTAAGCTCAAAAACGGCCATTTCAGGTCTAAATAGGTTGAAATGTTGATTTCACGTTAAACCTTGAACGAAAGCATGTTGTTTTCACTTAGAAAACAACAAAATGTTAACTGCTTGCAACGTATAAGCTCAAAAATGTAGGGCTGACAGATAAACAGATTTACGCTTTTGTGAAACCGTCGTACAAGTCTCATCTGCATGGCCTCTGATCCCAGAAATTTGAAACACTACAAATCATGCCGATTTGAAATAAAATCAAGGCAACCTGGATCACAGATCTATGTTTCAATCGATCGCTTCTTGTTGGCCAGTATTATGTTGGAATAAAAAAGGAAAAAAACAAGCTCTGCAATTAGTTAAGAAATATCGTCTCGTCTTGTCTTGTCTTGTCCTGCCGAACGTGATCGCAATGCATGCCGGGAAGGTTCCTTTACACCTCGTGCGCGGGTAAACATGGCGGATGATACAAGACAAATTTTATAAGTCTAAAAGCAGTTCTCACTTTCCAAACTTTGATACTAGCGACGCTTGGCAAATGGGCCACAACTCACGACAGGGTTTTTTTCTTGGGCAAGAAATGCTCTTGGACTTTGCTGCCTGGATCGACCTGACTTCAAACGCCGATATCAGTTGCGTTGGAAGTTACAGAACACATTTTGCTTCTTTAAAACGTGTTGGTGACTTACGGGTTATCAAGGCTTTATGATGCCTTTCAACCACCAGGCAGGCTACAAGGTACTTAAAAACAATGCTTAAGATATTAGTCGAAAGAGCTGTAATGCATGGCATCTCTTTTCAGCTCTGAGTGGGATTTGCTTTGACGCTCGATCGAAACTCACGTGTTGTGTTTACGTCACAATAACCTGTATAAAATTTCTCTCTTACGGGTTAAACTCCATACGCAATTTCTTTAAATAGATATCTTGATTTTTGATAGAAGTAAAGGAACAGAACGAAAAAAAAGATTGTCCGACCTCGTATCGAACCCTCGACCCGTGTCACGGCAAAACAAGTACGAGTCTGGGCTCTTTAGCCCCTTATCCATTGCGCTAACAAAGCAGATGTAAGAGATTTAGGTATTATAGTGAGTTCATCGCTTAGCGAAACAAAAGGTTTCTTTTGTTTTTCATTCAAGAAAAGGTCCCCAGAGGATTCCCTTGGAAAAATGTGTTTTTTTGCATACGTAATATCTCAAAAAGGAAGCAAATTTCAAGGAAAACACATACAGAACATTGTTTAACGCACCTAAACAAAACTGCATGCGAAATTTGGAGCGTTTTTGACAAAGTTCACTTTTGAGTAAAAATCCTAACGCCCTTTTTCCACCGAACCCTTCAGATAAATGAGGTGAAATTAATTCAAATCCAATTAATTCAATTTGCATTTCAATCCATGCCATTATCTGAAGGGTTCGGTGGAAAAAGGGCGTTAGGATTTTTACTCAAAAGTGAACTTTGTCAAAAACGCTCCAAATTTCGTATGCAGTTTTGTTTAGGTGCGTTAAACAATGTTCTGTATGTGTTTTCCCTGAAATTTGCTTCGTTTTCGAGATATTACGTATGCAAAAAAACCTGTATTTGTTGTCACGTCAGCGCGTGACCGCAAAGACGGTAATTTCACTTAAAATCCAGCAAAATATTGATCTTTCGCAACGTGTAACCTTAAAAAATGTTGAATTCAGGTTTTCAAAACCATTAAAATGTTGATTTAACGTTAAGGCATGACAGCGAGCACTTTTGTTTCACTTAAAAGCGAGCAAGCTAGTCATTTCACGCAGCGCGTAAGCTCAAAAACGGCCATTTCAGGCCTAAATAGGTTAAAATGTTGATTCAACGTTAAGGCATAACAGCGAGCACTTTTGTTTCACTTAAAAGCGAGCAAGCTAGTCATTTCACGCAGCGCGTAAGCTCAAAAACGGCCATTTCAGGTCTAAATAGGTTGAAATGTTGATTTCACGTTAAACCTTGAACGAAAGCATGTTGTTTTCACTTAGAAAACAACAAAATGTTAACTGCTTGCAACGTATAAGCTCAAAAATGTAGGGCTGACAGATAAACAGATTTACGCTTTTGTGAAACCGTCGTACAAGTCTCATCTGCATGGCCTCTGATCCCAGAAATTTGAAACACTACAAATCATGCCGATTTGAAATAAAATCAAGGCAACCTGGATCACAGATCTATGTTTCAATCGATCGCTTCTTGTTGGCCAGTATTATGTTGGAATAAAAAAGGAAAAAAACAAGCTCTGCAATTAGTTAAGAAATATCGTCTCGTCTTGTCTTGTCTTGTCCTGCCGAACGTGATCGCAATGCATGCCGGGAAGGTTCCTTTACACCTCGTGCGCGGGTAAACATGGCGGATGATACAAGACAAATTTTATAAGTCTAAAAGCAGTTCTCACTTTCCAAACTTTGATACTAGCGACGCTTGGCAAATGGGCCACAACTCACGACAGGGTTTTTTTCTTGGGCAAGAAATGCTCTTGGACTTTGCTGCCTGGATCGACCTGACTTCAAACGCCGATATCAGTTGCGTTGGAAGTTACAGAACACATTTTGCTTCTTTAAAACGTGTTGGTGACTTACGGGTTATCAAGGCTTTATGATGCCTTTCAACCACCAGGCAGGCTACAAGGTACTTAAAAACAATGCTTAAGATATTAGTCGAAAGAGCTGTAATGCATGGCATCTCTTTTCAGCTCTGAGTGGGATTTGCTTTGACGCTCGATCGAAACTCACGTGTTGTGTTTACGTCACAATAACCTGTATAAAATTTCTCTCTTACGGGTTAAACTCCATACGCAATTTCTTTAAATAGATATCTTGATTTTTGATAGAAGTAAAGGAACAGAACGAAAAAAAAGATTGTCCGACCTCGTATCGAACCCTCGACCCGTGTCACGGCAAAACAAGTACGAGTCTGGGCTCTTTAGCCCCTTATCCATTGCGCTAACAAAGCAGATGTAAGAGATTTAGGTATTATAGTGAGTTCATCGCTTAGCGAAACAAAAGGTTTCTTTTGTTTTTCATTCAAGAAAAGGTCCCCAGAGGATTCCCTTGGAAAAATGTGTTTTTTTGCATACGTAATATCTCAAAAAGGAAGCAAATTTCAAGGAAAACACATACAGAACATTGTTTAACGCACCTAAACAAAACTGCATGCGAAATTTGGAGCGTTTTTGACAAAGTTCACTTTTGAGTAAAAATCCTAACGCCCTTTTTCCACCGAACCCTTCAGATAAATGAGGTGAAATTAATTCAAATCCAATTAATTCAATTTGCATTTCAATCCATGCCATTATCTGAAGGGTTCGGTGGAAAAAGGGCGTTAGGATTTTTACTCAAAAGTGAACTTTGTCAAAAACGCTCCAAATTTCGTATGCAGTTTTGTTTAGGTGCGTTAAACAATGTTCTGTATGTGTTTTCCCTGAAATTTGCTTCGTTTTCGAGATATTACGTATGCAAAAAAACCTGTATTTGTTGTCACGTCAGCGCGTGACCGCAAAGACGGTAATTTCACTTAAAATCCAGCAAAATATTGATCTTTCGCAACGTGTAACCTTAAAAAATGTTGAATTCAGGTTTTCAAAACCATTAAAATGTTGATTTAACGTTAAGGCATGACAGCGAGCACTTTTGTTTCACTTAAAAGCGAGCAAGCTAGTCATTTCACGCAGCGCGTAAGCTCAAAAACGGCCATTTCAGGCCTAAATAGGTTAAAATGTTGATTCAACGTTAAGGCATAACAGCGAGCACTTTTGTTTCACTTAAAAGCGAGCAAGCTAGTCATTTCACGCAGCGCGTAAGCTCAAAAACGGCCATTTCAGGTCTAAATAGGTTGAAATGTTGATTTCACGTTAAACCTTGAACGAAAGCATGTTGTTTTCACTTAGAAAACAACAAAATGTTAACTGCTTGCAACGTATAAGCTCAAAAATGTAGGGCTGACAGATAAACAGATTTACGCTTTTGTGAAACCGTCGTACAAGTCTCATCTGCATGGCCTCTGATCCCAGAAATTTGAAACACTACAAATCATGCCGATTTGAAATAAAATCAAGGCAACCTGGATCACAGATCTATGTTTCAATCGATCGCTTCTTGTTGGCCAGTATTATGTTGGAATAAAAAAGGAAAAAAACAAGCTCTGCAATTAGTTAAGAAATATCGTCTCGTCTTGTCTTGTCTTGTCCTGCCGAACGTGATCGCAATGCATGCCGGGAAGGTTCCTTTACACCTCGTGCGCGGGTAAACATGGCGGATGATACAAGACAAATTTTATAAGTCTAAAAGCAGTTCTCACTTTCCAAACTTTGATACTAGCGACGCTTGGCAAATGGGCCACAACTCACGACAGGGTTTTTTTCTTGGGCAAGAAATGCTCTTGGACTTTGCTGCCTGGATCGACCTGACTTCAAACGCCGATATCAGTTGCGTTGGAAGTTACAGAACACATTTTGCTTCTTTAAAACGTGTTGGTGACTTACGGGTTATCAAGGCTTTATGATGCCTTTCAACCACCAGGCAGGCTACAAGGTACTTAAAAACAATGCTTAAGATATTAGTCGAAAGAGCTGTAATGCATGGCATCTCTTTTCAGCTCTGAGTGGGATTTGCTTTGACGCTCGATCGAAACTCACGTGTTGTGTTTACGTCACAATAACCTGTATAAAATTTCTCTCTTACGGGTTAAACTCCATACGCAATTTCTTTAAATAGATATCTTGATTTTTGATAGAAGTAAAGGAACAGAACGAAAAAAAAGATTGTCCGACCTCGTATCGAACCCTCGACCCGTGTCACGGCAAAACAAGTACGAGTCTGGGCTCTTTAGCCCCTTATCCATTGCGCTAACAAAGCAGATGTAAGAGATTTAGGTATTATAGTGAGTTCATCGCTTAGCGAAACAAAAGGTTTCTTTTGTTTTTCATTCAAGAAAAGGTCCCCAGAGGATTCCCTTGGAAAAATGTGTTTTTTTGCATACGTAATATCTCAAAAAGGAAGCAAATTTCAAGGAAAACACATACAGAACATTGTTTAACGCACCTAAACAAAACTGCATGCGAAATTTGGAGCGTTTTTGACAAAGTTCACTTTTGAGTAAAAATCCTAACGCCCTTTTTCCACCGAACCCTTCAATTAGTTTCTAAACAGACCTGTATCTAAACTTGGAACCAAGTTTGATGAATCCCACGTCCTTAGGAGGCAGATCAGCCTGGGACAATCTAAAGAATGAATGGTTTTCCACTCCGACTTTCCACAGTCGCTTTGTAGCCCTCAAACTACCAAGCTTGAAGCTCAACACTGTTGCAACATAATAATCACTCTGTAGTGTGGTATTGTAAAGAAAGAAAATACAATGTAATTAGAAAGTAAGAAAATATATTGGATGAGACAGACAATAAAAATGTTACTAAAATTATTACGAGTTTTATTCAAAAGTAAAATCAAGCAATTACAGTAAGTAGAAAGGAATAATAGCTGTAATAATTAATATTAAACACAAAATTATGGCCAGTTTACCTCACTTGCTGGTCTGATTGTTAATGTAAACTTCTTCTTTTTGAAGGCAATTTTCACAATCTTGGGCCTGTTGCAAAATCACAAGATACACACATTGAAACTTCAGTCTTTTCAGGCACCCGTCACACTGAGTTAACAGTGGAGATGGGGAGGGGAGGGGGGCAGAGGCAGAAAGATGCCAATGAATAGACCAAGGATGTGCAGGAAGCCACTTAATCTTACAGTCAACAAAGAACGTTCCAGGGACCACACCACTTGTACACGCTAAGTACATGAACAGTGGCAACAGGGTCTAATAATTTCCATAACATACACAGGTATAATACCTTACACTACATGATTGTATACAAAGACAAAA
Source organism: Micromussa lordhowensis (assembly GCA_964020085.1). NCBI lineage: Eukaryota > Metazoa > Cnidaria > Anthozoa > Scleractinia > Lobophylliidae > Micromussa > Micromussa lordhowensis. The sequence goes on from OZ026604.1 coordinate 22,040,765, forward strand.
CAAGAAAGATGCATTATATCTTTTCCAAATTCAAGGCAATTAAGAGTCACCAAATATCACTTTTCAGTAAAAAAATCGTTTTGGGTGATAAAGTCCTTGACTCTGTCAATAAAGACAAGATAACTGTGTGTATGACTGACTCCCCTTGCAAAGAAAAGCACGGAGCACTGTACTACAGATGAACATGTATTTTAAATTATATTTCTATTTTTGCCTGCACGACATGTACATAATTGTACAAGTAAAGCTGAGTCAGCCAATAATGTTTAACTTGTCTGTTAAAAAGCCCTCTGGAGTGAGGAGTTTCACTAGGGGCTAGGTACCAGGCAAATTGAGTTCAAAGTTCAGTTCAAATGGTTTTGCCTGCCAGTGAAAACCAGTTGCCCTCCTGCTGGGAATGTTAATGAAACCTCTACCTCTGCATCAAAGCCTACATGTAAATGGTTTCTATGCTTACCAAACAAATTTGTTGATCAGTCGGTTGTTGTGGAAGATGTGAATGCCCCATGCAGACACACCGATAATCACAGGTTGCCCTTCTGCATCCTGAAACATGTTTAGAACCATCACATTAGGAGCTACCGGTACATGTATTTTGCCTTCACTACACAACTGAACACACCCAAAGGTTGAGGCATGGGCATGTTGGTCAGCCAGACCCAAGATATGTCTTACTGGTGACAATAAGCTAGAAACAAAGTGGATGAGAGATACATCAAATATCGTCCTTCATGCACCAATGCCAGACACCTAAGCCCCAAAACCTCTTATTAGGAAAAATAATCATGTACCCCCAGTATGTACCCCAGCCAAATGCAGTGGCACAACCTTTGGGGTTTAAAGGTTGATAAATCAACAACAAAAAGAAAGATAAATCAGATAACATTATCTACAAAATACAAATAAACCTTATGCGAAAGTGCTTGTTTCATGCCAGTTCTCACTTGTGAAATAAGCATAACACTAGCGATATAAGCACAAGAAAAACAATAATTTTTTTTTATTTCAGTAATATGCTGAATAGCCCAATTTCGACACATTAAAATTCCGGGTAAAACAATAGACCTCAGCACGAGGCTCGTGGGAATAAACCCCACAAACTCTGTAGTTATTCCCACAAGCCTCGTGCTGAGGTCTATTGTTTTAGGCTGAATTTTAAGATATCGAAATTGGGCTATTATGCTTACTTATTATGCTAATTATGCTTATTATTTTTTCACCTTGGTGCACACTAACATTTTCTTGCGCTTATGCTTCCATTTACGCCTGTGCTTATCTCACAAGTGCAAACCAGGCTTAAGTCTGTGCAACTCCTAGGTGCAAAACTTTTATTTATTTATTTATTTTATTTTTTGCCACACACAATAGAATAAATGAAAATACATGGATTAAATAACAGTACCAAGAAATTACAATGATTATAGTTAATTACAGATATAGTACACATATAAAAGTACAAATATAAGGTTTAATACAGAATAATACATAATATTTGAATAAAGAAAACAAAATGGTGAGGGAACCTAAAAAGAAACCACAGGACTTGTAGGCTTAGGTTCCCTCTCGAAAAGCAAAAGGTGGTTGAATTAAATTTATTACGACAAGTATGACAAGCCTTATTCAGTATGAGAACAGAGTTAATAGTTGTAAATTAAAAATGAAAAATGTTACACACCACAGCTTGATGGAGGTCAACTCCATACAGGGGAAGCTTCCTGGCATTATCCAAATACTGTAACTCAGCATCCTCTGGTGTCATTCCCCTATAGAGTACAAAATTAATCATATAATAATTATGTTGAATTATTCTTGCATTTTGATTGGTTCTTAATTATGATCCGATTGCAGAGAAAGATATGAAGACAAGATTGATCATTGCAGTTATATATAGATTACACAACTTAAGCACTTGTGAAATTATATGTAGGCATGAAAAAACTTCTTCATATCTTTCTCTGCTGTTCAAATTTATGATCTTTCAAATACACTGTAATCACTTGCATTCTCCACCATGTACAGGCATATTACGCAATCACAACGTGACCAGCTCCCACTTGCTTTGATAGCTCAGTTGGTACAGCATTGCACCAGTATCCAGAGGTCATTGGTTCGAATCCCATTCAAGCCTGAATTTTTTGCAGGCTTTAATTTCGCAACTGCTTAATTTATGCATATAACTGGCATGATCAATCATGTTTACACATCTTTCCCTGCAAAAGGGTTGTTATATTTATGTAACATGTACATTGTCAACAGGTAACTACCACAGCTATGAGAACATATAGCATTACAGTGTATAGTGTACATGTATGCTGTACATGTTCAGGAAGAAAACCACAGAGTTACATTACTTCATTACAAATCAGACAGGGCCAGGTTTAACAGTGTGGATATATGTCTGGTTTGTGGTCATGGACAGTGAAATCTTTGGGTTCTTGAAAGTTATAACAAGTTTAACAGTTGCTTAGTATTCCCTTTGCCTAGTACAGCGTGTAGTTCTAGAAAATATCCACACCTCACTCATGGAAGGGATTTTGTTTCCAGGATATCTCCCCCACCCGCCGTCTGGAAATTCCACTTACATTTACTTTTGGTCCTTCTGTAAGGGAAATATGGATATTACTCTGGAACAGTACAATGTACTACAGAAGTGGGTGTAAATCTCACCTGTGTTTCTTGTGAAACTCGTGTACTTTTTGAAGCATCTCATCTGGCTACAGAAACAATCAAGAAAACTATTTTTATTACAGTAGAAACTTTACAAATGTACAAGATAAAAAGTATATTTAACAGCAGACTGACATCTTACAACCAGAAAATTGCAGCACCACTTGCCGCAGTGGCTTAAATCCTTCAATACACATGCATATACATTTATACAGTTTATATTTCATATAGGATATTACACGGTGGCACATAGATATGAATTTTATTTACCAGTGGCCAAAACCATAATATTATTTATATGAATGAGTGCAGCAAGTGAATAAAAGATTGCTTTTAACACAAGAAATACAATTCATATCTTCAAGCTAACATAATATTATAATATTTTTCTTGTATGTACACAAACTGACTGATTGCACAAACCACCATGAAAACGCAGGAAATGAAATCATCAATATACATGTAATCACTAGTAAGGATATGGAAAATATCTGATGGTGGAGTCCCGGCTGTGGTTTTGTATGAATTTTACGAGCTTGTACATGTATTTGCCATTAACACACTCATGCCTATATAATAAAAGTATTCTATTGAATTACTTATGGACAGAAATACGTTTTGAAATTTGTTGGGAATTTGGTGGTAGTGTACATACATAGTGTACATACATGTACACTGTACATGTATCAAGACAGCATATCCTCCTTGATTATTTTCTTTATTCTCACCACCTGTTCCACTCTGCACACTGGTCAAAAGGACCACCAAGCAGAGCAGAACCACATGCATGCATAGAAATAGAAACTATGCAACTCTTTTTCATGGTCAACATGGCTAGCAGCATGGATCGCATGTGTGCGTGCCCTATAACTAAAAACGATAACAATGTCGTGCAACATGGCGACCATATTCCAGTTAAAAGGTTGACCAAGGCATGCAGGCTTGGTTTACAATGGACTTCTTTGATATTGGACATCTCTGTTATGGTCAATTGACACTTGTCAATAATAATGTATTTGCTTACCAGTATCACTTTTAGGCTTGGCTAAATCTATTATTATATTAAAGTGTGATGAACACTTTTCTTTTCAATTTCTAGTACCTGTTTAGGACAGAATTTAAACTCTGAAAGATATCCAGCACCTTCTCCATGTTCATCAGGATCATAGTCTCCAACTTCAGCTACAAAAAACATTTAAATACAATACATAGTACGGCAAATACAAAGTGTAGCAAAAATTAATGTGATAGAGTCTGTACACTCACATGTTCACTTAAAAGAAAATACAAAGGAAAAGTTTATTGAAAAAATACTTTCAATACTGCATATAGTAAATACAGGGCATCTGACAGGATGTGGAAAAAAATAACACATTATGCGGAATTTTGAGGGGAAAAATTCAGAAAAAATTGTTGAGTCTGCATAAAAACTAATGAATTATGCAGAAATTTCAACAGTTAAAAAATTAATAAAGGTTTTAGAACTTACCGAACAACAGTGAAACAAAAAGCACTTCAAAGTCTTACCCACAATTTAAGCTATTTAATAGAATGCACATCACTTTCGCCAACTTTGACATATGCTTGATCTTTCGTGGTATTTTTTGACAGGCATTTCTTCATTCACACAGTTTTTCTATAGCATTTTAGCTCATTTGGTGTGCAGAATTTGTTGTTACGTTCGTGGAATGTCTGTAGCTTAGTAAACAGGTATTTTCCAAGGAACTAGTTTGCAAGCTCTTTCGCGTTGGCATGCCTGGAGGTTAAAAATTTGTCACGGACGAAGTGGCTTGTTTTCATCACTGTTTTACATGTAGGAAAAATACTACTTCTGTCAAAATGATCAATCTCTTCAGAATTTTTGCTTGTAGGGTTGTAAGGCAGTTGCTTTATCGCTAATAGAGTACAATTTTTCTATTTTATGCAGAAAAAAGCTCTGATTATGTGGAGGATGCAGATATTACTAAATTGCGTGGATCTGCACAGCCTCCTGTCAGATGCCCTGTTTAAAACAAATGAATAATAGTGGAATATGTTTTTTTGGTACATGGCTCAGTGTACATGTACATGCAAGTTTCTTTGTTTGGCTCTATTTAAAACAATGTACATTGTAGAGTATTGTTCACAAGGTTTTATTTACACTCCCCACTCTCTCTTGCACTCCCTTGAAAATGAACTTTCTACCCCTTCCCTTCAGTCTATTCCTTTAAAAGATATCAAGCCAAAGACGTTTAAAATGGTGACCTACATGTACATGTGACCTAAAGATGACATCCAATTTTACAATGATAATTATTTTCATTCTGATGTAGTACCAGTGATAAGCTATATGTATGTAATGAAGTGTGTGATTTAGCTTTACCTTGCACAATAAATGAGCCAAGAAGAGCATGAATAGGAACAGAGCACTGTAATCTACAGAAAAAAAAAACATAACTCAGATGACTTCTTTGACGCTTTTAGCATGCTTTTAGACAGTTATATGTAGGTGTCCAGACATCCCGTGGACACCCACTTTTTGAAGAAAATTGTTGTAAATTGTTCTTTTGAACAGCCCCTATTGCACATTTTGGAATCCCATTTTTCAAATACTGGCTAAATGCCTGCTCTTTATGCTACTTAGCCATCAAGAATGGGACATGAAGTCTATTGGGAAATTAGGTATCATTGAAGAATGGGCAGTTGAAATGTAGATTTGGTATTTGGCTGCGATCACAGTGTTAATTTGAAGGAGTTTCTGTTAATAAAAGAATATCCACTGACAGAGGTTCAATTATAATCATTAAGGAACTGATTATCCTAACTCAACTTGGGAATAATGTAATCATACTGTTCAGATGTATAAAGGGCTAAGTTTCTAAAGAAACTGTGGTGCTACGTCGGTGGGGAGTATTACAAGATAATTTGGTTTTATGAACTGAGTTGATAATGTGAATTGGCCACTGAAAAGGGATTCGAGCATTAGCCCTTCGTCGGAGCATATCGAGGAATTGTGGGTTGTCTGTGGTTTATACAGAAAGATGGAGCTACGATATTGGTTGGTGCACAAAATAATTAATTGGTTGAATGAAAAGCGTTTGTCGATACCATAAGGGTTAAGAATGCTAATTCGAAAAATAAACTTTTGTTCTAGAGTTTTGAGGCTTTCCATGCTTCTTGATGTACATGTACATGTACTGTAGGGAAAGGCCGCAGACTGCCATATGTTGCTTAGAATGATTGGGGAGATTAAAGTGTCTCGCGACCAGTTTAGATGCGTTTTTGTCGTCTTTCTCTACGTCATGAAGGTGTTCTTGGAATCGGTCGCCTAGTCATCTCCCTGTTTCGCCAATGTACTTTTTGCAAAGAGTGCAAGTTATGCAGCAAATGACACTGGCTGAGGTACAGGTGAAATGATCAGTGATCTTGATGATCGCTTGGGGCCCGATATTTTCTCAACATTACCAATTGAAGGATATGTTTTGCATCATTATGGCAATAGTGACACATCCTCATATTTAAAATAGCTGAATCTAACTAGTTCTCTGATCCTTTTCTATTCGCTGATAGACAACGCTCGTGTGTGAACTGCTTTTAACACGGAAAATAATTCTTAATTTTAGGCTTAAATAAATGTTGCAGGTCAAAATGAAATTCAGGTTAAAATGATTTTAACCTAGTTTGATTCTCAATTTCCTTTGTCTTCTAACCCTACTTATTCATGGTCCATGAATAATTAGGGTAAAGAACAAAGGAATTTCATTTTAACCTGCAACATAAACACAAAATTGTAGGTTTTGTGCCGTAATCTTTTGGAGTATCTACTAAAACAATTAGACTACTCACCCTCGTTTTCTATGAGTAATGGCTACATGTATGCCTCATCCACTAATTACTCAAGGAAAACTTGGGCTCATAGTCACATTGTTAATTCAAGTGCCTTTCATCCTACTTACCTTCCTTTAAGAAGATCTTCTCTGAGTTGTAAAACCATCATGTATCTATAAAAAAAGCACAAAATTAAACTGATACATACTACATGAAATAATTTGTTGGTCTGCTCGGAATAAAGTTACACATTATAAAAGTTATGTACTGTAAGTACGAACAACCGCAATGAATGATAATCTGATAGTCTAGTAACAAATGTTCAACCCGTGAAAACACTGAGTAGAAATTTCAACGGAGTTAAATTTCACAGAGAAAATCAGGAACCTAGAAAAGACTTTAAATAGTTGGAAGAGAAGAAACCTTACGCTTCTTGGTAAGATAAACATTGTTAAAACGTTAGGTCTGTCAAAATTAATCTACAATACGTCTGTACTCGTTATCCCTGAACAACTTATTAAAGAAATTAGTATAGGAAATAGCACGGTTTCTAGGGGTATTTGGGATAAATACCGCGAGTGATATTTCAAAATTCGCCAAAATATCACGAGCCGCCGCGGCGAGTGATATTTGGAGAGTTTTAAAATATCACGAGCCGGTATTTATACCAAATACCCCGAAGAAACCGTGCTATTTTTTGTTTATACTACAAGGCAAAGAAATTTCGCATCTTGTAACGCTGTTTAGTCACGCGCGAGTGATTGGTTTTACTACAACATGTGATCAAACATGTGATCGCACAAAGGTCACACATGTTCAAATGATTTTCGCTTCAACTGCGATGAAACAGTCCTTGAATACCTGTAAATATCTTTTGAAGGGTACATTTTGAACAGCCTAATAGTCAATCGAAGTTTATCAATAGATTTTTTAACCGATTCTGCTTGTGTGTAACTTGGACTTCGGGCTTTCATTTAAGCAGCAGGCCGTGAAAATTGTTGGCTATTTATCGTTTCTTTGGTCACCACAGCAGCGGAAAATAGTTTCCAGCGGACGACGTTTACTTCTGGTTGCCTACATGCTTCTGAACTATTGAATAAAGACTGAAAGGAACCGTTTTTCGTTCTCTCACCTTCTTCGATAGCAGTTAAAAGAGCGCTCGACGATAAAGCTATGCACCGAACTTCGTCAGCTGAGTTGGCCTTCGCTTTGCAGCTCATATCAGGACTGTATCCTTTGCCTTCCACCTTAAATTGACCAAACAGTGACCTAGATCTTTGTACATTCTTTGCCGTTTCCATATCTTGGTAATTTCCTTTAGCTCTTGCAGTTTTTTTCACAGAATTTTGAAAATCTTTCCGCCATATTGTTTCGATCATTTAGGTTTCCATGGAAACTGAAATTTTTACATGTAAGTATTTCAAATTTGGCAGAAATACTACTGGTCTTAGCCAATCGCATTTGAGAAATTTCTTAGCCTGTAGTATAAACTCAATAATTTTTAATTTTATTTGGGATGAGAAACCCCCTAAAATCAAGAAATCAACTATCATAGGTGAGAGAAAACACGGTGGACTTAAGATGACTGACTTTAATATCTTGAATAAAGCCTTAAAAGTCGCGTGGATACCACGCATAAAATCCGAAAGCGTAGCATCCTGGAAAATCATCCCTAACGCAAATCTAGAGAGATATGGCGGATTACACTTCTTGACAATTTGTAACTATGATATCGACACACTTCAGGTCGGTAATTTACCACCTTTTTATGTTGAAGTACTAAAACAATGGCAAATGACTAAAGATTTTAAAAGAAGTGAGACCACCCTCGCTCGTGAAGAGGTAATTTGGAATAATCGAAAAATTTTAATAGATGGAAACTCGGTATTCTACAAAAGCTGGTTTGATCAAAATGTGATACGAGTCCAAGATTTCCTTCAAGAGGACGGTAAATTTCTGTCCTTTAAAAACTTTTGTTATCAGTTCAAGCTTAAAACACCATTTACCCTCTACTTCGGTCTTATTAATTCTATATCAACTTCTTGGGGGTTAGTATCTGAAAATCCTCCTTCGCCATGCCTAGCAAGTGAGGAAAAAGAAGAGACTATTTCTACAAAACATGTGTATAACTTGCTGTTGAAGAAATTCTTCGTACCACCTACTGCTGAAGCTAAAATTTTAAGACATGGTTTCACTCCTGAAACCGTCCAAAAAGTGTATGAATTACCTTTCCAGATCAAGCATGACTTTAAAATAACAATGTTCCAATATAAAATTATACATACAGTACCGCCTGAAACTATGGACCCATCAGGTTGCCGCAAAACCTCGTCTTTGCCGCGTGCTCCGACCTCGCGTCCACCGCGGGTGAAAATTTGTTGCACCGCGGTAAAGACGAGTGCAACCGCAATTGAATATATACCGCGGCAAAATAGACGAGGTAATACCTCGGGAAATTAATGTATGTGTATCGAGTAGAGTGGCATCTTTTTCATAAACGTTGCATGTAGACTCCATCATAATCCGGAATCAAGAAACACGCTCGATGAAAAGTCGAACGGTTTACATAGATATGCGTATGCTCTAGTTTGTTTTGCTCTTTCGAAATCTACATGTGCTGTGACTTTTGGTACATGTAAGCCCTTTTGTGAACTCTGACTACACTGTACGTAGCCGTTACAATAGGGTTCGCAGGGTTTTCTTGACTAGAACAGCAACTGAATGGAGCAGTCTACATGTACTTCTGCCGTAATCAACAACGCATTGATACAGTGCTATTAAAATACATCTGTTGATCGATCCGTATATCGCGGCAACATACGCTAAACGTTACTAGTTGCAGGTAAAAATGTTCCTGTTTGTCGTCTAGTTCAATGTTTTTTATTTTCTTTTAAAATCAATGCATTGTAGTAACGAAACTTCGTGACTTAGTATTGGGAGGTCAGGAATTAGTGGAAATCAAACATGTGCATCTTTTGATTTCCGCGAAAGGCCACGTGAAATGTAAAAGATATCCACTTGCCTAAACTGGTGAAAGGTTTCGATTCTCCTTTTGATCAAGTGTATAAAGGCGAATAAGGAAGATTACATGTGTGAGGAATAAAGAGCGGTCCCCGCTCTAAAAGATGCTTATTAATTCTTTGTCGGAATCACTGGACATCACAAACGGGTATGATTCTAACATCTCGAGGTACAGATAAACGAAGCGGGAGAAGCTAAGTACACACTGAAACTCTTATAAAATATGATAAGATATGAAAAAACGAAAACAGTTGATACCTAAAAATGCGTGGATTACTAGACTATAACTTCCAAAAACACTGGAATGCAACGAAGATAGCGGCATGTCTTTTGTCGGCTTTTCGGAATTTCGTGTGTCCAAAGGAAACTATAGGCAAAGCAACCTTCATTAGGGCCAGTGAGCTTCTTCCAACATTTTGATCAGAATTAAGAAACAAAACAAAATGCTATTCAAACCGGACGCGTCTTCTTTGCCGAGGTAATACCTCGTCCAAAATGCTGCCGCGGTGGGACGAATAGCTTCCTCGGGTTTACCTAGGTAAAGACGAGGTTGAGTGCGGGAATGCCGCGTCATTGACGCGTGTAAGCCCCGCGGCGAGAACGCGGGAAATGGGTCAATATCTTCAGGCGGTACTGTAACATCCTTGCAACTAAAATGTCTCTTTTTAGAACCAAGATCTCTGATAACGATGTATGTCCTCAATGCTTAGCTGAAGCGCACTCCCTAAATCATATGTTCCTACGCTGTTCTTCTGTTATAGTTTTTTGGAAGACCTTCCAAAATTGGTGGACAATTAAAACGAAAGAGCAATTAACATTAACAAATAGTATGATTTTATACGGTGTTTTTGACAAAACAGAACATAGATACTCTTTGAACTACATGCTCTTAATTGCGAAATTTCATATATACTGCAGCTGCCTACACGACGAAAAGCTCTCTTTCGACAGTTTTCTCATACTTCTAAAAGAAAAATTAAACATACAGAAAGAAATAGCTTTTAAAAACAAGTCTTTTACTATTTTCCAAACATCGTTTCAAAATATTTTCTAACATGCATTGATGACGGGTTTTCTTTGTTCTTTGTTTTTTGTGAGCTATGTAATTGTTCTGATGTAAATAGTGTTCATGTTTTTTCTTTTAGCTGTGTTAACTCAGCGATTTAATTAGTTTTAAGTATCATAGTGTACTGTAAAAAAGTATTGTAATATATGTATTGTAAGTAGTGCATGTATATAGATTTTGTAAGTATAAGTGGGGTAACTAGCAGTTGTAGTATAAGTTTAAATGTAAGTATAGTTATTTGTATTGTAAGTAGTGTAAGTGTTTGTCCTGTAAATAAAATTGTAAAAAAAAAAAAAAAAATCCAAAATGAATGTCGTGTAAAAAAAAAAAAAAAAAAATTTCAGTGTACCATGGAAGTGATGAATGAGATTTTTTTTTATGTCATTCTCAAGCTACACAATGTACCGGCACATAGATTTGAAAATTTCAAGGGTTAAATCTTTTACGAATGTTGTAAACAATAGAATTCGGCTGGCACTCACAAGCAAAGCTTTGTCAGAGCGTGCAGAGTTTTTCTGTGTTGTTGCTGGACGCTTGCTTTACAATAGGATATTAAAATTGCATGAGAATTTTAAGCAGTTGTATGTACTTACAGTTTTTTGCAACTCTCACAAGCAATATGACAGTCTTGTCTCTCAAGATGAGCATCTCATCTTGCGAGACAAGATTCTTGTCTAAGGAGAGGGTGGTAACTTACTTTTGAGCGGTACTGTACAGACAGTTTAAGTTATAAATTTAAATTACCACTCAAAAAAAAATTAACACACACAAAAAAAACATTGACATGTTGTTGCATTAGAGCAGTTTTCAATTGAGTGCTGTAAAACCGAGACCAAAGTAATTGCTCTAAAATATCACAAAGGACACAGACAATAAAGTGAAACAATCAAAACTTGAAGTAAATACATGTTAGCTGACATGAAGTCTGGAAAGACACGTGTGAGCAAGTTGACGATTGGTTTTGGTTTTTACTTCTGATTGGATGACAAAGTGGCGCAATTTTTTTAAACCAATCGTGCAGCGTAGTAATGCAAAACCAAATTTTATTTTTTGACAATCAAATAAAAACCACTCTATGTTACAATTATAATTTATTATTTTATCAATTTCTTACCTTGTGATATCTTCAACAAGAGCAGTTGGGTTGGGTGGATAGAACTTGACAGCAAAGTAGAAGTGATATGGTTCTATAGACAACAAATTATCCTTTTCAGCTAGCAGGATAAAATTCCATTTTTTTCTTAAGGTTAACTTAATTAATATGTTTCTACTGGTAGTTTATTGTGTAGTTCCAGAAAATATCCATACCCCCACCACGGAGGGAATTTCACGCAAGCCCCCCCCTCCTCCCCGGAATTTCCATTTTTTGAACAGTAAAATAACCCCCCCACCCCTCCAGAATTTCCACTACTATTTTGTACACCCCCCATACCCTCTGGAAAAAATAGTTTTGGCAAGAAAGTGAGTTAAAGTAAAAGTAAACACTCCAAACATTTAGCCATCTGCATTGCACGTAACTACTAAGCTTAATATTCTCGATCGATTGTAACATCTATATTGATACTCGCAAAGAAAGCATTCAAGATTAGTGAAACATGCTTTAAAAGAAGAAATAAAATGGAAACTTGTCAAATTACCTTCCAACACGACCAACTCGCTTTGTAAATGTGGTACCATTTCCATTAAGGACTGATAAAATGCGTGTGGATGAAATTGACACTGTACTTTTACTGCGAACACGATCGCTAACAGACTCGAGACGAAAGCCAATTTTACAGCAAAACTACATACAAATAGACAGAGATAAACGGGGATACGAAATTCTCAAGTGTGTGAAATGGTAACATCATTTCTACATTTATAAAGAAACTAATTTTCATGAAAGAAATCGGCTGCCACTTCGAAGACCGATGCGAAAACAAACTAGGCTAGTCTCCAGTGCTTTTCGGTCCACAAGGTGACTGAATGTGGACTGGTAACAAGTAATGGCGGCCATGTCCACGCAACGGCACGTTCTTCACATTTGTTAGCTTCCAAAATGCTTTTTGAAGAAGGAAAATGTATTTCAAATATAATGCGAGTCAAAAACAAGTATTCAAGCCACTATTTTTCATGTGAAAGTTCTACTTAGTAGGTAAGAGAGGATTTTTGAACAGCTAGATCGACACTCAAATCCGAATTGAATCAAAAGACCTCTGGAAACTAAATCGATCATACAACCCCCCTTCCCCCTGGAATTTCCTGAGTCTTTGACCCCCCCTCCCCTTCGGAATTTCCAATTCCCTCCGTGGTGGGGGTATGGATATTTTCTGGAACCACACATTTCAATAAAATACCAAATAGTAGTAAATGGTTTGAACCCAGGAGTATCAGTAGTTCGTATAGTATGATCGTCCGGGTGAGAGTAGTTCACCCACCCGGACGATCATACTATACGAACTAGGTAAGTACAATTAAGTAAGTAAAACCTTTATTTAAGTGTCTACTGTATGTGTTTGGCCTAGATAGACTAATTGGGGACACTAGTAGAATAGCAACACTAGTCTAAGTGACATACGGTACTTATGAAATTTGAATATTTACAGGAAAATGATAAACACTAAACAAGGATAAGAGGTCCTATGTTAGCTTATCTACATGTACATGTACAAGATAGAATTGTAAATTAAAATTAAAATAATTCTACTGGCTACAAAGATTACATAACAGCATTTGCTGTTGTTAGTTAAACGTCGGACAGGTTCAGTTTGTTTATTTTCTCCTGCTAGCTCAAACAGAGAATTTTTTCTTATTATTATTTCTGTTTCTGGGTATACTAGTACATTAGTTTCACCGGGCATAGAGAAATGGCCTTGAAATTAACATTTCAAGTTACAGCCGTCTACATGAACACAGTTCAAAAGTTC
>OZ026604.1:22059231-22074231 GCA_964020085.1 Micromussa lordhowensis
GTCCCTATTGTCTCTCCAACCAAGAAATACCCTGGTTTCACGGGTGACGCCCGAAAGCATAGTACTCAATTTTACGAGCATAATATCCGACACACCCTACAGTCGTCGTACCTTTTACTGTAAAGCGGTTAACCTCAAAAGTCCCGACTCCTTCTGCGAAACAGCGTGAAAGCAAATATGTTCTAGTCCTCTCTTTGCGAAAACTTCTACTCAGAACGACTGTGTCATGAACTGGGACGGTAATGTTCGTAATGACGCTATAAATTCCGCACAATACTTAAAGATTTGCTTAAATATTAAAATAAAACTGGTTCCTATGGATTGTTGAGACTAATTTGCATAACCTTTCAGGTTGTGTTTTTGGCCTATAACTTCCGAAAATTTGCGAACCACAACGCAGGTTATGAAATAATATTTACATGTTTTTATCGAATTAAGGTAGGAAAATTTAAAAAGGAACTCGTTTATAGTGGAAAATACGGCATTCTATTTTGGTTTCATACGCGTCGAGATGAGTCGTGTCACGCAACATGATTTTGTTTAGACAGAGTCAGTCAGACACAGTTTATTCACACAATTGGCGATTGCTAGGTGTATTTGAACTACTAGGGAGATATATTTGGCTAAATTAATCTCGGCTTTTAATGACGCTAATAAACCGCCTAAAGCAATTATATTCACCCTTTCTCCTCGAACACCACACTGCTTAGAATTCCAAATGACAGCTAATTTTCGTAATAGGAAGTTTTTGCGACGCCAATATTCGTTGCAAGAGGATTGGTCCAAATATTTGCTTTGACTGCTCGGGCTCTCGCTCGAGCAGACTGACGAGAAACGGCGATTCCACGAGTGGAGAAACTACTAGAGCACGACGCCACATTTTGCCGTATATGAAGTAGTTAGCTATTTATCTTTTCTATATCACTTTTACATTGTGTCTAGTGCTTTGACACAGTACCAGTACAAAAATTGATTATTTACGCTTTTGATTTCACCATTGCATTAATAATGAGGTTAAATTTCTGGTGTATGAGCGTAAAAACACCCGGAATTCACGGCGATATCTTGCTTTCTAAACCGTGATAACTCCCTGATAAGTTGTTTCGGTTTTGATAACTCTTTGCTGCTCTTTGGGCGACCTTTTAGAAAGCGTGAAAGTTAGATTTATCGAGTGAAATGGCTACTGGTGGAGATTTCGACGAAGGTGGAGTGAAAAGACGCGACGCAGTCGGAGCTTCAGATGATTGCAATGGGACTGGTGGTCCTGGAAGTGATTCAAGCGAGGAAGAACGAGCAACAAGCGGAAGTGACAACTCCATTGTTTTGAATATTAACGCCAATGTAGTGCAAATTGGTAGAGATAATATCCTGAACTTTAGATCTGTTGATGATCCGATCCCTTCTGAAAATCCCAGCAAGGTTACAAGCGGCGACGAAAATGGTCCTGTGTTGAGAGAGCTCTGCAAACCACGTGGACTTTTGAGCGTTGGCCGGAGTAGACTTGGCTTCCCTGATTGTCACTACGATCACTTCGTGCAGTTGTTGGTCTGTAAGAATCAACATACAATAGAGGCGCTTGACATCGCAGGTCATTACGATGTAACAATGGCAGTGAGTTACGATGGAGTAAGTGAATCTAGCCTTGAATCAGTGCCTGATTATCAGAGTGAACGCATCAAATGCGAAACTGAAAGCGACGCAAACGGGTTCATCCTAGGACTTATCGGTTATCTGTTCCGCTTCCACGAGCCTGGTACCAAATACAAGATCAGCTTTTCTTTGACCGCTATTCCACCGAAAAGAAGAGGAAAAAGTAGACCGAGTGCAAAGCAACACAAACCTTGTGAAACGATCTGTCAAATTTCGGTCACGCTACAGACTGGGCCCCCGTCATCAAAATCAGGCAAGACTAAGCCTAAAGAGCCTAAAGAGAGCACTGTTCCCAAATTCTTTTCGTTGAGTCCCGCTTCCCTGTCTAAGGAGAGCACTGTGCTGTACAAAAGATCCTTCTGGGTTGTGAATCAGCTTCAGTCACGCCGTGAAAACGCAAAGTGGGAAGATTTTGACAAGCATGCAAGCGATCTATTGCTGAAGTTTGCTGATGCAGACACTCAAATAGCCATTAAACGGGAACAAGGCGTGCAAGCTTGCTATCAAAACGAGCCGGACCGCGCCCTACAGTTGATCGATGAGGCGTTCAGTTTCATGAGTGAAGCAAAAAATCCGCAGCTTCTTGCCGGGAGGGGCTACAGCTATCGAGCAGGAATCGCGAGAAGACAAGGATACCTAGGGAAGGCTGAGTATTATGTGACACTAGCCGAGCAGAACATCGCTGCTTGTCAAACGAGCCTCGACACAAGCTTGATTGCTTACGAAAGAGCCAGCATGATGATGGATTTCATTGGCCGCACTCCCCATCGAAGCCTTAGACAAGTGAACAAAGCTCGAAATAATCTGGAAAAGTGCATCGACGTCTGCCTGCATGTGGAAACAGAAAACAACCATTTGTCTGTGATGAAACACCACTTCGTGCTTGTGTTGGTCAAAATGACAATGCTTTTGCTAGATTGCCGCACCGATGCCAACACGCTTCTTTTGATTAAAAGAAGAAATTTATTCGCGTATCGACTGATACACTGTTCATAGAAAACGATAGGTTTTCAGATCTCGTGCCAACTGACGTACTTACTCGAGTACAACGTATTCAGTTTCCTTATCAAACACGCGAACCGGAAATTCTTATGTGATTAAATGTCAGGTATAACAAATGTTTGCCGCATTTACTGATTTGTCACGACAGTGTCACGATAGTGTCACGACAGTTTCCGACAAATCTGACAATTTGATCAGTAGCTTTGTCTATAAGAACTTCAATGGAGCTATTCCCAGCAAGACAGCTAAACATTATGCAGTCTGAAACATTAGCTAATGGTAAAAGCAGATTGGTGGGTAATTTTTATGGACTCATTTTATAACAAGACCTAATATTTAATGCAAAAGCATGGTCTTATTCTGTTGCCAGCATTGATCAGATTGATCATAGTGAAGGAATCTAAACCAGAAGTCACTTTTGAAGGTGAAACAACTAGGAAACAACTAGACCTCTAAAAGAAGGCATCAATTTATAAGATAGAAATTCCACGAAATCTGCAGAGTGAGGGCCAGGATGAGCGATTCTTCTTCAGAAACACATGAAAGACATGAAATGCCGATCAAAATGGTCCGTTCTCAAAAGCACAGATCATTTTAAGTTAAGATGAACGGAATATTCAAAACAGTGGACTACACAACTAATATTAATCAAGAGAGGATCACCCTGTCTTGTAATAATCTAATTCCATCTATGGCCTTGACCTTATCGAAAGTGGATCGTGGAATCCCCCCCACGCCATCTGATGTTTATTGCCAACCGCGGCGGAATAATTTATTCCGCTTTCGATATCAACACAGGACTGAATATTTAACTCAGTACCGAAAATTAAAGGGCAAATATTCACGCGAACCGTTTGAGAAGGCTCATTCAACGCTTGCTATCCTTCTAATTAAATACGTTTTTTTTTTCTATTACTTAGGATGACCTTGTCTCGAGGTGACATTCTTATCCGTCCGTCGGGATTGGTTATCGACCGTTATCTGTGTTCGCTGGTCAAAAACTATTCAGTTTCGGGAATGTCAACTGCTTATTCCGGTCATGCGGTTACCCGAACGGTCATCCGTTATGTCCCGTGAAAGCCTACGAACGTCATATTTCGGCGTTTCCAGCCCCACCCGCTTCGCCGGCTTTCTTATATGGCGCAAGCGTTCCCAAAATGTTGACGTCATTATCTACAACGGAAAGGGAACGCCACGCCCTTTTTAATGCTGGGAAAAACGTAGCCTGTTCCGGCAAGGCTCTGGGTCAGCGGCGAGCAAGGATGAACGATTCGTCTTCATGATTTCAGAACATGAAATGCCGGACGAAATGGTCTGTTCCCAAAAGTACCAATCATTTTAAGTTAAGATGAACTGAGTATCAAAACAGTGGACTACACAACTAATAATCAAGAGAGGATCACCCTGTCTTGTAATAATCTAATTTCCATATCTGGCCTTGACTTCATTAAAAGTGGATCGGGGAATCCCCATCAGGCAGCGGCTGAATAATTTATTCCGCTTTCGATATCAACACAGGACTGAATATTTTACTCAGTACTGAAAACGACAATTCAAGATGTGCGTGGGTTAAATATCTTGAGTACAGACATTTGTAGAGCTTTCAGTCACAAGATCTTACTTTCGAAACCACTCCTCAACCATCAGGCAAGTCAGGTGATGAATTTGTTTCGATAAATTTGTTCCGCGTGAAAGATTTGTTTTTTAAGTCATAAATCGTCGAGCGACTTGTGGAAAGCGAGAAAATTGTTTTGGCAAGCGACATGGCCACTGAAAGTCAAGATTTCGTCAAAGTAGCAGCTAAAATGGTCGATTCAGAGGAATTTTCAGATGACTACAATGCGACTGACGTTTCCGGATGTGATTCGGGCGAGGAAGAGCGAGCTTCAAGCGGAAGTGAGAATACTATTGTTTTGAACATTGTTAACCCCTGTATCATGCAAATTGGCAACAATAATGTCCTGAATTTTAGTCCACTGAATGACTCGATACTTTCTGGGGACTCCAGTACGATAAAAAGCGACAACGAAGGCCAACCTGTTTTGATTGAACACTGGAAACCCCGTGGACTTTTGAGCGTTGGTCGAAGTAGAAGTGGTTTCCCCGATCGTCACGATCACTTGGTACAACTGCTGGTCTGTAAGAATCGGCATACAAGAAAAGCGCTTGACATCGCAGGTCATTACGATGTAACAGTGGCAGTGAGTTACGATGGAGCAAGTGGATCTAGTCTTAAATTGCCTGATTATCAGTGCAAACGCATCAAAAGCGAAAGTAAAAGGGACGCAAAGGGGTCCATGATCGGAGTTGTCGGTTATCTGTTCCGCTTCCACGAACCTGACACCAAATACAAGATCAATTTTTCTTTAAACGCCATTCCACCAAAAAGAGGGAGAACAAGGAGAATCGTTAAGAAACACACTCCTACTGAAACGATCAGCCAAATTTCGGTCACGCTAGGAACAGGCCCCACGACATTATCGAAATCAGGCAAGACTAGAAAGGCGAAAGGTAGGATTGTCTCTCCTTTCTTTGCATTGAGCTCGGCCGCCCTTTCAGAAGAGTGTATGGTGCTGTACAAGAGGTCATTATGGGTAATGAAGCAGCTTCAGTCACGTCGTGACAATGCCAAGTGGGACGACTTCGACCAGTACGCAAGCGGTCTGTTGTGTGACTTTGCTGATACGGACACTCAGGTGGCCATTAAATTAGAACAAAGTGTCGGAGCTTGTTACCAAAACAAGCTGGAACTCTCGCTGCAGCTCATTGATGAATCGTTTGCCATGCTTCCTCGTGCCAAAAACTCGCAGTTATTGGCTGCCAGAGGTTATGGCTACCGAGCAGGAGTGTTAAGACGACAGAGGCAGTTGGGCGAAGCTAACCACTTGGTGCAACTTGCAGGGCAAAACAATCACGCGTGTTACTCGAACCTCGACGAGGGTTTCATTGTTTACGAGAGAGCGAGCGTGTTGCTTGATTTTATTGGGCTCATGCCTCAAAGGAGCCCCAAACAAGTGAATGAAACTCTTAGAAACCTGGAGAAGTGTATCGACGTGTGTCTACGTGTGGAAATGGAAGACAGTGCAGTCTATGTGAAGAAGCATCACTTTGCTCTGATCAAAATAGCCATGCTCCTGCTCGATTGCCGCACGGAAGCCGCGCGAGAACGTGTCGTGAGCGATGTGTTTATCGCGAAAGGGCAAGACTGTCTGAACACGCTGAAAACAAAACATTGGTTCGAAATCGCTGAGGGTGTTAAAGTTCAGTTCAACTTGGCTAGCTCAGATCTGGAATACCGAAAGGGTAACTATGCGGAGGCAACGAAGTTTGCGGCGTCAGCGAAGCGTATGGCAGAAGGGTTTGGTTTCAACACAGAAATTAGCCACGCGCAGGAACGTCTCGATCACCTGCGCGCTCTCACGCGCGGTGACACGATCATGGCGACTGGGCCATCGCCTGCCAGTGAGAGTGAAGGGGAGAATGGTGACGTTAGCTCGTCAGGAGCAGAATCTGATTGGTTGAGAATTTTAGAGTAACTCACATGACATGCCAGAAATTGAACATGAACAGACATTATATTTTAAAGGCCGTCGAAGGACTCGTCATTTTAGTTTCTCTTTTGGACGAAAATAACAGAGCGCGAGAGAAATAACAACGCCTAATATTATCTAAGAACACGTAAATACGAATCTTGTAGGAAATCAGTAAAGATTCAAAGACTGTCAAAGTTTCCAAGCGAATTGTTCCGGTTTTCATCTGATAACGTAAATTAGGCACGTGATTTTCTGAGTGAGCAAATAAGTTATAATCGGGAAATTTCAACTGTTGACCTATAGGGAAGATATTTGTTTACAAACATTGTTTTTGTTATTTAAATGTTCAAACCTTTAAACAAAAGAATTCTTTGTTTCACCAGCCAATAGTTCTCTGGTTGGCATATTAATAACAATTGGTGACGTCACTGATATCTTTGCTATTGTTTCTGATAAATGCTCTACTGAAGTATAAAATACTCTGCATTCGATGCACTTCTAGAAAGAAAATGGCTTACAAAGTTTAAAACAAGTCAAGATATTGATGAAGTATTTCAAGCTATCCGTGAAGATATAATAAATATTCCATGATGCGTCCTGATGTGGCCTGGCACGCAGACTCTGGGCTCGTCACGCAAGGCTCGTCACGCAAAGTCCAAAGAGCGTCAGCTTGTCAAACGTGTCAAATGGGGCTTTTCTAAAATCACTTTGGTACAAATGTTCGACTTTTGGGAGTAGCCGATTTTCCGAGAACTGTCTTCTCTCCAATGTTTGCCCCTTGGCAGGCCGCATGATTGATTTGCCGAGTTGGTGGCGGTTTCCGCGAATGTTCGAGCAAAAATGGCAGAAATATTTAACTGAGTGACCAAAAGAGAAACACTCATAGTAACGAAACAATTTGAATATAATTAAGAAGAACATATTGAGACTTAAGTCCTCAATGTGACTCTGCGATTCATCTAATTGAATTAAAGTTACCAATATCGAAATTAAATGGACCTTTCAAGTCAGTTCAGAACTAAATGTTAACACACACGTTGCGCCTTTTGACGAGGTTTGACGACTGAATTCTTGAAAATTTTATCGCGGGGTCTCTTACAGATATGAATTAAAGTGAGATGTTTCAAACAATATTTAAACTGTTATCTTGCAGTGAGGAGATTTTTAGTAAATGATTTTTGCGAACCTTTCAGTGACCCTCAGTTCAGTCGCGGTCAGGTCTGAACCACGCTCTGTTGATGCACGTCACATGTTTAAGAACTGATAATCCTGTGTTATGATAAAATTCAACGCTAATGCAAGACAATCTCGACCAGAAACTACAAAACTGCCCTAATGTACCTCGCAGTTACATACTACTTATTAACCGAGAGTGAGGTCATTACAGGGAAATCTCAGACCGAGTCCTTGATGTATTGACCGAGCGATAGCGAGGTCATTTCCCTGTAATGACCGAACGGACGAGGTTAATAAGTTATTTATTATATGGCCTTTTTAGCGCTATTCTTGAAAAGAATATAATAAACTGAACACCGCAAGTAATTTTCCACATCCGCTTGCGCGCGCTACGGCTTTCTTCGTCGCTCATACTAAAGAAGTATCTGTGTGCTAGTTTTTCTCTCAGTTATTGAAAATATAGTAGTACTTTGTCCATCTTTTCTGTCGTTTTCGCCCATGGGCACATAGTTTTTTACTCACAACTCAAAAGAGCCGTCGAGCCGAGAAAAAATTTCATAATGCCCGGTCATTACAAGAAAATAATGCCCGCTCAGCAGCCAATCAGAGTGCGCGTACTTTTGTAGCCATATAATAGGTTGGATTATACACTGAATTGCAAATTATTCGAACAAAGGCTGGGGATTACCCTCAAATCATCATGTGACCAAACATGTCATGAAAGAAGCACTTTACGACCTTTACGAACTTGTGACAACTGGCTGATACCTGATTCGAAATTTAGCGGACTGCTTCAACCATACATGAATTTTTCGCAGGTTTTTGAAACGCTTGAATCGAAATGTCTCTCAGCGAAAAGGACGAAACGGAAACGAGTGAGATACAAATCACGTTTACGGTTTCAAAAGCGACAACAACCTATTGCGTAGTCGAACATATGGCATTAGCAGATATCGTGGAAGCCGATGGACGAGCGATGTCGCGAATGAAGCTCGACAGAAGCGAAGTTAGAGGACAGATAGTTGAGGTACTTTTACCAAACGAGAAGGAAAGGGGTGAGAAAGATTATTCATGTGCGAAAACCCGATCAAGACAAATCAAAATGAAAGCACCGACTGTTTGTTTACAAGTTGGGGATGATAATTGTGTGCAAGTGGACCTTGACCTTTCAATGCGTACTGATTATTCCGATGGTCTCACGAAAGTTTCCGACGAAGAAAAAATGGTCATTCGTGTGTTACGAAGATACGGAGCATCCGAAGAACTTTTTCCGGTTGACGATGCGAAAACCCTTCGTCAAGCGATTGATATTCGCGCTGAGTTCGTCAGGATAGTCCCTCCTCTCAATGGGAAATCAAATACCGAAGGGTTCACGATGGATATAGATGGCGAAGCCTGTTACGCTCTGATAGGAAACAAGAATAAACTCGCGATTCATCCAGACGGTTTTCCGACTGTGTTCGACAATAGTCGGCCTGTTCTTCGTGTTCTACGACTGCCTACGAAGCCCGTTGCCGTAGTAAGGAGTGGCAAGGACTTTCCAAACAAGGACAAAGATCATCTAATCGTACTTGAAATTTGTGAGAACTGTTTTACAACTACACCAGTTGAGTATAGCTTTTCTCAAAGCTCCCCTGCAGCAAAAACAAAGAAGAGGGAATTTTACGATGTAAAAATCCGCGTTTGTCAGTGCGGAAAGAATGGTAAAACGGAAATAAGAGACGGTGTTCTGTTTAAGCGAGAGTCGACTTTAGATTGTTTTCGTGGTATTGTTGGGTTTTGGTGTCGTTTTCAAACCAGTAAAACTCGTTATATCGTGACATTTTCACTGTGGAGGACTCTAACCGCCTCACAGACTAGTGAATTACTGGATGAAACACGGATTGCTGTTGAAACAAGCGAACGCAAGATTCCACCCAGAAAGCTAGCAAACAGAAAGCAAAGCCACTCGGCCAAACCGACTTCTGTAGACGTTACATCATTTCCGGGTCGAATCTGCAATAGACAAACATCACATCCGGAAGAAAGTCACTCTTCTGCCACAACGCTACTGCAGGAAAGTCACGCGACCGAAGAAAAGCCACTTCCGGAGGAAGAAATCAGCAGCTGTCCATTGGATTTCTACGAAAGATGTTTGCATATTAGGAATGTTTTACTTCCGCTTCGAGATGATTGCGAGTGGCATGAATTTGATCAGCAGGCAGAATATTTTTTGAAGGAATACGCGGGAAACACTGATATTGAGATTGTCGTTATTCTTGAGAAGGGAATGACTTGCTGCTATCGTAATGAACCCAGATTAGCGGAGGGGTTTATCAAGAAAGCCGTGAGAATGATTTCACAAGATTCTTGCACTCTGGTGCCACTCTTAAAAGGTCGCGCAAGTTATTATTTGGCAAACGTTTATCGAAGGGATAGGAGGACACTTGGCAAGGCGCAGAGATGTATCGAATCTGCAAAAAAGAATCTAGCAAAGAGTGCTTTTATTCTAGATCAAGCATGTCTTGCATATGAGGAAGGCAGCTTGCTTCTTGAATGTGCACGCAATTCCTGTGTCGTGGAACATGCGAAACGAAACTTTGATCGATGTATCGATCTTTGCTCGCGAGTGTCAAACGAGGACACGAACAATCTGATGTTGAAACAGCGCGATTTGGCACTGATGATGAAAGCGATGTTACTGTTCGACTGCCGTTCAAAAGCCGGACGGGAGTCCCGTACAATCGACGAAGAAACCCTCCTAGAGGCAAGGCAGTGCCTCGATAGGATCAAAATAAACATGGTAGAGGAAATGCCGAGATTTTCGCAAGTTCAATATCACTTGGTGCGATCAGATCAGTACTTCCGGGAGGGGCGCCCAGTCGACGCAGAAGCGCATGCGCAAACTGCCTTTGATTTGTCTCAGAAGTATGGTTTAGAATCTGAAAGTACAGCCAAGATTCGTTTGGAACTGTTACAATTGTAATTAGATGAGCTAAATCGACTTAAGATTCCGTTGTATACATCCTGATATTTATTGATCCCGCTGTCAAATGTATATAGTTAACAAACAGAAAAGATTTTAATTTATTAAAATAAATTATTGGGTTGTTGGCAGACGGCGTAAGTCAGGTATTCTGTATAATTGACATGATATCATGGATGACAAACTACTCCTTAATTTTGGCCCGAAATTTCAGTATTAATTTATAATTTCACATGAGAAATTATAAAATTGCCATGGCAACGTTCGGCGCAAAATTTCTCGATACAATAAACAAGCCAAAAATCCACGATTGTAAGCGTAATTTGCAATTGTCACCCATGATATTACAAAGTAAATCAAATGGTATACTCGTGAAATTAGGAAATAATTTCACTTACGTTTTGTCAAAATTATATCTGATTTAAATGGTGAGAATTTTGACAAAACGCACGTGAAATTTCACTCGTCACTTTTTGATTACCCATGCCGATGTTTCGCCTGCGGAACAAACGCTTTCGCGCGAAATCCCGTCAGCGCTACGAAGACGTTGGAAATTGACTAGGGCTGGGATAACAGGTATAGGTTTTTGTTCGTATACGACAATTTGTACCGGTGTATCATGCAAATGATAAACGACCACTGCACTCATTTCGGCATGAAATCACTTTCCCCCTAATGTAAACGCAGTATTGCCTAGTTCCTGTACGGTTTTCTCTCAGGCCTTCAGGTCAATTGATTTCGGTGACGTATCCGAGACGAACGGCCCAAACGTTTCGTTCCGCACCACATGACCCGAAAACGATTGAACGCGGCAAAATATTGAGGCCTAGGAACTTTCTCCTACGCAGGGCTCAAGGGGATTTTTTTTCAGGTGGGGAGAATCCGCTTGACGATATGAGTGCAGGCGAAGGGTAACATTCGATTTTGCGTCTGCATTCAATTCGCACAGCGGATTTATATAAGGAACGTTCGAAGCTTCTGCGGAGGAGAGAGGCAGTATAAAATTCGCGTAATTCGTTTTCTGACATGTATATGTTACACCCAACTTTCCATTGTCGTTCTAAACATGCTTTTCAGAGTGATAACTTTCAATTGGTTTCGTGTTTTACAACACTAAATCGAAAACCACTATAAAAGCTCACACCCGGACGGTTGTTGGAGTTTTAACCTGTGCTTTTGCTGAACATACTGTAAACCATACTGCTGCATTGTCAGCCTTCTCCTTCTCGTTACATTAACATTTTTTCGCAAAATCAACGTCCTTCGTCGCTTACTACTATACGTTAAAAACATTCCGGTGACTGACATACCCGACAGTATTAATTCTGAATTAAGTGCGACACGAGTGCGACGTCTGAATCGACAGTCGCATTTCTGCCGCACTTAATTGAATTGAATTCAACACGGCAGAAGTGCGACGTATGTACCGAGTCTTAACCCCCTTGGTAGACATTCTTGGTGTTCGTGACGTAATCTTCCTTCCCCGCGTGGCCAAGAAAGATTGCGTGACGAGCCTAAAGGGTGTCTGGTTAGGAGTCTTTATATGACTTTATATAGTTCCCCAGGGTGTCCAATCGATGAAATCGATAATCGATGACAATCAATACCAATCAATATCAATTAATCCATTGAAGAGGGGATTTGTGTCACCTTTTTTTCCATTGGTCATTTCATTTGCGTATTTATCTGGCTTACTAACCGACATCATCCGAGAAGATTGCAAGAACATATGTCGAGAATTTGTTAGCTAATTTGTATATTTGCTAGCCAATTTGAGATAAAGCGGAAGTCCTTTGTCGTTTTTCCCCTTGGAACAAGGTTTCTTACAATGGTTAGCACTCGCGGTCCAATCTAGAAGACCCGAGCTCGATTTTAGAATCCATCGGCTTTTTTTTCCGCATTTTTTTAAGCCACTGGTCTTTTTCTTTTCTTGTTTAACCCTTTCTTTTGGTGAAGAACATCCATGTACTTATTTCAGGTTTGGAACCGATAAGAACGCGGTTTTGATGTCACGCGACCTTGCTGTTCCGCACAATCGAATGGCTTACGTGTTGTGTGTTTGTAATTCATAAATAATCCTCGCTTTCACTGAAGATCCAGTGATCTTCCGTCTTCAGGCGACAAGAAAAGCATGTTGGGCAGCCTTTATTGGTTTTAATTAGGCGTCGAGAGGTTTACAAGGTAGAGTGGCTCAATCGAGAATGAGTAAATCCATCCGGGACAATGCAGTTCATGTACGTCATGTAGTATGCACCAAAATGATCGAGAAATCACTTGATTTTCCTCTTCTTTACAAAAACTGCTGTTGTAACGAGTATTGCCAGAAGTCCATAAACTAGCTCGTATAACTGGAATAGCTGTTAAGTCACACATGTCCACAATCCGGACCTATTTTTATGGAAAGAATAATTTCCATTTTACGCAAAGGTTAGCTCATTTAGTGGGGAATCTACGGGTTTGCTCATAGAGCACTTTGATTGAGATATCGCGTAAGATTGACCCGATGAAATTTTGCGTCAATTTTGCGCAAGCTTCGTTCTGAATGAAAATATTAAGGGCTGTTAAATCAACTCAGTCCTGAAGACGAAATGTAGCACGTACTAGTCCTGCGACTACAATCTAAGCAAAACAACCCTGTGGTGCTTAGATTCTGAATAAAATTGGAATTTTAAAATGTCGGTTTTTACGAAGAGAGGAAAACTGGAGTACTGGAGTAGTCGCCCTCCACGTGCGTTGGACAAATTATCTACGTAGCATATTGACTTTTTTTTCCATAAAGGAACAGCTCTTTTTGGTAACTTTTCTAATTCTATGCAAAAGTTTAAAATAGAATTCTCTCAGCTTGTCGTCCTTGCAAATCAGTGGTTTTCCCATCTCCAAAATATAACTCTAAAGGGGATCTGGTCTACTTGTAAGTCTCGCGCTCAGTTGTGCTTGCCTTGAGTTGGATTTTGTCCTTGTTGATTACGCAGATTTCTGATGAAAGCGGAAAAACACTTTTTGATAGGAAATCTGTTTTTTATTTAGGGGTTATTTTTGCCCTCTGTATAGCATCTTTTGTGATTCTTGAAACAACTTGAAAATAGGCAAGAAAATTACAAATTAAAAGATATTTCTCTATAAATTTTGTGTACGACATGACGTTACCATCTACGTCTTGAAGATCTTGGATGAGAAATGCACCTTTTTCGAACCAACTTTTGTAGAAAATAGAGCATCCGTCCAACGATGTCTTTGTTATTGAACAAAACAAATTCCTGATGTGAAAAGTCATTGTAGGATGTCTTAAGTTCGTGCAAAAGCTGAAGGATTTCTTTGTAGAACTGGGGTAAACGGATAATCCCTGCCAGAACCTTTCTTTTATTTTATCGTAATTGTACCTTAACAAAAAATTTAGTCCACGAAATTTGTCCGGTATAGAGTTTTCCATTTCTGATAAAAGTCTAGAGATTCATGCCAGCTTCAACGATTTTGCCGTGGTGTCTATACTGCGCGGCGGAGATCATTACTCTGCGGAAAATATCAAGATAGTGTTGTAGAGATGCTAAGTCGAAATGACAGCTACTTACAAGCAACTCTGTGTAAGAGATGTCGTGTTGTGTCTCTGCCATTCAGAGCTATTTCTGCTCATGTCAGTTTGACTCCTCCTGTCCTTACGTAGACTTCACGTTCAAAGTACTTAGCACGTAAAACGCGAACAAAATATTTCGTTTTAAACTACTTTTACAGGAAATAATTCCTTGTTGCTCGCCTGTCAGTTAATGATTGAATGTCTTTTAAAATGCGGAAACTTTGATACATTTGTAAACCGCGGTCTAATCCTCTCTAAAGATCCAAACGTATGTTTATAACAATCACCCAGTTGACAACCTTGAGCTACCACGGCATTCTCTGTGTTGTTTTGATACTTTATTGAAAATTCAGTCATTAATTTCGTAATTATGTAATTACTGAGAGAGTTAAACCTACATCAGGACATTAGTTCATTTGTTTCCCTCTTGATATTTTGTTTTTTTAAGTGGGTTAGTGATTAGGTTAAGATTGATCTGAAGATTGTATTGAAAAACAATTAGTGTGGGTGAATGCACTACCATTGCAAGAAGTGGTAGCGACAAATGAAGATACTGTTTAAAATAGAACTCCGGAACGGGTGGAGCTTCTACTGAAATATCGTAATTAGTTCAACTTTGAACCAGCTGGAAATTAAAGCTGCCATTAAAGATGCCAACGAAAGGAAAATCGCGTTTTACCGCCACAAAATAGGGACCTTAAGCAACGACGACGGCGACGCCAAGGACGACGCCTAGAAAAAAAAAATGAATTTATATTTTACCGTTGAATTTCGCACATGCCTAGATCTGTTCAGTACGTCTATCGGTCTCAGAACTTGCTCAAGCTTAATATCATGCCAGCGTACAATTCCAAAACAAAATACGAAAAATAAGCCGCCGTCGCTCACGTTCTCCAAAATACCCAGAACTTGGTCATGTCACGTTGCCGTTTTACAGAGGACGGCTAAGAAATGTACCAAGAATTATAACGCACGTGCACAGCTATTGTTCTGCTCATTAAACCTTTTGTTTTGTGGCGTTCTCGTTGCCGTCGTGGTTTGCTTAAGGTCCCTAATGTCTTCCACGACACGTGCACTACTTTGTTTCGGTCATTTTTCTCCTC
>OZ026604.1:22079231-22174231 GCA_964020085.1 Micromussa lordhowensis
GGCAGGTCTAACCATGCCGGATTGGTCGAAGGGTAGAGGCCTGACAAAGAACAGTCCCTGGTTCTCCAGGTTGGGGGTTGGGCAGTGGATTATACGTTAAATAACCCGCTCCTGGAAAATTTGCTTATTACAAAACCGAAACTAGTATTGCCACTGCGCCTTATTTACTGCGGGGATGCAGAGGTACAAAATGTCAACAGTGTCGAGCAGTGTGAAGCAAAGAATGACGAGCCGCCGATTAAATTACTGTCGCCAAAAAGCGTATGTGAAGATCGGGCAGTGGAATCTAAGGGCAATTTTTGAGACGGGTAAGTGTCCCCAAGGAGATGCAGAGGAGCGGCATTAGCATTCTTGGGGGTAAGTGAAATGAGATGGAACGCCTGTGGCAAGTTCATGACGGCCACTGGAGAAACTGTGCTACACTCACGAATGGATAAAGGTGAAAATCATGAGGGAGGGGTTGGTTTCACTCTATCAAGAGATGCTGTACAAAGTCTGCTAGAATGGGAACCAGTGTCTGAGAGGATTATCAGGGTCAGGTTCAGCTCGAAGTGACAGCAGGTCACCGTCTTACAATGCTATGCCCTGCCCCAAAAAATAAAGCAACGCACGAAGCGAAGACATGCAGCTACTTGCAAGATTTGAGATGAATGGTAATCGTGAGATGTGGACCTACTACTGTCATCTAAATCAGTGGTTGATTGGTGAGACGCTGTTCATAAGGAAACGTGGACGTCTCCTGATGGTGGTACCGGGAATCGGATCAACCATATGGCATTTAGCAAGAGATGGAGGAGCTCGCTGCATGCATGGTGGTCGTGTTATGCGTAGGGAAGACGCTTGGGGAGACCACCAACTGCTGGCTTAAATCAGGGTAAAGAAAAGGGAAAAACTGGCAGAGTGCGTTTTCTGGTCAGTAAGCTGAAAGATCTAGGGAAAACGGATATGTCCAAGCTGACAATGCCTAACAGATTTGAGGCTCTGCAGCAGTTGATTGAGGAGGAGAAACTGCCGGTGGATGATGAGTGGATCAGGCAGATTTAGCAAGACTGTGAGGAGATCTGCTGGGTCGGGCGAAGGCAAACAGAAAGGCGTCGATCAGTAAGAAGACCCAAGGAGACAATTGAACAATAAAAGGAGGCAACAAATGCTCCGAACATGGTCAAGAAAGAAAGCAGAGGAGGGATGCAAGTACAAGGTACTGGGAGCTGAATAGGGAGGTGAACAGAAGCTGTAGGAGATACAAGACGATGTATGTGGAGCCAGAGGCCGAGAAGGCTGAGGAAGCTTGAAAGAGGGGTGATGCGAGAACTTTATACGAGATCGCTTTGTACGAGACCCTATGAAGACGTTAAGGAATGGGAAGGAAGCAGGCTGTGACAATATACCACCAGAGGCAATTAAGGTTGTGGTTGAAGTGCTAGAGGAGGTTATTTTGGACCTCTGAAGTCAGATAGCGAGAAAGGAGCAGGTACCAGAGGAGTGCAGGAAGGTTTCCTGATCAAGCTGAAAGCTGCGAAATAAATGCGATCGGAGCCACTGTAAAAACTGGCGTGGCATCATGCTTTTGAACATGGCAAGTAAGGTGTTCTGCAGAGTGATCTTGGAGCTTATAAAGACGGCACTGGATGGAGCATTGTAAGTAAGAAGGGAGGTACTGATGAAGACATCCAAGCACACTTTGGGAAGGCGAGGCAGGCATTCGCGATGTTGAGACCAATATGGCAGTCTACGGCACTGACGACTAAAACCAAGTTGAGAGTCTTTGGGTCAAATGTGAAGTCTGTGCTCCTATACGGTTTTGAAACTTGGCGGCTGACCAAGGGATTGAAGCAGAAGTTGCAAGTATTCATCAATAAGAGCCTGAGGAACACCTTGCGTATTCAGTGGCCTAGACGAATACGAAATGAGGTGCTATGGAGACACGCATGGCAGCGACCGGTAGAAGAGGAGATAAGACAAAGAGCTTGGGGTTCGATTGGCCAAACGCTGAGGAGACCAGACAGATACATAGCAAAGATAACCATAGAGTAGACCCTACAAGAGAAGCGCAAGAGAGGGAGACCCCAACACACCTGAAGACGTACAAAGAATGGCAGAGTTGGAGGAGAGACAGCTCACGTGGTTGGAAGTGAATCGCACTGCTCAAAATAGGGTCAGGTGGCGGACACGAGCGGATGACCTAGGTTCAACCAAAAACCACGAGGATTGAGTTGAATTGAGTTAAACGGTTCAATGCAAAGGGCTGAAATAAAAAAAAATCCATCATTTCTTTATAGTCAAGTGGCTGAAAATTAGCAGCAAAGCAATTGATTACGGCCCCATTATAGGCGTGAAATATTAGGGAGCAATGTACAAAAAAGATCCAAAAACCCTGAAACATGAAGAAAAATACACTACTTTGGCAACAGTTACCTGTTTCGCATTGCGGTCCACTAAAACCTGGTGTGCAGCTGCAGTTGAATCCATTCACTCGGTCTGTACAGGTCCCGTTGTTCTTACAGGGATGACTTGCACAGTCATCGATCTCTGTTTTAAAAGATAACAGATTAAAAGATGAAATATTAAAATACAATAGCTTATGTTATACTGCCCGGATCCCAGAGCAAAAATGAAAACAGCAACTATATTTGTACACCGGGAACGCATTCTCAATTTATAGCGATATTAATTCAAGGTTCTCTATTGGCCGTCTGAAATAACCATAGCAACTTGGAGACAGGACAGTTGTTCTTCTTTAAAGTAATATATGCAAAAGAGACCACTAACTTTTAGCCTTAAAGTACCTGGAAAACTTTTAGAATTTTTGTATAGGTAATCATACGGTTTCGAGTTCAATTTGGAATTAATTTGCACGAGTGGGTTTTTCAAAAAGCTGAAATTGCACGAGCCGCTTCGGCTGCAATTTCAGCTTTTTGAAAAACTCACATAATACAAACATAAAAAAATTCGCGCAGAAAAATTGCCGGAAGATGTTTCTTGAAGCCATTTTTCGCATTCAAGAAAACTTTTTTCAGAGTTTCCGTACAAAATTTTTGTCACTGCTTTACATGATATCATTGGCCTACAAAATTTCTCATTGTCTTTCTGTCAATCATTATCCAGAATTACGATGTGTAATTTGCACTGGTGTTACACTTTTTGCACCGGTGTTAAACTTTTTGCACTGGTGTTACACTTGAACTGCACTGCTCTCAGCCAATCAGAATCGAGTGATGTACAATCAAAATAAAATGTAATCTCGAACCTAGATCTCCCAGGGCCAACGTCAAACAGAATGAGATCTGGGTACGACATTAAAGCTTGTTAATTTTTTCCATGGTCGATTTCTTCAACCCACTAAACCGATGATGTCGCTCGCGCAGACAATACAGAATACTAAAAAACAAGAAAGCAACAACAACAAAAGAAACGAGTTCACTCGCTCAAGAGATGACGCATTGTAGCCTAGCATATAGACCCCAGCATAAGCAAAGAACAAATCTGTTTTTCGCATAAGTTGACTTAATTGAGGGGTTTTAAGACAATTTTGACAAACGATAACTTTATAAATTGGAGAAAATGCAATAATGAAAATCCACCTGTTATTAGCAATAACTTACTTTTTTTAAGATGATTTCCAATCCGTACTGCGCAGTCTCAGCACCCTAATGTTTAAAAGGATATAAATTCCCACTCGATGGAATGCCAATCGATGTTATTCGTTACGAACCACATATCTTATTTTTGGACCTTTCAAATTCTTTTTCCAATCAGTTTCATTGATTTTTACAGCTGCGAAGTTGTTTCATCAACTGGTATGAGAAAGAACGAAGCATAATGCTTCGACCGCTTCGCATCCATAATGGCGGTTGTTTTGAAACTTTGAACTTACATCATGTAAGTAGTTGCGAAATGTTTACATTTTGTGATGTCTTACACGAAGCAAAAAAAACAAAAAACGAAAACAAACTCTCGAGAGTGCGCAGTACAGACTGGAAATCATTTTAAAGAGTCGAGTGCTTTGTTATTATTCGCTCAGTTATGATTCGAGTGAGTCAAGTTTTTTGAGTCGAGTGTTTTATGATTCGCTCCGACGAAGGGTTAACGCTCGAAACGTCAGCTTTCGAGTCTCTTTATGGTGGCCAATAGCAAAGCGCGCGAGTGACGTCATGACTCAGACTAGACTCAGACAAACAAACCGGAATGGCGCACGATTTTCCTAAAACAGTTTCTAAAACAGCCGGTGTTCCTAAAACGCATTTTTGAAACGAAAACATCGCCTAAATCTCCTCTAGTTCTCTCAGAATGCGCTGATGTTGTATGCACCTCGTGGGGATGTCATCATGCTTTGTTATTATGTTCATGATTTTAATCGTGGTAGACTTGCTTGTATTTTTTCGATGGTCTAGAGAATGCAAAGGATAATTACATTTCACAGCAGAATATTAAAGCGAAGAAGCTTAGTTCACGTTTATGTTCATGATTAAATTCAGATGGTATATGTTGTAACAAGAGCATCACATGTTGTAGACGTTTTTACGACTATAACAAGAACCAAATAAGTGCATTTATATTTTCGTATGGTTCTTATCTTTTAAATTTTTCAATTAAGGACCGAAATTTCTTTTGCAAAAGAGACAGAGAGGAGATAAAAATGTTACCTGCAAAACGTAACGTGCAGTGTTATGAGTTAGAGGAAGTCATGCGTACCATACAAGAGGAGTGTTCAAGGGCGCTCTCGTCAGTAGAAGATCAAGCCGACATGCTGCATACCATCAAACAGGCAAGAGATGATATCGTTACCTGGAAAGCCCATCAGCTACGTGCAGTCCACCAAGCTGAGGCGAAGCATTCAGTTTTAGCCAAACTCGACAGCCGATCGGTGCTGTTGGTCCAGGACTGGGCAATGAAATATATGCCCCGAAAATATCGAGAGGCACAGTCAGATTGGTTCGCAAAACGAGGATTGCCATGGCACATAAGCGTTGCCATAAGACGGTCAGAGGATTCTGAGCACTTTGAATCGCAGACACTTGTTCAAAGCTGCGCCCAAGAAAGTGTGAGTGTGGCTTCGATAATGCCTGGCTGCCTCACTACGCTGAAAAAGGAAATTCCAGACCTGGAAATGGCTTATTACAAACAAGATAACGCTGGCTGTTATCACAGCGGAAATTCAATCATCTCAGCTATGCCGTAGGAGTGGCTGTTGTAAGAAACGACTCTTCGGACCCTCAAGGTGGAAAGGGGATATGTGATCGCAAAGCAGCAACAATCAAGGAAGACGTTGGAAGGTACGTAAACGAACGCTTTACAGAACGCTTTACAGCTGAAAACAGCCATTGAATCCGGCCAAGGAACCACAGGAGTGAAAGCAAGCTATGTTGCTGCCAAGCCGTCAAACACCGTCAATATCAAATAGGATGGCATAAGCTTACTCAACAATTTTGAGTACGATGAAACTGGCGTACGAGCGTGGAGAGCATTCAGTGGGTTCTGGTAAAGTAGTGCCATGGGAAAAGTTCGAAGGAGTCATGAAGCAGCCAGAAGAATTGGAAATCCTAGACCCCCCCATCACAGAATGCAAGTGGCGGACCGCCGTTTAAGATTGTGAGACACCGACATATCAAGAAAAGCTCTGTCAGAGTAGATTTCTCAACTGAAAACAAAAAACCAAGATCGAATCAGTATTAGTCAAAATAAGCGGCCAGATGACATGCTTTTCCCATGTCCAGAAGAAGGATGTGTAAAAGCATACAGTCGCTTTGCAAACCTCCAGACACACCTAGATACTGGAAAACACCAAATGATGCCCGAACAGGAAACTCTCTACGATAGAGCTAAAAGAAAATATTCTTCCAAGCTGACGGAGGGATGCAGTCGAATTCCAAGCGTTCATGTTACTGTCCAAGCAAAGAACGACAGCTTCCCTTCTCTTCCAATGGGCTGGGCCCTGAAGACAATTACGAAAAAGGTGCGTTTTACAAAGAAACAGACCGAATTCTTAACTGAGCAATTTCAAAAAGGGGAGCTAAGTGGACAGAAAAGCGATCCACAGGAAGTTTCGAAAGCAATGAGATTAGCAAGAGACCAAGTGGGGCAGCGCCGATTTCAACCTGATGAAGTCCTTACGTCGCAGCAGATTAGTGGCTTCTTTAGCCGTCTTTCAGCAAAGAAGAAATTAGAAGTTACAGCCGCCGGTAAGGAAGCAAAAGCTAGTGAAGTCTCAGAAGTGGACATGAAGAGTGCCGACGAGGACGAAATTTCCGCTGAAGCTGAGAGTTATCTTTCTGCTGTGTGTGCAAATGTGATGACAGATGTGGCTATTCAGCATCCAATTGTATCTTTCGATCTTAACATCTGCGAACTTGTACCAAAACGTAAACTCACAACTTTAAGAGTGGATAGGCTAAGAGACATGTGCATCGACCTTGAGCTGGATATTTCTGACATCTCACCTGAGAAGAGGAAAAAGCCATACATTGGACGACTAACACAGTTAGTCCAGGAGTGTAGCTGCTCTTCCAAGTAACTGAATACTGTACGTTTCACGAATAACTGATCCCAAGAGACCATGATCTCTCACCTCATTTTCTCTTGCTGATCCGCTGATTATAGGACGCGGTGCGTGTATAATTTACAAGAAGGCGTTGCGTGACAGCATAGTCCTACATATCGCATTTCAGTCACTCGCGCTCGCTCCGCCAAATTGTGTTGACGATTTTCAGTATGTATTACAGAAGGCGGGAAGGGATGCAAATGCTCGAATTCACTGGATGCGAAGCAAACGTAAACTAACGGCTGTGTGGCAAATTTAACCTGTTGTATGTATACAATTCAACTGTTCAACCTGTTGTGGACAGAATTAATTATGGAAAATTATGACGCGATTCACAGGGTAGGAAAAGTCGAAATTTGTTTCCCCTGTCTCAATATATGAAAATCAAGAGTAGTTATAGTCATTTCAAGATGTTTCTAGTTATTTCAACGGCCAGTGAAGATATAACTGACCAAAACAGTTACTTGTGTACAAGCGTCACAGTATTTAACCGAATTACGGCCAGAGGTCATCTTTTGATGGTCAAAGGTCCCAAAGAAATAAAACCCAAATCGTAAAGAACTATCTTTCAAGGCTTCTTGGTAGTGTTATTGTAAACTTTGAGACACTACCACATGTATTTTTGCCAACCTATTCTAAGCCACCTTTGCCTTAATTTCAAAAGGCCGAAGATGTCGTCTCTTAACAGAGACGTAGCTCCTCCAGGAATAACATGAGACAAAAACTATCACCTTGTCTCGATAAAGCAAGTCCAATTCTATATTTCTATAGTTAGAAAAGTCCTTTTGTTAGATTTTTGTTCGTATGACAACTGCCCGAAAAGTGCATAATTTCAGGCCCACGCTGGGTGAAATTTGAGCAGTTGACCCCCTCAAAAGTTATTAACGGTTTATTCCAGTTAAAGTGCAAATTTCAAAATTCTAACCCCATTTTCGTTTGTTTACTATATAAGGCTACCCACAGGCAAAAAATGAGCCAAATTGATTTTTGACCGTGTTCGCGATTTTTTCGATAATCTTTGATTTTTACTGGCATTTACTCTTAACAAGTACTTTTCATTAGAATTCACAATTCTGCCATTTGCCGATCGATTGACACATTTCAGCTCTATAACTTGTATGTGATACTACCTGATCTCATTTACAGCGAGTACCTATTTCACATTGTGTTCCATTCAAGTCTAGTGCGCAGCTGCAGTTGAATTCGTTCACTTGCTTAAGTAAAATATTTGTCTTAACTTTCAAATAACTCGTCTCATCATTTCCTCTCCACATGGCCATAGAAGGTGTAAACTCAGCCCTGAAGGCATACCCATCCGTTTAATTCCTCATCTGTCCCTACCCCACCCTTCCCCAGATTGAAGGTTATGACCCTGGAACTACACCCCAAGTGCGTTTAGCAACAACAACAGCAACAATTTTATTTACCCATTCACATTTTACATGCAATTTTTTTGCTCACAGGCAAACTTTTACAAGGAAATTTGCTGGAATGAAGGGACTAAAAGATTTCTGCTGGAAAAAAATGACAAAAGGTTCACAGCAACTCGATAGAAGGTTTATTTTTTTAGTTTCTTCGTAGTCAAAGACGAATTTCTCGTTGTTCGTCCTTTTCCAGTGGCTGTCAATTACTAGGAAATAACTTTCTGATTGGATCTCAATCGTTTGTGAACATTGCTGTTTTATTATTTACACGAACTATTAAGGTTTGTCACGTTATCTGTTACGGTTACCTGTTTCACATTGTGTGCCATTAAATCCTGGTGCGCAGCTGCAGTTGAATCCATTCACTTGGTCTGTGCAGGTCCCGTTGTTCTTGCAGGGATGGCTTGCACAGTCATCGATATCTGTTTTAAAGGGATAAGGTAGAAAGTTAATAACCGGTTATATACGATAGAACCCACGGCAAGAATAAGTTCAACAACAAAAATATGTTTCTGCCTTTTTCAAGAAAAGCACTGCAAGCAACATAGAAAGAGAGTACAATCTCCTAACATATGATGAGAAATGAATTTTAGCTAAAGCTACCTGTTTCACATTGTGTGCCATTAAATCCTGGTGCGCATCTGCAATTGAATCCATTCACTCGGTCTGTGCAGGTCCCGTTGTTCTTACAGGGATGGCTTGCACAGTCATCGATATCTGTTTTAAAAGGGATAAGGTAGAAAGTTAATAACCGGTTATCTACGATAGAACCCACAGCAAAAATAACTTCAACAACAAAAATATGTTTCTGCCATTTTCAAGATGTTTAAAAATAAAAGCACTGAAAGCAGCATAGAAAGAGAGTACAATCTCCTAACACATGAAGGGAAGTGAATTTTAGCTAAAGCTACCTGTTTCACATTGTGTGCCATTAACTCCTGGTGCGCAGCTGCAATTGAATCCGTTCACTCGGTCTGTGCAGGTCCCGTTGTTTTTACAGGGATGGCTGGCACAGTCATCGATATCTGTAAGGGGATAAGGTAGAAAGTTTATATAATATATAGATTTAGGCCAGCCTAAAAGCGTAGCTCCTGGGCCGGGTTGTTCAGAGCCCGATCAAACTAGCCGAGGATAAAGTAGAATTTTGATTTGAGTTTTGTAACTTTGCGGTGAGATTTTCTGTATATTGTTTTTGTGTTTTGAATTTTAATGAAAGCAAAATACGCAAAACAAAAGCAGTGAAAAAACTTTGTACAAAAGAAAAGGTTATAATTCGGTTAAATTTTAATCCTGGGTTAGCGTTAACCGGCTTCCTACCAACCCTACGCTGTTTACAGCAAGTTAATCCTGACATGAGCCCGCGATCTAATCGAAAAAAGCAGCACTTGGGCAGCGGTCAACTTTAAAAAAACACGTGACCTCGATGAGCCCTGAACTTGAGCCCGCGATATGGTCACGTGATACTGGTCAGTGGATTCCTTGTTTTGACAGGTGTCAATTGACTGCAACATGGATGTCCAAAGGACGCTTTAAACCAAGGGTACATGTGCTCTGTCAACCTACAAGGAAAGCCCGCGAAAACTGAAGCCTCGTTTTGGTTTACGTGTCAATTGTGGCCGCCATGTTGCGCGACTCCACCACCGTCGTCGTCGTCGTCGTCGTGCGTACGCGCCCACGAGCAATACCGCTAGCCATGATACACATGAGAAAATCAGTTCATGGGTTCCCTTCAGTTTCCTTATATGGGTATGGGGCTCCGCTTGGCGGCCTTCGGCCGCCGGAGCTCCGCTAATATGGGTATGGGGCTCCGCTTGGCGGCCTTCGGCCGCCGGAGCTCCGCTATGATAGAACAGAAACAATAACTGCGACAACCAAAGTATGTTTCTGCCCTTTTCAAGAAGTTTAAAAATAAAAGCACTGAAAGCGACATAGAAAGAGACTACAATCTCCTAACATATGATGAGAAATGAATTTTAGCAAAAGCTACCTGTTTCACATTGTGTGCCACTAAATCCTGGTGCGCAGCTGCAATTGAATCCATTCACTCGGTCTGTGCAGGTCCCGTTGTTTTTACAGGGATGGCTTGCACAGTCATCGATATCTGTAAAAGGGACAGGTAGAAAGTTTATATACGATAGAACCCACAGCAAGAATAACTACGACAACAAAAATATGTTTCTGCCCTTTTCAAGAAGATTCTTAAATGTGGCCATTCGTCCTTACATAACGAGAAATAAATTTTCTAACTGTAGCCAATTAGAACAAAATAGAAGATATCCAAATTAATGATGAAAAAACTGCGTTGCACCTTCACAATTAGGACCGTTCCTTACAAATCCATCTTTGCACTGGCAATTGTACGATCCATCCGTATTCTTGCATTCAGAGTTTGCTACAACATCACATGGGTTGACCTGTGCAGCGCATTCGTCAATATCTAAAAACAAAGGGATGTAAGTGTTAGTACATGTATTTCTATGTCACAACGTATGGTTGAGTGTGCCATTAGTACCAGCATAAAAAGGAATTCTGGTGGAAATAAACTATGTACGGTAACAAGAAATATAACAAAAAAAATAAAATAAACGCAAAATCAGAAAAAAGCTTGATAAATGGAAACTTGTTATGAAATAAATTAGTCGAACTGGCGCCTGAATTCTACTCGAAAGTCTTAACATTTCTAAGATACTTGCACGGAATAAAGAAACACCTTCAACCCTTTAACCACTAAGGGGTCTTCCTTTGACGAGTGAAGTCGTCTAGCGTTGGACAGAGTAAAATCTATAAGTCACTCTTAGGGTGTAAAGGGTTAAGGGAGATAGTTTTTTAACCCTTTAAGCCCTAAAGGGTCTCCCTTTGGCGAGTGAAATCGTCTGCCGTTGGACAGAGTAAAATCTATAAGTCACTCTTAGGATGTAAAGGGTTATCACGTACTTTTTTATTAGAGTTTACCCCACAACTCTGCCATTTGCCGATCGATTGACACATTTCAGCCCCATAACTTGTATGTGATACTACCTGATCTCATTCACAGCGAGTACATATTTTACATTGTGTTCCATTCAAGTCTAGTGCGCAGCTGCAGTTGAATTCGTTCACTCGCTTAAGTAAAATATTTGTCTTAACTTTCAAATAACTCGTCTCATCATTTCCTCTCCACATGGCCATAGAAGGTGTAAACTCAGCCCTGAAGGCATACCCATCCGTTTAATTCCTCATCTGTCCCTACCCCACCCTTCCCCAGATTGAAGGTTATGACCCTGGAACTACACCCCAAGTGCGTTTAGCAACAACAACAGCAACAATTTTATTTACCCATTTACATTTTACATGCAATTTTTTTGCTCACAGGCAAACTTTTACAAGGAAATTTGCTGGAATGAAGGGACTAAAAGATTTCTGCTGGAAAAAAATGACAAAAGGTTCACAGCAACTCGATAGAAGGTTTATTTTTTTAGTTTCTTCGTAGTCAAAGACGAATTTCTCGTTGTTCGTCCTTTTCCAGTGGCTGTCAATTACTAGGAAATAACTTTCTGATTGGATCTCAATCGTTTGTGAACATTGCTGTTTTATTATTTACACGAACTATTAAGGTTTGTCACGTTATCTGTTACGGTTACCTGTTTCACATTGTGTGCCATTAAATCCTGGTGCGCAGCTGCAGTTGAATCCATTCACTTGGTCTGTGCAGGTCCCGTTGTTCTTGCAGGGATGGCTTGCACAGTCATCGATATCTGTTTTAAAGGGATAAGGTAGAAAGTTAATAACCGGTTATATACGATAGAACCCACGGCAAGAATAAGTTCAACAACAAAAATATGTTTCTGCCTTTTTCAAGAAAAGCACTGCAAGCAACATAGAAAGAGAGTACAATCTCCTAACATATGATGAGAAATGAATTTTAGCTAAAGCTACCTGTTTCACATTGTGTGCCATTAAATCCTGGTGCGCATCTGCAATTGAATCCATTCACTCGGTCTGTGCAGGTCCCGTTGTTCTTACAGGGATGGCTTGCACAGTCATCGATATCTGTTTTAAAAGGGATAAGGTAGAAAGTTAATAACCGGTTATCTACGATAGAACCCACAGCAAAAATAACTTCAACAACAAAAATATGTTTCTGCCATTTTCAAGATGTTTAAAAATAAAAGCACTGAAAGCAGCATAGAAAGAGACTACAATCTCCTAACATATGATGAGAAATGAATTTTAGCAAAAGCTACCTGTTTCACATTGTGTGCCA
Source organism: Micromussa lordhowensis (assembly GCA_964020085.1). Lineage (NCBI taxonomy): Eukaryota > Metazoa > Cnidaria > Anthozoa > Scleractinia > Lobophylliidae > Micromussa > Micromussa lordhowensis. The sequence goes on from OZ026604.1 coordinate 22,091,437, forward strand.
CTAAATCCTGGTGCGCAGCTGCAATTGAATCCATTCACTCGGTCTGTGCAGGTCCCGTTGTTTTTACAGGGATGGCTTGCACAGTCATCGATATCTGTAAAAGGGACAGGTAGAAAGTTTATATACGATAGAACCCACAGCAAGAATAACTACGACAACAAAAATATGTTTCTGCCCTTTTCAAGAAGATTCTTAAATGTGGCCATTCGTCCTTACATAACGAGAAATAAATTTTCTAACTGTAGCCAATTAGAACAAAATAGAAGATATCCAAATTAATGATGAAAAAACTGCGTTGCACCTTCACAATTAGGACCGTTCCTTACAAATCCATCTTTGCACTGGCAATTGTACGATCCATCCGTATTCTTGCATTCAGAGTTTGCTACAACATCACATGGGTTGACCTGTGCAGCGCATTCGTCAATATCTAAAAACAAAGGGATGTAAGTGTTAGTACATGTATTTCTATGTCACAACGTATGGTTGAGTGTGCCATTAGTACCAGCATAAAAAGGAATTCTGGTGGAAATAAACTATGTACGGTAACAAGAAATATAACAAAAAAAAATAAAATAAACGCAAAATCAGAAAAAAGCTTGATAAATGGAAACTTGTTATGAAATAAATTAGTCGAACTGGCGCCTGAATTCTACTCGAAAGTCTTAACATTTCTAAGATACTTGCACGGAATAAAGAAACACCTTCAACCCTTTAACCACTAAGGGGTCTTCCTTTGACGAGTGAAGTCGTCTAGCGTTGGACAGAGTAAAATCTATAAGTCACTCTTAGGGTGTAAAGGGTTAAGGGAGATAGTTTTTTAACCCTTTAAGCCCTAAAGGGTCTCCCTTTGGCGAGTGAAATCGTCTGGCGTTGGACAGAGTAAAATCTATAAGTCACTCTTAGGATGTAAAGGGTTATCACGTACTTTTTTATTAGAGTTTACCCCACAACTCTGCCATTTGCCGATCGATTGACACATTTCAGCCCCATAACTTGTATGTGATACTACCTGATCTCATTCACAGCGAGTACATATTTTACATTGTGTTCCATTCAAGTCTAGTGCGCAGCTGCAGTTGAATTCGTTCACTCGCTTAAGTAAAATATTTGTCTTAACTTTCCAATAACTCGTCTCATCATTTCCTCTCCACCTGTCCATAGAAGGTGTAAACTCAGCCCTGAAGGCATACCCATCCGTTTAATTCCTCATCTGTCCCCACCCCACCCTTCCCCACATTGAAGGTTATGACCCTGGAACTACACCCCCAAGTGCGTTTAGCAACAACAACAACAACAATTTTATTTACCATTTACATTTTACGTGCAATTTTTTTGCTCACAGGCAAACTTTTACAAGGTAATTTGCTGGAATGAAGAGACTAAAAAATTTCTGCTGGAAAAAAATGAAAAAGGTTAACAGCAACTCGATAGAAAGTTTATTTTTTAGTTCTTCGAAGTCTAAGACGATTTTCTCGTTGTTCGTCCTTTTCCAGTGGCTGTCAATTACTAGGAAATAACTTTCTGATTGGTTCTCAATCGTTTTTGAACATTGCTGTTTTATTATTTGCACAAACTATTAAGGTTGGTCACGTTATCTGTTACGGTTACCTGTTTCACATTGTGTGCCATTAAATCCTGGTGCGCAGCTGCAGTTGAATCCGTTCACTCGGTCTGTGCAGGTCCCGTTGTTCTTACAGGGATGGCTTGCACAGTCATCGATATCTGTAAGGGGATAAGGTAGAAAGGTTTATATACGATAGAACGCACAGAACAATAACGGCGACAACAAAAGTATGTTTCTGCCCTTTTCAAGAAGTTTAAAGATAAAAGCACTGAAAGCGACATTGAAAGAGACTACAATCTCCTAACATATGATGAGAAATGAATTTTAGCTAAAACTACCTGTTTCACATTGTGTGCCATTAAATCCTGGTGCGCAGCTGCAATTGAATCCATTCACTCGGTCTGTGCAGGTCCCGTTGTTCAGACAGGGATGGCTTGCACAGTCATCGATATCTGTTTTAAAGGGATGAGGTAGAAAGTTTATATAGGATAGAACGCACAGAAACCGGCAGTAACTGCGACAAAAATATTTTTCTGCCCTTTTCAAGAAGTTTGAAAATAAGAGCACTGAAAGCGACATAGAAAGAGACTACAATCGGAAATGGACTATTGAAAAATCAAACCGAGGAAACGCCCATAAACACAATAAACAAACTACATGTGTGACCGTCAAATCCTGTCCGCTTTTAAGGCATAACATTCTCAACGAAAGGTGGTTGAAAGAAAGAAGTGTTAAAGAAAGTTTGTTTAAGAGTGATTATCATTGAAGATAACGCTGAAAATTGCATTTAGAAGGAGAAAAACGTCAAAAATGTAATTCAAGTTTAGTTGAATGATGTCTATGCAGATATGACTGTGCAGTCATTTATCGGCCGTAGTTTTACCAGTCGTTCTCAAACTCATTAATAATTCATCAAGTAAAAACAAAGAAAATCACAAACGTGATAACCGGTCCTAATTAGCATAGATTTTAACAATTATACTTCTCCATTTACTCCTTAGTTTTGTTTCGATTGAGAAGAATTTTGTCAAAAGTACTTCGTTGCGCGTCGTATTTTTCGACTCTCTTCTCGGTCTATAGATATCTCGATGAAACACTGTCTCTCATGTTTGATATACTACTTTGAAAAGCCGAATCCAACTTTAAAGACATACTGTGCATTACCATTTCGTTTCCTGAAGTCCTAAAAAAACTAACCTAAACAGTATGGCCGTTTATTAATTTCGCTGAATTTTGTGTTGAGATTGTTAAGTGACGAGATCATCGTGCAAGTGTTATTGTCGTCTTACCTGTTTGGCAAATACTTCCTGTGTATCCTTTCGTACAAAGGCACACATAGCTGTTCTTCTCATAAACTGATACGCAAGTTCCACCGTTTTGACACAGTCCACTCATGCAAGGAGACTAAGAAATAAACTGAAATTTAGTAACTGAAGGTAAGCTAAGCTAAGACAAACCCAATTGCTAACGCTTTGCCTGGATTTAACGATCTTGGACGTTCGGTGACCCCTAGTTTTCTTCTGATGGATCATATTCTCTGCCGATTTTCTACGTTTAGCGAATAAATGAAGAAAATCTATCGATTACAAGTTTGAATTGTTTTGCAAAATGCACCACCGAATTCCGTCTTTTTAGCTTCGTTTACCTAAGCTAAGCTAAGCTAAGACAAACCCAATAGAGACCACTAGATGACGAATGACGATGCTGTCTTATATCTCGCTAATCAACACAGAAGTTCCAAAGCCCGGGAAAAAAGGTTGATAGCTTTCCCGCTGGGAGTGAACTCACCTCGACCGACTTCATTCAGACCAGAAACTGGTAAACCATGACACAAAAAAGCATCTCGTGCAGAATCTTGGGGATAGTATAATATTTCAAGTACTGAAATTGTGCTAATAACCTGACACAAAATTATACATTCACTAAATATTATCAACAACACATCTCGCAGCCGTTTTATCTGGATACAAGGGACAGGAACCTTCTGGATGTGTAATGATTTCGTCTACACCGAAAATAAGAATGGATGAAATTACGGTAACACCGAAAGTACAGGAACTCGGCCGGCCATTTTTACTGGCGGCAAGTGGGACGAGTGAATGTTTTGACTGCTGTCGGTTCAGAAAAGCGCTGCGTTTGAACAAAAAGAGTTTAAAACACAGCGTATTATTTTCAGTGACAGTGACGAAAAACATTAAACAAGTCTTTTTGAAAACGTACACTTTATATTGCTTAAATCGCGAGATTCTTCGTTTCTTTGCCAATTGAAAGAACTGACAATTTATTTGCTGTACGCTGTATGATGTAGAGCAACGTAATTGTAAAATTAGCCATCGGGCTGACATTTTTGAGAATGAAAGTGTTGTTTTGTCTTTATTTATTAACAACAAAAAAATTACATGGTGGGTGCCTTGAAGAGTTTAAGTTTTATTTTCTCTGGTTAAAAACAATATTTTACAACTCATAATTATTTTTACCTTTGCCTTGCCATGTAATATTATTTTATTTACCCCATGCAACCCGCAATTTCTCATACAACTTTGTCGGAAAATTTCAAGTGACGAGATATTCCTGTGACGAGTTTTTTTTTTCTTTTGCTCTATGAATAATAAATACCACATGGAGTTAGTCCACATGCTTGTTTTTTTTTGCGAGCTTCCAGGTTTTACCTACTCAACCTGAGTCTTTGCTTCTGTTTACTTGTAATTGTCGGTTGAACGAAGAAATTAGCCTTCCTCTCTAGTTGGGAATTCCTTTATAGTTATTTTTACTCCTTTTATTAGTCTGCGCCTTTTTTACTACTGGAAAATATAATTTTAAGATATCTCTGCGCGGTCCTGTCACATCATCTGTATAATGATTTTTTACTCCGTTTAACAGGCAATCTATTTTTAAGAAAATATGAATGCGCAGATGTAACTGGCAAATTGGTGACGAGATCTTCCTGTGCGGACGTTTTTTAGCTTCATAAAAAATAAATGAGACAGTGACTTAACCTGCTTGTTAGGTTTTGTTGTGCGAGCTTCAAGATCGAACCTATTCAGTTGAAATCGAGATTTTAGTTTTTAGTTGTGTTTACTCCTAATGAAAGAAATTAGGCCGCTTAAGTCAAGTATTCCGTTTTAATTTCTATTCGCTTTTGTAACAGGCGGTGCCCGTTCATAAAATATGTCCTCGATATACTTATTTTCACCGCTGTCCTGTCATTTCTTCTATGTATTTCCTTTTTACCTCGTTTAATAGACATTTTTTTTTGGGGGGGGGGGGGGGATTGAGTGCGCAGTTTTTGCCGGAGAGATCTTCCTGTGCAGATGTTTTTGCTTCATGGAAAATAAATGAAACAGGGAGTCAACTGCTTGTTGTGCGAGCTTCAAGGTCTGACCTACTCAGTTCAAGTCTTTAGTTTGTAATTGTCGGTGAGACGAAATTAGGCTCGCTCTCAAGTTTGGCATTCCCTAAATGATTTTTTACCCTTTTTAACCGGCAATTTGAAAAAAAAATAGTAAGTCGCAGTTTCTGCCGGAAATTTGAAGTGAAAAGGTCTTCCTCTGCAGATGGTTTTTGCTTTATAAAAAATAAAATGAAAGACATGAGAAAGGAAGTTAAGCTGCTTGGTATGTTTTGTTGTGCGACTTTCAAGGTCGAGCCTACTCAGTTCGATTCGAGTTTTTAGTTGGAGCTTGTGTGCTTGTGTTTACCCGTAATTGTCGGTTGAGTGAAGTTAGGCCTGTCAAGTCAGCTATACTGTTCTATTTATCTTTTATTTAATTTCTTTGAACGGACTGCGCTCGTTCGTAAAACATTGTTTTTACTAAACGATAATGTCTTCGAGCCGCCCTGTATCTGTGTTTCCAAGCATCTTTGTAGAAAAATTGAAATTTTAATTTTTTCCGCAAAGTTTGAAGCGATGAGATCTTCCTGTGCTGAGTTTTCTTGCTTGATGAAAATTAAAGAAGGCTGCGAGAAGTTAAGGTGCTATAACGATTCAGTTGTCGATGAGCTTCAAGTTCTAACCCTCTCAACTCGATTAGAGTCTTGAAATTGTGCTTAAATGTGTTGTACTTGTAATTGTCGGTTGAACAAAATTAGGCCTCTCAAGGTCAATTATACCGTACGGTTTTTCCTCCTCTGCAACAGGCAAGTTTTGTCGAACAAACTGCGCGCGTAATTTATGCCGGAAAATTTGAAGCGAACGTCCTTTGCCGAGTTTTTCTAGCCAACTATACCGTTGCATTTTGTTATCCCTTTTAACAGGCAATTTTTGTGGGAAGAAAAAATGAGTCGCAGTTTCTTCCCGAAAACTTGTGCGGACGTGATCTTCCTTTGTAGCCGGATGGTTTTTGCCTCAGAATGATTTTTACCCCGTTTAACAGGCAATCTATTTTTAAGAAAATATGAATGCGCAGATGTAACTAGCAAATTGGTGACGAGATCTTCCTGTGCGGATGTTTTTTTAGCTTCATAAAAGATAAATGAGACAGTGTCTTAACCTGCTTGTTAGGTTTTGTTGTGCGAGCTTCAAGGTCGAACCTATTCAGTTGAAATCGAGATTTTAGTTTTTAGTTGTGTTTACTCCGCCTAATGAAAGAAATTAGGCCGCTTAAGTCAAGTATTCCGTTTTAATTTTTATTCGCTTTTGTAACAGGCGATGCCCGTTCATAAAATATATGTCCTCGATATACTTATTTTCCCCGTTGTCCTGTCATATCTTCTAATGAAAGAAATTAGGCCGCTTATAAGTCAAGTATTCCGTTTTAATTTTTATTCCCTTTTGTAACAGGCGGTGCCCGTTCATAAAATATGTCCTCGATATACTTATTTTCCCCGTTGTCCTGTCATATCTTCTATGTATTTCCTTTTTACCTCGTTTAGCAGACATTTTTTTTTTTTGGGGGGGGGGGGGGGAATTGAGTGCGCAGTTTTTGCCGGAGAGATCTTCCTGTGCAGATGTTTTTTGCTTCATGGAAAATAAATGAAACAGGGAGTCAACTGCTTGTTGTGCGAGCTTCAAGGTCTAACCTACTCAGTTCAAGTCTTTAGTATGTAATTGTCGGTGAGACGAAATTAGGCTCGCTCTCAAGTTTGGCATTCCCTAAATGATTTTTTAGCCTTTTTAACCGGCAATTAAAAAAAAATAAGTCGCAGTTTCTGCCGGAAATTTGAAGTGAAAAGGTCTTCCTCTGCGGATGGTTTTTGCTTCATAAAAAATAAAATGAAACACATGAGACAGGAAGTTAGCTGCTTGGTATGTTTTGTTGTGCGACTTTCAAGGTCGAGCCTACTCAGTTCGATTCGAGTTTTTAGTTGGAGCTTGTGTGCTTGTGTTTACCCGTAATTGACGGTTGAGTGAAGTTAGCCCTGTCAAGTCACCTATACCGTTCTATTTATCTTTTATTTAATTTCTTTGAACGGACTGCGCTCGTTCGTAAAACATTGTTTTTACTAAACGATAATGTCTTCGAGCCGCCCTGTATCTGTTTTTCCCGGCATCTTTGTAGAAAAATTGAAACTTTAATTTTTTCCGCAAAGTTTGAAGCGATGAGATCTTCCCGTGCTGAGTTTTCTGCGGTAAGTTAAGGTGCTATAAGGATTCAGTTGTCGATGAGCTTCAAGTTCTAACCCTCTCAACTCGATTAGAGTCTTGAAATTGTGCTTGAATGTGATGTACTTGTAATTGTCGGTTGAACAAAATTAGGCCTCTCAAGGTCAATTATACCGTACGGTTTTTCCTCCTCTTTCAACAGGCAAGTTTTGTCGAACAAACTGCGCGCGTAATTTATGCCGGAAAATTTGAAGCGAACTTCCTTTGCCGAGTTTTTCTAGCCAACTATACCGTTGCATTTTGTTATCCCTTTTAACAGGCAATTTTTGTGGGAAGAAAAAATGAGTCGCAGTTTCTGCCCGAAAACTTGAGCGGACGTGATCTTCCTTTGTAGCCGGACGGTTTTTGCCTCATAATGATTTCTACCCCGTTTAACAGGCAATCTATTTTTAAGAAAATATGAATGCGCAGATGTAACTAGCAAATTGGTGGCGAGATCTTCCTGTGCGGATGTTTTTTTAGCTTCATAAAAGATAAATGAGACAGTGTCTTAACCTGCTTGTTAGGTTTTGTTGTGCGAACTTCAAGGTCGAACCTATTCAGTTGAAATCGAGATTTTAGTTTCTAGTTGTGTTTACTCCGCCTAATGAAAGAAATTAGGCCGCTTAAGTCAAGTATTCCGTTTTAATTTTTATTCGCTTTTGTAACAGGCGATGCCCGTTCATAAAATATATGTCCTCGACATACTTATTTTCCCCGTTGTCCTGTCATATCTTCTAATGAAAGAAATTAGGCCGCTTATAAGTCAAGTATTCCGTTTTAATTTTTATTCGCTTTTGTAACAGGCGGTGCCCGTTCATAAAATATGTCCTCGATATACTTATTTTCACCGTTGTCCTGTCATATCTTCTATGTATTTCCTTTTTACCTCGTTTAGCAGACATTTTTTTTTCTTGGGGGGGGGGGGGGGGGAAATTGAGTGCGCAGTTTTCCTGTGCAGATGTTTTTTGCTTCATGGAAAATAAATGAAACAGGGAGTCAACTGCTTGTTGTGCGAGCTTCAAGGTCTGACCTACTCAGTTCAAGTCTTTAGTTTGTAATTGTCGATGAGACGAAATTAGGCTCGCTCTCAAGTTTGACATTCCCTAAATGATTTTTTAGCCTTTTTAACCGGCAATTAAAAAAAAAATAAGTCGCAGTTTCTGCCGGAAATTTGAAGTGAAAAGGTCTTCCTCTGCGGATGGTTTTTGCTTCATAAAAAATAAAATGAAACACATGAGACAGGAAGTTAGCTGCTTGGTATGTTTTGTTGTGCGACTTTCAAGGTCGAGCCTACTCAGTTCGATTCGAGTTTTTAGTTGGAGCTTGTGTGCTTGTGTTTACCCGTAATTGTCGGTTGAGTGAAGTTAGGCCTGTCAAGTCACCTATACCGTTCTATTTATCTTTTATTTAATTTCTTTGAACGGACTGCGCTCGTTCGTAAAACATTGTTTTTACTAAACGATAATGTCTTCGAGCCGCCCTGTATCTGTGTTTCCAAGCATCTTTGTAGAAAAATTGAAATTTTAATTTTTTTCGCAAAGTTTGAAGCGATGAGATCTTCCCGTGCTGAGTTTTCTGCGGTAAGTTAAGGTGCTATAAGGATTCAGTTGTCGATGAGCTTCAAGTTCTAACCCACTCAACTCGATTAGAGTCTTGAAATTGTGCTTGAATGTGTTGTACTTGTAATTGTCGGTTGAACAAAATTAGGCCTCTCAAGGTCACTTATACCGTACGGTTTTCCTCCTCTTTTAACAGGCAAGTTTTGTAGAACAAACTGCTCGCGTAATTTATGCCGGAAAATTTGAAGCGAACTTCCTTTGCTGAGATTTTCTACTGAGCCAACTATACCGTTGCATTTTGTTATCCCTTTTAACAGGCAAATTTTGTGGGAAGAAAAAATGAGTCGCAGTTTCTGCCCGAAAACTTGAGCGGACGTGATCTTCCTTTGTAGCCGGACGGTTTTTGCCTCATAATGATTTTTACCCCGTTTAACAGGCAATCTATTTTTAAGAAAATATGAATGCGCAGATGTAACTAGCAAATTGGTGACGAGATCTTCCTGTGCGGATGTTTTTTAGCTTCATAAAAAATAAATGAGACAGTGACTTAACCTGCTTGTTAGGTTTTGTTGTGCGAGCTTCAAGATCGAACCTATTCAGTTGAAATCGAGATTTTAGTTTTTAGTTGTGTTTACTCCTAATGAAAGAAATTAGGCCGCTTAAGTCAAGTATTCCGTTTTAATTTCTATTCGCTTTTGTAACAGGCGGTGCCCGGCCCGTTCATAAAATATGTCCTCGATATACTTTATACCTCAGATTATACCGTTCGGTTTTTCCTCCTCTTTTAACAGGCAAGTTTTGTAGAACAAACTGCGCGCGTAATTTATGCCGGAAAATTTTTGAAGCGAACTTCCTTTGCTGAGTTTTCTAGCCAACTATACCGTTGCATTTTGTTGTCCCTTTTAACAGGCAATTTTTGTGGGAAGAAAAAACGAGTTGCAGTTTCTGCCTGAAAACTTGAGCGGACGTGATCTTCCTTTGTAGATGGTTTTTGACTCATAAAAGACTGGGGACATAAATGGCACAGGGGTTAAGCTGCTTCAGTGTTAGGTTTTGTTCTGCGAATTGCAAGGTCTAACCTGCTCAGTTCGAGTCCTGAGTTAGCGTTTGAGTTCACATGTAATCCTCGATCAAACAAAATTAGTCCTCTGAAGACATTATCTGATTCCGTGACATACACATTGAAATTATAGTTGCTTCAGAAAACGTTTGAGCTGATGTATCTCTTGCTGTTGAAGATAGTAGCTTACTTAAACATTCTTATTAAAATACATTTCAAAGAGTTTTTCAGTGAAGCACTTACCCCAATACTGAAGTGATGGAAAAGTTGGCTGCTGATAAACTTGTCTGAGTTGTTGTACTTGTCAGATGGGAGCAGTTCACATAAGACTCTTCCGTTGATGTCATAAAATGCAGCCAGGTTATAAGAGAAACATGTCGGTATGTTAACACATGCAAAGGCACATTCTTCCCCATTGAGGACATAATCAGTACCAATACTTGTGATATTTAAGTACGAGAACTTGTGGGCCTTAAAGTTGGCAAAGGCGACGCCATTGTGGACTCCTCGGCTGACACTTTGAGCGCGTGCATCAATGACGCTAGGTGCATCTCCTGTGTTGATTCCAACCACAAAGAAATGATTACGAAGTCTCTCAAAGGTTTTCACTAAGTTCTGAATCGATTAAAAAATAAGCATTTATGTTTAAGAGAGTACATAAATGGAACGTTACCTTTTGAAGTTGTTATGGCACAGAATGATATCATCAAAGCCAAAAAGCTGGTAGAACATTGACTGAAAAGATCCATCCGAAACATAGATCAGGGCAGCCAAGTTCTGCGGCTTGCTATCTTATAAAATATGACGAACGATGTGCCACCCGGCGAAGCTGTTTACAAGGAATATGAAATTTATATTTCGGAACGTCTATTTTTGCGAATTTGATAAAGTCGCTTTCAATATAGATTTTTAAAGACTTAAGTAGGAGATTTTATAATTGTCCGTAAATGACAGCAGGAGATCGCGGGGAGTTTACTAAAGAATCAGCCAATCGGCACGTTGTCATTGCGTAATAAAAAGCCAATTATCAGATGGGATGATCAATACGACCCCCACCGTGGAGTATCAGCTTCCCACTGAAGATTAAACGTACTAGTCTTAGAGTTTCACACACTCGTTTTAAGCCCACCCTGTTAGTATTTTGGTGTCTCGCGATCATTTTTCAAGTCTCAAAGTGCAGACTTACCACGGACTTTCAACGTTTGGATGCGCGCTATCGTTGGTAGATAGCTGTCTTTTTAGCTGACGTTCGTTGGAAACGAACGTCTGATGAGACATGCATTTCACCGTTCCGTGGCAATAAATAATTTATTTTGTTTATAATTTGAAAACAAATTCAGTTGTTATTGAAAAGCTTCGTTAGTTGTTTTATTAGCTTGTAGTGAATGTTGCTGCTCGCATCGCATCATCTTCAGTGTATTAAAAGAAATTATTTATTAATTACATGTTTTAGGTGGTTTTACAAATAAGTTTTATCCAAGTTTTTTGCTTTATCTTCCTCGAATCTTATAGCGATGTTTGAAACTGGTCAAACTTCTACTCGACTTTTCCTTTGTTTCGCGATCACTGAAGCGATACTCTACGAAGTCGAGCTCGTTTGAACGCACCACTCGACGTGTAGAGCATTATACTGCATGCGAGCATGCGCAGTCAAAGTCGACGAAATCACACACGCGTGGAACTATGGGTAATCTTACCCACAATTCTCTGTTTCGTCATACTTGAAGAGTGGTTGTATAGCCTTGTATAGTACGTCTGAACAACTTACCCAACAACGCTATACAATGTCGATCATACAAAGTCGAGTGTTGTATAGTGCGTGTATAGTGCGTTTGAACAGGCCTTTAAAGTAAAGGACAATCCGAGATTTCCGCTATCCACGGCTAATTTTAGAACATAAACGCTGTAAGTTCTATCTTGTTTACCTCAGCAAGTTTAGTTTTCCTTCGAATCTCTTTACTCGCTTCGATGAAACAGCCAAACAATTCACTTTAAATGCCTAAACCCACACGAAATACTCGCAAAATTGCAAATAAATTAATGACTGTCGCTTCTGGCGAAATAAACTTGCAAAGTAAGCACGATCGTACTCACGTAGCCAAAGTAAAAGCTGCAATGTCGGCGAATTCCATACCTGGCGTAATAAATTTTTTAGTATATTTAATATTCTCTTCGAATCCAACGCTTCGATAAAACGAAAAGAAAATACATTTTACATACAATATCCGTAACATTTTCCGTGTATTAATGCTCCGACAACTTTTAGCGAATAAACATGATAAGTTGCGTGATTTAACGTTTGGTGGGAGTTTGGGTCTCGTGACACAAAAACTAAAAAAAAATAAACCCCGTGCAGAGCAAGAACGGCCCGCGCGGTTAATAATTCTTAATTATACCTCTAATGTGTGCCTGACGAGTTCAGGAGACGATTTCAAGTCACGCGAAACGCCTTCAAATAACTGACGTGCGTCGAAACCAAAACCCTTTTTTATCGCACCTCGCTACTAGTGTAGGTCTTCTTACATGGCCCTCCCTAAACATTTAACTTCAATCGATGTTTTGTTTAATTTCCTCAATCTGCGCCTCATCTCATCTGTGATCAAAGCGTTGGATTCCGGGGGGAGACTCCTATATAGAAAGGAGGGGGTGCTCTTCGTACCTTTTTGAGGAGTTAAAAAAGCAGTTTTGGTACTTCTTAGGGTGTTCAGCCGCAAAAGGTCCACAGCGGGAGCTTTTGCCGAACTTTTCAGTGTATTGAGCCGAAAATTACATAACAAGAGGTAAGGTGTTGTTTTAGAATTGGTACCTCTTAGGGGTGAAAACATTTCAAGCCACGCCCACAAAACAGGATCTTGGTACATGTACCCCTTAGGGTTCTTTTCAAAATTTCCGGCAAGCACCCGGATCCTTTTTATACTGAAGCCCCACTCCCCCCCCCCCACCCCCTTGGTTTACCATGATGATTGTTTTGACCAAAAACGCAGCAAAATTGCCGCGAGTGTCCCTTTGATTGTTTATTATAATGAACAAGTGCAACTTCAGCTTACAACACCATTACAAGGAAGAGAAGAGTTACTTGTATTCTGAAGTTCTAATTGTGTATTGTGCTCTTCATCTGAATCACTGACAGGCATTTCTTCAATATGGTTTACATGAACTGTTCCATCCTCTGCAGGTTCATCAAAACTGCACTCAGGCATGTCTTGTTGGTTTATCTCCACTCCAACTTTGCCATTGTCCAGACATATAATAATCACTCTTCTAAATGCATTTTCATATGCATGTCTGTGGGCCAGTTTCTTGGCATATCCAAGCAATTCTAGTCTTTTGCTAGGGTCGTTCTCTGCAAACAATCAAATTTACGAGGAATTCGAAAGTTGAAAAATCATGCAATCTTAATCTCCTCAAAAAGTTCCCAATAGAAATTTACTTGCCTTGGCATATTGGACACAAATTTATTAATTTCTTTCTTCTTTCTTTAATGACTGATTATGATAAAGTTACTTAACTGAAATCAGACGCGGTATAATGAACACCAACCAGATTCAAATACACTAGTCCTTCTGGTGTCCACATACACAGGATTCAGCTGATTGTGTATGATTTTGTTATCCTCATAAGGCCACAGTTTGAATTTAGCTCTTATTAACCAAGCAGGAGGTCTGTATGGGAGAATCTTAACCAAGGTCATGAGTACAGACCAAAGACAGTGAGGTCCGTACACATGACCGAAGTCAAGATTCTACCATACAGACCGACTAAGCAGTCAGTTAATAAGATGTTTATTATCTTGCAAACAAGAAAAAATTAATTTGTTTTATGTAACTGGTTTGCTTTAGTCGGCATTTTGCTTGTGAACAGTGATGAGCTCAACTTAAATCTGCCAAAGTTTGCTCGTCCTCTTTAGTTTAGAAAATAGTCAACAATATTTAGCACATAGCAGGAGGTCTGTATGGGAGGATCTTGACCGAGGTTGTGAGTACAGACCAAATGCAGTGAAGTCTGTACACATGACCAATATCAATTCTCCCTTACAGACCAATTAGTTATTACACTCAGTTAATAAAATGGTTATTATATGGCAAAAAAAATTTGTTCCCTGTAACTGGTTTATACCAGCCAACATTTTGCTTGCAAACTATGATGAGCTTAACTTAAATCTACAAAAGTTTGCTCGTCCTCTTTACTTTCTTTTCTCCTCAGGCTTTTTGACACTGCCATAAATATTATTATTACAAAGAAGAAAATAGCTTGATATGTATTTGTATTTTTGTGTGTTTTTACAGCAAAATGTGGACTTTGTGAGAACTCACAAGGTGACCAGTTCCCAGATGGCTTGATAGCTCAGTTGGTAGAGCACTGCACCGGTATCGCAGGGGTCATGGGTTTGAATCCCATTCAGGCCTGAATTTTTTTCAGGCTTTAATTTCACAACTTAAGTTGTGTGTATAACTGCTATGATCAATCATGTCTTCATGATAAATGTTAGTTTGCAACTTTATCAGTGCAAAATAAAACCAGTCTGATGCCAGTCCAGATGGAAAAATCTGTCAATGTCAATTTTAGCCAATCATATTTGTGAATTCAGTAGTTCCCAGTCCTTGTGAGACACCATATAATACTTAAAAAAGTATCAGTGTTGGCACTTTTGCCCATCAATCTGTACTAACCTTGCTGTAGTGTGTGTTGATCTCCACCATATCCTGTGCCGTCACAGAAGAATTCACAATCTTTAATCTCCAGTCGAACCACACATCTATACAAAGCATTGTTCTTCTCCCGACTCTCACTGTTATCAATTTTATTTTCCAGTCTCTCTAGCTGCAAAAAGAGCAATAGTAAAAACTTGTCAGAGGAACAATTTTTTTTACTTGTTTCTGTTGCATGCAAGGAAGTGGCCCCTCATCTAAGGGACTGGGAGCGCACATCATAAGTCACTAAATGTGACGTAGAGTTACAGTAAATGCCGGTATTGATAACGCATTGTGGTTGGTGACTCATAATACCCAAATGGAAGTGTTTGCACTTGACTGAGGTTCTCTCGCAATAACTGAATTCAAACAAATTCAGAAACCATATGTCAGAATTTTAACATCGATAATGACTTTATTGTACAAATTCAGATAATAGTCCTTGGTAGCTCACAATAAGCATTTAGCGTTCTGGGCAAGCTACTATTTGATACATGTAACCTAAACAAGAGATGCTGATCTATATACTTTTTAAGCTCAAATAAAAACAAATAATTACATGTAGTTACTTCTGAGTTATCATAAGAAAATAAATACAAGATATTCAAGCAGGAAGATTTCACTACCTGGGCGATTTTTGTTGACCATCCATTAAATCCAAAGTAATGATTAGCAAGCACTGTACACTTTGCCATGTACAAAGGGTGTCGAACAACTTCTGTGAACTTCTTCCGTTGAGCAAATTGGACCTGAATGTACCATGTCAAACTAATTAACTCTTCAAGCTAACTCAGAGAACAACATAATTAACAGGTAAAAAAGTCTGCAGCGGACCAAGAGGTCTATACCAACAGAGTACATACTGGTTTCTGTAGCATTAAGAAACAGTGAGAGTATTTTGACCCCTCCCAGAGGAACTGTGAGAGTTTTAAATGTCTTGCTCAAGGATACAACACAATGACCCTGGTTAGGGTTCAAACCCAAATCTCTTGACCTTAAAGTGCCCCAGTGACAAAAAAATAAATTATATTTTTCCTTTGGATTTCAAAACTATGTTACCTAAACACTAAATGACCCAAGTTTTAATCCTTGATTTAAAAAAGGCACCTGTTTATTTTAACGGGAACTTTCCTATTTAATGATCTGTCATTACTAAATTTAAGTTCTTGAGAGAGCTGGATCGAGGAGAAAATGACGACAAAGGCTCACTAGTTTAAGAATGCAATGCAGAATTAATATGCAGCACAGGAGTTTTGGGCTTTCACACTTTTAAATTTGCACTTTGCATACATAATAGGCTGCGTTCACATGCTGAAATTTTAAGCTGGCGAGCCTTTGACATCACTTTTCCCGGCCAACCCTCTGAGGTCAAATCGGTCAGGTTTGAATGTGAGTGATGGTGGATCGTGAAATCCAAAACTTACACTCAAAGTAAACGGCCTTTGGATAAAAATGAAAGGTAAGAATTTTGCCAGTCAAGTGTTAAGCAGACATACTTTCAGAATCTCAAGAAAAAAGGAAGTGATTTTTTTTTTATCACAGTGGCACTTTAAGTCCAGCACACTAACCATCTGGCCTCAAAATTATGCAACAGTTGGTAGAGAACTTTATTGTCATGCGAACTCTGCCAGAAAAGAACACTAAAACTGACCTTTAAAACTTGGCCTCCTAAAAGTCTCTTTCCACTTATTCTTTCTTTTGCCTTTTTTGCTGCCTTTACTGAATAGAACTTGACAAAGGCATATAAACTGTGGTTCAGGTCAGAACAATTCACAGTGGAGTCCTCAGGAGCTGATGACAAAAATGATAATTTTCATGGCATTATTGGCATTAGATTGTCACTCTTGACTTGACGTTTAGTTTATTACAGGTAGCTTTGATTAGGCTCCTTCTCATGAATGGTGGGTAGGTTAACAGATTATAAATGGAACATCCCAAGTTAGCTTGATTATTAATTTTAGACAGCTTAAAACAATTTTACAACCCCTCCTTCTCATGAATAGTGGGTAGGTTAACAGATTATTAATGGAACATCCCAAGTTAGCTTGATATTAATTTTAGACAGCTTAAAACAATTTTACAACCCTTTTAAAAAACTGCTACGACAGTTTTATCCATGTTTTAATATTGTGTATGATATTCTACGATGTAATCAAAACGCATCAAATTAGCCCCCACCCCCCACCCCGCAACCTCTATTTCATGTTGCCTTGGTCTGAAAACCAATGGTTACAATAAATATTCGAATTCAAGTTCCTAAGAAAAATAAGAAAACTAGAACAAGAAAAATAAGTTACCTTCTGAACAATCTGATGATTCGATCACTTGTACTTCATACACCAAACCAAACTGGGAGAATATTTCAAGCAGTTTCACCTGAAGAAAGCGTCAATTCTTATTGTTCGATTGTGTACCACTTTTGTCCATATAATATGGAAACGCATATTATTATACACAAAGAAATTCTTACTTGTACCACTTCTTTCTCCAGCCGTCTTGAAATGTTGGTCACATAGAGATTAACTTCATTCTTATAAGGACGAAAAAACTCGATAAGTTCGACTGATGAGTCCGCCGAGTCCGCCATGTTTGTTTTGAACTTCCCGCGCGCTCCCGCGTATTGTCCTAATAGCTCAGCGGTAATATCGAAATTGCCCTGTGGTGTATCAGTCATATAGTAGTTAGCTGTGTACAAGATATGCTGGGCAGGACCAGACACCTAGAATAAATTTTTAGAGCACAATGACGGTTCCGGCTCATTTCCCGAAAATCGAGCCTACACACTGACTAAAATAAAAATGAAGTAAAATGCCTAATTCAATGCCATTGTTTTGTGGAGTTTAGATTCATCAAGATAGGACCGAAGAAAACCAGTAAACGTCACTCAAGGAAAAGTTAAAAATGTTGAGGCGGGGGTAAACGTGAAAGCTGTTTTGAGGTCGCTTAACACGGCCTTTCTTTTTCAAGCGACACTAAATCTCTCTGCTTATCTCATTAACCACTGTTTGGCAGTTTTGTGCAATTTTTTTGGGGTGATTTTGGGGCATTTTGGGAAAGAGATATTTTTTCTCAAAGGATAAGTTAAATTGAGGAAAATATGAAATGTTGAAGATTTGATGGATTTGGAAAATTGAAATTTGAAGTGAAGAATTAGTAGACGGATACCAAACAGTCCCCTAGCAACCTAGGGCTCTCTTTTGCGCGGGGGTCAACTGTCTGGTAGTGTTTTCAAACCATCTTAATCCTAACAATTTCCTTTTTATATCACTTCAAATTTCACGCCTATTCCTGTTTACCCCCGCCTTAATTGGGATCTACCTCCTGTGATCTACCTCCTAGTGGTAACCCGAAAACACTGATCCCCAGTCCACGGACTACCCCTATGGACCCCCTCTACAGACCACCCCCAAAACAGATTAAAAATAATAAATAAAGACTCATTTACGGGCTGTCTAATCGATTACTCGTGTCGGTGAAATCTTGAGTGTTGCGCTGTGCAAATGTAACAGACTTAAAATAATGTCTAAACGCTGTTTTCAGTATAAGGAGATGTCGATGGCAAAAACAAGGAATGTTCTTACCTTCCATTCGTGGCTCAATCTAGCTATGAAAGATGTGTTTTGGGTCGTTTAAGCTTGTTTATTTATTTATTTATTTATTTATATACAATGTTTAAACAGGCACACCTAATTCAGCAGTGCTGGTTTAAATAGAGGCCTGTATAGTACAGTCACGTTAACACACTTCACAACAGGTTACAAGAAAAAGTATAGTTGTATGAGAGAAAAAAAAAAGAATAAAAGACTAATTACAAATAACAGAGATAGTTAATTTCAGTTTCGTTTTGAAAGAAGGAAGGGAGAGCTCATTCCTTATGGATGATGATGTATCCTTAATCCACTGAGCAAATTGTGAAGTCTGGGACGAGTTCACGAACCCACGGGAGTATGGACTGGACAAATGATGGAGGGTAAGGAGCAAAAATCTTGAGGCTTCCTTGAGGCTTTCTGGTCCTTCATGTACAGCCACAGCAAAGGAAATGTTAATGTCTAATCATATAACTTGCGCGCAAGCCTAAACCTAAGTCTGTTACATTTGCACAACGTAACGTTCGAAAGTCGCCTTCTTGTATACTCTACTAGCTATAGACAACCTGTAAGTGAGATCTTAATTTGATATTTAGTAAATTCTCAACTCCGACTATTGCATTTCCACCTTTTTGATTGGCTAAAAAACTCCGACCATGAGCCAATAGTCAGAGTTTTAAGTCATATGGAAAATAGTGCGCCAAGTTTAAAAATTTCCCGCACGAAGTTTTGAACTTCTGCCCTCTATAATGGCCGAAATAAAAATCGGCGGCATATTATCGTTATCTACTTCAAAGCATGTAACTCAATGTAGTAAAAAAGTCTTATCTGTCAGGAACTATCCGTAAACCGTGATCAGGTAGAGAAAAGTCACAACCGCTGTCAAATTTTGGTTGAGCGAACACGCCCCCTCTCCTTCACCACTGAACGCCTGACGGGAGCGCAGACCTCAAAATTCACTTATGAGTCTATTCTATGCCCCTGTCTTGAATGTCACTTTCGACATGGGGGAGCTTGTTGGAATAGGGGCGCTTATTAAAAAAACGGCACTCATAGGAAATTAAATAAACTGCAGAGCCGTGAATGAAGATCCTGCTCGATTGAACCTTGGATCTCACAGGAGATCTAATCAGCCAAATTTGAAAAGTAAACCGGCGATGAAAAGTCAAAGATTACTGGGCGCTTATGGGAAGAAGGGTGCTAAATCAAACAACACGAGCACGCTTATGTTTATTTCTTTTTATTCTTTTAAAGTTAGTCAACTTAATGGATCAGTCGATGTCCAGTCATCTTACAGCAAAGATTCCTTCATGAAACTAACAGCCCTCTGGCCACGTTTAGTTTTGGGACCAGGCTTCGCCTCGCCTTGTTTCGTCAGCGCTAGATACCAGTCTGTATTGAGCATGGACTGATACGAGGTGCACTGGGTCCCACAAATCTCTTTGAAGACGCATTCTGGCCGAGATGGGCAGGTCTGTATATAAAATAAAATAATGGAATAGGATTGAGTTGAGTAAGATCAAAACTTAACGAGTAACAAGACGAGCAAGTTATTTGCATCGTATAAAGAAAAATCGTACCCCACCCTTATCAGTGATACCTGGTTATTCTGAACGCTACTGTTCTTTAGACAATTCCAGGTTGAAGTACACCTCAATTCAAAACCAGAGAGTTCTCACTTACTGTGGAATATAACTCTCCGTTTTCACTCATGGCAATGTATTTTCCTGCAGCTTTTCCCTTAATCATGACCACACCAGCCTCCATGAACTCCATCACAAGAAAAACTATTGACAAAGAAACGGATTAAGTACTGCATATCACTGCAGGAGCCAGCTGCAACTTGTTTCATTTATTAATTCAAATTTGTATATCATGGAGCAACTGCAGGGAGCTGCTGGCTGACGTCAGACAACACAGCAGCCATTAGTACTCCAGCTAATAGGTCGACCTGCAGCCTTGGTTTATATATTTGATTTTGGAAATCCACGCTTTGGAAAATTGACACCTGTCAAAACAAAGTATCCGCTGACCAGTATGAACGTGACCATATTGTGGGCTCAAGTTTAGATTTCACCTAGGTCAGGTGTTTTTGAAGTTGACCGTTCCCCAAGTACCGGTTTTCGATTGGATCGTAGGCTCAAGCCAGGTTAACTTAATAAAACAGTGGGACATCGTTGGCGGGAAAGCGTTTTTCATCGACTTGGAGTTAATAAAGGTAAACTAATCGCAGAAGCGAGTAACAGAAGATTTGCCTAGCCAGTTCTGGTTTTCTCTTTTTCTGATCAATTCGTGCGAAGCCATCTATACACTCGGGCATTGTGGTGTAGTGCATGTCTCAATTTATTCAAGATCTACTTCCAAGCCATCTTTTTAAAAAACAGTATACAGCGCCCGGCGAGGTCAAAAAGATAAATGAAAGAAGTGAAATCATCAACAATGAGGTATGATTTTGATGTTCCACCAAATTATCTAAATTAACACTGAAAGCGGAATAATGGCCGACAATCGATTGGAAAGAAAAACAAATCCATCACCGTCATTGTGGATTTCTTTTTCGTGTCTGGCTACACGTAGAAACTGATATATTTTCAATAACAGTCAGAATTAATTCCTTTTTTTAGTTCAGTTCAAGACCTAGTAACTCAGTTCGTGATGACCACATCAAAAATATATTTTTTATTGGCACTCGGCGTTTTCGCATGCAAATCTTGATTTCTTGAAACTGAAAAATGCATAAGCCATGTAGATTTAAAAAGCGATAGGGAAGTAAATCATCAAAAATTCTTCAAGTCTCCTGAAATTTTGAATTATTACACAAAAAAGCACCCAAGTGCATTTTCAGCAAGATGTAAAATGTTTCTTCCACAAGACAAGGTTTTGCAATTTTTCAAATGGTGTTTCGTTTGTTAATTACTATCGAAGATGTATACAAAAAGGTTAACGGACTTGTTAAAATATATACCAGAGACAGTCACTTTCCTATAGAAACACTGCAGATGGCTATGAGCCTTGAATAACAATAAGGACAATGATAGAAATTTTGCTTCAAAATGAAAACATTTTTAATCATCTCGGTCACTTCGCATGGGTGATAACAGGTTAAATTACTTGCTTCGAGATGAAAGTACATTAGATCATTTCCGTCCCCAGATTGAAATACCAATACTCCTACATTCACTTACATTTCCTTTAATGTAAGTTTAGAGAATATCACTCTATGTGAAGGCGACATCCTTTCCTCGCTGATGATTCTCTTTAATCTCCTCACCTGCCTACTTGACAATTGCAACATTGCAAAGAGAAATTAGAAGTTGATCGCTCTTGGAAATACTGAATGGCTATCAGTGCAAAGGAATCACTTCAGTTGTGCCTGGGTTACAATTTCAAGGCGCGAATTTAACTCGCAGCCATTTTGAAAGTTATGTGTTACATCATACTTAGCGAAATAAATTTCTGTACTCACTGTAAATATCATTTTCGTTGCGGCTTCCCTGTACGCCGTTCTCGGTGACTCGGAGATAGAAGCCATGACTGCATTTTAAATGCTTCGGTGAGGACGTATCGGGCGTGAAATGAACCATGTAATTTGTTGTTTTCCAATACACTCAAGATATTTTGAGTGTATGAGTCTAACTTTACTGCACACCTCGATTAATCGTGACCGACACCTATCAAGTTAAAAGAATTTCGTTTCACCCACCCTACGAATAGACCAATTTCGATATATTAAAATTCAGCCTAACACAATAGACCTCAGCACGAGGCTCTGGGGAATAAACCCCACTAACTCTGTAGCTATACCCCAGAGCCTCGTACTGAGGTCTATTGTTTTAGGCTGAATTTTAGTATGTCGAAATTGGTCTGTCCCTTTGCATTTCTTTTTGTATGGGGAGGGCACGTGATTTTTTGGTCTACATCGTTTCTTTTGAAGAACTTCCCTGCATTCTGGTTGCTACTAAACCGGGAAACTGCTGTACTTAGCATTTGAGACGCCGCCTTCCTTAGACCTCAACAATGAAAATTCCCAAGTGCCGAGATGGGATATGCCTTTTGCCTCTGTTTCAAAACGAGGCTTGGTGCAAAGACTGTGGCTATTAGCCCATGAGCCCACGACAAAAATACTTCATTATGACAATGTGGTACGATCGCGCACACGTCATTTTTGAAAGGGGAACTTTCCTGACCGCTCGTTAAGTATGAGCGAAAGTCAACTGGCTGGGCCTTGTTGACTAGGAGCTCATAGAAAATCTGGGCTTGTTGTCCAATAATTGTTGAATGGCCTTTGTGTACCATCAAATCTTTTCTTACATGTAACGTATCGGTGGAGAGAATACATTAATTTTCTTCAGACTACCCTGAGTCTTGGGTATTTCCTTTTCGTGTCTTGCTTAATTTGCAAACTCAGTTCTATTTTTTGAATATAAGTCAGAGTTTCCTTTATTTTAGTTTCAAGACTTAAACAATTCAAAGAAAATGACACATAAAGGGCTTGCCCTTTTTCGTTTGGTATTGGGCTTCTTCCGCATGCTATGAAAGCCTCGTTTTTGAAACTGAAAAATGCGTAAGTAATGGGACAGGAAGTAAATATTAAATGAGATGAAACCTGAAGTAAGTAAAAGAAAAATCCGCTGTAAAAATGCAGTACACAAAAAATTACTAGGACATTTTCAGCAAATGAGGAAAATTAGGCAGGATTTTAAAAAGTTTCAAATAACGTTGAAAATAGCAAAGTTACAACCTTAAGCCTCGTTTCAAAAACGAGGCTGAGTTTGTCTAAAATTAACATGGCTAATAGAGGTTCAAAGCAACTACTCAAGTCAGACACCTTGAACTTTTATCAGATTTATGACTTCCATAGATTTGTATATTTAACCAAGAGCCATAATAGGACTCTGTCCTATTATGGCTCTTGATTTAACACATTAACGTTAGGTGAGAGTGTAAATTCACTTTAACACAAGGAATGAATTCGGTTTCCATTTATCTTTTAAAGTATAGTTTTTACCAAAAGATTATATTATCTTGTTTTCAATCAGAAAAATGCGAAGAATTGCGAAGTTCTACTGAGTAATAAGACTGTTTCGAAAAATGCAGACTCGTACTTTGAAGACTGTCTTTACTTTAAGGCTGGCTTCCAAATGATCGCAGACGTAACAGTAAAGATTTCAAAAACAAAAACAAAAAAAATAACAGCTTGGAAAAAATCGGGGAGAAATATAATTATCGGCGGCGGAGGAGGAGGTCAAATTCCGCAACATAAGAACTGCGCATGTGTGGAAGCCTCCAAGTTCTTGTCTCTTCAAGAATATTTTGCGAACCCAAAAACCGATGTTTTCGACAGTTGTGAAGCTGACGATGACGTCGCTTAAGGACTAAAAGAAGAAATAAATTTGCTTGCAGCAAAATTTCCTCCTCGACGTCCGCCATGTTGTTTGCTGCGATCTTCCCGCCAGAACAACGCGCGCGTAATTTTGACATTTCGGCTGACCGAAATGCATGGCAACAGTCGGCTCTGCGATCGTGTGCGATTCTCTTTGCGATCGTTTGCGATCATATGGAAACCAGCCTTTAATCCACTTCTATCTTTGTCACCATTTATCATGTTCCCTTGCCAAAGGATTTCTGCAATTTATCACGTGCTGTTTTAACATTTAACCCTCCTATAATAAAGTAATACTACTATATAATAAAGAACATTTTTAAATAATGGTTCTGCTCTAGCCCAACTAAAAAAGAGTTATTGTGCTATTAGCATTATAGAATGTACCAAGAATTTAATATTGAGCGGGAAATTTAATTTATTAACAGCTTAAACATTTTCTGACAAAAAGTCCACGGCTCTCTGACCGAACGCAGTTTTGGGCCCAGGTTTTGCTCTGCCATCATTAGTCAGTGCAAGGAACCAGCCTGCGTAAGGCCTGGACTCAAATGAACTGTAGCCATTGGCGTTATGATGTTCTTTGAAAACACAATCGTCCACCAAGGAGTTCTGTTGACAGATAACGGCATAGAGTAAGGGCCTGTTTACATGGAGGTGGGGGACCCCAGGTAGGTGAGGTAACCCGCCTAGCCGTGGTCGAAAAATGGCCAGCGTTTACATGCAAACTTACGACCCCGGGGTCCCGGGGTGACTTTACTTGACGTTGTTGCGTGGTCGCTAGGCATGTAAACATTGAAAATGGCGGTCAGTGTTATTTTATCTTTATTTTCTGCTCTCGCTGCAGCATTTCAATGCTGTGGCGTTTTACTGTCACTTTTGATGATACAAAGCCTCAGCCAGAGGCAGTTAACGGCCATATTCTTCTGGTTCAAATTTTTACGCGCTTTGGCGCGCTTGCAAATGTAACATGAACTCGACCCCGGCTAGGCGGGTTACCCCACCTCGAGTCGTTTACATGGCAAAATGCGACCCCGGCTAGGCGGGTTACCCTACCTGGCAGACCGGGCAACCCGCCTAGGCGGGTTACCCCACCTATCATGTAAACATGATCAAATAAAAATGAGAGATTATATGGAGAGGCGGGTTACCCCACCTAGGCGGGTTACCTCACCTACCTGGGGTCCCCCACCTCCATGTAAACAGGCCCTAAGTTAAGTGATTAAAGGGGGCAAGTTTCTAAAGAAACTGTGGTGCTGCGTCGGTTGGGAGTATTATTGGGAGTATAATTTGGTTTTATCAACTGAGTGAACTCTAGAACAAAAATTCATTTTTCAAATCGGCACTCTTAATCCTCACGGTATCAACCAACGCTTTTAATTCAACTAATTTATTCTGTTGTTTTTCACTTTACCATGCTCCAACCAATAGCGTAGCTCCATCTTTCTGTATACCACACACAACCCACATTTCTTCGATTCGCTCCGACGCTCGAAACGTCAGGCTTTCGAATCTTTTTACGGCGGCCAATTCACATTATCAACTCAGTTGAATGATGTAGATTCGATCGATCGAGAGAGCCAGCAAGGGAGAAAAGAAGGAAGGGAAGGTGGATGACTTGGCGCGCGTGCACTGATTCGCGCGCGTTACGTGCGTGTATGACTGGCTAACAGAATCCTCAGCAGTAACATCATTGATACTTACGTAAGTCAAGAGGTTTCCATGACTGTCCATTCCAATATACCTATTAGATACTTCTCCTCGTAACACAATTTCCCCTGGTGCAACGGATATCATTTCAAGGGTATCTGCAAATCAATTTTAAAACATTTCTCGTCAAAGGCACTATCACAACAAAGTTACGAATAAATGCAAGTTAGTAAACTTGTGTCTACTTCAGTTTGACAACGTTTGGCGGCCAATATATGTGCATCTACGCAAGTTATCCAATTCTTCTCAAAATTCTTCTGCGACACAGTTAAGTTGCCACTAAGAAATTGCTTAGTGTGTTGAAAACACCGTTAAAAATGAGAACATTCATGAAACTTGACATGCAGCAAGCGCTACAAGTTCGAATCTTTGCAAGGATTGCGGCAACAACAGAGACATTTTTGGCGTTGCTTATGCTCGGTGTTAATACTATGTCTCGCAACGGGGCAGCTAAATTCTGCGACAAGTTGCGCCAAACATTGCTTTCAGTATGAACGCACAAGCGGTACTAGAGATTAACAAGAAATCATCATCTTACGGAGGCGCGGAGGGCTAATGATTAGCTGGAATCCGGATCGAGCGGTCCGGGTTCGAGCCCTGGCCGGGGACATTGTGTTGTGTTCTTGGATAAGACGGCATGCACTTAACTCTCACAGTGCACCCAGGTGTATAAATGGGTACCGGCGAACTTAATGCTGGGGGTAACCCTGCAATCGACTAGCTAGCCCGGCCATCCAGGGGGGAGTAGAAATACTCCTAGTCTCTTAATGACACAAAAGCCAGGTTTGCTTATGTTAATTGTATGGACCGTTTGGCCTGACGCAGAAGTTACCTCGCATATCATGTGTTACAACATGATCGCGTGTCATTTCGAAATATACTCCATGTTGCCGTGCGTCTCAGTGTTCAGTAATAGATCACAGATGACGTCAAAATGTGCTGAGAACAAAAGACGTTGCACACGATCTGTAAGCCAAGTGTGTCACTGATTATTTTACCACATTTTGACGTCTTCTGGGATCTTTATACTGAACCGAGAACGTCCAACGCCGTCCATCGAGGTCAGCTCTCAGACAGAAAAGAGGCGACATGCAGTACGAGGAACGATGTAACATTTTAACTTGGCCTCTTTTGTCCACTCATAGAACTTATTTTTCACTGGTGGAATGTTATAAGATTGTTTTTGGTCTGTCCCATTTAGATTTCCAAGAATTTTTTGAATTTGCACGAGAGCTAATCACTCTTATAAACTTTTTTTTTAAATCTTCAAAAATTAACTGTTTTAAGCATTCTTTTTTTATTAGAGTAGAAAGCGACGGGAACAGTTTATCAAAGGATATTGTAGAAGCAGAGACTCTTGAACTTTTTAAATCAAGATTGAAATCATTTTTAAAATTATAAACATTAGATAGATTTTCTTCGTTTTTATTTATGTACATAATTTTACACATTTTACTCTTAATTATTTCTCCAAACTCTCCTTTTCAAAATTTTTGAATAAAGGAGTATGACAACAGAAGCACGGTAACATGGATTCTATTTGTTTATATTTTTATTTTATAAAGTAACAAAAACATGTTTATGACACCATCTATACCATCGTCCTCTGATAGATCTTAACTAAGAACCAATCAAAATTACATGCGAGAATAATTTGACTTTTATTATATAAAACAGTTTATTCGCTAAAGCCAATTCACCTCTAAATCAAATGATTCCGAGTCTTTCAGTAACGAAGGTCAGGTCCGTAGCCGTTATGAGGCAACCGAGGCATTTTTCTCAGCGTTTTGTTGTTTTATTTTGTCGCTTCGGTTGGTTTACTTTTTAAAGGGGAAAGTAAAACACTGCGAAATACCTAGGAAAAGAATATGACAATGGACATTGCATCAGTCATAATCCTTTTCTGGCTAAGACTCTATAAATCAGGCTGTTTGTATGCAGCAAGCCACACATATCAGTGTTATGAAGTCACTTAACATTACAGCTGATCCCTGTTTTTTTAAATTATAAATGAAGTAATTACCGCCTACTCAGGTAAATATGCGAAACACCGAAAAACTTCTCGTCAAACCACTCGTCTGCAAAATAGTTTCGCCGCGCCCACCAATCGAATTTTTCCAATATAACGTAATTGCTATCAGGCTATATTGCTACTGACACACATATGTGCTTAACACTTGAAAAAAATATATTTAGACAAATTAAAGTCGTGCGATGATTGTTGCAACGGCGAAAGCAACCCTCGCGCGACTTAAACTTGTCTTACAAGGTTGTCATTTGACTCACTCGATTGAGACAATTGAGAACTAACTCTTTTTTCCGGTTCGATGTGTTCTTTCTCAGTCCAAAAGATGGAGATAAAAATTAACCTAATAAAGAATTGATGTAGCCGGTACACCTGTTGAAGGCGTTTTCATCCCAAGACTAACCTTCCAAGTCACCACACATTTTTAAGGACTTTATGAAAAGAGAATTTCTTTCATCTGATTATTTACGCTGAACCTTCAACACAAGTTGTGAACAATACAAACAAACGTAAAGTGATCGAAAATTAAACTTTAAAACCACGAAGCAGGGCTAATTTGTTTATCCTGGTTTAAGCTCTGATCTTTCATTAGCGAACTTACACTCGTTGTTTAAGAGACCTGTTGGTTAACAGTGTCTGTAATAAACAGAAGAATTAAACTTACTGTAAACATCACCGATTTGTTGTTGACTCCCGTCAACCGTGTCATCTGTTACTCGCAAATAGAAGCCGTGGCGGGAGATTAAGCGCGTCTTTCGGGACACGTTTGTAGTGAGCTGAGGAGAAGTCATGGCCGGCGCTGCGATCTGGCTGTACACAGTTTCAGGCACAGCCTTTCACTTTCAAAGGTGAATATGCAAAGCCGGTTTATTGGTGCAGATCTAACATATTCCTCCTAGCCGTCAGAGTTGTCCAATTCATTTTCTGTGCATTACTTCAGTCACCAAAATAATAATCAAGGGACCTTCCCACGAAATTGTTTTAACCGCTATGTCTACAACCGTTTGCATCTGTAACCCTAGGTGGTAATTAGAATACCTTGAATAACAATTAAGAGCTTTTTCTGCGGTGTTTAAAACAATAGCTTTTCTTTTGCTGGTTGATTTGCATGTTTCATCAGTTGACCAGCCATGCGTGTTAGTGTTGGGGCAAAACGGCGCTGGCATTTCAATTAGCTGCAAAAATAGTTCACAGATAACTGTGACTTTAAGAGGACACTTAGTATATTGTGCATGAGTTGATATCGATGACATTACCTTAATTTTTAAGGGGCCTCAACCTTGGTAAGCGGTTTGTGCTGTTTGAACGCTAAGTTAGGAGAGTGCGAATCTCCCGCTCACCAGAAGCTATGTGTCGTCATAAAAGCATCACGTCAAACGTTAGCATGAAGGGGGTGCCTGGGTAATAGTATTTCATGACAGCTTTGCCTTTCGGTCTCTTTCTGAACAAGACTTGTCCACACCAGGGGAGTCGAGAAAGGAGTGCTGAAATCTCTGTTAATAAATGGCTAGCTCCGTGAGCGGGCAAGATGAACCAAATCCTTCGCTGTGATTGGCTATTCGAGCAGGAAAGATGGCGCTATTTGACCCGCTCGGGAATTTTCGTCGTGTCCCGGCGGCAAGAAAAATTTCCCCGAAATCCATATAATAAATCTTTATTAACCAAGCTTGGCCTCGTTCGTTTGGTGCAAGTTTATTGATCTCGACTCCGTGTAGGTCCATAAGAAAGAACTTAGCCAATGTTTAGCTCTTATTAACCGAGCAGGAGGTCTGTATGGGGGAGTCGTGAGTACTGACCGAATGCAGTGAGGTCTGTACACACGACCGAGGTCAAGATTGACTAAGCTCGGTTAATATTATAAAGATGTTTATTATATGGCGCAGACAAGAACAATCTAATTCGTTGAATGAGACTGGTTCAGTACTAACTGACGTTTCGCTAGCGAATGGCAATAAGCTGAATTTAATTCTACCAACTTTACCTTTTTTTCTCATCAAGCTTTTAGGCACTGCCGTAAATAAATATTGTTACATGAAAATAGTCAATGATTTTGAATTTTAGTTTCCGCGAAAACTCGTCAGTTTTGAAACCGAGGCAAAAGGAAATGGCCTACTGTCAGCTATCAGCTAAACCCCGTTATGCCCTGACACGAGCATGCGCACATTCCCCGATAGTGATCAAGGAAGTTGCCACATCTCGTTCCCAGAGTCTTCG
Source organism: Micromussa lordhowensis (assembly GCA_964020085.1). Taxonomy (NCBI): domain Eukaryota; kingdom Metazoa; phylum Cnidaria; class Anthozoa; order Scleractinia; family Lobophylliidae; genus Micromussa; species Micromussa lordhowensis. The sequence goes on from OZ026604.1 coordinate 22,120,815, forward strand.
TTCCCCTTGACCAGCGGTCGGAAAACGAGAGCTCTGGGAGCAACCATTCAGGCATGCGCTTTAGATGCAGACTGGATGGGCAGAATTCGGTTATTTTCTTTGTTTTTCAAACTGGTTGCTTCCAGAGCTCTGGGAACGAGATTGGGAAGTTGCGCGATAGGAAACATGGAAGTTGCGCGAATGGAGATTAGGAAAGTGCTGACCACTGACAGCGTCAAAATTAAAATTCAAGAAGTGACAAATAACAAAGCATGAAACCAAATGAGAAAAAAATCATCCCGTCCATTAAGCGTCTTAGTTTGGTCTTAGTTGTCTTAGTATAATAGATACACTTGTAACGAGCGCGCCTTCGCTTTAGGCTCACTGATGTTATTTTAGCAGCGTGTATCACTTTATTTTTTCGGACGTTGGTAACTTTCTTTCTTCTGTACCCTGATTAATTAATCAATCGATGACCTAGTTGTCTCGCAATTTGTTTTTGTTTCTGTTTGTTTCTTTCCTGTTTAGACTGGAACTCGTTGCATTTTCGGATCCATCTCACCGGAAGGAGTTGATTTAATCGCACTAGATTGTCTGGGGATGCTATTTCGAATTAATTACCAGGAGGGCGCGGTGGCCTCATGGTTAGTGCGCTCGACTCCGGACCGAGCCCTGGCCGGGAATATAGTGTTGTGTTCTTAGGCAAGACACTTTACTCTCACAGTGCCTCTCTCCACCCAGGTGTATAAATGGGTACCGGCGAATTTAATGCTGGGGGTAACCCTGCGATGGACTAGCATCCCATCCTGAAACAAGGATAAGCTCCGGCCCGATGAGACACTAGGCTCGTATGCAGAGTTACCTTTTACCAGGACTGGGACAGGACTAGCCAGGATTTTGATTTCAGTTTTGTAACTTCTCGCTGTTTATGGATTGTCTAGATGAAAGAAGCTTGCTACGTCACGATTTGCGCATCTTGAAAAGTTCAACCTAAATTTTAAAAACGTTCGTCGTTTGTAATCCGCGTCAATTTTCTCCATCCTTAAGGCGGGGTTACACGTGAAGGCTGTTTTGACGTCGCTTAACATGGCCTTTCTGCCAATATCTCGGTCACGTTTCAAGCGACACTAAATCAGTCTCTGCTTATCTCATTAACCACTGTTTCAGTGGCGGTTTTGTGTAAATTTTTGGATGATTTTTGGGCATTTTAAGAAAGAGATATTTTTCTCAAAGGATAGGTTAAATTGAGGAAAAAGTGAAATGTTGAAGATTTGATGGATTTGGAAAATTGAAATTTGAAGTGAAGAATTAGTAGACGGATACCAAACAGTCCCCTAGCAGCCTGGGGCTCTCTTTTGTGGGGGTCAACTGTCTGGTAGTGTTTTCAACCCATCTTAATCCTAACAATTTCCTTTTTTATATCACTTCAAATTTAACTGTTTCTTTATGGTTTATCATTAACTCTTTAGTGTTTTTTCATCTTATCGGGTTTCCTTCATTAAAGAGGTAATTATGTACGTGCCCAAGATAACTCCGAAATACCGTGATTAATAGCCCAATAAAGCTAACCCAGAATTAGCGAGAATATTGATTTCAGTTTTGTAACTTTTCACTGAGGTTTTCTGTTTATATTGTTTGCCCTTTAGTTTTGAATCTGACTAATCTAAAACTACACACAAACACAAGCAGTGAAAAACGTAAATTTTTACATGAGAAAAATAAATACTTTGATAAATTTTGAATCCTGGGTCCCCGGCTTTCGAACAACCCGGCCCAGACTACGCTGTTTCTTCTAAGCAGTTGGGACTGAGAAGGAGTATGAGTGAAAATCCAGAAAGCGTTTTATTATCGTATGAAGTTGTCCTTCAGTAGCACTGATTTCGGAATAGATTAACAAGATGATTCGATTGAGGCCTTGAGCTACTGCATTCTTGAGCATTCCCTGACTATGCCGTAGAACGGCGAAAGCTTGGAATTAAAATACAGTAGCTCAAGGCCTCAATCGAATCAACCATAGTTAGTCGAGGGAAATCCATTTCCCTCGACTAACTATGAATCAACTTACCGTATTTATCCATTTTATTATCATATAGCGCTCTATAGTTTTACCATCTTAATTTGAGACTAACAAACAATGTGAGGAGAACTATTTGACACCATTTCTTGCCTGCCTCTTCAGTTAGTAAGGAACTTTTTAGCACTTCATTGACGGCTGAAGCTCAAACTGGGGCAGTAACGCCATTTTTCGTTTCAGGAAACAAAGCCACGCTAGTTTTGTTTCTGGGTGTTGAAGCGGAACAATGAATTTTAAATATTGCTTTAATATCATAAAGGAAAATTGAGTATTGCTTCAAGAGCATGCATTAAGGAACATTGAATATAAAGTACTTCGTTTTTACTTCGTTTTTTAGCTCAGAAACAAAGAATTTCTGTCACCGTGAAACAGATCAGCACGACATAAGCTAACACGAAATGCAAATTACTCAAGGGCTTTCGGTTTAATAAAAACCGAAGTAAGAAAATCGCTTGTAAATAGCTCTTTTGTCTGTCATGAAGCGTAAATAACCTGATTCTCGGTGGGGTGGGGGGGGGGGGGGGGGGCTCCCAGAAATATTACGTGGGGCTTGCGCGGCCAGCTTACCAAAATCCTTACCCTATTTATGACCTATATCTGCGATTTTCCCTACCCTATTTATGACCTAACCAAAAATTCCATACCCTATTTAAGACCTGACCCTTACTTAAATCCCTAGTTCAGATCTGCCTTTAATTAGGTATAAAGACAATAGGCTGCAAGGCTGATACTACGTGAAAAACGTTTCGAGACACCAACAGCGCTTATCGTATGCGGTGCCTTGCAGTTCATCATCATCATTGTCCTCATTACACCTCAGGGGGGTGTGTAAGGCCGCGGGCCTTGCAGTTAGTCACTCACTTATAATTAGCTACCTAGTTCAGACCGATGTTAAAGGCATTGTGAAGGCTTGGTTAGTAGTAGTTTCGATTCGTCATGAAAAAGTAGCTTCATGCCTTCTTCTAAAAAAACATCAGTTCAAGACTAGAAAGCAAAAACCATACCCTATTTGAGACCAAAATGGTCAAAATCGCTATCCTATTTATGATCAAAACGGCTAAATATAACATAACTCTTTGGAGCAGCACATCTATATAGCCATATAAGGGAGTAACACCACCCTCCCCCTCCCCCCCGGGCCTGATCAACGACGACCTCTTCCGGGCGTTAATCGTTCGTTCATTGATTTGACATGGTAATTATATGGCAAAATGAAAGAAGAGTTCATTGAAAGGAGTTTATTACTTTTATAAAACAGCCTGGCTAATATCAGTACAACTTTTAAGGTCGTCTAAGCTAGAAACTAAACTAACGACATTATAAATATGACCCAGTGGGGAGCAAACTCGCGAATACCGCGAAGTTATATATAAATATAATTTACTAAGTCTGTTTCCCAGAATAGAAAATATTTTCGCTCAAATTAGACACGACCTAAAGTAAACGTTAGAATAAATAAAATAAAACTAGACACGCTCCGGAAATTCCAGCCAAATTTGAAATATTCTCCTAGAAAGCAGTTGTCGCTTTATCTCTCGCATCTGAGTAAAGTTGACTCTTTCATTTTCCTTCTTTTCAAATGTCTGATTCTATACGAGATCTACCGCTTTTTATCAGAACACAAAAACGATAAGGCTGCTTCAAAAATGCGGGAAAAATCAGTAACCTTACGTTAATTTAGCGAGCCAGCGAAAAAGGTCAAAAAAGAAGCCCAGATTTTATCATACAAAGAAAAATAAATATAGATTTCAAAATATACGTTTATATATACATTCTCGTTGGCGGCTAAATTAAGCAGTTTTTAAAGCAACAATAATTCATTTTGGTATAGTCATTATAGAAATGTTGGCAAAGAACTTTACACATTTTGTTAAAAGTACAAATCTTCATTTTATGCGGTATATTGCATCTTAAAACCTCTGTAACAGGGTCACCAAACTGGAGGGGATGAGGCTGAACCCATTTTCCGTATTATTGATGTCTGCCATTGAGGTCCGTACCATGGATGTGTTTGTATTTAATATAGTGGAAGCTGTAAGGATACCGAAAGGTTCTGCTTAAATTTCTGTTTCAATCAAAGTAAGTACAAAGAATAACCGGAGGCGAAACCGAACATCCTTTACAACCAGTTACAGAACGACTGCACAAAAAACGTACAATTTCAACAACTTAACGCGTTTGTATATTAACGCGTTGATATCAAGTAAATTGAGTTCAGTGGCAAACTACGCCGAGATCGAAGTCACGGTGAATTCTTTTTTTCTTTTAGAAACATCGCATTTCCAATGGTGCAAATATTTGCATATGTACTATTAAAATCCTCTATTCTTTTGTCTGTTCGTCTTTTGACATATAATAACTCCAGTTCTATTCGAGAATTGTTTATACATTTTGCAATGTATTCTTTAAAGAAAAAAAAACTGATCTAAAGCGATACTTAGTAAAAACCTTAACAACCGTACTTTAAATATCTTTTCTGGCGCGCTTAAACGTGCTAAAAACACCTGCTTTTTAAAATAACTTTCCGCTAGCCAAAGCTGTCAGCACAAGCAAAGTTCGACAGCAAGGCTTTTCAGCCAAGCGTTTTCCAATCGAAATTCGACAAATACCCTTTCGTAGGGTGTTTCTCTCAAATATTTTTAGGTCCAGAAGCAATCCGTTTATTAAAGTCACGAAAGCACGTCGTTTGTAGCAAAAGCTAAACACGACTAATTTATACAAAAACCTCTTTCTCTTCGGCATAACCGGCTGTATTCAAGTTAAGCGTTTCTTGAAGCTCGTAACTTCCCTCGTTTCGTTTTTTAAGACGATGAACTAAGAAAACAAGCAAGATTACCGCGCAAGCAGCACCAGCGAGCAGGGCCACAAGAATTTCGATCGTGACAAACCCAAATAAAGTTTTTCGGCCTTCGTTCTCTTCCTTTTGATCCAGTACATCGCCGTCGCCTTTTGTGGTAGTTTCAATTGTCGTGGATTGTTCGGTTGCAAGCCTTGTGGGATCTACAATCGTCGAGCGAGTAATAACCAAAACACTGAAACTTGTAGAAGCTACCACTTGAGATGACAACAACGGCGAACTTTTTACGGTCGCCGCGTCGATTGTATTGACAGCTCTCATATGTGGAGTGCTGTATAGCGGATTAGTAACAACAGTATTGCTTGAATTCCCATCACTTCTCGTTGTAGGAGCTATATTAATCGTGGCATTACCCGAGGGAGTGTTAGTCACAAAACCCGTCACCGTGGCCGACACGTTCGCTGAAACGGTTTGACCCAGCGCACGTGTTGTGGTGCCGGTTAAGTTTCGCCCACTGCTCGAGTTTCTTTGCACGTTCAATTTTTTTTCATCATTTCCGTCAATAGGAGCTGATGGTTCATCACTCTGTATATATTCTCCTTCGTCGCCAGTTCCCAGACCGTCTGTTTCTTTCTCTCCATTTTCATCCTCAGAAATGTAACCGGCTGAATATTTTTCCGTCTTGCCATCTGTTTCCCTTTTTGTTCTGATTTCGACGTACGGTTCGTTAGGAAACTCTTCGTCTAAAGTCACAATTTTGTTTTCCTCTCCGCCTACCTTATTTGTCTTTTCTTTGAGTGCAGCATTCTCGGATCCAATTTTAGCGGCGTTCCCTTCAAAACAACCATAAATTACCAGATTGAACATGACAAATCGAAAGAACTTCATGATAAATTCCACTCAGGCGACAGACAGTGCTGTAGGTTTGAGTTTTAAACACAATAAAAAGGGTCAATTCATCGTTTGTGCACGCTCTCTTAATCCCGCTCTTTGCCAAATGTCAGTCAGTTCTGTAACAAAAGCCTGATTTGTCTGCGCAGACGAGAGCGGTTCGGCAGTACGTGGTTCGAGAGTTCGTGTGTGTGTTGTCAACTTCCTCTCGCGAAATTGCCCTCTTTAGCCTTGGCGCGTGTTTACATTCTGCGGTTACCTGCTGTGACTGTCAGAGCGAAAAATTGTCTGGGCGAAAGCGAAGTGTAACTCAATAGCTTCGGCATCGTTCACATAACAATAGAGAACGTTTTCAGTTGTGCCTTCACAATGGACAACCTGAATTTATCATTTTGCTGTCAAAATAATGACACGTCTTTTTCATGCTAACACCTGAATTGGGCGGGTATAGAAACTTCTTTTTTATGTTAATTTATTGTTCTAGTGCCAAGAGACTTTCATAATTTAACGGAATCTTTCAATATATTTATTTTCAGTTTCTAAAAATCACTAACTTCTCTTGCTCTCAAGGGTTTTTTTCTTTTACATGTAAAACAAATCTGCTTTCACAGCGCTATTAAAATTTAAAATCACGTTTTTCTACGGTACCATCGCGGAAAAAAAAATTAAACAATTCTTTGGATTTATTTGTATCACAAATGGTAAAAACCTTGAGGTTACTATGGAAAGGAAAACTCCGGGAAAAAATTAAAATTCCTTTGAAATAATGCCAAGGCATATTGATTGTGAGTTTGCATTTTAAATGGCCGGCCAAAAACAATTAAACCCCTTCGAAACTTTACCTCATTTGTAGATCTTAATAAAATGTTCACAGTTCCTTTAAAATTCAATCTCGTGCCAAAGCCGCAAAAATTGTAAATAATTTATGCCATAGTTTGTTTAGACTTTAGCACCACTAAATTATTCTGAATCTGTGATTTTATGTTATCAATTCATCGTAAAAGGCATTTAATTTTCATGACAGTTCCTTTTTTCGTCATTTGTTTCATTTTGTGCTAAGGGGTTTTTTTAAAATAAATTGGCAGGATCAATAATTTACGTAGTTCTTAATTTCGATGTGTGTTGGTCACATTTGAGATTGAAGTCATCTGCCCGCCAGACTGCATGACAGCAAACCTAACATGACAAAAATGTAAATAAAAGCCTCTGGCGCGCCGAGTGGACTTTTGACGCCAATTTGCTAAATTCTTCACTTTCGTGCCAATTAAAAAGCGCGGTTTATTCATTGGCTCGGCAGAACTGCTTGAAGTATTTGAACCAATCAGAGCAAAGTATTTTATTTTTAATTTTTACAGTCCACGCTACGTTCGTGATCGCATAGTCTTTATTTCTCTGTTAATTTTACAGGGACTCTGTCACGGAGTTTCCATTAATTTTGGCCACGTGCAAAATTACCCGCTTTAAATTGAAGGAAACCTGAAAACAGTAGTTTACAGAAAAACACCAAAGAGATAATAATAAACCATAAAGGAGGAAGGATGGTTAAGGATGGAGAAGATTAACACGGATTACAAACGACGAACTTGAAAAATTTAGGACAACCTTTCAAGATGCGCGAACGGGTTTAAATCAGTTACATAGCCAATTCCCACAGCTTTCTCTTCAACGGCGATTTTTACTTTGTTTCTTTAATTTACTGACATTTTTTTAGGAAAACGTGCATAATTGATTGGTAGTGCAAGCAGGCCAAATTAGGTGGTAGATGTCATTCGAAAATCGAGTCCGTTGAAAAAGTCACGGAATAAGATCTCTGTCGCATCGATTAGTCCAGACCATATGAAAACTTCATTGAAATCTGAGATCTGCAAAGCTTAGAAATTGCCCGAGATCGGTTTTAGCTCATGGTTGAGAAATCACCAAAAAAATTAAATTTATCTGAAATCTGAGGTTAAGTTCACACTTGATGCACGGCACCAGAGCACGATTATGCGTATAGACCTTTCTTCCAAGCACTCACACCAGAATTAGAACACAATACACGTGCCCGGGTTTAACGTTTTGACCTTGTACACGCGCACTAAATGGTACTACGGTACTTGGAGTACGCAGTGTCTGAACGCATCCCTTTTTTATGTTGCTGTCCTCAGCTTCCGGTATTCCCCATACCGACGAACCTCGTTCCCAGTGTCTCTCCTCTTCTCGTACCTCTCTTGCTTCACAACATGTCCTCACCTCTGAAATTACCGATTATCGTTAATTGTAAAGTCCTCCTTGAATTTACGATTATCGTTAATTTAGAACACTGTTTCCAAGGACATTTCAGAAAAGAAAAAAAAATCATATTATTTGGAGCGGATTTGAACCCGGAACTATCCGGCGCTAGGAAAGACTACTTACCACTAGACCACTGAAGCACAAGACGACGGTAACGGTATTTAACTAAATATTTAATAGAATCTTGCATAGAATATCACTGATCTACACTGATTAGGCCTAAGCGCAGATTTCAAATGGTTAGCTTTTTGTTAAGGTTTGGTGATCGACCTTTTCCATTCACTTTCTAAAATTATTTTTTAGCGAGTAATGATATATGCTTACTGCAGGATGTAGAATAAGCGCATGAATTATATTGTTTAAAAATCGAGGTTTGTCCAACTGGTCTAATGGTTAGAAGACAGGATTACAAAGCGAACAATCCCAGGTTCGAGTCCCGCGTCCAGACACTTGGGTTTCCTTTTAAACAAGATATGTTCATTTCCCAGAATTCCTATCAAACTGTGAGTGTTCTAAATTAACGATAATCAATAATTCAGAGGAAATTAGGAATTGTCGATAATCGGTAATTTCAGAGGTGAGAATGGGTTGCCCCGGAGGGGGAAGAAAGTGAAGACGTGGTAGTAGAGCGAGTGAAACCTGGCGCAGACCCGTAGAGGAGGAAAGGACAGCCCTGGGTTTTGTGTTGTGGATCGAGGCAGTAGTCTTACACGTGACCGAGTGGCATGGCGGCCCATTCCCTCCGGGTTCATGGCAAAAAGTGAAACCAGTCGAAAAAAGGTTATCTTGGCTTAAAGATGATTTCCTGTCCGTACTACGCACTCTCGAGAGGTTGTTTTCGTTGTTTGTTTTGCCTCATGTAAGACATCACAAAATGTAAACATTTCCCAACCACTTACATGAAATAAATTCAAAGTTTCATAACAACCTCAATTATAGATGCGAAGCGGTCGAAGCTCAATGCTTCGTTCTTCTCATATCACTTGATGAAACAACTTCGCAGCTGTAAAACTCAATCGAGCTGCTGGAAAAAGAATTTGAAAGGCCTCAAAGATAAGGTATGTGGCTCGTAACGAGTAACATCGATTCGCATTCCATCGAGTGGGAACTTATAATATTTACAACCAGAAGGGTGCTGAGACTGTGCAGTACGGACTGGAAATCATCTTTAAAAAACAGGGACTCAGATAAGCGGGCATTTATTGCACTCTTTTGGGAAATGCAGTGTGTGGACAACAGAAACAGGCCTTAACAGAAATAATCTACTGAAAATCTTACGCAGATATGAAATAAAAGGGAGAAGAGACGCCGTTCCTCATACAGTACTCAGCTCAACACTCATTTGACAAAGAATTCTTTTTTACATTGGTGCGAAGAAACCTTATGAGGATGGCCTGGACCAAACAGTACCATAAACACTTGCGGTCCTACGTTCGTCCCAGGCTCTCTCGTCCCAGGCTCTCTAGTCTTTGCTGTTTGGTAAAGTCAACCAATTCCCTTGTCTCTTAGTGAAATAAGTAAAGTACGTAGAGGATGCTATCGTCATTTTGAATCGTTGAAATAATAATATGACGTTTATTGAACAAAAACTGATAATATGCTTATTTATATTCCATTTATGAACTTTTCAGTTGGAATATCGTGTCTACATGTTATTCATATGAAAAAAAAAACTAGGATTGTCAACATTGGACTCTGCCAACGACCTGGTCTAATTATTTCTAAGCAGCACATAGTCCTATTTCCTTTCTAAGCGTATCTATAACAAAATTCTCGATCGTGATTGGTTCTCCGCAAGCCTGTTTGTCACGTTATAGGTCATTTCCGAGTTCCCTTGTGCCTCTGTTTCAAAACGAGTCTAAGTGCAAAACCTTTCAAATGAAAATGAGTTTGATTTGCATGAAAATGAACCTGTAGGCGGAACTCATTTTCATATGAATGGTTTCGCACGAAGACACAGAGGCAATAGGTAACAAGGAAATGGCTTATTGGCTGGCGATAACGTGGGTGTTCAATTATAGGTATCGAATTACAAGTTTATATAATTGGATACCTATAATTGGATGCCTTCGCCATTCGCACGTCCATTACGCGCGCTTTAATAGCTTCCTCAGTGTTTCCAATCTCGTTCTTAGAGTCTTAGTTCCCCTTGACCAGCAGTCGGAAGACGGGAGCTCCGGGAGCAACCATTTCAGGCATGCGCCATAGATGCAGACTGCGCAGTGAAACTGGATGGGCAGAATTCGGTTACTTTTTTTGTTATTCAAAATGGATGCTCTCAGAGCTCTCGTTTTCCGACCGCTGGTCAAGGGGAACGAAGACTCTGGGAACGAGATTGCAGTGTTTCCTACAGTTTTTAGAACTTACGAAAAGCGTTACAAACGTTTTCGCTCAAAAACGTTCTCCAAAGACATTTCAAAATTTGTTATAGATAGGATTAATTCAGTAGTAATTGGACCTCGTGTCGTACAATTCAGAGAGTAATCGTGCTCAGAATTTCAAATCGTCTGATTTTGAACTGCTCGCGCTATTAATCCCTTTATTAAATCCATTTTGAAATCACTGGTTATCCTTGTAATCTGATTGGTTCTCAGCGGTGCGATTTATTCACGAATCGCACTATCTTTTGCTCTAAATCACATCTTGGGGCACGTAGTTCCCGGTGTTGTGGTCTGGCCTTGTCTCTTGGGTTGGTGCTTTACATAGGGATAACCTCATGCACCTTTCCCCCTTGGACAGAATTGTCCAAGAAAAATTGCTATGACTATGACTATCTTTTTCTCAGCCAATGAGAGTGGGACAGTAAAACAAACAACCAATCAGATTTTAAGGCTTTTTTTAAACTCACCAATCACATTGCAGGAAAATAAAAGACAAAAAAAGCCATTGTTTGGCAAATTTGGCAACTTGGTTCAATAAATGTTGGTCCTGACCAAAATCTTGTTCCTGTATTTAGGCTATTAAATTGTGCGATTTAAAAATGGATCTAATAAAGTGGTAATTGAACTTCGGGTCGTGCAATTTTGGTCTGAAATCATACTTGTGATTTCAAATTGAACTCGCGCTGCGCGCTCGTTCGATTTTGAATTCAGACCAAATTGCACTCCACTCAGTTCAATTACCGTTATTAAACAATTATTGGATGAGGTTGAGCATGATATGAACTTGGCATGATAAATGCAATATCTGCAGCAGATATTGCATTTATCATGTCAAGTTCACTAGCTATTGTGAATTGATTGAATGCTCTTGACCAATCAGAGTTTTCATAGTGAGTCTGATGTATAATAAAAATTGTTATTTGTTGTATTACCTACTGTACGTGAAACAAATGATCGTATAATTTCGGGTTGTGATATAATTACAGTCAAAACTATCTAAAGCGTGTTACACCCGCACTACATAAAAATAGATATTTAAAAAACAAAGATATGCTGTAAGAAAAAATAATTCTTTCTCAATAAATAATCACTATTACCCAGCAAACATTTGAGTAAGAGACAAAATTGGCTAATTATACTTAACTTGACCAGCATTAACGTTAACTTTTAGTGGAATGAGCAAACTACAACGCAGGTTATCTATTTTAGTAATTTTGAGAAGATATTATACATCCCTAAGTGATTCGAAGCCCACCAGGTTTATGTATAGCCCTCAACGCTTAACACCGGTTTCTGTTGGATGAAGCGACTTGGAGTATCGTTATGATGCTGATCGTGTGGATCCAACTCGACGAAGATCATCGTTGGGGCATATTCCTGAATCAAGGTTGATTACAAGACCAGTTTGATGAATATGAAGAATGTGTTAGTTTTAGTGATGCCTCCTTCATACCACTGCATAAGCCAGTACTTCACTTATGCTGCTTATTTCGTCCACATCAGCTGTCCCCGTTTCCTTTCCTTTCGTTTGTCTGGGGTCATTATCAGTAGCTACCACCTCGTCTGTCATTTCACTAACAGGCGCTAAGCAATCATGTGACAATTGGGGCGTCGTTCTTCCATTGGTTAAACCGAACGTGGCGCCATGATTTATGTGACCCTGGTCTTGACTCAACTGGGTGTCTGAGGTGCCTTGATTAGGCGATGATCCCGGATGTGCGACGTACTCCTCAACTGTTTCGTGATTGGTCGCTACGGTGTTTATTTCTGGTTTGAAAAATATGATGTACAGTTTAGGGATAAAAACACAGCCCATGCAGGCAAACACGGCGAAGAACAACGTGAAAGCGACCACAAGGATTCGGTTGTTTCCCGCAACAAAGCGATAAGTCGGAATGAAAGCTACGAGAAGGATGCAGAGGGCAATGGTGGAGAAGCTCATTGACTTTGCCTCGTTGAAGTTGTCCGGTAAACGCCTTTCGCGGAAGGCCAACAGAGTTGCCAGCACCAGAACAACAATAGGAAAGCAAAAAGCGATGATATGTGAGGCAGGAAAGTCTTCGTAACACTCAAGCAACCGAGTGTTGTCGTCCTGATTTTCATAACGAGCCAAGGACAGTGACGTCGCCTGCCAAGCGATGATCAAAACAACTTGAAGCAGAACTACCACGCCCACCTCAAGGAGTTGTAAATACGCCGTGCGCATGTCCGTCAGATGCGAAACCGCTGACTGGAGCAACTGCGTTACAGTCTTTGACTTGGCAAGGAAAAAGGCTGCGTAAAACACCAATATGATGAGAAGTAGGACACTTGCCGCGATACAGGAACCATCAGTTGGTTTTATAGTCACTTGTGTGATGGTCATGATAAACGACAAGTACAGTGTGATAAAAAACAAGATCAACAGGTATGGACTCGAGTCCATAACAACAGGTGTGTTCCGTGCACGGAGGAAAATAACTGCCACAGCGGTCACGACAACTATGCCAACACAGCTTACAGTTATAATGGAAATTCCGGCGGGATCCGAGGACTTTGTATACACTACTTCACGTAAGATGCATTGTGTTCTCTCAGCATTCGCATAATGCGTATCATCGCAGAGCGTGCAAGACAGAGAACCCGACATAAAGCTGACCGTGCCCTTCTCACATTTTTGACAGTTCCAGCAGCATTCTGATTGGCCGACGACTCGTTCGCCGGGTTGACAATCACGAAAGCAGGTCGACAGTGGTTTTCTTCCAGAATTCCACTTGATCTTAGTTTCATTAACACTGAAACTTGATTGTTGGTTATTTTTACTCCAATAACCCACGTCAACATATTGAAAACGGTTGTCACTGGTCAGCTGAAGATTCCTTATTACATAGTCACTGGCAATTCGCTCACCATCTTTGTCAAATTGGACCTTGTTGTAATCAACTCCCAGAAATTCGACGCTTGACGAAAACTCGAACAGCGTCTCTGGTGTTATGGGCAGGCTTGCATTCGGACACCGTCGCAGAGGCCGCGATGCATTGCAAGTTAAAATATCGTGCATGGCGTGAGCGATAACGAAAACAGCGTCTATAACATTTGCAACGAAGTCTTTGCCAAGTTCGTGGTCAGGGGGGAGCACTGCATCAAGATTACATGTCCTCTTCAGTTGTAACGGTTCAGAGTTTGAACTGACAGCCGCGTTTTGGGGAGCTTCACAATTCAAATGTTCCTCCAAGTATCTAGTAAACCACGGGTTGTTCTGCGACTGCGCATCGCGAATCGACAATTCTCGAACAAACCTTTCAAACTCCTGCACTTGCTTGGACCTTATTGAGAAACTAAACAGCCCCTCTAACATAGCCTTGCTAACGTTCGTGTTGGCTAGCTCAGAACTAAGTGAATTCCACCCATCGCTCGTCACCCATGTGCGATCTGTGAGCTCCATTATTTCCGCCTGTTTCAACAATCTTTCTCCCTGTTTGAAGTAACTGAAAGCAACCACAACTTGAGCTCGTTCTGTGTTTTTTAATCGAAATAGAGTGTCCTCGATTTGCCGATCAGAGTTCGGCGAGCCAAATGCAATGTATTCGTCATTAGCAATGCACACACTCAGGTTCTTGGCAGCGGTTTTGAACGCTGCAGCTCCCATTTTGCCGTAGTCGTCGTCGCTTGCGATTAGAAACACGTAATTCCAGTGAAAGTGATGAACAAATTCTGCCATTGCCTGAGCTTGATATTCGTCGGAGGGCACAGTTCTCAGAAATGAGTTATAGCGGGTCTTGTCGCCAAGAATACGGCTCGTTGAGGCATAGCTGATCTGAGGTATACCGTACAAACCCAGTAATCTCGCAACAGGAATGGAAATCCACGAGACGGATGGTCCTATTACAGCAGAAATTTGCTTATCGCCCGGCCGTGCATAACTGACGTTTTGACAACAATCATCGTGGCCTTTGCAAATCGAATTGGGACGATATTTCGACACGATTTGAATTGCGTAACTCATCGATTTCGGGATGCTCTCGCAAGTGTTCTCGATTTCGTAACCAATGGTTTTGTTTGGTAAAAGTGAAGTCGAATTGTTGATCTTTTTCACTGCGTAGAGCATTGCCATCATCCATGCGACGCCATTCGAAGACAAACGCTCGCATTTTCCGCCGTCTTGCGATGTTATCGGAAATAGCCCTTTTAGCATTACATCTCCATTTTTCCAAATCCACTTGTGTTCATCATCGTGTTTATGAAATTGCTGCTGATATGTAAATGGAAAGAGAGAGACGAAGAAAATAACACACCAGCAAGAGCTCCACATTGTCTCGAATCCGCACGTAAATGTTCTGTTCAAAGTTGTGAATTTTCCATTGGTGAAATTAATTGCTCCGAAAGATGGAGATTACATCGGGTGAGCAATGTTTTTTTAATTTTTCCGGTCGACTCGCTCAAGTACAGCTGTTTTTAGGCACGGAGTTCGAACAATAGAAGTGAACAGATATTCAGAACTGTCATGTCATCTGATGAAATATTCTGCGACCGCCTTCGGAAATATAGTCATCTGTAATTGCATGTAAAATGCGATGAGTTGATTAACCAACGCACATTGCTAATCTTTTTGCTAATGTTCTAAAAAAAATTAACACTCAAAGGAAATGGTCCTTTCACGTTTTATAGAGCAGCGAGCTGATGACTAATTAAATGCAAAATTTGAATAGTCAAAAATTCATTGCTTTTAAAGAAGGCAAACTCCCCAGTGTCAATAGCAACCGAATTACGTCGATCTGCGTCGACATAATGTAAATATTGACTACAGTATTTTTTTTAATCTAAATCAACCCAGGACTGCAACAGAAACAAAACACACAGAAACATTTTCGAGGATAATTTGCGTTAGCGATGAATCGTTTGTGTTTATCACAAAGACAACCAAGTCAAGCCGTTCAAGGATCGTCAAGGATTGATAGGATTTAACTACGCCATTTTTTGTGCTTTTGTTACTCATTGTTCTACGTTTTTCTTCCCACTTTGATTAAACACAGCCATGACAACATGCCAAAACAACCTTCTTAATTCGCGATGTACGTGCTATGATTAGTATGAATTTTCGTGAAAGGATTAAACAGACCCTAAACAGCAGTTGACATTTTTGTTCAAGGAACATACGCTTCAGCGAAAATACTAACGGACCCCTCAGTCTAGCGTCTGAATTTCATTACTTTATAATTACCACTGAAAAAAGTGAAAATAAAATAAATACAGTGAGCTTAACATCAATTATACGTGTGTATCTAAAACCTGCGACTCGCCTGAATTCACTTGCATCAACCAGCGGATTAACAGTAGAAGAAAAATACGTTGTGTAACAAACAATAATTATACCCAAAAGATTACTGGTTCTTCAAGAAAGGAATACACTTAAAGAAGTTCTCTATCGAGCAAAGATACATAAATATACGATGTTTTTTTGTTTGTTTTTTTTTTAATGGAATTTGTTTAATTGAAAAATTCACATTTTTCAAAGTGAGCAGCAAGCGTATTGTCAAGAAATTGAATTCTGATATTTATTTTCACTGAAACGTGCCTTCCCTTACAGCATATTCAACAATTCTATCTGTTTTTGGCACGTAAAAAGGAAATTAGTGCCGTCATCCGTCTTCTCTTAATGGGTTTCCCACAACTGATGGCTTTGTCGAGAGACAAAAACAACACGGGGATCTTATCAAACATTTCCCCCAGTGATGCTTTCACAAGTGAACAATAATAAAATATCTCTGCCATCTTGATCTGAGACTTCCGCGTTGCTCAGTAGGTGATGTGGTGGTTTGGAGCCTGTGTATTTCCTAACGAACAAGGGTTTCAGTTTTTAACAGCTTGAATCAGAAAACGGTACAAGCGAGAGGTTAAAATGTGGTCTTCAGCTCAACACCAGTAGGTATTTGTTTGCGTTTACATGTTTTGCTGGCATTTTAGTATCATCACAGCATGAAGCTATCAAATAGCAAAATGCATGCATATTTCGTTGAAACAAGTATTAGACCAGAAATACTCCTTTCTTAAAGTCAAAGTCAAACAGAGTTAGAATTCCCTTTGAGTTGGAATAAAATCCAACTTAAAAACGACACTTTCTGTTGAATTTTAGCCCAAACCAGTAGTACGTGGACGAGCAAGAAAACTAGATAAAAGCTGAAGACATCCTGTAATGAAATTTATCACTTGTTCGCTTACTGCGCTGCGGATTAAAATTAAACTAATGTGCTTACGAACAAACCCTAATTGAATCTAACTCCAAAAGTACATGCCCGGCGAGGAAAGTGTTCCAGAACACTTCACTCTGTACCATCAGTAAGCATAAACTAACTTGGCAAATACTTTTTCCAAATATAAATTTTCTTAACTTGCAGTAAACAAAAATTTTTATTTTGATTCTGATTTCAATAAGACAATTACGGTCATTTTAATAGCTTGTAGTAGATCGAAATCAGATTCGTAATGATGCTTGCAAACCTTGTTAGGCTTTTAATTTATTTGAAGAGATTTTGCGTCTGAAAAATTTAGATGTACCATGATCTCTAAACATAAACGATATGAAACAGTAAACAAGCAATATAGACTGAAATGAACATCGAACAGTCTTTTGCATGATGCTATAATTGCATAAGATCCAAAATGTATAAGATGCAAAATCAGGTTCTGTATTAATGAGTAAGTTTTAGCAGGGGGCCAAATAATCGAAAAATATCGTAACACCCATTCAGCTAAATCTAAATATTTTCCTATATGAGCTTTTCTTTAAAATTGGATCATTGGATAATGCAATTCAAGACTTCTCATTGGCTTAGCTATCATGGTATATGAGCCATTATACCATGCTCTACAAATATAGCAAGCGGACGCGCAATTTTTGGGGGCTTTTCTATTTTTGTTTTTATTCAGTCAGATATTTTGGGGGCGTTTTTAGTAAAACGATTATTCCACTCACGCTTGTTGGAGTGGATATGAGATGATTATAGCCAACTCGAAGCTACGCGTCTCATATCCAACGCGCACTCGTGCAATAATTGTTAATTATACCATGCTCTACAAATATATTAAGTCGGTCCGAGTAAGTTTTTGGGGCGTTTTTAATTTTTTCTATATATGTTTTTTTTTGGGGGGGGGGAGGGCAGGGGGGGGGAAGGCGTTTTCAATGATGCGCCGAGTTGGCTATAATCACCTCATATCCAACAAGTGCGAGTGGAATGTTTGTTAAATATTCAGGAAACTTTATCATCACAGTTTTTTGTCTGAAATTTAGAGGGATTATTTCGGGGTGCGGAGCAAAATTTGCTTTTCTAAACGTCTGACTATGCGAGCTGTACTCTTCTGTAGAAAATTCTAAACTTTGAAATAACTCTCCTGCGGACCACAACTCAAAACTGTCCAGCTTTCCAAGCGGCTCTCAATCTAGAAGTTGTCCGACTTGTCAAGTACTGCATTGCATTACGAGACTGAATAGCAACCACCTAACTGTTCTGTGTTAGCAACTGCTTTTGGCAAAACTTTATTGTTTGATGATGTTGTGCTGGATTGACAATGCACGTGACAAAATAGCTTATAGAAGGCTTATCACCAATCCCAGAATACTACACGAAATGCCGGGATTCCTTTCTCCAAATAATTAACCGATCACAAGTAATAATCCGACGCCAAGATGTTTTGCAAGACCTATCCTATGATTTATTTTGACTTCATAGATCAGTTATACAACTTATTAATTGATAATTATCTTTGCCACGCAATATATTAAAATAACTGAATAATTGAAGGTAATAACAGACAAGGAAGTGAAACGTGAAATGTGAAGTGAAACGTGAGGCCCGCCAAACTGAACTCTCGAGTCAAGAAACAACGAACAATGTCAATAGTTTTAGAACTTGTTTAATCATATTTTCGAAAGGTCCGAAAATGATTGGTTCTAAACACGCTCTATTTTTATCAAATTGGAGAGCATGCAGATAAAGTGTCCAATACAAACAAAGTGTCCTTGACACAAAATTCGCGTTCCGAGCACTTGATTGGGTTCCCTCTTATAACGGACTATCCCATTTTTGTATTTCCAAAAAAAACATTTTCAAAAACGTTCCTTTTCTGCAGCGAATTCTTTCTGGTAGAGATGGCCCACTTTTAACTTCGGTTCTTCGATTCTATCTGTATCGTGATTGTAGTATAATCATAAAAAACGGAATCGTGCAGTTCGCGGTCACCCAATTAGTTAATTTAATTCCAACCGATATCTCATTACTTAACTATGTTATCTAAAGAAGACAGTGTAATTAAATTTTCGTGCAGGCAATTTTAATATTCACCGTCGAATTTGGCCTTTCGCCGACCATTCAAGGTATGTTGCCTTAAAGAATATTTTTTCTCGTAGAAAACGTCTTCGTTGTTACTATCTGTGGTGTAAAAACCAAATTCCGCAAATTTTAAGCAGTTTAACATAACCGACAAACAGCAAACATAACTTATTAGAACTTGGAAATTTATCTCCCTCCGGCTTGACAGCAGGTCTCAATGTTTGCTTGTATATTTTACCGTGCCCTAATTTTGAAGAGCTTATCTCCAAGCACGCAGTTACCGATCATTTTAACCTCAGTCTTTTAAGGCATTCTACATCTGCACAACTTTCGATCAGGATCTACTTGCTTCTTCGTTAATATTGCCGTGGAAGGATTTTAACTTGATCAAAATGCAATTTTATTCTTTATCGAAGCGTTTTGTTGTTTCAGGTAAATTGGTGTTTGAACGGAGCAAGAGTTCCGTGAGAACCCTCAAGCTGTAAAAATAATCGTGGAGTGGTCGGAAAAACAGGAACGATTTACTCGTCCGACAATCTCCAGACGGCAAACAGAAACATTTACCAAGAACAGGATAAGGTAAGCTTCCAACTTCAAAATGTAAACTCTCCTAACAGATCGTTGCACATTTCTTTCTAGCTAGTTCGGAGAATTTGGTGGGACATCAGGATAACTTTCCCTTGTTGTTGGTTTTCTTTGGTTCCCTATCTAGACAGTTCAACTGAAGTTCAACAGTGTTCAATATTGAATACTTCAAATAATGTGTCAGCCTTTTTTCTTCGATGTTCTTCTAGTCTACTGCCGAACCATGCAGAGACAAAGACGTGGAGGGAATGCATTTTTAATTTCATCAAATTTCAAAAAAGGCCTGCCCCATAAGCTATCGATCTTCCCGATAAAAAGCAAAACTAAATATAAAAACCATCAACTCAACAACCTGTTAATTTTATTCGAGTTCAGTAAAAGGCGAAAACGCTCTCCTATCGAAGATACCATTAAGATTTGTTCATTTTTTCGTACGAAGATTCGTGTGAAAGCTGCGAGATTATGACTCATGTAAAACCAACAATATTAAACTGGTTCATTCGTAATTTAATTACGCCTACATGAAAATACAAAACAGCGTTTGCCATTTGAGTTCAGTTGGTTCCCGCCGTTTGGACGCCATATTGAATAGGGAGCAAGCCAGGTTACTAAGTTGCACGATAAGACTTAGGTAGTTACTTTAACAAAATGAAGAACAGATGGTTGTATATACCCTAGCGAAAAACATTGTTTTTCGAACTGAATTTTCGGTAGGAAATCAAACGAATCCAAGTTACTTTAATAGTTGAATTTATGATGTCCATCGATTAATTAATAGAGATTCTTTTGCAAAACTGTACAATGAATGGCGACTTTTTGGTCAAGCAGCGGCCACAATAACACAGACTGTATGACGCCTAGGAATAGTGCTTCACGCTGATTGTTTTCTTTAAAGGCTACTCCTGTTTGACGACTGTTTAGTGCTAATACACGCCTTTTATTATAGTTAATTTAATTACATAGGACGATTAACTCCACTGCTTCCCTCTCTAAACAAGTCGGCAACGTTAATTAAGCGGAAAATCATCACCAAAGAGGACAATAAGCAACAAAAGAAAGGTTTAAATACTTTTTTTAAGACAAATTTTTAAAACACGTTAATTAAAGAAAAGGATGTCCAATTGAGAGGACGACAGCGTGCGCTTAATAGAAATAATAATCACGTTCTTCAAACAGTGTGTTTTTGTCAAGGCAAAATGTGAACATACTAAGAATATACAGAAGACTGAAATTTTGAAAAGAACTTTGTTTTTCTGCCATTCGTCCTGGGAATGCGAATCAAGTACAAAATGAATCAACCTGACTCGGCTAGGAATCACCCGACGAGGAGTGTTTTACAGCAATAGCATTTTGGTTTTCAAACTACAAAAAGATAGGAGCATTTTAAAACTAATGCAACATTTCAGCCCCTTGCCTCTTACACTGTTAAACGAAAACATGGAAAAATTTGTAAAACAAAACCTGCAAATCCCTATACTGGCTTTTACAAGTCAGTTATAACCTCTGCTTGTTTCTTTTAGGGGAGTAGGGTTGGTGCAGTGGCGAGAGCGCTCGCCTCCCGACTAGTATGGCCTGGGTTCAAATTCCGGCCCGGTGCCATATGTGGGTTGATCGAGTTTGTTGTTTATTCTCGCCTTGCTCCGAGGGTTTTCCTCTGGGTTATACTCCGGTTTACCTCCCTCCACCAAAACTAACATCTCCCAATTCAAATGCGACCAAGATAGAGAACCCACATGAAAATCAGCTATGACTGGTGTGGCTTTCTCTCTAATAATAATTTTAGTTTTCTAATATACCAGGAGCCCATCACTAGGAGCTTGCAACTCCAATACTAAGCCTATGTCACGGCATTTTTACAGACCGGTCTATTTTTAGACTTCTTTTCCCGCAAAATAGGTCAGTTCCGTTCTACACGAGCGCGCATCGGTAAGGGAAACAATGGCGGCTTTTCCTTTTAATCTTCCAGTGAAAATGCCGACGTCAATTAAAGAATCAAGTCCGCGCTTATGATTTGTCACCGTTGTCCCTGCGGGAGTCTGAATTCGCGGTAAATTCAAGCTAAAAATAGGCAGGTCTGTGAAAACGCCGTGACAGGAATATGGGGTAGTTGCTGGCTCCTAGTGATGGGCTCCTGGATATCCTTATTTATTGTTGTTTAAAATTATTTTTATATCATTATAATTAGATTTGATTAATGTACTTGTGTAGTGTTACTTAAAAAGAAATTGATAATACTTTGTCCTGTGAGTAATCAGTGTATGGTTTTGTTTCCTTCACTAATGGAACAAAAAAAACATTTTTTTTGGCTAAAATCATCGACGCACTAAACGCGTTTTGTCTCGGACCCCGTCCACACATATCTGGGTATATTTTAATCCGCAAATTTCCGCGTCCATTCGTAGCGTATTCAAATCGAATTCGCCTGTCCACACGCATCCGATGGTATCCGGATTCACTCTAGAGAAACTAGGCCTACACGTTGTACCGCCATATTGGTTTATTGTTCGGTAAGAGACTGGACACGATTCTGCTACGTCATCGGATTCGAAAGTACCCGGATTCACCGTCCACACGTTATCGGATTCGCTGCGCATTTATTTATTTGTTTTTTTTTTTTTCACTCTGGAGAGCGGATTCGAAAATTTCCCGATTCGCTGCTGAATTGGCCGGATGCGTGTCGAAGGAAGCCGTATGCGGAAGGAAAAACATTGGGACGCATAGGGGACATTTGCAGGTTGACACAAGCACAATCAATTGTCCATTATTCCAAAAAAAATAAAAAATACTGTTACATAGAACATATTTCAATTAGCATCGAAATTGCATGGTAGAGTGATTTATCCCTGTTGTCTGCTACAGCACCAAAGTACATACAGTGGATGAAATTAGGCGGTACCTTTTGAGTAACAAAAACCCTACAATATTTTTCTGTTTGAGTTAAAACAACTGAGGTAAATAAAAAATGTTTTTAGTTGAAACAGCTTACAAATAACCGAAAAGAAATGTACACAGATCGAAAAATCTTTATTTGAATAAGTCATAGCAAAGTGCAGGTGACGAGAAGTCGTTGAAAATAACTTTTTTTCCCTCCCCGAATATTGTTTGCCATTTATTTAGTTACAGTTTAGCAGCGTACGGACATAGGGACTATCCCTATCTTCTTAAGGACTGGACAAGTTCAATCGTTAAAACATAAGCATTGTTAATTTTTTTTTACTACGCAGTCTCCCATAGAGTCGAAATAGAATGTTTTTTGAAAGATTCGACAATAGATTGACACGAACATCTCATTGCAGATTGCACAAATTGTGCACTGTCAGCGACTGCTGATCATAAGGAGCTGTGAAGAGCTGTTCATAACCCTGGTTATGAGGACGACAGAATGAATGAAGAATCGACAAGGCAAGGCGGCCAGTTATGATGCTATCCACTCCTGAACTTGAAAGGAACTCTATAAAATGTCGCTGCTTTAAAACTGTTTTTTGCTTGCTTGCGGTACATCTAGTTATTTATGCCTCGTGTGCGCAAAGTTCGAGTTTAAAATGGCCCAAAAGGACGCAAGATTTAAATGCCGATTACATCATTGGTGGATTATTCCCCGTGTTTTTGAGCGAGAAAAACGCGACGAAATGTCAGAGCGATAACAATCGATTTCAGCTCTTTGCATCTCTGCGCGGAACGTCGGTAAATTGCTATCGAATGAATGTGTTTGGATTGATGTGGGTCGAAGCCATGTTGTTTGCAATTGAGGAAATTAACAACAACTCAAAAATCCTGACGAACGTTACACTAGGATACGATATACGGGACAGCGCGAATGAAGTCCAGTTCGCGATGAACAATGCATTGGACTTCTCTTCGACAGAGGGAAGAGCGATATATGAGGAAGACTTTCTTACCAACGGAACCTGTGCAAATTCTTCCGTTGTCGCAGTCATCGGTGGAGCTGGTTCAAAAATATCGAAGGCGGCAGCCTATGTGTTAGGAGTGACTTCCATTCCGCAGATCAGTTACTCTTCCACGAGTCCCTCGCTTAGTGATAAGGCGAACTTTCCATCCTTTTTACGTACGATCCCACCAGACTATGTCCAAGCACAAGTCATGGCAGATTTGGTGACTTTTTTCAACTGGAGTTTTGTCTCCACAATAGCGACAGACGAGGATTACGGGCGATTAGGGATTGAAGCATTTAAACGCGAAATAAAGACGAGAAACGTTTGTATCTCCGTCGATGAGCTTTTCCACCCCGACTACACGCTGTCCGAGACGAAGAATCAAATCGCGCGCATTGTTAGCGCGCTGAAAGGGGACAAACTCGCGAAGGTTGTTGTGCTTTTTTGCGAGATCCCAAACGCGCTTGCGTTCTTAGAGGAGGCGGAAAAACAAAACCTAGCGGGAAAAACCTGGATTGGGACAGATTCATGGGGTGATAAAAATTCAATCTTATCATTCAGAGAATCAACGGTTGGCGGGATGTTAGGCATTGTGCCGAGTAAAGGGAACATTGAAAAATTTGAACAACATATGGCGCATTTAACACCACTGAACACCGAACATAATCCTTGGTTTGAGGACTATTGGCAAGGAACGTACGGATGCCGTAAACAAAGGACGAAAAACAAGTGCAAAGGAAGCTCATCGAACAACACGGAAGTAAACCAACAAAACTGCTCGCTGTATCGCGTCAGTTGCAATGGTCTTCCGAGCGACACGCAACTACCGAATGCTGCGAGTTTGGAATTGAACAAAGCTGCAAGCGTCATGGATGCGGTTTATTCCGTTGCTTTGGCGCTTGACGATGTAATCAAATGCAAAAAAGGACGCGGTCTTTTAGTAAATGGGGCTTGTCCCAGCGTGAAAAATGGAGTCAGGCCGTCCGAAATTTTGACTTATATCAAGAATTTGTCGTTCACCGGTAAACTTGGTTTCCCAATTGTATTTGACAAGTACGGAGACATTAAAGGTGCGTGATTTATTCCTTTCTGTTAATTAAAAAATAATCAACATTTACAAGACCGTCTTTGAAACGTTTCATTCGTTAATAGCACTCAGGATAAAAAAAACTTGAATATTATTGAAATGCCAGGAGCGAGCGAATGAATTACTTTTAACAGTTTAAAAACGCCATGCTGTACAAATATTGCAAATTCTACTGACATTTACGAGGCATATAACATCATTCCGATTCTTATTAAGGCTTCTAGTAACAATAGCCAAGAAGATGACAGAAAATTAAACTCAGCATTTTTAAGTCCAGTTTAATGAAACCAAGCAATAACTCTTTTTCATTTGAAAATTAAATTTTCCAAACTGTTTGTTTAAAGCTCAGACAAACACAATGGAGGTAGGTTTGATTCTTTGAATCGCATATGTCATAAGTTTCGTTCATAAAAAGAAAAAAATTGACACAACGAAGCCGAAAAGCAAGATTTTATTCCGCAACAAGTTATCCTGCCAATGATTTTTTTTATATTTTTTGCCTTTCTCACAGACGTATGTATTATCTGCGCCGGTTTTCATTGTGTAAGGCGTATTTTTATCGACAAAATATGTAAAAGAAACGAGAAGCGATCAATAGTTTTCCCGTGCCTTAATTTTAACTTCTTCTCAAGTTCAAGGCCACCTTAAAGGCGGGAAATCTCCGCAAAGAGCGTTGGAGACCGGACGAATTTATTGTTCAATTTAATAAAAACATAAATCTCGTCAATTCATCATGTTCAATGGCCAGCTACTAAGGTTCAATTTTGTACTTAACATTTCATAGCCTTTTCCTCCAACACTTTATTACTCTGTTAAAATTTAAGGATCAAATAGTTCCCAGTTTAACCACATGATAAGCGCAAAAAGCTTCCTTAATTTTCCATTCAAAACAATAAAAACACTATTTACAAATTTATCAGATTAAAATCCATCTGGTGCTTCTATTCAAATCAATTTGTGGCAGTCAAATTTCACATCGTTATCAATAACTTTTTCTTTTGTTTTCCGGCCCGTCTCGCTTTACACAAAGAAGCGTTATAAGAGGAAAAATATTCAAAATAAAATAAATCATGAAGGTGAGAGCAGAAAATAAGATATGGAACACAAAAACTGGAGAAAATAAAATATCTATATATATTTCCATTTCCTTTATTTTTGTCAGGTAACTACTTAGTAAAGAGTTTACAACCCGCCCCAGACTCCGCGCACGGCAAGACGTTCATCACGCTGGGAAGCTGGGACTGGGCCACGCGTAAACTCAATTTCCACAACACCACAAACATCATGTGGAACGGATGGAATCCCAGAGTGCCTCACTCTCGCTGCAGCTCACCGTGTGAGCCTGGGTACTACAAAGTCCAAGGTGATTTGCTATGCTGTTGGAAGTGTGTTCAATGCCCGTTTGGAGCAATAACAAACAGGACGGGCCAATCAGATTGTGACATTTGTCCCTTGGGATTTACCTCAGATGTAAATCACACGCGGTGCTTGGAGCTGCCAGAAGTGTACCTAGAATGGGATTCGAAAGCCGGAAGTGCGATTCTAGCCGTCTCCGCGCTGGGATTCATGTGTACAGCTTTCACTCTTGGTGTGTTTTACAGATATCGGAATAGCGCTGTCGTTAAAGCTTCCACCCGCGAGTTTTCGTTACTGATTTTACTTATGATAGCCTGCATGTTCCTACTTCCTCTTTTACACTTAGGCAAAGTAACTGATATCGTTTGCAAGGCTCGGCCGTTTTGTTTCGCGTTCGTTATCACGTTCTGGGCCTCGCTAATGCTGACGAAAACCAGGCGTCTTTTACTTATCTTTAAAAACAAGACACTTCCAGGAAAAGTAGGTTACGGTATTCGCTTGCAGCTGTTAATAGCGGTTCTACTCACTTCAGCAATTATGGTAGCGACCATTCCATGGATCTTGTCATTTCCGCCGGAAGTCACTATGCACTATTACGATACGCGCGTCAGTGTTGACTGCGGCGAGAAGGCGAACAAACTACTCATGATCATATTGGGTTATGCCGCTGTGCTGGCTATACCGTCAACGTATCTCGCGTACAGAGCACGAAATTTGCCGGCAAATTTCAACGAGACTCGGCTAATTGGTTTCACAATGTTTACAGTCTGTGTAATTTGGATAATATTTGTTCCATGTTACTACGACAGTGATGTGGAGAACAGGAGTATTGTTCTTTCATTTGCGCTCATCATGACTGGCTTTACAATCCTCTTTTGCATTTTTTCCATTCGACTGCGGATCATTTTCTTTCAGCCTGAGAAAAATAAAACCGAACTCGTTCGAGCCAGCATGTTCGACTACACAATGCGCGTGCGCAAGGGATCGAACGCTGCCAAGAACCTTCGTCGAATGTCTGTTGTGACTGTGGGCACATTTTCTGTGCCAGCAAGGGATCGTTGACCCTTTCATCTCCATCAGAGCCAAATAAAACTGCAAAATATCTCCGGGTTTCATTCCACAAAACGCTGAGATCAAGAAGAGCTGATCATAAGAGTCTTCAAGCGAATGGTCACACACTCGAGTTTAATCCAGGCTTAAAAATTAGAAACATCTTGCGCAGCATAATAAACAGCACCATATGAAAGTACTGCTCAATAGCTGTCATGTGAATAGTCACACACTAGGGTTTCATCCGCAGACTTAAAAGTCAGATCCACCTTGTACAGCATAACGAACAGTACATGAGTGTACTGTTCAATAGCTTTCATTTGAATGGTCACACACTGGGGTTACTACCACAGAGGTTAGAACCGCATTAACTGCAGTTGGACTCCGAGAGTAAAGGGGTTAAACCATCATATCATGAGGTCAAACCATGAAATCTTTTTAATCAATATATAAATATCAATTCTGATACAAGAGAAAATTTGCAAGTTACACAGTAAAACAAAACGTAAACACATTTCGTTGACTGTTTTGGAACAAAACACCACATTTAATATGCCGCGACTTAACGGCCAACAAGTCAGATTAATTAACCTCCAGGCTTGAATTGTGCATACTTTTAAAACTAACCCCAATAACTAAATAACTCCATGACAAGACATAGACAGAAACGATTCCTATAGGTTCTCCATTGTGGCTTATTACATGGCCACATGGCTTTTTAAAAAGAGCTCAGTCACGGAATTTTGAGTTATTTTGGCCACTTACAAAATTACCTTTGAATAGAAGAAACCTGCAGGAAAAAATAGTTTACCAAGATAGAAAAACACTAAAGAAATAATAATAAACCATAAAGAAACAACGATGGTTAAGGATGGAGAAGATTGACACGGACTTGATAAATCTTGGGCTAAACTTTTCAAGATGGGCAAAACGTCACCTAGCTCCTCTAAGGGTCGCCTAAGCAAACCGGCTTCCTATAATTCACCGGATCAAATCAAAAGCCTATGACCTATAGGTTTCTGAGCAAAGTCAAACTCATGAATTGACTTCTTGTCAAGGAAGCCAAGGATATGTTACGAGAACTCGATGTGCGAATGAGTTGTGGAAGAAGCGCTGTTGAACACAAGCAGAAAACTAGAAAATGTTGGCAGTCTTGACATAACTGAATTACCTCAATCAGGAGCCCATTACCGGAGCATCTTCTATACTAACCCTCTGAGTCAACCCTGTCCCGTATCTTTTTATTTTTAGAAGCAGTTCTCACGAGGTTTTCGCGAGTGTTTTTATAATAGTCAATCATAGGAGAGCTGTGGTCCTCTCTTGTTATACGTCACATGCAGGCCGCACGAAAGTATTTCAGTAATGCGGACGTCAGCGTGTTTTCGCGGGAAATTAAAGAACATCCGCAGATATCACAGTTCTAAAAATAAAAAGATACGGGACAGACTCAAGGGTACAATTCGTATGGAGACTCCGGGTAATGGGCGCCTGCCTCAATTTGGTGTAAATGTCGAATTAGTTTCGCTATTATTTAGTTGGTCAACTAGTAAAGTAGGCGAGAAAACATTTAAATGATATTTGTTTGCGTTGTGTATACTTCAGTGCAGGATAAATTATGGGTCTCTTTGGTCACCTAGCTCACATCTGTTTCATATGACTTGTGACTTCCTTTACTGGGAGCTTGAAAAACGAAAATTCCCAACCCTTCCCTTCTCTACTTTCAATTATGGAAGTAGAATGTCAAAACATTTTAAACGCTTGATTTCCTTTCTTCAGGTAACTCCTTTATCGTTGCAATAATTGAGCCATGAGAACGTCTGGGGCCCAGACTGTTTTTGGCGACTGCCAACTTACCAATCGAGCCGTTCATAAACTGCAGCGCCAAACATGCCGGAGATGATTTCCTTCGCGAACCGACTCCTTGAGTCGGCGATAAACCGATGCCCGAAGCTTGGTCGATAGAATATCGACGAGTGCTTTCTATCGCAGCCTGTTTTGTGTTCTTCTCAGGCCGGAAAAATATAACGCGAACTTTGGACAAAAACAGCAGAAAAAGCATGGAATACGCACCCAAGACAAGCGCAAGAATTGAACAAATAACGTTAACCTTTCCGCGAGGCGGGACATGACGGAAAATCAAGATGACCAACCACGATGAAAAGTTTGTAAACATGCTAAGGCAGATCCACTTGAATTCGTTGTAAGCTCGAGGAAGATTACGAGATTTGTACGCCAGATAAGAGCACGCTATCGAAAGCAAAGTGTTATAGCCTAGCGAAGCTATATCAAAGCCGAGATTCTGGTCACATGATATCAGTAGCGAATCAGTAACGCTGTGGTCGTAAGTGACTTTTGGCGGGAAAACCAAGAGGTGGATTGTGCCCAACGCAAGCTGCCCGAGAATCAGTGTGCATGTCAGAAACCCATACCAGCAGTTGTTGAGAAAACAATGCTTCTTAATGGCCGAGAAAATCTTGATCAACCGGTTTGTCTTGGTCAGTAGAACAGCGGTGATAGCGGTGTACAACACAGCGAACGAGACAGTTCTCGTTTTACAAACAGCGTCGGACGGTCTACCAATATAAAGGACAGGATTCACGAACCAAACTAGGAGAATGATCAAAGACAATACAGTAAAAGTGAGGTTTGTAGCCTTCACTACAGGCGTATCTTGGTATCTCACCAACACACCGAGAACAAACAACGTAAGAATCAAACCGAGGCCACACACACCCAGTAGAATACTCGCAATTAATTCTCCAAACCCTAGGATGGTCAGCGGTTTTTCCACACAGCCGCTCTGAAGGATATTTGTCATTTGGCCCTCTGGGCACACTTTACAGAGGGTCGCGGTGTAGTTGCTGTTATAGGTCCCGTGAGGGCATTTATGACAGCTCCACCAACATGCCCCAAAACCATATTTAGTAAAGGTGCCCAGAGGACAGCGCTCACGGCATCTCGAATAAGGAGCCTTATTTTCGTTCCCAGGCCACTGAATGTCACTCTCATTCATTACCAGTCTCTTGTCTCGGGTCCATTTTCCCACCCGATAGGGGGCCAGAGTTTTATTAATGTTCGCACGAAAGTTTATGACTTCATATTCAGCATTTAATTCTCGGTTTGTGTCAAAACCCACGCTGATGTTTCGATTGTTATCAAACGGATTCTTCTCTAAGTTTTTAAGAAGCCGTTGACGAACGTGTTGTAAGGTAAAATTGGCCTCCAGGCAGTTTAAACCACTCGACTGCATCCCGCATCGAGTAACATGCTTAAGTGCGTGAATAATGGCGAGTGCTGCATTCATGACGTAAGCACTTTTAGCCAATGACAAACCTTGTAAACCAATGAAATTGCCTTCGCCTTGACGCCTGCAGTAGGCGGGCCAGCGACTGTCCTTTTCAAGCGATGCGCAATATGCTCCTGATATGTTTCGCGACAATCGACTAACATGAGCTTTAAATTCGCCCAAGTCTTCCTCGGTCACGGAAATCGCAAACATCCCATCTATGACGTCAACATAACCATTAGTCAATCGGAAGCGGTCGTTGCGTGTGTCGGTTCCAATCCACACTCTTTTTGTGTTTGCGAGATTATTTTTTCGTACCTCCTTGAGAATATCGGCGACAAAATCCTCGCTTCCCAAAAGAACGCTAACAGAAACACTCTTGCGGGCTTTCATCGCTGACACCACACGAGGAATTTCAACTTGAGTGACTACCTCATGTAGCGCGACACAAACGTTGTGTCTCTTTAGGTTTCGTTTGAGGCTTCCAATGACTCCACGATTAAAAGAATCCTTTGAAGAAATGATATTAATACAGGACCATTCAAAGTAAGCTATGAGACTTGCCAGCAACGCCGTGAATTGTTTGTCAGACGGACAGGTACGGAATAATGTACTGTAGACTGATCTGTCGCTGAGAACTGAACTTGTAGCTCCATAACTGACCTGGAGGAAAAAAACAAACAAACAAAATATCAATAGCTTAGTTATGGCACACACCTTGCATTCGGCTGGCACGCCTCAAATTTTGAATTGACGAAGCAGGATTCAAGAGGTGGAGAGAAGTGTACTGTCCTGACGGCAATGTTGACAAGAAAGGCATTGAAGTCGGGCAGCTTTGCCCACTAGAGACGGCACTCAATATTCACGAGAACGGGTCAAAGAAGCCATACTGTCTTAATAGGCGGATTCATGCTGACGTCATTGTTTACATTTTTGCTCATTTGCGTACGGCTTTGCGTATAGAAGGAAACATGTTAGATATGAATTGACTTCAGGCAGCTAAAGAACTAGTGAAACTTAGTACATGGTGAAATGTTTAGCTCTTTGGGTGTAATATTCAAGGAGAAATTGTCTTTCAAAAACTGCAATATGTCTGGGTGGCAAAAGCGCTAATGAGCTCATACATTCTTTGTTAAATTTTGAGTTTTTAAACCCGTGTTGCACAAAAAGTATTCAATACATCAGGCTCATATTCACTGGCAGAGTTAATCATACTATGGCCTTTCAATATTCAGAACTGATTTCTTTGTAGCTCCATCAAAAACTGAATTGCTTATGCTAATGAGGCAAATATTGTAAACAAGGATTCCCTTATAGACGACATCGCATACTCGTGTAGCTCGCATTTACTGTGCAACTAACCCCTCAAATGCTTTTCGCTAATATAAATCTCCTATTTTTTTCTGATCACCACTGCGAAAAAATTATTGTTGTAGCTATTTTGGTTAATTTTCTACGAATTCTCAAAGTTCGTAAAATTAGCCCTTTCCGCGGCCATGACCGAGCAGAAGCGAAGAATCTGGCGAGTTGGCCTGTGACGTCATCAAAGGACTAACAATGTATGCGAACATGCGACAGTGTGATTCAAAATCGTTGCAGAATACAAGGAAGATGTGTTTTCGGAGGGATTCGCAGTACAGCATGCTTAGGAGAGAGCAATCGTCTTCTTTCAATTCCTATATCCCAATGACACTGGTCCACAAGCGAGAAAAAGCCGAAAGCAGCGTGCAGACTTGTGCGAAGTCGGACATCGAGCAGTTCTTCGATCTCGGGTTCGCTGCTGCTGTAAAAACCTAGGATTTTCATGGCCCGTACATTATTCCCTAGCTTCTAGTGCAAAGCTCGACATTGTCAAGGTCGATAAGACACAAATGGTTGAGATAAGCTGGGAGCCATCTGACTATTCAATCAAATGAGCCCCAAAATAATGGAAACTTCTGTAGGTGAGATAGTTATATTTTTTTCATACGCAAATTATACCCATCGAGTTTTCTTTGTCCTCGAAATAGAGAGCTTTCTAAACGAATAATCAATGACATGTACGTCCTACAACGATGCGATTGAGATTAGTGAGGCTTCGAACTGCAGAACTAGCTAAAGTATTTGTGGATTTCATATACAACCACCCGCGCGAGGTCGACAATCGGCGCTTGAATTTCTTATCTACATAAATCTGTTCTTTGAGCAACGAAATATATCTCAGCTACAAACTTAAAACGAATCAAGCATTGATAGGTACACGAGGAAAGTAAAACAAACCATTTAGATTCGACTTTACCGACGGAGATTGCAGCGCTGAAAGGAGAAGCTAACGGAGACCAGGGAGGAGAACGAGCTTCTTTTGGAACGAAACGCAACACGCAGGATATTAGCGTACGTATAAAAGACGTACGTATCAAAGACGCTCGAAACCAAGTCAAACGTCTCTTGACAAAATTTCGGACACTTAGCTCAAAGACGTTTTATACTGAAACAGCATCTATGAAAAACGATAGTTTTACTGCACCCTCAAGTAACTAACTAATTTTATTTCAACTCGGGTTTATGAGGCTGATTAGGCCCCTAGCAATAGAGTCATGCTACTATGCCGAGAAAAATATAAAGATATGAAAAAAAAGATAGTAAAAAAATTAAAAGATCAATAAATACTGACATTTTAACAGTGAATCATAGAAAACTGCACATTACAAGCTCTCTTACAGCACTTCTAAATTCCTTGAGAATCCTCAAGGTCTTATAGACACACCGACGCGAAAAATAAAAAAAACTCCTATCAAGCCGTTACGTATCTCAAGCAGTGTCTCAACTAGAGTTCGCTCTATAATAGGAAACTAGCGGCTCTGGGGCTGTTTAAAAGTTTTATTCTGTACTGTACGGTTTTATTGTCGGACACTTTTTTAGCCAAAATTAAAATCGTCCGAAATTTTTTGCATTGATGTGGGGGACATCGCCTGCAGGGCGATGGGTTTTGATGGGTGGGTTGGCGAGTGTGAGAGAGTGTAACGCGCTTCTTGAAATCCTTACTCTATCTCGAAACGAATTATGTACTTTTCCTTACCCTAGTTCAGAAAAGTCAGAATCGACTCTATCCAGGAACTGCTTCAAGGTTGCATAAGAAACAAAGGAAGTCATAAGAGTGGTAGATCTTATTTAACAGAAACATTTTACCAGTCTATTCTTAGTTTTTTCCTTATATCAAAACCTCGTATTTTCAACTCTCTTCGCGGTATACGGAAATGTGATAAGCCAGTTTGTCTCGTGTTAAAAATCTGGACATGAAAAACAACGATAAAAATAGTTTTTACTTAATTGTATGTCAGAGTGCACAAACAATATATCAAGTTCAGACAAAATGGCTCAAAGACACGTCCTTTGGCCCCGCCCTTAGCAGTGAGGTTGATTTAAGGGTTATCCCCTCTACGGGTGACATTTTTGAATGATAACTGGGTACTGGGTATAGCGTGGGCAGTACAAAAATAGACTTCCGTCACAAACTGTCTTGTCAACGGTATATTTATGGCAACAGGAGCATAAAAATAATGTCAAAAGAAATAAAATGACACATTAACTTACAAACAGGAAGGTCTTAGGTCCAATCAAAAATCATATTAGATCTACAGCAGTGCCATTTTAATTGAAACACCAAAAAAAGAACAATTTATGAGCAACTCAAGTCAGGAAACTTTGTGGTCGCAAAATTACGTTTACCCCAGCAGAATCTCGAAATAAAACAAAATGGTACAACACCAAAAAAGTTAATATATAAACCAAAACGAATCAAGAAAATAGGAGATTAAGATCGGGAAGATGGTAAAGCATTACCATTGAGGAACTTGTATAATTTAATATTTCAAAGCAATACCCAATAAATGCCTTCAGCTTTACAATGGCTCTATTTTTAGCACTTGACTGGGTTCTCAAAGTTTCTAGAACTTGCATTCCTTAATGACATTTAATTTTACCAGCAACAAGCTTGCTGTGATTTGGTTAAAGTCAAAACGATAACATAATAATGGGACGTTTTTAAATATGTTTTCACCAAATGATGCCGGAAAAAAGCAAAAAAACAAAACAAAACTGAACTACGAAGATAAAATTTCAAGACTGAAAAGGGTTTCCTTCAGTTCTCTTTAAAACTGTACAATTCACAAAAGAAAGCAACAGAACCGGCTGGCGATGTTTCGAATGTATACACGTCAATTGAACGAAAATAGACAGCCCACCGGATCTTCGAGCGCCGCAAAAACGAGACAAAAAGAAAGAACAGTTTAAAAGCGTCAAACCTTCTAGAATTGTCAACATTGTGTCCACAGAAAACAGTTTTGTCCGTCTATAAGCCAAACACCATCTGGAAACACAAGCACCTCGCAAAATCTTCATTCGATATTTTTATAAGGTACTCGAGTTCTTAACGTCTGACGCCTCTCCCAGATTATTAAACACATTCAACTGAGTCTAGAATGATCATCCCAGCGATGTACACAAGCAGTTGTAAGAATAACCCCTAAATAAAGGCTAGAAAGGGTTTAATAATATTAATGGGATACTGGGCTATGGTTGGACGTGATTATAAATAGGAATGTAAAAATACTCCGTTTAAGAAATGATATCAATAATATTAATTATAATTCATCAAGTATTTTCGCCCGCCTACATGACTGAATACGCCCCAGCTAAAAATGGAGAATGTTCGAGTGATGTTCCGAAATTTTCAAACTGTGCATGTTGCAAAAATTATTTATAGGATAATAAACACAATAGCCTCCATCTGGCGGGAAAATATGTTCAGATATTATCTGCTCCTCGCAGTTCACAGTTTTCCGAGAGCCACGCCACAGAGAAATAGTTCAATGTGAGATTTTGCATCGAGTCCGTTTAGGTACTTTCGATGCTCATTTGACAACCATATAAATTTGTTTCGTGTTTCAATCAACACCCTCGGCTTATTATTTATTTTATGACCAGCTAGTCACTAACTTCCAACTGACCGAGCGCGAGGGCCATACTAAGAAATATTGGACCGAGGTCGTGGCAGTGCGGAGCGAGCGCAGCGAGGTCCGTACAGAAACGACCGAGGGCTGATATTCTTCAGTATGGCCTTGAGCACGATAGGTTATTAAGTAGTTTATTGTACGTCACTTGGTCATGCTTTCAAAAATACACGCATAATGTCTGCTTGCATGAAAGGTTCGTATGGCAAAATCACGACCAAGAAAGAACCAATCAGAACGCTCGGATTTACCTAAGACTACCTTGCCATATAATAATATGCGGTGTTCGCAAATGAACTTGGAACCGATTCTTGAACTTGAAACGCAAGATTCCTTCCGATAACAGTGCCTCCTCTTGGCCTCTCCAATGATAAACCCACCGAAAATGATTTTTAGCGGAAAATGCCCAAGGCTCGTAATCAGAATTTTACGGTAGACATGAAACGATTAGTAATTATCAATTTGCAAAATCAAGGACAAGCAAAGGAGAATAAAGCTCATCAGGTACTTGAAATCGACAGGGGGGATTGCTTTTAGGAACATTAAAGAGGTTTCCAATCTGTATTGTTTTTCTTTTTCTTGTATTATTTCAGAATTTACTGTATCCACAATATTGCTATGATACTGCTGGTTTGGATAAAGATCCGGCTTTTCTTTTTATTTCAATGTACCAATTGAAAAAAAAGGTTGGGTTTTTTTGGCTCAAAGGAAAAAAAAGAAACCCCAAATTACTTCAAAAGAGTTCTTTGTACCAAGCCATTGAACGTCATTCGAACACATTCGAAACCTTGAACACAGCAGGGGAGCTGAAATGGCTTTTAGCAATTGAAAGGTTTTGCTGGCTACCCGATGTGAGTGATGATAAACGATTTTAAAACCACTCTAGAGAAGATGTTATTTAGATTAATCTAAACTCATAAACAACGGCAATTTGAAAAAAAGCTACAATTTTAGGCAAAGGAAACAAGCCAAATTTTCAAAACAATCATTATATTGAACTGAATGTGCGAGCTGAATAGAAATACATAAACATTGAATTCTTGTAGCAAAACGTTAGAGGTTACTTTACTGAAATACTTCAGCATATCGTCAGCAGTCTCCACGGGAAATGTTTCACATCCTAAAAAATGTAGATCGTTGAGGAAGTTGCTAATGAATTCAAAACGGAAAGAACACTGCAAGCAAACACAATACTGCAAACTGACAATAAGAAAATATATCTCGAAAAAATACGTCGCGTTCTTTAAAAAAAATGGTCGTAAAGCACGGACTGGTTATCGTAATTTCTTAAGACATCGCGTCAGTTTTTTTTTTTTTTGCCTAATGTGCACATTTTGTATAAGAAATATTCCTTCGATACAGGCACTGTTGCTGAAGAATATTCAAATCTATACCACTTGAAATCACATTGGATAAAAAACCACATTGTCACTAATTAGCCCACATCTTCCCCCGATTGAAAAATATGTTAATAGAAATAAAACGATAAGATCATTTGAGTACATATAATCGACAGGAAAAACATCCGCCTTCATTAAGCTAACCGCAAAAAATGCGCATGAGTTTTCCTCTCACGTACAGATCTCGAAAAAAAGATAGGTTTGAGGCTCACCAAACGTATGAAAGCAGATCGAATTTTCACAGAATTTTTTTGATCCATTAATAACGTTAAAAAATTTAAAAAAATTGAAATCACCACGCTCTTAAGGCAAGCATTCGTTAAGAACCACATTCGAACAAATGAACAAATTCTCGGCATTCTATATTTAGATCGAATCTACAAAACAACCTAAAAATCAAAAGAAGATACATACAACATACTGTTAACTTTGTTATTTGCTCGAGAAACCGTAAAAAAAGAATTGTTCGTTAAAAAATGTCATTAAAAAACGGATTTAGGATATTTTTTCCCCAGACCGGAAGAGGCATTTCCTTAGATTTTGCATGTGTAGTTTCAACACCGACAAAACCTTGCGAAATTCTGCCTTCGTGTGATCGGCAACACCAGATATAAAGACTATAATTTTGGACAGTTTTATCTCAATATAGTACCTAATCACTGTAAAAATGGGAATCCATCGTTCCATGGCAGATTGTTCCCGGCGGGCAAAAATCACATCATTTCATTCAGTTTCGAAGCATTTCTTTCTTTTTTTGGCGAAATGGAGAAGTCGGTCATTAGTGTTCTTTCTTGTTCACGCAACGACTCATTTATATGAAAGTTACCACGGAGCCTCTAAAAGTATATCTCGACAGCTTATGCCTTAGGCTAAAACGATTTAATAGTCGAGAACAAGTTTTGACAAAGAAATCCGAAACGTCTCACTAAATTTACAACATACAACACGCTAAAATCGTATTTGTCTTTTTCGGCCTTTTTTTCACTGAATTAATCCAAAACGATAACCAGATTGCTAGGTGTGACTATAAAATGGAATATTTCTATTTTGGCACGCATAGCATAAACTGTTACTTACTCATATCGAGATTTGTATGTTTCTTTTTCTATAATGAAAAATCACATACATGTATTAATTAACAGCAAACAAGCGTGAATGGAGAACATTTTACTTGAAAAAACGTGCATCTTTCCAAGTTTACCTGAGGTATTCCATAAGCACTTAACAGCCCATTGGTCACCATAGTGCTTTTCGAAAAGTCTGGGCCAACGACAGCAATTACTCCGCAACTTTCACCAGTGCGAGTTTGAGAGCAGTTCCCCCCAGACATGCCATCTTTTTCCGCAGTGAGTATATCGAGTACTTCTTTCAAAGCGAATGCAGGGCTGGAACAACTGTCTCTGATATCATAGCCGATTGTGGCATCGCTCGACAAGGCACCGAAGTTCTTCACGTTGATTATGTAAGCCAGTGCCTCTGCGAGAAGCAGTCCCTCGCCTCGAACAACTTTGCACTCCGGGCCTTGAGTTACAGGGAAAAGAGCGCCAATGATAAACCTGCCGTCTTTGAATCTCCTCCAACGCCCAATCGACGAATTAACGGGTAAATAGAACGCTAAGACCAAAAGAACCACTGCGAATTTCATGCTGATAGGAAAAGCCGCTCGAATAGCTGAATTGTTTTTTTTTTTTTGCGATGTACTTAACTCCTTTTTAGCTTATTTAAATGAATGCGCATTTAAATTGCTAAATATCACTCCCCGTACTGGGTATTTTAAGCACAAATTTAAGGATGTCTGACTTTTTCTCCTGCGCTGTTTCAGAGACTACAGTACTCCAGCCAAACGTGATCTTCAGGAATTTCGGTTCCACAGCGCGTGAAAAGGAAGAACTTTTTCTTGCAGGGTGCCAGTTTGCCGTTCAAAAATTAACTCGGTCTGAAATTCGATCGGCGAGCGTGTACAACTCCGAAGCGAAAATGCAGATCGCAGCAAGAGCTCAAAGAACGTGCCTGTCGACCGAAAAGGTCTCATTGTAACATACGGATTTTTAACAACTGCTACAGCATGCGACAAGTTTATTATTGTTACTGACAACAATCGCTTGACAATGTTTCAAGTTGGTGGAAAATTAACAACAAACCAGCCACTAGGGTTAGCCATTAAGGGCCATCAATAACTTCACATAGGCGGAGCGTGTTTACAAATGGCATGAAGTACAAGTCTACAAAGCAGGTGCAGTGCTTTTGCGGAAATGAAACACTTTCGCGGTGGCGGTATAAACCGAGCTGTCCAAGTCAATTCAACTTGGGAGTGAGATTTGTGACTTACTGTGAACATGTAACTTTTTCGGGGAAAACACGACAAGATAAAAAATGATTTTCGGAGACTGTTTTGGTTTGGATAATTTGTACATACGCCCAGCGCCGGTCCAAGATTGATTGCTTCATTGAAAAGAGTTAGACTAAACTGATCTCGTCACAATGGAGGCTGCCGATATTAAAACTCTTTTCTATACAACAAACAGGATGGAAAGAAGACAGCCCCGCGAGATCCGAAGCGGGCCGCGTTCTAAAATAACCTCAATTTTCTGTTGTTTTCTTTTTCTCTCATAAATTAATGCTAAGCAAACTGTGTGATTATGTGATATTTTGAAGGGTCTCATTACAAATTGGAAAGACGCAGGAACACCCGCTTAAAATGAACCTTAAAAAAAACGTAAATAAACACACAAAGCTAACCAAACAATTTGATAGGAGCTTGTCAAAATAACCCAATACAAAACGCTTTTTCCAGCTCACCCCCAAAAAACAAAATTTCTGGAACGCAATCAAAGAGCACGGTGAACTTCCCAACCATTTTTTTTTCCAATTTAGGGTTAAAATTCCGCATGAGGTAAACCGCATTTTCTTGAGAATTTCCACAAATTACCGAAATTTCCATCTTCTTGTAGCATCGGAGGAAGTGAAGAAATTTCGTTGAAATACTTACAAATAACACCAAAGTGACACAACGCGCTCAAAAGTTGCTTCAGCATTGAAACAGGGTTGAATGTCAGGGATTTTACAGACAAGATGGCACAACTGTCGCTTGGCGAATCAGAAGCGACGTTATTTCGATGTAAGAAACTTTTGTTGCCATACGACATCAATTTGGAGGGTGGAGAGGGAAGGGCGCCGAACAAACTTATGATTGATTTAAAACCCTCAAAAGTCAGGATAAACCCACTGCTTTTGCACATGTGCCTGCTGTAAGCTAATGGCTTTATTGATTCAAAGTGAAAACAAAAAAGCGATTAAAAAATTTAATAAATCGAACTGCTCATAAATTATCATAGATAGGACTTTTTTTGTTCACACATTTCTCGTACGCACGGTTTCGTTCACTAATGTGTTTACTTACAAATTTTGCACTTATTAGTAAAGTTAGCAGTAATTTGTAAATCTAGATTTGAATAGTCTCAAAAAAATTATTTTATTCATTTCCGATACCTTTGACAAATAGACCTGAATAAATGTTCACAGAAGGCATATTAAAATTATGATTTAAATATTGCATGCATATTCTAAAATTGGCACTTTTCCAAAGTCGCCCAATGTCTGTAAACCACATTTTCGCTGTAGGATCTGGCGCCAGTCTGTCTAACGCACGGAAGGCTTGGATAAATTATGCTAAAACAATATCACACATTAATATAAAGTATTGTTTGACAACTTGCGGAAGAGAGCATTCTATGTGAACGTGACATAAAAAACACCAAGATTATTTGATAGTCCTTTCAAAATGCAGATAGTCTTTCTTTCTAGATAGTCTTTCTGTTTTGGTCATATCCTGTCTAATCCGCGAGATATTCAGACACGGTTTTTTGTATTATGCAAATTAACTGCCAAACATTGTTGCAAGGTGCAAGCAGGATGGGAACAAATCATGAAATGAAACTAGAAATTTCTCTGAAATCACCCGAGGAAGGTAGGTGTATTTAGCACAGGCACCCCAAACTTAGCACAATCACTTAAAGCTTAGCAGAGACACCCCAAGCTTAGCACAGACTGACCAAAGGCAGCATCTTGGTGCTGACCGAAATGTTTGCAGCCTCTGTGGATACGAATGGTCTCATTCAACAGGGTTTTAGCTGTTTCTTCGGCTTATTTATCTCTGTGGGAACCAGCTGAATTACA
Organism: Micromussa lordhowensis; assembly: GCA_964020085.1. Taxonomy (NCBI): domain Eukaryota; kingdom Metazoa; phylum Cnidaria; class Anthozoa; order Scleractinia; family Lobophylliidae; genus Micromussa; species Micromussa lordhowensis. Next base: position 22,161,341 of record OZ026604.1, read on the forward strand.
AAACATGCCGTGGTGACAAAATCCACGACGGTTTTAGATGACATGGCGCTTTTCGTTCAAACATATCTCTCTAATAATCTCTCAATCCAACTTTGGTGATATTTCAGACAAGCATTCCTACCACTAGTCGTAACCCAACCAATGTAGCCTCCGGACAAATCAATTTATGTCTTTCTCGTCAATTTAGCAAATTCTGTAAAACAACACAAGAGTTTCCGTCGCTCAAAATAGCACGCGCAGGTCAAGTGATATTACGTCAGCATGACGTCATAAAGGTACGTCACTGTTACTTGGCAACCTCTTGTATGAAAACCGGCACGGCTCAGTCAACTCGTGCAAATGCGTGGTGTCTGGAATTGTCACGAGCGCGTGTTTTCTTGTTCGTTTTGTTTTATTCCACGACAGCAATGGCGTGCTTCTTTCTCTCTGCCACATGTGGTACGCTTCCAGGTTTGCTGTGTTGTCGTTGGTTTTCTTCCCTAGAAAAGGAAATCACAAATTTATACCTATCAGGACTAATAGAAACTTTTCTTCTGTGGAAAATTTCTATCTGTGCTGTTCACAGAAAGTAAACCTTAGGTTCTAATCACAACTTTAAAAGCTCCAACTTATGAAAACTTTATAACTTATGATCTTTTAAGAATGTTTTTATTGTGTGTCATAATAAAGCATTAACAAAAAAAAAAACAAAAAATAATGTTTTTTCGAAACCGCTCGTAGCATTCGCCACTAGGGTGAGTCTCATCTCGTAGTCGCTTACGGGATCGTTGATGGCGACAATCTTCTTATCCTTTGCTTGGTCACCATAAACGGTCCCACAAGCCACTGCGAGATTACACTTGACACAGTTTTTTTCTCGTTTCTAAAATGACGAATTCGTGGACGTAGACCTAGTTTATTTCACCTGGTCGCACATTTAGCTATGGTAACAGTGCGACCCATAGACTTGATAAGAAGGGTCTGCAGGACGCACCAGCTAGTTAACAGGTGCGCCAAGAAAACAAAATAACAAAGAAAGTTTCGGAAATGTAGCAGCTCTCGCAAGTATAGCAGTTGTCCTTGTTTGGGGCTAGGAGCATTATTTCTGTTGTTTGTCCTATCGAATGGTATTGGCAATTTATGTGAGGCCTTTTGAGAGCTGCTGACCCGAAAGTTTGGGATATAAAGGAAAATCTTCGGACCAACTTCGGCAATGCTCGAGTCTATTTTTCAATCCGGAACCATGCATCATCGTTGGAAACCATCCACTGTTCGGATAATCTTCGGGCTCCGAGCTCATGGAACTTCAGATTCCGATGAGGCCCCTACCACTTGGTCTAGCACCAGTTTGATTAGCTACATTTTCACAAGCCTTCATTTCCGCACTTTTCGTGACTTTTAAATACCTCAAGCTGTGATATTAAAATAAAATTCGTTGTGTAATTTACATCGATATGGTTTTCATTAATACATACTTTCTCTTTATTGAAGTCAGAATAATCTTTTTCTCTTTGGCTGCCTTGAACACGGCTTTAGGGACGTGTCGATGTCTAAACAATTCAAAAAAGAGCAATGAAATCAGTGATAGTAGAAGAAAGAGACTCACTGGCACATGTTAATTCAGGGAGATTAAAACACGCGCGTGTCGCGAATCACACGCGCTACGACGCGCGAGTCATGTTAACATTTCGGGTAAACAAAATAGCTGCCGAGAGTTCGAACTTCTCCTCTCGTTAACGTTTGGTGGCAAACTCTTGTGCACTGTCGTGTGCTATAGTTGCATCAGAACCTGCTCAAGTATTCATGAAAGCAAACAAGAGTTTTCGCTCGTTTGACACGCTGATGATGTAATAAATTTTAAGTCGTTCGAGCGTTTATCGTCGATAGTTGAACAACATCCAAATTATAACCCTCAAGACATTGATCTCTTCAGGTCCCCATTCTATCGCCAAAAGCATTGGACAAAATACTGAACAATTACAGATGCGATTCCAAAAGACGTTTTTCGGTTCTTTACACTTCTCAACCAACCAAGAAACAAACTGCGTGAGAGAAAATGGCCGCGCGAAATCCTAACATCCCCTCCCCCAAAACCAGGCGCGCATGCACCAGATTTCTCGCGGCCATTTTTCTCCCGCGCTTTTTTCCCGCGTCACGCTCGAAGAATTAAGCGAAAGAGGAACCGCTCGTAATCTAGCAGATTGTCAGCATGTGGCTACATTTTGGGCTTCAACTGCTCCCGTTGTCAGATAAAGCAGTTCCGATTTCAGTGCGATTCTCCGCTGCGATATGTCAGAGATTTTACAGAATAAAAGCGTAACGGCAAGGTAAAATTTTAAATAAGGAGGTTTTCTACCTTTTTATTCTTTTTAACTGCGGGTGATGCTGAAATCGTTCCTTTAATTTAGCATTGTAGCTGAATGCTGCTCTTTCTCGAGGAGCAAGCTGTAAAAATAAAAGAAATAAAAGGTTCTTAGACCATGTTCACACTTGGTGCTCGAGTACCATTCTCGCCGGACGCTGATGTGAACAAACCGTTTTTTCTAAGTACTCACACCAGAATTCGGCAACAGTGTCTGCGCCCGGGCAAAAGGTCTCAACCTTGTACTCAGGTTCAAAACGGTACTCGAGTATTTGGAGTACCTAGTGTCTGAACGCAACACTATTTTGCGCTGGTGCCTGGGCACCAGTGTTCGGGCACCAAATGTGCACGCAGCGTAAGTATCCAAACAATTTGCAACAAACCATAAAGGTCGGGACACACTAGGGAACATGTTACAGGGACAGAACACAAACTGGCGCACACGAAGCGGATATTACTTCATTTTTCATTGTTGTAGCGGGCATAGAGCAGTGCACACGATGAGGCATTGACAATTGAGATCACTTTGTCCTTGCTTCGTGACGCAGTTGTGAAATTAAAGCCTAAAAAAATCCAGGCCTGAACGGGATTCAAACCCATGACCTCTGCGATACCGGTGAAGTGTTCTACCAACTGAACTATCAAACCAACTGGAAGCTGCTCACATTATGCGCAAGTTCGTAATATACGCGTACACGGTGAAGAATGCAAACGAATTATGAAAGACAATGTATGGTCTTTCATGTATTCATTTGCATTCATGCAACTTGTTGCATGCACAAAATGTTGACCCCGCGACAGAACGTTTTGGAAAAGACGGGCATGTCACACGAGGAAAACTGTCGCAGCAACAGGCCCCCGCTTCACGTTGCCTAGTGTGTGCCCACCTTAATAATAAAGTGCGAAAATCAGGACCAAAATTCTTACCGCTCCCAACTTCTGTGACGAATTCGCTTTCCAAATCCTGGAATCAGTTTCAAAATTTTAATTAGAACTTCCTACAAGAAATGCAACTGTTTACAATGAAAGGTAAACGTTTGTTCCAACATGAAAGTTACCGTAAAGTCATCTAAAGTAAACTATATACTGACATATCTCGTCCACACAACGCCGAAGAAATTAGAACTGAAGGCGTTTCACTCTGAAAACGGATCAAATGTTTTTCGACCACACACTGTGCTGGAGGTATTAAAAGCAGCAGAAACGCTTAAGTGCACCCTTGAGGTTAGGGTTCATGACATAATCATCACACCGTTTTCGAAAGCGGACGTTTTTTTTAAATTCCTCCGGTTTTCAGAGTTTGCGTTGCGACGCAGGCTAGGATAGAGCAGATTAACGCGGATTACAAACGACAAACTTGAAAAATAAACTAGAACTTTTGCAGAGATGATCTTGCAGTGTACACTCTTCAAATGTATCAAAATTTACCTGATATTTGTTTCATCGCTTCCAGAGAGAACGTATGTTGAATCAGCGCTGAAGCGCACGCAAAACACGCGCTGCATTCGACGAGTGTAGTAAACTTCCCTGTCAAAGTAAAATCAAAGCGGTAGTATCAAAATCGAAGATTAAAAAAATGGTCTCTTCCTAACACGCGCAATGAAGCAAATCCTCACCTGCTTCGTCCAGAATCCCGCTCAAAAATCCTGATAGTTTTGTCAAAACTCCCCGTCACGAACTCCTGACCGGTGGGAGAGTAATCCACGTCAAGTACGGCCGACACGTGATCCATGTGCACGTTGATTGGCTGGTTAAACCGACGTATGTCATACGTGTACAGATTCGAATCCTCATTGGCTGCGGTGAAGACGAAAGCTTCGAGTGGGTTCCAGGCTACCGTGTTGCTTTTCATCGCCATGACAACCTTGCGCAGTGGAGTGGAACCGCGCATGTCATACAGGATAATGCTACGATCGGATGCTGTGCTGGCTAGAAGATGAGTCTGGGTATAAAATGACACTGAGTTTAAACAAACAGGGCATCTTGCTGCAGATCACGTGGTCAGGCCTGTTTGAGGTTTCCACGTTGATCTACGTTGATATGTAATTTGTTTACCAGGTCAAGGGTTGAGTTTTGAGCGAAAATAATTGCACTGTATCTGCAGGCAATTGAAACATTTCGTTCATTTAGTCAGTTAGGAAATTCTCCAATATTTTAGGCAATGAAGACCACTTTATATTCAAAACTTTCACTGGAATATCATTTTGGCTATAACAGTATAGCAATTTCTCAAATTGATAAGTGCCATAACTGTATAATTATGTAATTTGTTTGCCCATCCCTACAATTTTGGACTCTTTTTTCCTCATAGATTTTTATTGAAAATATATTTATATTTGACCCTTACAACTACGCTAAGAAATCTACACAAGCCTTTTGTTAGGGGCAGTTTTATACCTAACAGATATGACATTTTGGAACATGTTTCTTTGTTCATTCTTAAAACTATTAATTGACATAAACAGATGCAGTTTGTCAAATGGAATATCAAACAAGGGCAATTTGGGATAATATCTATCAACTTGGATTAAAAGATATTAGTATCACCCAACTACGGCCCTATTCTCCCAGAGGAGATATAGGAAACAAAGAAGTATCACCCAACTAGTGGACTATTGCAAAACCTGCATTTTAATTGGCTACGCTACTTGAGGACTATTAGCAATAGTCCTCGAGCGCCATCAAGCGTGACGTTTTCTTTCGTTTTAGTCCAAAATAAATATTTCTTCAACTTACATTTGCTAACTTTCTAATTGCTATTTCTGTCCGACTAGTTGGGTGATACTAAGACAATTAGACCCTTCACCCTCAAGGGCCATGGGTCAATAGCCCATTCGGCTTTGCCTCATGGGCTATTGACCTGTAGCCCTTTCGGGCTACGGGTCTAATTGTTAAATAGTCTCTTACTAACTGAGCACCAGGGCAGTACTGGGGAATATTGTCCTGATTGTGGCAGTGTGGGCCTGTACTAAAATGAATGAGGATTAATATTCCCTAGTATAGCACGAGCAAGCTAGGTTAGCAAGTATTTTATTATCTGGCTCTCAGGAATTGCATTACACAGCCTTTTGAAAGCAAGAAATGCAGCTTGTGCCCAACTTCAAGAAAACAGTCTGTATGACAAAGGAATCAATCAGAAAGCCCAAATTTTCATTGCCCTATAATAATAATAATAATAATAAGCAATATTACCATGGGACATATTTTAGCATTAAATAGTCACACCTCTATGGGATTGAACTTAACGCTGTGAATAGTGTCCACGCCCCATGTGAAACTCCGTACAGGTTCAGCTCTGTTTTCATCCCAGATGTCGACTTGCTCTCCACATGTTGCAAACACGGCATTCCTCCAGTGATGATCAATGCCATGGTAGAGATTCTACAAAAAAAATCACTGTGATATCAACAGGATTGATGTGAAACTAAAGATTTTAATCCTTTTTTGGAAAATTTGCTGATGCTTCACATAACTTTTGCAAAAACAAGGCCACTTCAACATTACTAAAACCCTTGAAAAGCTTGTTTTCAAGTTTTAATACAGTACCGGTACTAGTCATTTGAAATAAAAACAAAACAGAAGGTGCTTTTGCTGGGGTACACAATTATTATAATTGTAACAATACATGTATGTTCCTGTTTAATACGTAATCCGGCTTCATTCACGAAGAATCACAAATGGAGGAATGGTTTCCACTGTTAAATGTTGCCTTCAGTGGGAATGAGATAACCACACATACACACGAGCAGCAGAAAATGAGTATTTGCTTCATAATACCTTGCCAATAATTGTGTTGATTGGAGCTTGTGAAGTCTGAAAGTTGATATCAAAACTTTGTGCCATGTTCCACTGTTTTATAACTTTATCATCACCAACCTGTGACAGAATAACAACAACCATGTAACTTGATTGACAAAAGAAATTAATATACTGGTAGTAATCAAATATTAGAGCAGTGCATTCACATGCGTACTTTGCTTGGTCTACTCTGGTGCCATTGGAAACTAAGGTTGCTTAAATGACAGATAATGAACTGCATTTGAAGTTGAACTAACACTTTAAGTATTCACTTGTACTGGCAAAATATTTTCCAGGAAAGGCATTTGAACTTAGAATTCAATTTCAGATCACCAACACTTGCATCAAATATTTCTTAAGAACATAAAATTTTGACAAGCGACCCTGCAATCTTGACAGCCTGCTGCCAAATTATATTTTGTGTTTGTATTTGTTTACATTGCTCAAATTTACATCCTGTTTTCACAAATGAAAAAGGTGAATTGACCATTCCGACCACAAAACACGGCCTTTTGGCAAGCTAGACAACACGGATTCCAAGTAAGTTTTCTGACAACCAATTATGGCCACAATGAATTTGCTGAGCTACAAAACATTCTTTCCTGGTGATGCAGGCTTTAGTTACTTGTTGTGAAAGACTAGTGGGTCAAAATGCATGCAGGTTTGCAGAAATCACACACACTTCGAATCTATATGGCGAGCATGTGACTACATGACTGCATGCATGTGCTGATGATGTACGTAATTTGCCCCTGCTGTGTGTGTGTGGGGGGCGGGGGGGGGGCAAATCAGCGAACAAATCTGTAAGAAAAATTCTTGATACAAACTGGATTGGGATTACATTACACTGCATGAATGCAACAGTAGTGTAGCAATGTAATAATAAATAAATTAATAAATAAACAAATAACAATATTCATCATTACACAGTGGGGCTTTTTTGAGCCAATAGAAACAAACAATGGAACAAATGTCACAAATAAACGCAACATCGCTACAAATCACAACTCTCCAGAAGGAGACCAGTAGGCCATTTTCAAAGCATAACCTAGGAGCTGAACTCTGGACCACCAAGAACAAATCCATCGTGTGGCAAGAGTGGAGGGTTCAATGCCAGGACCATTCGGTTAAAGAGCAGGAGCCCATTTCTCAAAGGTCCCGAAACGTTTGCGCACCCAAAAAGCTGTAGCAAAATCTCAAACCTTATGATTACAGAGCTGTTTTATCTACATATTCTAAATATGACCAGAAGTTCCCTTCATACAAGAAGTTTCAGAAGTACAGTATACACCTCTCTGTTTTTAGACACAGATTACATGTAACTAAAAATGGCTTTTCAGGCCTAGAAAGTTTCCATGGCTTTCGAGAAACAGGCCCCAGGGCCGGTTAATGTTAACTCAGGATTTAATGTTTAAACCAAAAAAAATCCTTTTCAGTGTTTATGTTTTGTGTAGATTTCAATTATTCAACCTCAACACGGAAGAACAAACAAAACAAACAGAAAACCTTACCGAAAAGATGCAAATTGGATATCAAACTTCTCACTAACCCTGGGTTAACTTAACCAGGCTTTAAACAACCAGGCCCAGGGACCAAACCACACCTACAGATACAGGTAACATGCCATGATTTAGCTGGAAGTGCCAGAGAATTCTTGAGCATCTCTGCCATATGCCAGTCAGCAACTACATGTGTAATGCAGAACAATGCAAATAGCCTTAAAAATAGTAACAAAAACTACTCACAGATATGAAAGAATCTCCAGATGGACCAACACACAGGCCACGTACAAAACCAGTGTGTGCTGCTAGCGTCCTCAAGCATTCACGCCTTGGTAAACTCCACAAGCGAATCTAAAATAAGTTCAGTGTTAAGTCAGTCTAAAACAGGCAACTGATCTCTATCATTTTATTTTTCAGTCTAACTTTTTAACACTTGATTATAGCACTAGATTCAGGATTCAGGTTTTTGTTGCTGGCACATGTATATCATACACGAGAGACACTGCTTCATCAGGATATCTAAACACTGCGAAGAGAGTTCAAGATACGATGTGTAGCGGAATATTTGTGACAAAATTCAAGGTGTCTTGAGTGTTTGATATATCTTCTCTATCTAAACAAAAACTAAGGAGTAAACGAAGAAGTAAAATCATCAAAATCTAGCTAATTAAGCCCTGGTATCCAAACCTCCTTCACAGTTGTGATTTTCTTCGTTTTTTTCTTGAATTATTAATGAGTTTGAGAACTTTGCTTGTAAAATTAATTAATAAATTCACCAAGTTTAAACAAAGGAAATCATGACCATGACAGTGCTTGTACATAATGTATATTCGATCTTAATAATATTAGCATAGATTTTTATGATTTTATTTCTCTGTTTTCTCCTTAGTTTTAGTTTTGATTGAGAAGATATATCAAACACTAAAGACAGTGTTTGACCGCAATACCAAACAACTCGAATTTTCTCAAAAATACTCCACCACATCATATCTTTAACTCTTTTATCGGTGTTTGGGAATGTGGTCAAACAGTCTTTTGTGTTTGATATGTTACATCAAAAAAAATTTGGCTTCTTTAAAAAAGTGTTCCAACAGGCAATGTTCCAGCGGTTGCCCTCCATTGAGGCAGGGGGAGGGGTGCAGATAAAGAATGGAATGTCCCACTGATCCTTACTAAAGTTTGTCCTTGAGCCTTGTTGTTAAAGAGGCAAACGCAACACCAATGGCTGTTTATTATCATTTAGTTATTATTTTAACAGTCATTAGTGAGCTTACAACAAGTCATCATAAAAAAGTTTACTACTTTGTCTTTCAGAAATAGAAAACATGTGCCGTGTTTCTATCGAGTTATAGAAACACTAGTGAAAGTTTGGGAGAACAAGAAATACTGTGGGAACATGAGTCGCAGGCGAGTGTTTCCACAGCTTTTTCGAGTTCTCCCAAACTTTCACGAGTGTTTCTATAACTAGATAGGAACACGGAGAACATGTTTTCTATTTCTTTTAGAAAATACTCCAACAAAGAAAAAGAAAAACAGCTTGTTTACTTTGATCAGCAAAATGTGAATTCTCTTTGCTCGCGCCCTCATTTCATGAACAGCTCGTGCTAGTTCTGTGTTTCTATAGAGTTATAGAAACACGGTTTTAAACCAATCAGTGTGCGTATTTGCTTTGGGTTATTTTCTAATCACCTATAACAAGTAAACATTGGGGTTTTCCATTTGCCAAAGTTTCAGCATCTAAAGTACCTGCTTTCCTAAAGAAATTTGTCTTGAAAGAAGCCAAAAACTTCGACTTCAGAGGCTGCCATTTTGAAACTGTACTTGGCAGGCAGGCTGTGTTTATGTGACGTCATTCTGTCCAACTCAAAATTAGCTGGAGGGAGAAAAATCAGCAACTGACTTTGCGTCCTTCACAAGGTCAGCATGATGTATTTTTTTCAAGCGGATATCCACTTCACTATCTCCACTGCTATCATTTTCAGAGTTTGGAGCATGTTTAGCCAGCATGATATAGCCCAAGAGTAGTCATAACCCAGAGTGGTAGTTAAAAGATAATTTGGTTTTATCAACTGAGTTGATAATGTGAATTGGCCACCATAAAGAGATTCGAAAGCTGACGTTTCAAGCGTTAGCCCTTCTTCAGAGCGAATAGATTCCCCTTTATTCATTGGTAGTTAAAAGGCTTGTCGAAGTCACTTGGACAAAATCTCTTGGACAGAATGACGTCACAAAAACGCGGCCTGCCAGCCGAGTACTGTTCAAAATGGCGGCAACGATGTCAAATTTTGGGCTTATTTGGAGACGAATTTCACTTGCACTTAAGTGCCCATATTGTCAAATTTTTTATTTTCTTATCTGATTCTATATATCACCCAATGAACTTCTGCGAAAGAAAAATTCGATTTGGATAAAATGCAATCTTTTTTAGAAGTTTTAAAATCGTTCAAATTTGCCGCCATTTTGGTCAACCATTCGCACCAGTCTTGAATGAGTTGTGATGTACATGTACATGTAGATTAAGGAACACATGACTTCAGGCTTCACTCATCTCGCTTGTTTTACCTCTGTAAATGTAAGTTAGTAGCTCATACAAAATGCTGGAAAGGAGCATTTTGCATGGACTACAAAGCTAAATTTACAGAGGTAAAACAAGTGAGATAAGTGAAGCCTGCACTCTCATGTTCCTGAATCTACGTCACAATTCTGAGCATGTCGATGCTGTGATCAGTGGCACGGGTTGACCGCAAGAAAATAGGATTTTTGGGTTTTTAAAACTTCATTAAAAAATCGCTTTTTATCCAAATCGAAAATTTTTTTCACTGAAGTTCATTGCATTAAACATAGAATCAGATGGGAAAATAAAAATTTTGATGATATGGGCACTTTAAAGGAGATAGTTTTTTAACCCTTTGCTGCCCGAGGGGTCTCCCTCTGACGAGTAAAATCGTCTGGCGTTAGACAGAGCAAAATCTATAAGTCACTCTTGGGCAGTATTAAAAGGGTTAATAAGATGCTGAAACTTCGGTGAGTGGCTAAACATAGTTCGAGGTTTTTATTAGCGTTGACAAAAAATATAAGTTTCTTAGAGTGACCTTCTTCTTTAAAGTGATCTTAGGCTGACTGGAGTCACAAGAGTACGTGCCAATCAAGCTCGAAACTTTAACAACTCTAACTGCCATAACTGTTAAACGCTTACCTCTCCATCACAAGACCCAGACAGCAACACTGATAAACTCCTAGGGTGTCTAGCAATACAGTGTACGCCATCCGTGTGCCCGTCCAGCGAACTGACGAACGGTTTTGCGAAAACACGTTCGAGTTTCACGGCGTTAAGCGCCCTAGTGTACTCTCTTGGTGCTTCAAAAGGATGCAACGATGGGTCAAGATTACGATGGAGCTTATGAATGTCTGACCTACTCTCTCGTATGTACTCAGCTGGGTTCCTTGAAAGGATTTTAACCTTCATTTTTAAGGCTTAAAAGTCTCGAAAAGACTTACTTAGATCATGTCCACAAAGTCGCCATGTTTCTTTCTGTGTCGCCCGCTTGATTATTGACCAGCGGAAAACTAGGCCTCATCTTGATGTTGAGGATGTTGAGATATTCTTTCAGTTTCCATGACGACTTCTCGCGCACAAGAAGAACAAGATGGCGGAACATCCCGAAGTGATGTTAAAGATCTCCAGTTTACAATATAAGCATAGTTAATCGTTTGCTTCATGATTTAATGTTAGTGTGTTTTAAGCAATGGTAAGTTTAAATTGACAATTTTTGAGGCTTACTTATAGAAATATTGTAGGATTTATTCTTTGAGCTCTTCGCGAAAGAAATCGTATTCTAAAGTTTCGAAGTTGTTGACATCGGTGGAATAATCTCACGATAGTTATTTCGCAATGAATTAACCCGACAGGACAAGTCTTCATCGAGTGTTAAATTACCCAGTGTAGAGAAGAAAAGTTCGCCTGTAGGAGGTGATGACAGAGAGAGATTTCACGCCAGAAACTGGAAAGCTCTGAGCAAAAAGGAGATTCTGAAGTTGCCGCCACAGCAAAGGAGTAAATACCTGGCTGTAAGACACATATCTTTTGGTTTTACTCGTTAGTGGTAATAGAATAAGTGTCTTGTTTTGATGGAGAACACGGGACTAAAGACGATCCACGTGTTCACACTAGTTAGTGTGTTGGAGATTTTGGCTAAACTACAGAATACAGGGCCACTTTTAACCCTGCACCAAACGAGCCGGCTCGTTTGGCTCGTTTGCTCTTTGCCACTGCCGAGCCAAACGAGCCGCGAAATACATGAAGCCAACACTCAAACGCCATACAAGTTATTTTTCGTTCTTTCATCCACTGCCGAGCCAAACGAGCCGCGAAATACATGAAGCCTCAAACGCCATACAAGTTATTCTTCGTTCTTACATCCACTGCCGAGCCAAACGAGCCGCGAAATACATGAAGCCAACACTCAAACGCCATACAAGTTATTCTTCGTTCTTACATCCACTGCCGAGCCAAACGAGCCGCGAAATACATGGAGCAAACACTCAAACACCATACAAGTTATTCTTCGTTCTTACATCCACTGCCGAGCCAAACGAGCCGCGAAATACATGGAACCAACACTCAAACACCATACAAGTTATTCCTCGTTCTTACATCCACTGCCGAGCCAAACGAGCCAAACCGCGAAATACATGAACACTCATTCCTCTTTTTTACATCTATTTAGCGGCATACATGAACTCAACACTTCCCACTGCCGAGCCAAACGAGCCGGCTCGTTTGTTGCATGGTTAAAAGTGGCCCTGCATTCTGTAGTTGCTCCGAGATTTTGTAGGGACGTGGGATCATGAGTACTAATTCTAAAGGCATCCGCAATCAAGTGTCGATTGAAACCCTCGATTGATATCCTTGATCTGCACTTGATCGACGTCTCAATCGATACTCGATCAACAATTGATCAACATCTCAACTGACACTTGATTGACCATCTGTCGATAGTCAGCCACTTGTTGACTGCGTATTGATCACATGTCTGCAAAAATTAGTCAATCCAAGCAACTATCATTCATAATGACACCAATAACACGAAAAGTAGTGTTGTAAAAACGTAATGTGTGTGGGTAATTTGTTGTTGTTAATTTGTGCAATATATGTCAGTTTTTTTAACCAGTGCATTGTGAATTTTAATGAAAAAAAAAGTAAGTAAGCCAACTGTAAATTAATTAGGTATTGCATGTATTATATGTTTT